>OZ023151.1:6964839-8164839 GCA_963675895.2 Styela plicata | reverse complement strand
TCAGAGAAGGCAAAGAACGAAAAGCGCTAAAATTAAGCCTAAATTATTTTTTTTTCATCAAAGTCACCCGCCAATAATGGGACAAATCAAAATATCGAATCCAGGTGGATTTGGATCCCAAAAGTATCAGAAAACGAAATGGATATTTGAATCAGATAATAAGATTCGATTGCTATATTCACATTTGACGAGTGCAAGCAGAAAGTTGAAAACCTTGTATCAGTGTGTGTCTGGTCGTGACTGTGGAAACATAGCTCGTCACAAAACTAAATTGATTACTCCACGCGTATAGCTTCAGCAGATTGATAGCATCAATGACTGTTTATTAGTTAATGTGTGATGTCATACACCACCGAGAGAGTAAAGACACCTTGTTTCAAATTTTTTAAATAGCATTTTCTAGCATTTTGGCACAAGATTGAATGTGAAATATGGTGCTTGGAAATTTGATTTAAGAATGGGATTCGGTATTCTGAATCTCGTCTTTGCCGATTTTTGCGAAAATATCTACACTGCTTGTGGTTAGGCTGGGATTTGATTTTCTCCTGTGTGAGAGGAAAGCCAAGAAAACAGCTTAACATCATGGTAAACCATGACCTCTCTTTAGTCTCCAATAACTTATAGTATGATTTGTTCTTCGAATTTTTTCATTTTGGTGATACTGTATGTAATGTTATGTATGGAATATTTCAATATTAAAACAATATATCTTGCTACAAAACAGTTGTCTCCAACTTTTCACATCGAGTCGATTGCACTTTTTTCATGATACGAATGGAATCATAGCTAAAAGCTATTTTTTTTGGTATGAATTGACCAGCCAATACAGAATAACATACTTGTATGAATTGATTAAAGGTGCATATATTCACCATCTTGTTGGCATTGGGTATTGTCTGATTTCCTGTCTAATTCGGAATTTGAAAATTTTTCCACGCTGCTATATTCATTGATAACTACAAATTTATAAATGTAATTCTGAAATTTTCCCTAACGCTTTATAATGGATGGACAGTTGACATAATCTGATAATATAATATATCAACGACAACAAATGATGTCTGGTACTGCGCTCTGCATGTGGTATGATATTTTCAATCTGTGATCTCACTAATATCATTGTTTTTGCATATATGTTATGTAATTTGTGGGAAAAAATCAATATTGGTACCTTGGCCTGAAAGATTTTTGCCTAACAAGATGCCATTGGTTTTTATTACAAGAAAGTCTTAGGAATCTTGTAAAATGCATATGATTGAAAATACTGTAGGTGTAATGTTTATCCAAATAAAGATTCAATACCGAAGGGAAACTGTTGTGTATTATCCAGATAAAGGGGGAAATTTGTTGTCCATTTAAGTTCACTACCATAAATTATTCTTGCATATCAAATCCCATGCTTGAAGGGACGTAACCTAATCTGTGAAGGGCAGCCCAACCAATGTAAAATTTTAGAGTCTACACTTATATTTACCAGTAGACAATATTTACCAGTTTGACAGCCATTATATTTTTCTACGAACCTTGAAATTAAACCACCTATAATATGCCGCTGTGTCGAGTTCTACGGTGGAGCAACATATAAAGCTCCGGCAGTGGTGTTCTGTGATCAAGATGTGACTATTTGTTTTTCCTTTGACAATGTTAAAAAATAGGGTATCAAAGCTTGTTTCCAATGTTGTTAGAATTGTTTACACAAGCAACCAAATTGTTTTTTTCTCAATGCTTTCCAATTGAAATGAATTTTTTTTTCATTGTATATAACTGACAATCTTCACAGCTTCATCTAGTTATAAGATATGTCATTTTTGTTTTGCTATTCCAATCAGTGTGGAACTAAATGATTATGGTAACTGTTATGGTTATTTAGGATCATCTCCAGGCTGTGTATCCTAGTGCCTAGACAAGTAACAACCTGCCTCCTTTATTCATCAGTTTTAACCATGCTTGGTAGGAGACGAGTCTTTGCCAACCATTGGGTGTCAATTGCAAGTGACTTGCTATTAAATATTCTTCAGTTTGGTTGTATTATATATATTCAGAATCCATTTCATGCAAAAATTTTATGGTCTTGATTTTTGACCCACTATTTATTTATTAGCTCCCAACTATGATTTATTTTACCATATCCACTCCAAGAAAAGCAGGGAGCAGCACCTAAAAAGCGACCAACCAACTTAAGCTGTCAAGAGCTACTAAAAAAATAAGTATCACCAATTGTACTTTTGAGCGAAAAATATCCCAGACATAACTTTACCATTATAATTAAGTACATTGTGTGATATCTGCTTTGAGAGATGGTAAAATATTACCGGTACTTATTATTGTCGTTTAGAATTCCAGACTTGTATCATGGTTTTGCTAGTATATTTCCTTTAAATTAGAATTTCACTTTTAGTTGAGTTAGGGTCAGAGACATCACCCCGAATAAAACCAAATAACAACCTCTGATATGACCAAGATCTATATATGATTTGAAATGAACTCTCTCAGGAAACTTCCATATAGAACTGAAATGCTTTCACCATCTCTCAGTGCTTATACCACTCACTGCGCTCCACTTTATAAGTGGAATGCAGTTAGTGATATCAGCACTGAGCATGGTAAAACTATTTAACGTCTTTTTTATTGAGGTGTTTTAGAAAACTATTAATTTTATACCTATTTAGTCGGAGTTATTAATTTTTTACTGTTCATAAGAACATGAAGCGTCTTTTTAGATTTTGTTTTTCATGATGGCTGGCAAATGACCTGATATGAGTCATTTGTTGCCTTCTTATAAAGTATGCGCATTTACCGGAAGAGAAAACTTTATTATAATAATATGGAGGTGTAGCTTGGGATTTTTCATTTTGTACCTGTCAGAAATATCTCATTTAAATATGTTTTGTTATGTATGGCCGACGCAGACGAGGTGCGCTCCATCTCATGCTTAACAAAATAAAATTTCTGATTGGGTAATTATGTTTTGTGTTCATGTCTGCATTTTAATGCTTAATAAAGTCAGACTACCACAATCAGAAATTTTAGTTTGTCAAGCTAGGGGCACAGTAGCACGATCGATCCATCAGTGACTTATACTTAACTTGTACCCAATATTTCTGATAGAGATATTATGTACAAAACATGTTTGTACCCCCTATTTCCGAGATTTTAGATATATTATGTAATATTGACTGACATTGCTAACAATTCTGTCACAAACTGAAGTCATTAGTGGCTTATACCTAACTTGTACCCAATATTTCTGATAGAGACATTATCTACAAAACATGTTTGTATCCTCTATTTCCGAGATTTTAGAGATATTATGTAATATTGACTGACATTGCTAACAATTCTGTCACAAACTGAAGTCATTAGTGGCTTATACCTAACTTGTACCCAATATTTCTGATAGAGACATTATCTACAAAACATGTTTGTATCCTCTATTTCCGAGATTTTAGAGATATTATGTAATATTGACTGACATTGCTAACAATTCTGTCACAAACTGAAGTCGCATTGACCCATTTTAGTTAGATCATGCTTTTTAGTATTTGTAGGAACTGGTGTCTGAATGAGGAAATACTTGATTGAATGAAACAAGAAAGACTTTACTTTGACTTCAAAGACTGCTATCTCCGCATCTGTGGTTTTGTGCAGTTGATATATTGATTGACTGCTTTTTTACTCTGTATGAGTTTATATATATACTTTGTAGTAATAGGATATAATTTAATATAGTCTTTAGATTTGCACAGTCGTACTCTGAATAGCAAAACCCGTTTTTTTTTTTTCTAAATTTTTATATATCTTAATTTACCATACACTTCTGAATGGAGGTGACTGAAGTGCAATTTTAGTCTGAGGAAGTATATTGGTTTTGTCGTGCACAGGCCACAGGTGGGACATGTTTAGATGTTACAATTCGTCAGTGACCCATATTTAATAAACCATATTTCATCCCCATTTTTTCTAGTAGTATGTCCACATATGATGTTCTAACTCTGGCATTAAGTCGCTTGCAAGGCATGCATTATTCACACAGAAAATTTGTGAATGACAGGAAATAGTATGTGTGTTGAACTCAGGCACTTAATATTTTCGAAGTAAGGCAGACTCAGAGAGGTTATTTCGGAGACATTTATTGTGAAAAAGTATTTGCCTTTGTAAATGCATATTTATAAGTGCCTTTATAAATGCATACACTCACGTTACCGTTGACTCTTTAAAGCGCAGACCGCCTTAATGATAAAGTCGTGCTGTTTGAAAAGTTGAGGGAGCTTATTCTCAATTAAAATTAAAAGTTTAATTGATAAGTGGTTCAGGGGACTATACTATTCTGCAACATCACTGATCATATTCAAGATCATTCACCTCATTAATGTGCACGCCAATATTATGGCGATTTATTTAGCATATTGGATATCAGAATTAATATTTTCGATCGACAATTTTTTATGTGTCCTTCGTGCAAACACGGTGTCAGACATGGATATTTTTTCAACATTACCCTATGGGAATTAAGCTCGCATGATTCTTTCAGACTGGGTAATTAGATCATTTTATTCAGTTCCTATTTTTCAATGTTCTCGGTATGCACATACATACACGATACACCTGACCCTATAGTGCAGATTAATTCGCTGACTTAAAAAACAAATAGCAAATTTGTATCGGTAGGGGCGGGAACAGAAAAATTTCTCTTTTTAAAACATATCCAGAAATTGTGAATCGTTAGAATCCAGCCATGTATGAACCGTGTTCCTGCGGCTCGGATAAACAGAGACTCTCGTACTCTATACAATTATTTATGAACTCATTTTTCACTGGAATATTTCAAAATACTAGATTGCTCAAAAAATAATTTTTTTTCTGCTTTGGTCATTACTTTAAAGTGAGAAGTTAGGGCAGATACCACACGGCACTTTACCATAGCGATTCAGTTCCGTTTGGAATGTTTTCCGCAAAGGGTGCAGTTGCTGGTACTATTTATTGTAGTAAGTCCTCGCTAATAATTGGCGTTAGTTGGTTCTTTTTAGGCGCTGCTTCCGTTTTTTGCTTGGAGTGAATTTTGATACTAAAATGAATGAGTGAACTTCTTTTTCTTTGTTCACAAAACCAGAAGTTACCTGATGAATTTGCCTCGCCTAATCAGCAATTTAATTTGACAAGCATGAGACACGGAGAAAAAATAAGAGCACGTAATATTTTAAAAGTGGTTGAGCAAGAACGCAAATATGGATATTTCATATTCAAAATTATTTTTTTAGAATGTGTGTAAAATTCACGTATTTCTAACTGCGATATTTTTAATTCGTGCGATTGACTCAGTTGTCAGCGTTCGCTTTTATCTCCCAGCGCGCCGTTCCCACTACAAATCTATCACTGCTATTGCTACCTTTTGCCAATTGAATTTTTATTCAAATTGTGGTGTATAATTGTTTGAACATGTATATCTTTTGATTAAAATAAGAAATAAACATAGTTACTAAAAATAGTTAGAATATAAAAAATCCAATTGCTACTTTTTACGGAATCCGCAAACCAATCTCTGTGGATCCGAAATTGTTAGTACTTGGTTGACCATGGGCACATATGGGTTGCACCGCAAGCACGATTCTTCATTGAACCATCGTCGTCAAAGTGAATCAAGCTAAATGCTTCGGCGCAAAATAGTCCCAATTCTCCCGCTTGGCCGCGACATTATTTCATTACAATGACGACTCTGGCATTTTAATGGTCACTAGGGAGTGTCGCTAAAATTCAAGATCTCGATTTATATTTCGATTTTATTGTTCCTTTAGCGGAATTAGAATAAGCTTTGTTTTTGTCCAGCAAGGCACGATTCATCTATGGCCTATGTTGGGCAAAAATAGTTCTTATTAAGTAAATTACTCGATTGAAAAAAAATTGTCAAATTGTGTCTTGATGAGTTTGGGTCACCGATGGATTGAATCCCCGAGACAGCCCTCATCCGTGGCGCATGTTCGACAATAAGCTCCGAGAGATAAGCTTCTATAATTATTAGACAATATTAACGAAAAAGACTTGGCAATATTAGTAGGATAATAACAAAATGCATTTCTTTTTCTGTTATGGAATGATATTTTGAATCGGTAAAGAAAGTGTCTATTCAATGTCCAGAGTGATTGCGATACATTCGAAAATAAGTATAAAAGAAGATGATTTTACATATTTGTGGATTAGTTGAGAAAGAAGCTTTGGAAGATTTAACTCAGTGGTTCATACTT
Source organism: Styela plicata (assembly GCA_963675895.2). NCBI lineage: Eukaryota > Metazoa > Chordata > Ascidiacea > Stolidobranchia > Styelidae > Styela > Styela plicata. The sequence goes on along the minus strand of OZ023151.1, from coordinate 8,158,600 downwards.
AATCAAATCATATTTTCTGATTGAGAAGGAAAAGTTTTCTAATTTTGCGATTCATTTTCGTAATCGAATCACAATCGGGAAAGATCAGATTCGGAATGGATGATTCTATCCAATTATTAATCTTAAAGTGGCAACCCCGGTCTCCACTACTGATACTGTCGATATTTCCGCCCAAATTCAAATTAGAATTGACGTTGAGAATATCAGTGCCCAGCGCCTATCGATCGAAAGGTTTATTTATCTCAAATAACAAAATATTTTCCAATATCATTTCAGGTTTTGTAAATGCGCGACATAAAACTATTTGCAAAATAAAACTTGTAAATGCGCGACATAAAAGTATTTGCAAAATAAAACATTCAAAAGGGCACAATGGCGATTCATAAATGTCAGTATTGTTCGTTTGTCTTAGTGACTTTTAATTGTGATATTTAAAGCTACTCTAACCTTTCTGCAATGGAATAGGAGAATTCTTTATGTCTTGAATGAAACACATATAAATCGTACATGCTTGATCCCTGCATGATCCAAGCTCGACCATGAACTTTCCTACTCCAGATCTGTCGATTTTTGAACAGCGCGAGTGATATATTTTGTAGCTGGGGTAATTGAGATTTTGCAGCTCTAGGAAAAAGCAAGTACAGTATATTTTGTGCCAAAGATTGGTTATACGAATACAGCAGAGAATCGCATAATTGGAATTATTTAAAATTTCAAGCATTTCATATTTCATTTTTGCACCGATGGAATGTAGACCACAGGCGATTAGATTCATCGTAATCTATGTGGTAGGTAGGAGCGTAACCGAAAACGATAATTGCCATCCTACACAAATTCTGACTGCATCGCTTACCGCCTGTTGTAGGCGTTAGTCACATATCGTCTAAAGTAGAATCGTTTTCATGTGAATTAATAGTGGCTGCTACGTATGGTGCATACATAAATAGCCTACGTATGATCGAATTGTGTATGGGCGTTTTATAGCTCTGTATGTATTAATCAAGAGTCCACAATGTTAAAGTATCACGGAATGCTAAACAGGATGCCGATAGCAATATATTAATTGAGGTTTAGTTTATATGCTAATGGTACTTCTTTCTCTCTTTTAAGTCCAGTGAACGATAGCACGCTGGTCACTGCGGATTTGGTTACTATTAATATTATAATATAATGCGACAACTGGTATCGTCAGTTTAGTAGGAGTAATATTTTTATCGTGAGTGCTAATTCAACAGCCGAGATTTTAGGCGCGGGATATGCCAGATGTGAATATTCGTACCAGCGTTGTTTTCTTACATGCAGGCCAAAAAAATTACGGATGTATTTGCCGTGTTTTGTGATGCCCTTGTTACTTCTATTTAGGAGCAGGACGCATCGTATGTGATAATGGAATGTGCTTTAGATTTTAGCAAAAATAACATTTAATATCTTACTTTCTGGTGGAGAACCTCGACGAATTTTATCAGCCCAACCTAAACATAGTTTGGAAACTGTAGAATCAAGTTATTGTCGATTATACGTTGCTGATGAATTGCGGAGCATGGTCGCGGTTCATCTGTGGCTCATACTTCATACAATAAAATATTGAGTTAGACAGATTTTAATGAGCATTACAGTTTTAAGTTAAAACTGTTTTTGATCTTAGCATTTCAGTGCTATATTTTTTAGTGTCCCACTAATAGTCCAATAGACTACTAGTCACAGGAATGGGAACTTATTTGATTCCTCTGCATTTTGTGAGTGTTGCATGAATAAAATTGTTGATGATGTTTTTTCTAAAAAATTAAAGCCTCTCTGCTTGTATTAGTATTGATTTGTAAATGCAATGAAATTGAATTTATTGGATTTAAGAATCAATCAATGATTTAGTAATGGATTAACTGTTTGTGGATGTGTAGGCTGTGGGTGATTAGAGTGAAATATTGAAGAAAAATGTTACCTCAATGTATTTGGTTGAGTTTTCTAGTGGGATTCATTTTTAATCAGTTTTTTTGTTGTTGTGAATAAACATAATAAACAAAGTGTACTCGAAACAGTAATTATAATTCTGTATAGAGAAATGATATTTAGTCAAACAGTATGTCACTAATGGATCACAATCTTGGCGGTGCAATGTATTATTATTGGCCTATGCCCACATACTGGTACTTTAGTATAATTCCTTATTGTTGAGTTTAAAATCTTTAAAAATTAATTTCATCTGCCTGTATTGATTTCATATTTTTGTCGTTTAAATAGATCGCCCATGCTTTGCCCAAGAACGTTTAATCTGTAATTACCTGGGATACTGAACTATTTAACCATAGTTGCTGCAATTATTTTCTCAATAGTCTGTGACTTTGACTCATCGTATTCCCATTGGGATAAGAACAAATCATGTGATTCAACTTCTAAAGCCTAGGATACTTTCCAAATCAATTAAAAAATGTTGCCAAGAATGAGCCACAGATATACCATGCACCGAACCATCTGTGGCCACACGCTTAAGCTTAGATAGCAAAATTTTTGTCAGTGCGGTCTTAGTTATTCTTTGCTTTCATTCTTGTTACATACTGATATTGTAGTGAGGTGGACAATCAGAAGGAAATATTGTGATATTAGGTTTCATTAAAAGTGTGCCACTGCTTGTAATTTGGCGGGTCTGATGATATGTAATCTTAATCAATAATATTTCTTATTGTATATAAGGATATAAAATGAATTATTGCAGTGTCAGAAATTTTATATCCAAATATGATTTGTCTGGTTTTTCAGGTGTCCAAAATGGTCATGTCAGTTTTCTCAGATGACTGAAAAAGCTTTAGAACAGAAAAATGAATGAAATAGCAGTATTGAAAAGTTTGAAACTTTTTTATACAGTTTGGTAACTAACAGACATTCGAAAAGAGACATTCAAATCTTCAGGCAACTTGTTAAATCTTCTTCTGTTGGAACCCATTTTCTTCTACTGTCGGATTAGCAGAGTGACAGGCATTCTGCCAGGCTGGCTTAGTTCATGGAGAATACTTGATGAAATAAAATTTCTCTAGAGGGTCTCGATAATTAATAACGAAAAAAAAGTCTCAATTCAAATTTTTTTTTGTGTAACTGATTGATTGGTATCCAGGTTGTATTTTTGCAAATGGTTAGAAAATTAAAATTTGTTTGAATCTCTGTGTTGTATTATATTTTGAGTGATTGTGCCACACACAGACTATTATCTGTAATTAAAGAAAGTAAAAGTTTAATAACTTGATCCTGATTTTATTCTCAGATTTAAATTGAACATATTATTTTCGTAATATTTTAAACTGGACTAGGCTTGATATGTTGGAAAGAAAGAATTTATTCTATGTTGGCTATGATTTTCATCTTTTTGTTTGCATTCAAGTACCATCATTAACTTATACTAATAGCTCGTTAGATGCTTGAAAATCAATGCTTTATTTTATATGCCGGTAATCAGTTTTAGCATGAATCAAGCTAGAGAATTATAGTAAACCAGGTCCATAGGTTTTGTATGCAATTTGTTGGATAGGAAATATTGGAATAACATTGTTCTTATGAATATTACATAAAAATGTTCAGGGCAACGGTTTTATTCAACGTTAGTTTTCTTTAATTAGGTTTGCATGCAAAGCATTATTCTTTTGTTCCGGCTAAATATTTAGTGTGCAAGAAGAGCTGGTGAGCATTCGCTATATTTTTGTATACCTGCCAAGGCTGCCATACTGTCATGTTAATTATATTCCACAACCAGGATGCTTAATACAGTCTAGGCTAAAAAGTCACTATTTAGTATCAATAATCATTGGAAAAGTAGCCAATCGTGCATAATCTGTGGTTTGTTGTTTCCATTATCTTGTTGAGGATCCAGTTTATCTAAATAGTAAAATCTATTAGTAAACTTTTGCATGTTTAGAAAAATTTCTGAAATGCTTTCATCAAATTGATAAACCCTAATTTCAATTTACCCGATTCTTAGTTGCAGGTATGTCAAGTGCTTTTATGTACAGGCTATTGCTTTACTTCAACTTGGTTGAGTGGTTATGATAACTCAACTCATTCCGTGGTTTGTTTGGTCATTGTTTCCTTTACTTTATGATTCTATCTTTTCAAAACTTGTCAGGTAACAAGTAGAGATGTATAATCCATGAAGTTGAGTATGTTTCTGTACGAATATTATGTTCAATAGGGTTCATTTTGCAGTACGTTATCAAATTTTGTATCTTTAATTTGAGGTAAGATGTTATGTTTTTGCCAAAATATTATATCGCAAAAAACATATTTTAATAATGGCAAAACTTTGTACATTTTACTATCAAGCGTGTTGAATTTTAAATATCGGTATCATTCTTGCACATTTCTGTGTAGGAAGTTGCTCACTTATTGCTACAAAATACTACGTAATAATGCATGCTATAATATTGCTAGCACTAACTTTTTTAAATGCTTTGCTTAAATACATGAGTAAATTCGCTTGACTTTGATACCCGTGATGCAATAAATGTGCCAAACACTGTGGTTTTGATCCTCTAAAAGGTAAATTTTTGTCAAGAATTTCCAATGCAAAAACTAATTCCTCCGCATTTCATTACTATGAATTCTGGTACTTGTGTTATTACTTATTTTAACTACGGTATATAGCGGCTTAAGCAAATATCTTCTTTTTGTGCCATTTTCTGACAGCTTTTCTTTGCATGAATTTATGATATAAATAATGTAATAATGTCTTCTGACTTCATGAAATCTCTTGGTCCTTGGACTTGATCGACTAACAAGAGGGGGCTTGTGTTGACTTAATATTACTTGCTTTCTGCTGTTATTATTACACACGATTGATGTGCTAAAAAGTGTGAAGATTTTATTTCTTCAAAAGACACAGGTCGAACAGGATCTATGCGTAGTTTGGATTTAATGTGATATCTGTAAGATGTCAATGCTTAATCGAGATGAAGCCTTTATCTGCGCTCTCAAAAAGAATCCAAACCAAAGAACCAACAAGGTGAGACATGCCCAATCCAAAAATTTATTTTATCGAGCATATATCTGCCTGGCAGTGGATATATTTGTATTTATTAATATACCAAGTTTACTAAAAACTAATATCCGTACTTTTTTTACTAAAATATATATCTGCTTATTGCGATAGTGACTGGCAGTATTATAATATTACATTATTGATATTATATAAATTATTATAAAATTTTTATAGTTGAAATATTTCATGGTTCCATATTCCACAAAAAGTTATGTTAAAATTTAGTGATTTTAGTTTTATTAGTGATAAGGATGAACTGAATATTTTTTTCCTTTTTTTCATGTTACGTTTAATTCAGAAAATTTTTTAAAATTTTCTTAAACTGAAAAATTTTATATCGCAGGACCTTCAGATTATCTTCTCACGTTTGCATAGATTTGAAGCCTTATCCAACTTGAGGGAACAAAGTCTCAAAAATCTATGTGCTGAAGTGAGATATGAATGGCATGATTCCAATGAAATACTTTACGGGTAAGTACTATCTTTGTATCTCTAAACCCCAATAGTTCATAGTTATATTGTTGAATCATATTTAAAGAATACTAGTTAGTAACGAAAAAAGTCATCAAACTAAAACCTCTATAATTATAATTAACGTCAAAAGCACAAGACATCGGAAAGCTGCTTATCTGAAGCCAAATAGAAGAAATTACTTATTGTATTTGTGGTTACTATTGCTTCGTTTCTGAAATTATGAAATGCTAAAATTTTTGGATTTTTGTTCTATATTTCCGGTACGGTATAATAAGCCAAGAGTGCAAATAGATTGTCTCAATGAAGCATGTCCACCTGGGACTCTTACTTGATAAATTGAATTCGCACTCTCGATTGGGGTCATGCACTAAAATATATACAAAATATGATTACACAAAAAATGATATGCTTTTTCCTCCATCAACCGTGGAGTAGCTCAGTATATTAACAAATTAATTCTTTCCCCTTCGAGTTGATGGAAGTATTTTTATGAGAGCAAAGGAGCAAGCTTTGGTGAAGTTGCTTTTAAAATACTTCAGTTATAAAAGGCTGAATATTGAAAATCTGACTTCTCTCAAAATCGTTCAGCCACAATTATATGAATTATATAGTGCTCATAATCGTTTGGTTTGGCCAGATTTTTTCAAAATTTGGGCATTGTATTACAACTTTTGGCAGTCAGTCAAAATAATGTATATGAATTATATATTGCTCATAATCGCTTAGGTTGACTAGATTTTTTTTTAAAATTTGGGCATTGTATTACAACTTTTGGCAGTCAGTCAAAGTAATGATAACGGGCACAATTCCATCTTAGTTCAATTTGTTTTGGTGACTGTCTGTATCCATCACTGTAGCCTGTAGTCGTATTCTGCTCTCAAATAATAAAAAGATTTAATTTTTGAGCCTAGTTGGAAAATATTTGTGAGATATTCTATATTTTACAAAGCCTGTCAAAAACCGAAAAATATTTGAAAAGAACCACAATTGTGTAAATTTAGCCTTTTTCACTTTTGTCTGACGTATCCCAATTTTGCAGTTTGAAGTAGTTTTATTAGTAGGTATCTATTTATTCATTGTTTCATATAACAAATATATCCACTTGGAAATTGTTAGGTTTGAGTTGGATTTCTCGCGAAATGAGGTCACGAAAAGCTATCTGTCATTTTTACCTAATTATGGTAGCTCAAATACTTTTGGAATATTCATTCCTATCAAACCTTACTTTGATCCATACAAAAAACTTTCTTCCCCAATACATGTTTGCATACTTACTGTTTTCAGGAAAGATGATCCATGTACATGTTGGTTTATTTTGTTGTCTGGATCCATATTTATTCAAGGCTCCATGTTTCTTCGAAACACAAGGTATGTTTGTTACTTGTTACTTGGGACCAAATTGAGGACACGGCCTGAGTGATTTTCACAGTGGCAGTGTTTGGCGGCTAGCGAATTTCATATATATATAGTTTTAGTTGAAATCTGGCAATCTTGTTAAAATAAATTTTGTCATTTCTTCGTAATTTGAATTGATTGATTCACAGTAAAGTTACGATCTTTTTGAATTTTGGTATTACATAGTGCATAATTTCTTTTACAAATTGGTCTGCTTGATCAAAATAACTTTTAATGTGACGCAGAGCAAATTTTTCCAAGTCCTGTTTTATCCTCACATTTTTGATAGCCAAATTAGTAGTAATATGCTCCTGTCCACAAATGATTTATGGTGATGATGTTAATGAAATATTATGAGCTATAAATGAAGTTGAAGACTGATTGAAAAGAATGAAAATTTAAACGAGATTGAGAATGTTTTGGAAGGTCTTTGCTATTAAGCACCAAGTAGTAGTTCAGTAGTTGGAGTCTCAGTTCAATCAAAGTTTGGTAATTATTAAAAGTGTATCTCTATTTAATTTGAAGTATTTGAGTTTAATAAGGACTAGTTCAATCAGTTCTAGTAATTAGTTTGAATAATATGTTTTCCTATTTTCCTATTTGAATTTTTTTATAAAAGGATTTTGTTAAATTTCTGTCTAGCTCACTTAGCCATTAATCGTGTTGTTTGTAAAATTATTGAAATATGATTATCCGTATGAATTCAAATATTTTTGTGTACAAAAAAAAAACTATTCTTGAACTTTTCTGCATATCTACATTAATGATGTTGTATCTTAACAGTTATCATTATTTTCCTATTCTTGATAAAAAGTTGCCTCAGGGCTATATTACAGCATTTAATCATTCATATCAATTCACAATTCATCTTATATCCGTGTCATTATGTTTGCTTAATGGGAATTACAATAGGTTCAAGTAGTTGACTTAGCATAGGTACTGAAACAGAAACACCTACACCAAACAAATTTGTTATGAAGTCTTTTCTATTGCATGATAGTTGTCGGCCTTTAAGTTTCTTCTATGGTTGCTTTAGTTTTTATCTTTAATTTCTGTGGCCAATTTAAATTTGTTTTTGAGCAGGGATTACAAAATGCCAATTTTTGAATATGTGTTTTTCATTGCCATATTCCATTTGAACATGCACATCTCATTTGTTGTTCTAGAATCTAGGGATACATGAAATTGTTTTTTTTTTTGCAAATTGTTACTAAAATATTGCGCAGCAGAAATTTGGTCTTTTTTAAAATCTGTTTCATGAAGATTCCATTTACATTTACATTTTTATTCTTTAATTAAAATTAACCTCAAGCAGTTGGAAGTTGGAAGCAGTACCTGAAAGAAATCAACTGGTGACTACTGGCCTGGATGGTGATTAAACCGTCTACCACTTCTGTGCTTTCAAAATAATTCATGAATGTGTTAGTGTCAAACTTCTAAATTTTTTGATTTGTCATGCTGATTTGTTGAAGAAAAATGTTTCGCTATGTGAATCGAAAAGCTTGTGCTGCCACAGTTTATTGATCCACATTCCATACAAATACTGAGTAGAGCGGAGCGGAATGATATGTTGCAGATTATCACTCACTTTGCAAAGTGAAGATAACAATTTTTATTAACTTAATATATTTCATTAACTTGATAAATTTCATAAATGTTTATTCAAGCATTCTTGTTGGGGCAGCATTCATTTCTTGAGTAAGTTGCTTTGGTCACTACCATAGTGGTACAGAAGGTAAACAAAGCTAGCTAGCTAGCACTGTATTGCTTTGAACATTTTTTTAAACTAGTAAATTTTCGTGTTATGTTGGTCCTATTAAATTTAACAGACCAAGTAGGATGAATGGAATTCAATTTGCCAGTCAAAATCGGACAAATATCAAACTTGTCAAATATATTTTTCAATATGAATTACTACCATATCATTTTTACTAACAAATTTTTTGATTATATATATGTTTGTTCTTATTTATTGTACTGTAGTAAAATACTTCCGATCCTATTCTTGTCTTGTTCTAAAATTAGTTTTGGCATTCAAATGTAAACACGTAGCATTAAGTGATTAAAAAGCTTGTTGATCAGTTAAAATGAACTGCAGTTTTAAGTTTTATTTGTAACATCTATTGATTAGTTTTAACAATTTTTCCAAGAACATGGAAGCACCATTGACGCATTTTTTAACTTTCCAGCTGTGATAATTTCAAATATGATAATGGAGGACTTGAAATATTAGTGCGCTAAATGTTGTGTTCTATAAAAATATAAATATTTGGTATTTTATGGCTTACCTCATAATAATAATATGTCATCAACGTTTAGTATGAATATGATGTATATGAATATATGTGTACTCAAATTCGTCGAATTATGCTATCACATGAAAATAGTTTTTGCTAGATTTAAAGTTTTAAGTTGTAGATGTACAATTGTCCAAACAACCATGAGCCTTTGCATTCTTTGTACTCCATGTCAGAAGCTAATTTTCCCAAATTGAAATAATATGGGATAGGCGCGCAATAGACAATCATTAGATTGAACAGTCTCTTGGAGAGCAATGGTACTGGTAATAAAACCATACTTTGATACTGATCATTTTATATCATCTCAATTTGATTTTTAAATTGCGCAATGTTCATGAAAACGGCGTTTTAATGTCATGTAGCCCTCAGTCTGTTTCGTTGATTGAATAATTTAATTTTTGCAGGTTGCAAGATTAAATAAAATGTGTGATGGTAGTAGTTAGACTACTAGTAATAGGTACCGGTAATCATTTTAATACAGGTATATTTCCTTATTAGGTATTTGATAAAATGATCATATAATTCCACACAATTTTACTTCAAAATATACCACATTATGAAATAATCTTAAAACAGCCCAGCAAAAGAATACGCTATGTTCCATATTCACATTTGTTTCTGTTTAACACTGTTTCTGTTTAAGAGTGTGTATAATCGTATTTTTTCTTCAGTTCTGACTCGTTTTTGCACTGTGTTCAGCCAGTCATTGAATGGCCTTCTTGATGTACCTAGTAGGATCAGGCATATTTATAGCTTCTGGATAGAATCTTAAACGTCAGTTAAATATGGCAAAATCAAAAACTGAGCCAATCAAACCAAGCCACCATGAAATTTTCTACCTCTGTTTGCCCTCACATACACTGTAATTGTACATTAGCGGCACGATGATGCATTGTGAACTCATTCAACACATTTCAGTTATTTGATGTTTATTTATACTTTGTTAGTAACTCCAACAACCGGATGTTATTTCAACGCGCATGAATCTCCAGTTTAAAGAATGCCACCAGTAGAGGTCGTTATAGAGCCGAACTCATTCAAACTTTAAGATGATAATTTTTATCTCGATTGATCCATCTGTGTCTCCTCTCCGATAGCATATTTTATACTAGTACAGTAGTTATTGAAGCTTGGATATTTGCGACGGTGACTGACTGGGACATTGTTTTCTTTGCATAATTCTGACATCACTTTTTTGACAAAATAATCTATTGAATCCATGCCGTTTCAAGGTACCCGTTCATGACGGCATAATTGACAAAACAAAATTTTTGTCCTAATGACTTCATACAATCGCACATTCTTCCAGCAAGGACAAAATATATTGCCATAAAGATATTTTTCCGTACCCTAGGAAACAATATTAGAACTCCAATCAGAAAAGAAGTAAAAGCATCTTTGTTAAGTGGGGATCACCAATGGTGCGTGGACTATTTGTGGCTCACACGTGACAAAACCCAATTTCTGATTGGGATAGGATTGATGTGAATATAACCAAACTATCCTGTTTGCGAGGGAGGGAAATGGAGGCCTTGGGGGATCTATATGCATAACAGCACCTAGATTAAAATCATTTGTATTTATCGAAACCTTATCTTGTGAATGTGAACCTATTCCTACTCTCTCAATGAATTTACATGCCTTAGTCGTCATTAATTATTAAAAGCCTCTCGAAAATACGGTGTAAACCAATTTGAAAATTGTAAACAAAGAAAAGAGGAGCAGACCAATACCATGGCAATTGGTTTGAATTGTTATCAATTACGCCCCAATGTTATAGTCGAGTGTGGAAATCGAGCAGTTGGGACGGCTTCGAGTTTTGCCGACCGGCAAATAAATATTAACGCTCGAGATTTAGGCGTTTATTCTTATTTCTGCTTTTACTTTCAAAATGGAATGGGTTTGGCGACATACATTCACTATTTGGTTGATCATATTAAGCAAATAAAATAAAATAACAAGTGCACATGTCTGCAAAGTTTTAAAAAAATGAGTCGCATTTTGCATTTTTTTTGGATTGATCGGTCTGCGTCGTTTATTTACTCTCTTCTGCATACAAACGGCTTCATGCATTCATCAGACTCCAAATCAAAATTAATCTTGTCGACAATCGCTCTGCCAAGTGTGGAACACAGATCAATTGCTCGCCAACGTGTCTGTTGCCCATACTCACTTTCATGCATGATTGTCTCGTATTCTTGTTCGGGATTCTTTATTAACCATAGTTCCACCTGCAGTTTAAAAAGAATCAAGCGAAGACACTCTTCCGGCTTTTGGTTCAAGTGCTCTACGATATCAGTACGATGCCGATATTTCCGATACTTGGATTGTTTGCTGTGCACTTATAAAAGTATGTTTGGCCTCCTTGATTCACTGTTTCGTTCTGCGTCACGACCTCTGCAAGAACATAATTTTGTCGTCGTCTGTTTGTCGATCGTGCTGGAACTACTTTTGCGATATGACCGCGATAAATGGTTCTTTCATTTTTTCAGCATCATATTAGTTGGGCAATTTATGGCATTATCAGATGCCTTCAATCCGGTTGTTTTTACTGCAAACGCAGCTGCCAACTCGAGTTCAGACTTGTTTTAAAACGCTGTTGTAAAATCCGAACCATATTTTGTGTTGGTTTGATGTTTGATCGCAAATGTGCTCTCTGGCGTGTCTGAATTTTATCTTCATCCTGTATTAGCCCACGTATCCTCGGCGGTTCGATCTAATAATAAAGCCACGCCATATTGTTATTTGTTTGGGGCTAGATTGACGTGGACACCAAACAAAAAAAATTTCTAACTTATGTCTACTTTATTCAGTCGGGAAAAAGTGCGTGTGCATGTTTTGTAAGTATGATTCACCTTGGCTGCGCGATCCATATGTCACCCATGCTTGACAAAACATAATATCTGATTGATTAATCATATTTCGAAGGATTTGAAAACTATTAATTTTTATTAATTTTTGTATACCTACAGTCACTAAAAATGGTATTATCGATTGATCGTCTATGTATTTTTAGCTGTAAAAATTTCTTAGCGAGGTGAAATTCCTGGCTGAATAATATATTCCCCCTCCTACCGTGTAGTACTGTCTGGCAACAGTCTTTTACTCGGCCTCAAGACGACAACAACCCGGTTGTCATCTGTTTTTGACTTTGTTTTTTCGGACCGAATGTCTACGTCTTGCCTTCCTTCTCTTTAGGATAAGATTATAAATTACTTTCACACGCGAAACAACGACGCCATATTTAAGCAATGGAATACGTTTTTATTGACACGACATTCACAAAATAAGCGTACCATAGATAATCGAATTTGTGCTTAATTGTCAAAATAATTTCGCCACACGTACTGGTATCACATTTTAAATCAAGGCCGCGGAACCATTGTTATCTTCGGAAGTCGTTCGAAACGACACACTGAGATTAGTTTGTAAAAGAAATTTATAAACATGCAGATACTTATCGCAAATTTACGATTTTTTAGACTTCGTAATAGTCTTCTTGCGAGTACTCTCGTGTTATTTGCAACAACTCTGTCAGTGACCTAAACTGTCGTTTGGAGCACAACCTTATCAAAATTCTTCTAGGGGGTACAATATTTGGCTGTAAAAAAGATTTGATCAAAAATTAAATTTTGCCAATAATGAGCCACAGATGGATGCCAGATGGACTCATCAGGATTTCATACCGACAAAACATGTTCCTGTGGAATATCTCGGGAGGAATGAATTAAAGCTTTAGTCTGATCTTACTAGCTAATTTCCTTCGTTGAAAATTTGAAGGGAAAAAAAATATAAAAAGACTCCATTAGTTCACCTATTTATTCCGCTTGATCTTACATGAAAGCTTCGAGTGTGTATTGTGAAGTTTTCAATCAAAAGGTTCGATAAAACTCGAGTATCCTAATTTGTATGGGCGGAGTGCTGTTGAAAAGCGCTACCAATTTAACCAACATTGAAGTCATTTACAATTATGGGTTTTACCCACGCAGAAATTTTGTCAAGCATGAGTCACCGCACCTTGGCGGTGCGATCCATCAGTGACTCATACTTAACTAAACACAAATTTATTTTTACTGGGTAGGGCGTTTTTTCACCTGTTTGCAACTTCAGGCTATGTGTTGAACAGTGAACAGTCGTATTGTAGCACAGCCAAGTTTGTGGCGAATTATTCCAATTTTTCATTTCCTCGTCTTTTACATTTGTTTCTTTTGTGTAGGAGTGGAAAACCCACATTGAAATTTCTTTTGTCCGCTTTCGCTTTAATGACATTTCATTTACGCTTCACGCACTCGAAGTATTATGCAAGTCTTTTCGTATTTCCTCGTTCAAGTCGACTCATACCAGTGATCAAAGACTTCGATGGCATGTGTGTGGTGCGGTGGCATATTGCCTTGTGTTGTGGGTAATTAATTGTTAATCAATCTTGCGTTTTCCTTCTAGCAACTTAGTTGAATTTGCTTTGCAGAAATAGCATGGTATTCATTGCAGTCGAGTACAATTTGACGTTCCATTAGGCTTCATCAATTTACATCTTATTCGAAAGATTCAAAACATGTTTTAACCTTTAGCATCAGCGGGTAAAACTTCTCGGGCTGCTGATACACATAATATAATATATGGTAGCTTTAGAAGTCCGATCCTATATTGGGTAAAAAATGTATGCAATGTTCTTAAGGTCGCACTACACGTTTGCATAGGTTGCGTGTTTTCTTAGTTTGTTTTATTTTACCCTTGCGTTTCACGCAAGCGCAATGCTCTGCATGCATCTCCTTACGTTTTCCAATGAAACAGAACGGTTTGCTATGAAAGCTACCGCAGAGTGCTTGTTTCTTTTTTTTGCGTTTGGGCTTTGTACGCATTTGAACACGATTAACGCAAATCAATGCAGGCGTGTTTTGCGTTTCATTACTCGGAACGCAATGCAACGCATCGGTAAGACAACTACGACAACACATGTATTGTGACCTTTATCCGAAATTCTTTTTCCACAGATGTTTTTCAAACTTCAACGTTAATATATTCGTCATTAGCAATAGCAATTCTCAAATGCGAGGTTTTCTTATAGCCTGCCATAAAAAAAAATTACAACAGTGTAATCTAATTAAAAAGATTGGACATTAGGATTCTGGTCGAATGTATTTTTGACGAAAACTCCGAAGATGCTCCATTGCGCTGTGTACGCTTGTACACTGTTTCGATAGTTTGTAATTTAAATTGCAAATGCTATAATTTATTCCTATTCAGTTTTTTTCTTTCGTTCATCTTCTTTTTCTACTATAATAATATAATATATCTTGGACGTATATTAGAAGACAATGGTTCATATCCCTCGGGTCTTTGCGCCTGTTAAACTAATACCCATGAGTGTTGCTTATCGCATCACGTTTATTCCGGGCGGCTGTTTGACGTCGCCTATATGAGAAATATCTGCAGTATGGAATATATTGTTTTAAAAGTTTCAAAATCAGAATTTTATTAATGATTATTGTTTTGCTTCGAGAAATAGTTTTAGTATACCGCACCAGTACTTGAATGTTTTTATTGGAAACGTTTGTCAAGTCGAGGGTTTTAGTAATAAAAATTTACTTTCTGGTGTACATTCAGAATACTGCCTTAATACGCACCAGTCGCTTATCATGGGACTGGGATAACCAATAAATATTAAATTATTGGAATCACCACAGACGCATTTGTTAAATTGAATAGCGGCGGATAAATTATAAAAGTTTATAAGAGGTTTTACTACTAATTATGCCCTCACTTCGATACTTATCTCGAATTTTCTTGCAAAACTGACTGTAATCATTTGGTGCATTGGTTATTCCATTCAGGCCTAGTTGTTTTATAAATTCTTCAGATTTCGTTTGGATTCGAATTCGAAATCAATTTGGTTTCGAATATGCCCTATCGAATCGGTCTTCAGTAGACAGATATTTATTTCATGTAATCTTTGTCCATGCTCAAGCTCCAAAATTCGTTTTCAGAGATTCGCCAAAACAGTCATTCTGCGGAATAAACGTGATTTGTGGTAAATTTTGCTTTGTAAAATCCGGCGTAAACCGTGGATTGGCCAAATATGCTAAAATAAATATCGATTTCGCTCATGCCTTATAAAAAAGCAAAGTTAAAAAAAAAATTCTCATGTTCTTTTGGCAACAATGCATCAATGCATCTCGATTTACGAAGAAGCCTCTTTACTGAGTGAGTTGTGTTGATTATTTTCTAGTTATGGTGAACTGCTACACAATCAAAAAATATGGCCCAGTCCAAAGAGTGTAGTGTGTTAGATTAATTGGTACCAATTTTCTGTGAGATAAATGATTTTCATCAAAGTTTACGTCAATTGGCATTTGGCCATTATAATGATTGTCAACATTTGTTATAGGTTATTGGTTATCCTTCTCATTATATCGTAATTTATTATACTCAAGAAGATGCATAATTATATAATTTGCGATACTAACTACTAGTAATCGTATCTTATATTATAACATTCATTGCTGGAAAAATTGGTCATTTCCTATTTTAGCCCATTGTTGGCCGTGATCAAATCGCGGAGAATCGAATTTGTGTTCGATATCAAAAATTGTTCTGACTTCGAATATCGTAGGAGTCACGTTCCCAGCTGTAGATAGGCTGGATATCTGCGACACACAGGCCCGCAAATGTGTTATCAGGAGAAATTTTTTCGAAAGGCAATATTTCACGAGGATTCACTACTCCTCGCTAGAGGGACTAGACGATTATAATATATCTTTTTCAGTGTCTGTTCTGGGGGCTTTAGAACTACAAAAGGTTCAAAGCCATCATCGATGCTATTGAATAGCGGTGTTGATGGTGTTGAATTTTCATCCAACCGAATGACATGACATGAAAGAAAACAAGGATCTGTCATTTTAATTAGAGCGTTTACATAACTTCATCTGGAATATCGCCTTATTATATTATTTGTTTCCCTTCTTTCGAAAATTGTTGATTTTCGTGGAACTGTTATGGAATACCTACCTGCCGAAACTACGTGTTACCAGTACTAGTTCTATTATTATTATATCAACATTATCAATACAGCAAAATGTACTTATATTTATTATTATTATTATGTGCAATTTATATTAAAATTACATTATTGTATTCATCAGACACACGATCGTGCTATCGAATTTGGAAATCTAAAATGTCGATCAAGTGTATAGCAAAATTTCACGAACGATCAATCCGGCTATTGTGTTAGACGCAATTGTTTAATTTGGCTTGTTAATCCATGCCCACCACTCAACCGAAGACTCGTCCGAACCGGAAACATCATCTTTCCGACAACACTAACCTTATTCATCAATAAGTGATCGCTTGTACATGGCCTCTTGCTGGGTGATCAAATATGCAGCTATAAAAAACATGCCGCAAGCAGTTTGATTATATAAAATCTTGTATATCTGTTACTGTCCAGGCCTAAGAGCTGTCACTCGACTGGAATGGACATTAAGCTGTTTTGGGCTCCGAAATTAATTGCAAAATAGGCTCAAAACAGATAATTTAGATAGTATGTTAAACTAAATTCGATTTTGAATATCGTCGAACTAATTTTTTTCAATTTTCCTATTTACAAAAAAATCTGTTTTCGTGGTTGTAAGATTGAAATATTGCAAATTGATCGCTTTTCATAATCGCCCTCAGGACGTATCTCGATGACATTCATCACGCTGAAAGTATCGCTTCTCATAACGGGTACAAAAGGTATCAAAGCTGGAATTATACCGTCCAACAACTGTTTTCTGATCATGCGTATGTGTATGGCCAATTAAAGTTGGATCTTGAATAATCGAGAGTTTTCGCATTTGAATCTTGCGCATTTGAATCTTCAGCACGCCAATCAGGGACAAATTCAATTTTGCGAGCAATTTCCTGAATGGTAATTGTACAATGCCCACCTAACACTTGGACCGACTACAGCCTTCATCGCGTTTTGGCGATGCTCCACAAACATCTTTCTCGGACTATTGCAACCTGGGAATTGAATGACACTACAATGCCCATCAATGCAATTAATATAAAGTTCGCAACTTGAAGGCAATAACTCAGTATTCGTGAATTTTTAACACGCGAACCATGATTCACGGATGGTCCACACCAGGGCGACCTAGCGCATCAGTAGACCATTCTTCAGCAACACAGTTACGACAATAATACTTTATGATTGAATTTCATCATCGTGTTTTTGGCGTCCGACCATATCTCGATCGACGACCCTGCATTATCTGTTGTGAAAAGATGATAATAGCGCATTAGCCCATGCGCAGTATGTATGATAATAGGTCGATTCCGGCCGGCTGTCGCAAAGGTCATTGCCAAGCATCTTTCAGAGTGATGAATTTTTCACTCTTGCATTGCTATTCTCTATCATCAAATACACAGGCTAAGATGTAATTAGTTGCCGCAGCTTAGCGCAATACGGTAGATGTGAGTTCATTGAAGAACCGTTGAAGAACCGCTTTGCTGGTGCGATCCATCTGTGTTTAAGGTTTAATTGAGAGTTTACAGACTGTAAGGTGGTATTGAGTGTTCATGTTCAATTATGACCAAATCTTTTAAAGCTATAGAGAACAGAATGGATTTTAATTTGATTTTGATTTTAAAGTCTTCGAATAAAATTTCGAATCGGAAATAAATGGTGGTGTACCGCGATCCATACTTAACTGTCTGTATTATTCGATTTCACTTTGGAGCCAGATTGTATAAAGTATTTCATTTCATATGTACAACTATTGGAGATTGATTTGGCTGTAAATGCAAAATTTAAAATTATCCCGAAAAATAGCTTCATCTATTAATCATTTAACTTGATTCGATTCTGAAATTAAATAATTCTAAATGAATATAATTCGCTATCTTAAATTGTTTACCCATAATTCAGATATCTTTCGGACCGGTAATGGTAATGTTTCCATATTCCCAAATTAGAACATCCATATCTTTTTAATCGCTTGTGGGAGGCGGAACTCAATCTGTTTATACAAGAGAAATAAGAATGCTTCAATGTAATTATTTTTTTATATTTCGTGATGTATTTAGCAACAGCGGATGTAAAATTCTAAAAAATATAAACGTTAAAATTCATTTCGTTGCATTATCGACCAGTAAGAATTACGACATCAGAGTTTGATTCACATATGGTCCACGCTCACAGCGAGTTAAATAAAATAAATCTGAATCAACGGTGAGTGATTGTCATATTCTTGACTTATTTGATCCAGAGATAATATTTGCTTGGGCTTTCCTCAAAAAACGTCAGTCAATATTAGTTCTTAATCTAAATATCGTTTATTTTAGACCTGGCGTTGGCGCCTGCTCGGCCATATTGATTTTTTAAGGTGTTTAGGTATAGAAATTAAATTTACCGCTATATCCACAAGATATTTTGATTTTGTGACAAAGATGTACCGCGCAATGGCAGCCTGATCCATCAGCGGCTCATACTTAACTTGAAAGTTAACTTTATGTCCATAATATTATCAATTTACGTTATTATTTGGTGCCATGTCTTTTATTTATTAGTTTTAGTGAATTCATTCCCCCAGTGATTTCAATCCCAAATATTATTTTGCCAAAAATGAGTCACAGATAGACCGCGCCTCGATGTGGTTCATGCTCAACAAAGGACGCCTGGTCCATTTTTGTTTTGGCTGGGTTGCCATGTTTCAATCGCAAGTTGAATTGACGAGTTTTTTGAATAGTATCGCAGTTCCACTCAGTTTGAACATTATATGATTTACTTATAGAATTGGCCCTATCACGAGTAGATTTTCGCACATGAATAGAACACGAGTTGTTGCTTATTAGCTAATTGAAATTAGACGCTATTTCGTTTTAATAGTTATGGTCGTTATTTTAAATGGCAATTAAACTTGAATAATAATAAATTAATAAAGTCTATTTTGCGAAATTTTGATCTGGTTCGGATTAACTACAACAAATTAATGCGATTTTTTACATGTAATGTTTTAAATTTAAAATTAAGAAAGGAATAAATTGAGCAATCTCAATTTTTTAAATCACATTTGCACTATTTAATCGTGTTCAGTAATTCAAATTGGTTGAAAATTCGTCAATACTAAAACAAGAGTTTCTAACATTTTCACGTGATTTTAGGACACTTTTGCCAAAAAATGTTGAAATGAAGAAGTGAGAAAGTTCTCATGAAAGTAAAATTTTTCTGTATCGCTTTAATCAAATCGGGAATTTCAATTTGTCAAGCATACTTCATAAGATGCATTTTGGTGACTTTTTTTTTCTTATAAGGAACAGTTATTCATCATCAAGAACTAGGTGCAGTAATTACGCTTCAGACGAAATACGATACCCATATTAATGGAATTCAACTCTTCCTCATTTATAAGCAATTGGCATTGAAATTGCGAAATTTTCCTGATTGAAGTGCACATTTGAGTCATCATCAACCAGTCTGTTTAATCACGATCAAGTTTGGTCACCAGTCTGTGTGCCACTTTATTCGGCGATTCTCTTATTGCCCAAGCTTGATGATTTGTAACTTATGCATAACATTGGAAGGAGTTCGGAGGATCGGATCATCTTGCACACGGATATTGGAACTAAAATGAATAATTTATTGATGCACTTCCATACTGCACATACACAATGTTGTGTGTCGTTCCGGTTTGGACTTGCAGTTGTTAGGCGTGGTGTGTGTGAATGAAGTCAGACTTGTCGATTTAATAGTTCATGATAAAAGATAAAATGGAAAAGTAGAATCAACCTTTTTGACCTTATATGAAGGTACCACCTATGCTTGCTTATTGGAGATCGTGCAGTCAAGTGACAGCCTATGACTTAAACGCAATCGTGTTCTGTCCCAAAAAGTCGTCGTTGTAACGCTTTCTTAGGATAAATAATCGATTTGTTCTAAAATAGGACAGAATTCACGAGCTGTTTGGCCCCAAGAAATTATGCACTGGTGTGCATTTTTCGTTTGGCTCGCTATGGGTTAAGGATGAAAAGGGTTGCTGCACAACGTATCCCCATGCGACAAACTGTATATTATTATTGACGGAACTGTGTTTGAACTTGCGGTGGTTTTTTTAGTGTTATTTTCCACAGCCTTTCAAAATCCATTATCGACCATGACACTAAATCTTTCCCGGTCGTTACCAGCGTATTGTTCAGGTTAGGGTACATAATTTTCCGATAGAATTAAACTGCATTAACGCATAAAATTTTATATTGTGTCGGGCTGTGTTCTCAACGCAACCATTGACTCGGTTTATAAAAAAAAAACCCAAGAAACAGAAGAAAAATTCCGGCTTTCGCGTACTCATGAATATTCATTTTCACTTGACAAATCTGGAACTTGATAATTTGTAGACTGGCGTCAAAAAGAAGACAGTTTTATAGTATCGTCGCCCTGCAACGATTCAACAAATATCACAAAAGCCTATTCGTCAGCCAACCAAATTGTGCAAAAGTTGTGCAGTATACATACTGTAACAAGTTCGGAGTTTTTTGACAATACTGTAATTTTTCTTTCGTGATAATGATATACAACTATGAGAGCGACTTTTGGCCAATATGGGTTGCTGATTGCTTGCACATACTTGGCATAAATCTCTGATACAAGGTGGTTTCAAAATTTGCTAATATGCAATGACTACAAGTGAACGGTAAATTGACTGTAATTTCGTCGAAGTAATCTTTTGGACACCAGATCTGTGTGTCAGCTTCAGGTCTGGTTATTTTCGTAAGATACCCTGCCGCCCTACGTCATTCAGTATTGTATTCATTCATATAAAAATAACCGAAATTAGACTTTAAAAACGCAACCGCGTCAACTATATTATATATAGCATATTATTATACCTCGGTTTATCGTCGTTGCCACGTAGTTTCAGTTCCCAGTATTGAAGTACCACTTGAAAGTATATTGCTATTGTACTATATCTACTATATCACCGATATTAATTATATTGTATATACTTTCTATTACCTTACTATACCTAACATTGATGTGAAAGTCGATGAAAAATTTGGTATATTTCGTATGACGTAGTATTTTCTTCGTATTTGTCGTATGTACTCACTGGTCAAGGGGTAACCAATTCTCCTTGGATCATCAAGGAAGTGTACTTCTTTTGTACTAGTGCCGGCCTGTCAGTAACGATAATACAGTATATTTCTATTTCAAGTCTGTGATTCTTTCGCGATTTTGTGTATAATTTTAGGTATCTTTGTGAATGTTTTCGTCTCAAAACAAGATACATAACGTTTTTAACGTATCGTAATCACAAGCTTTGTTGAAGCTCAGTAGAGCAGCGGCTCACGGAAGAATTTATGAATGTTATCACGCCATATTAGTGATCTTTCGTTGGCTCCCTTGTGGACTTTTTTGGACCGTTTCAACTACATTCATTATTAGGTTTGCCGAAGAACTCTGTCGTGATTTAGATAAAGTGATTTTGGTGTGATTGACGGTTGATTATTTTCGTAAAATTCAAGAACAGCAAGCATCGCGATATTTTTCTCAATTGATGTATGTCTTATAGTGAAGTATTGTGAGTCATTGCGGTTTTCATGTTCGATTTTATATGCACCAAGATGCAGTTGCTGTGTCTAATTATGTGATGGTAAAGTTATGTATTAATTTCTGATGAAGTCAGCAATTTAAACCGTTTCAATTTACAAGTTTGCAAGGTCGCTTTCATGACACACCCCTATTGCAAAAAATTTCGCTTGCAACCGCACGCTTCAATGCAAAATTTATCCTCGACCCTAATTTTGCAAGACTCGTTTCGTTGAGTCAAATAATTTTCGTATTTGCTGGGATTAAACAAAGTAACCTGAAATTCCCGTCTTCGTCCTTGCAAAATTGTATTTTTTATCCCATTGTAAAGGATAATCCACACCATCTCGGTTGAGTGGTACTAAAAGCCAATAAAACATTATCAGTTGCGCTAATTTTGCTTGGCCGTAGATAAAATGCGCGTGTGCCGATAGAATTGAGCAACGTGGTACCCTTGGGACAAACGCACTTATGTGTTATACATTTCAAGGCTTTAAAAGCGTTTACTTACCCGTAACCAGCGAATGTCATATAGGATTTCGTTTGGGTATCTCGACATTAGACGAGTGTAATACTACGCCCATCCTTTCAAATTTGTCCAATTTTGTCTTATAATGTATCAAACATGGGCGATAGATACGTTGCGTACTATGACGCGATGTTTCTAATGGCCCATGTTTGATGGATTCCGTTATTGGGAAGACTATATGTTGGTAAACATGAGTACTTTTCCGCGCAACGTGGTCGCGCTCTCTCTCTCTCTTACCCTTTAGCCTGTTTTGTGCTTACTAGTCCGGAAAACTCTTTTTTTTTAAGTCTGCGATCTTCATGACGGAATTTTCGTAGACAGCGAGGTATGCTGGTCGTCCTCCCTTTTGCTTGTCGCGGGACAGAACTTATTTGTCAAAGCCGATTTAGTTTTTTGCTAGTTTTGAGATTTTTCGCTATATGTTTTTGTAGGAAGTGTAGTTTCCAGGTTGCTTGGTCCCTGGTTGCTTCAATTGAAATTTCCGTTCTTATCTAGACTATTAGTAGTAAATGGTAGTTTTTGAGTCGGTTTTTATAGCAATGGTATAGGATTAGGATTTTAAGGGCGATTCACGGTTCTGTGTGTGTTGTGCAATTTAATAGTAATTTTAGTCTATGTGTTTATTCGTTGTCTAGTCCGTTCAATTTTGGCCGCTTGTCTGTAATATTGTAACTCGGAAATACACAGTAACATAAACATTGTTTTATCAACATTATATATTTGAATTCGCAGTGTTCTCATTAGTTTGTTCGGATTGTTCAATTAATATGAAAAATATGAAATGAAAGATCCAAATCAGGTTAAAAAGTATACATAATTTCACTAAATATTAGCAAGGTTTGAAGTAATTTACAATCTTCTTCTTACAAGAGATGTCTTTGTTCGTTATAAGATTTTGATTCGAATATTCGATTCGGAAAAATTTATAGATTTGATACTGAAACCATTAGATATTTGATTTTTTTTTTTTTATTTATAATGTTAAATAACGTTTTTTGGATCAAGTGGAAGCGGATCAGGATTGTTTAGCAGCGAATAAATAGGCGCGCCTGTGGCCGGCAGAAAAATTGATAATGGGCGGAAGCGTTGCGAGATAAGCTCGATGGCATGTGACGATTTTGGGAGCGATTACAGAGTTTTAGAAAAGGTCGTGATCCGATTTTATCTGTGTCGTTGTATTCTCGCTAGATATTGATCGTAATGGGCAGTTATGTTATAACATGGAAATCATAGGATAGTAACAGAGTTGCAATTGTCTACCAACTTTTGTGTCGAATAAGCCGAGTTTGTTATTAACTCTAAATATCGTGCTTATGAAACTGTATATTCCTAGTCAGAATAGGTCAAAGTCTTTTAGTTTGCTCAGTACGGTTCACCAATATGCGCCTATTTGTTTCGCACGCTTTTCGAAATAAAGTTTTTGAACTTTTATCTGTGCCGTGTTGTATATGAAAGTGCAGAACTTTTCAAAAGATAAGCGTTAATCCCGAGCAGAAATTTTCTATTATCAAGCATGATCCACAGCACGCAGGTGAGCCGCGCCTCAAGGTCGCAATATATTAGTGACTCATACTCGACAAACGTTTGTGGACAAAAATTTTCTTACTTTGTTGTCAATTACATTTTTTATAACTAAACTAAATATAATCAGTGAAATAGTTGATATTTGAAGGTTATTCTAAAATGCAATATCACACCAGAATCCGAGTGCTTAGATCACTCCCTAGTAAGACAAGGCATGATCCATTGTTGTGTTCAGGAAAAAACATGCTTAATATAGTCGATTATTACATTTTTGGATACAAACCTTGCCGACCTTTTGCATTGATATAAAATTGATTCAAACGTCGATTCATTTATTGTAATATTGTATTGTTGTATATTGTATCCGGTAAATGACTTATCAATTACCAACCATGGTGTACTGACAATGGCGGTCTGTTGGAGGTCCATCGTTTGTCAAAATAACTAATAATTGGCACTTTGATCTTTTTGCCTAATATGAAAGTCTTTATGATCATTTAATAGAGACCAGTAGTCTGACAACTATATGGTAAGTGCGTCATCACACACGATATTGTATCCTGATTGGCTTGCTATTGAAGGGCATTTCTCACAGAAGTATGCCTGACAGTATTTTTGCCCTAGATCAATTTTTGTCGAACACACGCACTTGAGACACACGCGTCTCCACGGACACCAGTTTCTCATAGTTCTCATCACAAGAATGGCTATCCTCTGCATCATTAGAAATTTTGTTTTGGCTGGTATGAATCATTGATAGTTTGGTCGAATTTTCCACTTCCAAATTTACCAGATTACATACAGTCCGGGAAACGCAAGAACGTAGATATTTTTGAAAATTATTGTAAAATTTTTATTAATCAATCATATTCAGTAAATACCCAACAGTCTGCTTATGCTCACTGTCTTGTGCGGTCATTACACACGGTCGTGGTCGGTTATCCTTGTTCAGTTACTAGTGAAGTAGGGTTTATTGTCTTAATCCAAATTCTACTATGTCAACCGTGTAAACTTCGTCATGCATTTTTGTTTAGCATCGGTCAATTTATATACGTACCTGCGTTCTTCATTCAATTCAAGTATATGCCAAAGTTGCACCGTGTCGTTGCGACACGGTACATCTGTGGCACATACTTGAATGCGTGTAATATACTGGGACTGTAGAATAGTTGAATCGGTAGTCCTGTGGCCATGTGATTTCCTTGATTCTGTTTCAGCCAGAAATGTATAGTGCGAGTGACATATCTATGAATCACTTATGACATCATCTAGGCCAGATCTAACTAACTGATTACACATTTTTACGGCACATTGAAGGGGTCGTAAAAGGGCGTTTTGCATGTTAGCTAGCATGTAGCCAGATTTGAATAGCTCGAGATTTTTTTTTTCAGACGGAGTTAAGTCTTATTAACTGACAAAACCGAAGTAGAATATCAAGGGTTTTATGTTATTAAAATTAAGAAAGTTTTTCATAAAATTAAGGTTACAGCCTAAGTGCAGTTGCGAAATGATGACCATCGCGATGAAAATTATTTGAGATATGTAGTACGCAAATGCACTGTTGCGGGTTTTTCCGCTACATAAATGTCTTCCATGTCCAATTTGAACAGAGCTCATTTTTTTAGTCTTATCGTAAGTTAGCTTGATTGATAATAATATAGATTTTGGATTCCCTGTATCCCAATTCTCAGGTCTTTTTTTTAGAATTGCTTAATAATGAACTCATCGGAACGACAATCCTGGTTTGGTAACGGACATTTGTTTTGTTTTGCTATTACTTATTGTATTGGATTGCAAGAAAATAATGTGATGTGGCTGGGCTTATTGCTGGATGGCATCCAAACGTTCTCCGATTTCATAATTTAATTTTCTTTCATTAATTGGGACGCGTGTGTCGAACAATGGACTATTATGTCGGATATCAAGTATGTGTTCAATCGGACGCGGACCACACCGGGGATGATTTTTTAACCACGTACGAGACATAGATGGATCGCGACTGGCACAAGTTATCTATCAGTGGCTTAAAATAGACTAGGAGCAGAGTCTGAAACAGATTTTCTTACACAAACAAAAATTTTATTTTGCCGAGCATAAGCCACAGATGGCTCGCGCCTCAACAGCGCGATCTATATGTCGAATATGCTTGACAAAACGTGGATGAGCATGAGTTTTATGATTGGGAACATGTACATTGAACATTTATAATCGCGCGCGTACTCTATGTATATTTTTTAATACATTGGTATCAGATGACAAGTCATACGTTATTCTAGTTTGTCTGGTTGAATGGAAATGAAGCACGAGATAGTTTGTAACCAGGTGTCCACTGTTGTTTCCAAACTGAGATCACTTGTCCACCCACTGACGAAAAAGAACTGACCACTGTTCAGTCTCCTCGTTTTCACTGGGGATTGTTGTTCTTATAATTTTGTTTAAATGGTGTTCGAGAGTCTCTGTTTAAATGGAGTAAATGTCGAATAATATCGCATTATATGGTTCTGAAAGGAAACTTTCCTTTAGCATAAACTATACTGTATTTACTTAGTTTTGTTCATTCATGTTATTTGACGACTGGAAATTCAATGTTTTACATGCAAATTCATTTTCTTAAGTTCTCAACTGCTGTCGCTAACAGGTGCTTTATGGGCTCATTGTTTCAGCTTCGCAAACATGAATGATGATGTCCAATGCTCTAATGGCGGACTAAAAACCTTCAGAAAAAAAACAATGGGACAAGTAGTTCACTGCAGGCTATTTCCTAAGCCAGCGGGGTCGACTCCATTTTGCTCAATATATTTTTCACGTACATGTTTAATAATAATGAGTGTAATTATCTAAATTTGTTTGCTTGAAGGAAAAGTAAAAATGAAAATAAACTTGAACTGCAACTACCAGATCACACCTTTGGGTAAGATCAATCAACTGTAATCCATTCCTCAGCAATTGTCGTGTCGACCTTGCCGTTGAGCATGTTCTAGTGATGGACCGATCGATCCCATTGTGGTCCATGTATGTTGAAGCACGGTTTCGCAAAAAATATTCAACTTTGCTGTAAGAGTTTTATCATGTGTTAATAAAAGTAGGCATTTGAATAGATATTTCAACACTGAACGCTAAGAACTACTTGCAACGGAACGGAAAGACAATCAGAAGTGGTTCATTGTCAGATTTTATCAACTTAATATGAAAATGTTTATGACGAGAGTTACCGTAGTTTGGATCACTGTCTTAATTGACTCTTAATCGACTATTGAACCAGTTCATTTTCTCAATCATAATGAGCTGATTTCACCTAATAATTATTGCCTTTGTGAATTAATCCCTCATTACATTTTCGCCGAACTTGACTGAAAAACACGCGCTTTGTTCTCGTTTCATTAACTCGATCACTTACAAGGTTAATTGTATTATGGTTATGTACAACGTACTAACTAATATGCCCTGATATATTATGTTCAATTTTTAAGACTTCTATATTTTAATGCAGAGAATCCCAGTTGTAGAAAAGTTTTGTTCAAACATGTTATGTAAAGTATGACTAACTGATGGAGCGCGCCGCCGAGGCCCGGTTCTATCTGTGGTGCATGCTTGACATATATATATATGTATAATGCCTGTTTGGTATAGACTTATTTCAAATTGAGTCATTCATAGATTCCGGCTTTAGAATTGTACTAACGTATTTCCCGCATGGCGTAGGAGGCGATTAAAAGGAAACAAAGAAGTGGTAGATGGTTGTACCATTGCCCATGGCAGATATCACTTACTGCACCCCAAGATAGTTGTAGAGATGGAATGTTTTTTTCGTTTAGGGTGCAGTTGCTAGTGGTACATGTTGTGGTAGATGGTTGTACCATTGCCCATGGCAGATGTCACTTACTGCACCCCAATATAGTTGTACAGATGGAATGTTTTTTTCGTTTAGGGTGCAGTTGCTGGTGGTACATGTTGTGGTAGCTCTCCGCCATGAAATTGGTCCTTAGTTGCCTTTCTGGTTTGGGCTAGTTCACTCTCGCTCGACTAAATTAAATTAAAAAGTGTATTCAATTTTTCCACATCCTAGTTATAGAATGATGATATTCGTGACGGCATCTCAATCTGAGTTTGTCTGCGTTTCTAGCAATCAATATCTGACTAACATGAACTTCAACATCGATTTCAGGAAATCGACTTGCGCAACACATACTAAATAGCGCACACGAGACAGTTCTTGAAAATTTCGCCGGTTGACTTGTAATGTTTAATACGTTAATGTATATTTTAACGATGGTAGTGTAGAGTAACTTTACTAGGCGACCCAGAGAACGCATTTTTCCATCAACAGTGACCAAATTTTCTTATAAGTGGGTCTAGTATTGGTACATTTGCTGTCCGTGTTAATATTTTTTTTTAGGTACATGGGACATATCGCATTGTGTTGCGAGGCCCCTGCTGTTGCCTTCGTGCATTTTTGTAGAATCTATTTTACGTCGTAATGTTATGTAATTTAATACATTAAATTATTTGAAATATGTTTTCTTTTGACCTTATTTTTGTTTCTATGAAATCTAGAATGTTAATTTTGCATACGACGAAACGGAACTTAGACGCACGTTTATATAAACGAAGTTTCGTGTACATGTCGTGATTTTCAACTTTCTAGTGAATGAAATTCATTTCAATTTATTATTATTATCAATAATATCATTGAATAGAGAGAGTTCGTACACCCGAACATTAATATTCATTATGAGATAAAAATTCATTTCAAGTTAATACAATAACCATAATAGCCGGAAGTCCCGCGGTGTTGCACCGGAAATCAGTGCACGCCAGGGCATAGACATATATATTGCTAGCGTTGAAAAAACGCTCCTTTGTTCCGGGCGGTATTTGCATAAATGCTGGGCACTGTCCAACAAGTAGGAAACCGTGTTTTATTTCAGTTTTGGTTTGATTTTGTAGTTAGTTTTAAGTTGAAGCAGTGTTTTGAAACCATAAGCCTCTTGTCAGCGTTAATGCGTTCTTCTGTAAATAGGCTTATCATCATTTGGTTGTTTAAAAATATATTTTAGTACGAGTTGAACGAGATTCGTAGTTAATAATGGGCACCATCTATGGCACGTGCTAGATAGATACAAATTTGTTTTGACGATTTTGGCTTATAGTCATTAAGGCCTTATTATTTTGTTTCCAGTATAGTCGCTTTTAAGTAGGTTTTTAGTGGCGTATCGTTATTTGATGGAATGGTTTTCCACGCGGTTCAAATTTATCCACATCAAATTGACAAAATTGTAAAAAACTACTGGGATATAATGAAACTATATAGTATACGTTAGTGGTCCTCGTTTAGGATGATTATGTTTGCCTGACGCAATTCAGCACACGCTTTTAATGACCAAAAATGTTATATGTAATATCTGTCTATATGTTCAAATATACGTTTATTTTGAATTTATGTGATATTGGCATTTACATTTGAATTTTATTGCATTTGTGATATAGAATTCCTCCATTTCATTGCCGTAAGATTCGTCCCGCCAAATTTTACTATCACCTTTCTCGGAATACCTGTGGAAAAAAATTTAACGATCACAAAAGTTAATATCGGGAAATATTTCGTCGAGCATTTTGATTTGACATTCATTGACCGCAACATCGAGGCGCGATTCGTCAGTGGCTCATGTATCTCGGAATGGAATTTTTGTCCTGGATATATGCTCGTTGTTCATTCATTGTGTTTGGCCTTGTTTATTATGTTTGTATTGCAGAGCCACAGTTGAATTTAAACAACGTTAGATGTTACTATTTCACTAATATGGGAGTTTTGGGGTACATAAACTGTGAATTGAACTCATTGTATGTGTGGTTTCCATTTGGCCCATGTAAGGTCAAGAAAACCAAAATTTCCTGCTTGATTCACTTGGTATTGTTTACTTTATTTTATAACATACCGGAAAAAAACTTACGAAACATTTGCATTGTTCTTGGCCATTCTCCCTTCTGCTTTAAGGAAATTTCATTTCGAAAAATAACATATATCTTACAGCTGTGGTATTCCATTCAACCTGAAAAAGAGCGCGTCGCACCTACTGCATCCGGAAATGAACACTTGCTTATTCATGTTCAACCAAGTATGGGCCCGAAGATGGATCTTGCCGACCTGGCACGAATCATCAATTACCCATGCTCAATGTTGGTCTACAGTAGATAATGTTTGGCATCATTATTCTTGTCCCCAAGTTTATGACTCTTCACGGTCGCTTTGATGAAGACTTTGACGCTTACGCAATTGCATCATTTGGGCGATAATAGTGTTATAATAAATTATTACGCCTGTCATAATAATTAGGAAGGTAATTTAATTTATTAACTATCTTTGATACTGATATCGTAGTTCAGCTAAGTTGATTATACCGTATGATTATAATATAAGAAGGTTAATGATGGCCGATTAC
This sequence comes from Styela plicata, assembly GCA_963675895.2. NCBI lineage: Eukaryota > Metazoa > Chordata > Ascidiacea > Stolidobranchia > Styelidae > Styela > Styela plicata. The sequence goes on along the minus strand of OZ023151.1, from coordinate 8,128,350 downwards.
GGATGTCTGATGACGCGAAACCTATTTTTAGGGGTTTTCTGATCAGATTTTCAGGCTATCGTTTCAGAAATATGTTAAAATATGTTTTGTAAAGTATGAGTTACAGTTGGAACGCGCTTCATCAGAGGCTCATGGTTGACGAAATAGGATCCTTTTTTGGATAGGTTCAACACAGACAAAAAAATTGAGTGAAACATAGAATCCTCTTTCTATTTGCAGCTCGAGGTTGGCCCTAAAAATGTTAGGATAATTCGCAAAAAGATTGAGTTAAATTCTGCCAAGCATGTGCCTAATACAGGACGCGCCTCGGACGCATTATCCACTGGTGTGCCATACAAGAAAAATCTTGATTCAACAAGTTATTTCTGACGAAGAACATTATAAAGTATAAAGTAGACAGCCGGTCGAACCGGTTTCACCTTGATTATTATTATTTGCATGAATTTGCATTGATTTTGAATCTCCATTCGCGGAACTCTTGCTGCAAACCATTCATCAGCTCACGACTGACAGACTGGTGGCATTTTATCAAACTAAAACACTTAAATTACACTTTGACTTTTTGTAGAGGGCTAGAGCTGGATCGCTTTCTTGTGGTATAATCCATAATATGTCTATATTCTAAAAAATGGAAATAATGTGGATATTTCCATTTTTAAATACCAAAATTGACACTTTGGACTTGTTAACGAGGTCGCTGAAAAGTTTGCAAAACCCGTGATTACTTATGAGATGAGTAGTTGAGGGTCCAAGTGCATCTGACTTTTGTCTACACAAGCGATTTGAACAATTTTGTGTACATTACGCCGTTATTCGAGGTTCGATGATGTTTTGCTAACTATATCATCTTTCTCTGCTCATATTATGTGCTGATAGGCGTATAGGCTGTTGCATTTTGCTTGACTATTTGCTCGGACGTATATCTATCTGATCATCCCAGCCGATATAAAATTTGCGTACACCTGTTTTTTAAGCATGAGTCACAGATGGATCACGCCATGGATGCGTGGTCCATCTATGTCTCAGGCCTGACAAAATGAAATTTCTAATTAGGATAGAAGTTCATGAAAAAACACTTTGAGAAAAGCTACCACGCCACGCGTCTATAGGTTGTTGAGTTTGATTGAAGTTGGCATGTTTTACTAGCAATTATCACAAGAGCACACTTCAGAACAGTCAGTTTCTTTTGTATCTTAATTTTATTTTGGGAAACAGCTTTAATGGGACCTGTCATCGAAGCAAATAGACTAGAATAGAAAGTGGAATTTAAGTGTAGCATTGCTGTTCTATATGTTAACGGAAGAGTGGAGCATGTGCCCCGGTAAAATTTGGGACTCCATTGGATCGACTTTTCGCCCATTTGCCACGTTGAAACGTTGAGTTTTGCACATTATTACTACTTTATTACATTAGCCCAAAATAACAATTTTCGCGCCAGTGATCTTCGCAATCTGTGACGTCAATAGTCAGAAAACCAAAATGGTTTTCGTTTTCACTGATGGTACTTATGATGTCGGAATACGTTAATATTCGAATAAATATTTAAAAAAAAATTTATGCCGTGAGGGCTCGCTTCAGATTCTCAAAAAACTTTTAAATATCGCACATTTGTAATCCATTTTTTCTGTCAACCGCTTTTGCTTTTACTTATTTTGACATTTTCTATCTATCACTGGCAAAGTGCATATTAAGAGGGACTTACATATTTGGCAGATTACCGGCAAGCTGTTATCTTCTATTTTTCATGTTTATACTTATCACCCATTTAAAAGTCCCCTTTAACATGTTAAACTCCATCATCTCCAGTATACAATCTTTCACTTTGTTTATATTCTTTTGCGAAATGATACGAAAGGTTTTCATTACCGTGTATAAATAAATTAGATCACTAAGCTTTGGTAATTTTATACCCTACACTGGTCGATTATCCACCAAAGTGGGGTTTGTTTTGTAAGTAGAATACACCCTAATGATGTTCAAAGCGTACAAGCACGACCCTGTTGGGTCCAGTGATAACTCGCCCTTTTTAGCGCGAGTTGTCAATAGTCTATGCGGTATCAAATATGATTTCGTTCGGTTTGTATATTGGCCTTTTACTTGTGTTTAAGTTACTTGCGGTTCCAATCAGAAATTTAATTTTGTCAAGCATAAGCCACAGACGGACCTCGTCTCGTCCACGAAATCCATCGGGGACTCATACTTATCAAAAATTCTGGCTTCCCATTAACGTTTTCAATACGCTACGGATTTTGCGTCTGTTCTAGCGCGGTCAGCGAACTCCCCCGTTATGTCTCGATTTGGATTCGATTCGGTAGGTCACCCATTCAGATTAATTTAATCCCCATTCCGTCGATTGGCACAAAACTACGACTGCTATTATATATTGTATATATATATATATTTTTGTTGTTATTTGCATCACAGCTGAATTTTTTCATAAAAACTGACCCGCTGGTACGATGTTTTCTGGTCTATCGCCCGAGAATTGCCGATGTGTATATAGATTTTATGCATAACAAAAACCCATTTATTTACTGCGTTTATTACTAGTAAATAGACCGCTGGAATGTCTACCCCACAACCACGACGATGCTGCGGTGACTGATTTTGCACGATCTATTTCATGTGTCAGTGCTTTCCGATATATAGGCAACTTCTAACTTGTTTGCCTATTCATTTGATATGTAATAAAGATCGTATTCACTTTCCATAAACGTCTGTCGAGTGTTAATGTCCTTCGAATGTTATATATGTTCGCTCATTCACTTGAATCCATATATCCGAATCTTGAACTTGAAGTGGTATATCAACTACAAACTACTGTTTGGTTACTTGCTGGTAATATTGGTATTTGATATGGTATTGACTTTATTTGACATATATGAAAAAGTGGATTTTCATTCTATTTTCAGTTTCTTCTCTACTACGTTATAGAATGTTTAATTTTCAAGTACGCTTTCACATAGCATGTATGTTCACATAGCACATAAGCATGAGCAACCTTTTTGATTTTTAGGTTTCTGTTTTTAGCAGAGTAGAGTATCAGTTCCTCAAGTATCTCGCCTGTTTTCACATGAAGTTAGTGAATTGTATTGCTATGACCAATTTAAATATCATTCTTTTCATATGTCGTTTCGTTTCCGAATGGAAATTTCTTGTTCGATGTTCAAGTACATCGAAATTTCGTGCATAAAAAATTTTACTCACTATTTCTCAGTTTTGGTGGTTCTTGTATTGTGTCCAGTTTCAGTTCATACGTAATTCGATTGTGTCATATCTTTCTATGCCCATCGCGAGGTCATACCGTTTTTCACGACAAATAAAATTTGTAATTTGGGTCTATTAATACGATGTGAAACTTCCTATTTTGGAGCCATTGTCAAGTCCTAGTTGCAGAAATATTCAACAAAAGGATTGTTATCGCCACCTCTGCTGGTGCACGAAAGTGCGAATTTTGAAACAGACAATTTTCGTAAATTCTTTTTCCATGACTGTGGTTATTTTCGATAGCATTGTTTTTATTCACTCGAATATCGCTGGCTTACCAAATTTTCATATGTAATGTTAGTTTATATTTTATTACTAGGGTTTGGTGAAATCGAATATCTTGATCTCAGCATGTTATCTAATAATCGTATCACGACAAATAAAATTTGTAATTCGTCTCGAATAAATTATAATTTGCGAATTACGGATTGTATATTTTGTTTTTGGTCAGTTCTAATTCCAGTCAGAAATTTTATCATGATAAGCTCGAGTCACTGGTGGACCGCGCTTGGGCATCGCTATCCATCGGTTACTTACTTTTACTTAACAAAATGTGTTCGAGCAAAGGATTTCTGACCGGGATTGTCAGTAAAAGGGTATTGCAAAATAATGCGGATAACTAATTTCAAGCTTAGTTATTATATTTGTCGGAAATCGGGATTATGTTTTATAATTTCAGTAACAAATGAGATAGGGCGAAGAATGATTTTCAATGGTACTTGGCATATTTGCGATTTCTGCCAATTTTACAGAAGACGGTTGACCAATTAGTAGCGCTGTGAAATGCCATGACACTGTTGCATCAATTGAATATATTCGCAAAACGTGAACAGCTTCATCAATAATTTCAAAACAAGCTCGTTTGAATTTATGTTAAAAAGACAGTCATTGTGGTTGAATAGTGATCAAAATACTACACATTTTTTTAAAAATATATTCACTTTCCTTCACTTTGATTTATATGAGAAGTTCAAAAGGACATGTTGCGTCGTGGCGCAAAATCGATTTCGTTTATACACGACGTGTTTCTTAGATAATATGACGTAATATCAGTTAATGATGTATGTAGTGCTTAGCTGATTCTAATGTTTGCATAAACGCTCGTGCAAAACTAGTCGGCTACTATAATGCATGTTTCATGGCTTTTAGAAGTGGCAGCTGGATTTACCATCCCCCAGGACAGATACCGCCTACTGCACCTAATCAAAGCGATTGGGCTCTCTTTGGGATGTTTCCCACTTAGAGTGCCGTTGCTCGCACTACATTTTGTGGTTACTTATGGACGCCGCCGCTAAACATACTTAAAGCGAATTTCAATAAAATCGCTACATTTCCCTGCGGTTAGGACTTCAAAATATCTTAATTGCGAATAGGAGTTCTCGTCAGCATATGATCATCGTTAATAAATTGGTAAATGATAAGCTTTAAATTTAACACCATACAATATCAGGTTATCCTAATTAATTTGTGTTGGATTTGATTTTTCCGTCGAGGAAGTAACTAAGCGATCCATGTGTTCACATCAGCGTTCTTGCTAACATTCAATCTGGTATTTTGTTTTACTGAGCATGAGCCACGAATGGACTTAAGAAGAGACACGTGCTAAAAGAAGTGAATAGGATACCCGCAATTCATTATAAATAATAATGATAATCTTGCTGAAACATGCTATACGATTTGTTGATTATTCTTTTTCTTTTACAGTTTATGTACAGTTATTTATCAATAATCACAAATCATAGCATCAAGCAGTTAAGAAATTGCATATATATGCCACGGACTATCATAGTTTTAGCGCATGGATTTTTATATCGGAGAGGATTATTATATGATAACAATAGGACAAGACTAAATCAGCAAAATAATAAAATAGATTTTAGTGTTGGGAAAAATTATTTAGAGATTTCACGTTGTCGAATTCACGGCCAAGCCATTCAGAAATTTGAAGTTTGAAGCTGTGATTATTTAGTATCTATTTGTATGGAACCACCAATATTGCTATTTTACAGCAGTGTTGATGTTCACCCAAGAAAATGACATAGAAATTTCAGACATTTTAAAGAAGTTAAGATCCCGCTACCTTGACTACGTTATTCCTTCAACTACTCGTACACCGCAACTCTGCCTAATTCGCCCAAGTAAGATCTGACTTGGGAATAATTGGGAACCTAAAATAGAATGCGCAGTTTTTCATCTTTTTACTTCATTATCTTCCCCTTGTATTACTTGTAAGTTGTGATGAAGCTGGCGACATATCCGGATTGTTTTTTATAAATAAGCAACGCTGAACACACCACACACGGTATTGACTGTTTTGTCAGCAGTCTACTTACCTACACACTGTATATTGTGGTTATATTATGCAAAGGAAGGATATATTGATGACTCGCCTAGTTTTTCTTACTGTGTCAATGGTTAAATACAGGACTGGGTTTTACAGTGGTTTGAAGTCACAGCAACGAACATTATGGAGTGGAGATATGTGAATTTTTATGTTATTTGGTCTAACCTATGGAAAACTTTCATTCCTTCGGGGACCGCAAATATTTCTGTAAATAAATTTTTTGCTTTGAAAGTTTAGGATTAGTCGATAATCGTACGCAGATAGGTGCGCGAAATCGATGGTTTCATTTATGCTATCTGGCTTAAAATCCAGGACAGTAACACCGATAGACTCTACGAAGATTTTGACCATGACTAATTTGCCTAACTTGGATTTGTATGGGATGCAGAGGTGCACGCTACCAGTAGCAGTTAGCTAGTTAACAGTTCACATCGAAATTTTAGTTGATTCGAGTCACGATAAAATGTTCAAAACGCTTTGCAGTTTTCTGATAATTTGTAGTTTTTTAAATGAATCGTTTTCGTGACGACCTTAGTTGCCATCAATAAGTTTAGAATTGTGGTTGACTCATAATTGTCGATGTACATCTGCTTTAATTGACGACAATTATAATACAATTTTATTTTTTCTCGAAAGACGAAGTGTTGTTATGATTTCGATTGATAGCTCGGAAGTACGAATTGATTTTGTTTTAGGTCGAATGTAGAGGTAGGTAACTTTTTATCAAGAGTGGGTCGCGGATGGAACGCGCTTCGTTGGCGCGGTCCATCTGTGGTCCATAATTGACAAAGCATGACTTGCAAATATTCGCCAATGGTTGTGGTAGGTGTGTACTAGATTGGCTTTGTGGTTGCCGAACTTAATGCACGATCAAGTCCGTGATTTAGCCAATATTAGAACACGCACTCAGAGTGGCATTATTCTTGTTTTGTTTGCAGTATACCAAATTACTTTTTCGAAAATTGCAACGATACTGAAATATCCGTATTCCCAAAGCAGCAAATTATTCAGCAAAACACGAAACCGCTGGTTATAATTTATTGATTTAGTCCAAAACCTTAATATCATTCAATTTATACCTGACGCATTGGCAACAATTTTTAGCAAAAGAACCGCCGAGTCGCATCTATTATCGTTATTAGTCCGTTTTATGTGACTGTGTTGTGTTGCCACAAGTACAAGCCAATGCCTTGTTGCCCTAGATACGTAAACGTCAAGATATATATTTTTAAGAAAGGAAGTGTCCCGATTTTGATCGGAGTATATTTCGTTTTTTTGTTTGGCCTTCCAAGCTGCTAGACATGGTTAGTTTCGTTTTTTTTTTATCTATTAGTGTCCGTGTCCGGAGAAAGACGACTTTACTTTTTTATTTGCCAATGGTAAATTCAATGCCGAGGAGGATTTTTGGTAAAGATGGATTTTTTTCATTTAATCCGAATGAGGAAAATTGGTGCCGCCTTATTCAATTCTCGATTAACGATTAATAAATACACTTTATTGTTTACATTTGAACCAAGCAACAGGCTTAATTGTGTGTATGTTGCCCTACAGTACAATACAAGTCCAAGTTAATTAAGGCGCAGCTGTTTTTTCAACCAATGCGTATCATTAAGCCAACTACAAGTTTAAGCTAGCGCCTTGGGCTAAGGCGGAATGCATCGCCTTTTCGTATTTATGTTATCATTTAGCTACACATGGGTTATGAATAAATCGCGATCACAAAGCGCGATTTATCCATAACTCATGTCTAGCCGAATTAAACTTGTTGAAGTTCAATTACGCGCTTATAAATGGTTATTTATTGTGTTGAAGTAATTCGCACCTTACGCTTCTGAGCGTGAATGTAACAACGCGGTGTGGCTGGCTTGAAAGTTATTTTTATTTTGAACAATGTGCGTTCAGTATTAGTCTACGTATGTATTAGAATGGCTAGCGGTGGATAGATATCGGACGTATTTCGTTTTTCCGTCGACGTCAAATATTCACAACAGTATTGTTATGTCAGGGAGAATAGAAGTAATATGGGATGAGCTATTTGTGTAGTCTGGAGTGTTTTATAAATTAACAAAATAGAATATCCATATATGTTATTAGTGCTTACAAATTAGCTAAAAATTGCATTAAAAACAGCATTATATTCGCCGTCTGCTTTAGTCCGTGTCATACTTGGATCACTTTTTAAAATCATCTGATAGGTGAATAGGTAGTAAATTGTGGTGTATAGTGCAGACAGACACAAAAGTAAAATGACATGAATGGGCCTCGTAGTTTCAACTGAACTCTTTCGGTTTATGGTTCGATTTTGTACCGGGCTGTACCAATTGCATGGAAAGGACTAGAACATAACATGGGCCTCGTAGTTTCAACTGAACTCTTTCGATTTATGGTTCGATTTTGTACCGGACTGTACCAATTGCATGGAAAGGACTAGAACATAACAGCTTGAAGTACTAACAGACAGTACTGCAATATTTTTGCGCGAGAAAAAATGACACGTAGGCTCCGATATTCAGTAGGAATTAATGTCTATCTAATTTGTTTATTATTCGTGGTTGAACATTAAAGTTTATTTGAGTCACCGTCCCACCAGGAAAAACCTAATGGTGGCTAAGCCTAATAACCATCGAATAATATACTTCGTTATGACTAACAGTTTAATTAGTCTGTTACGCTATATTCACACTGTTGCCCAATCAGAAATTTTATTTTGTCAAGCATGAGCCACATGGACTGCTTTTCGTCGACGCGATCCATGAGCGACCAATATCCGACAAATGATGCTTTGGCGAAATTTTTCTGGTCTGGTGTTCCCATCGGATTGTTTCCCTATCACGTATCTTAGCTAATTGAGCTTGAGAATGAAGGCCATAAATAATGAATAAGCGAATGGAAAACCTTTCACCGATGGACCGAGCCTTGGGGCCGAGATACATCAAGGAGGTTTAAAATTGCATCGTGATGTACAAAGACGCTTGCACCATTTTTTGACGCTTGAACGAGTTCGGCTTTGTAACCATCAAAAGTTTCGTTTTGACAAAAAAATGAACAGGTCTAACGCGTCTTCTTCAGTAGCTCTTACCTAACATTCTGTTTGTGTGTATCAGATCTTAGTTTCAAAGCATATTTGATGCTTCCCATTCCAATATTATCATATTGTCGATGTATCATACCTTCTAACTTGTCATCTTATTCGAATGAATAAAAAATTCTCCATTTAAGAAGAAAAAATTGCTCTTTGTTTATGGATGATGTCATCAAAAATTTCATACGTTTGCACTTGCTGCCATATTCACCTCTAGCCACAGTTAGTCATTCTGGCCGCGTTTTATGATAGGTATGCGATAATTGGCAATAACCTTAAACTATCTTTATATTTTTGATATCGCTGACATTCAATTACGGTGGTATGCTTCGTCCTTTGCCAGCTTAATAACATTTTCTTTTTCATGTACGGGCTAGGATACGTGGTACGGTGGATAAAGAGTTTGATTTTGAGAATTTCGGAATGTCAAAATGAAAGCGTAAATAGTTTGTATAGTGTCATTTTGCCGGTTTAGTCCGGCTTAGGGTAATTTGAGCCGCTATCAAACGCAGCGGAATCTAAACGCAATCGTAAAAACTTACACAATTACATTTTAGAGTCACTGTCACAATAATAGAACTCATTTCCGCATTTGAAAATTATGTCAAGTGTTGATCATGGACGGGGCGTGCAGAATAAGCGCCCCCCGTCCCCCCGTCCATGGTCCACGCTTGAAAGTTGAAGTATGGCTAACTCCTAAAGTGCTGAGCGTGAATTATGCAGAGGACAATTTTGCAAGTTCCCAAGACATGTGATTTATGTCTCTTGTCGTCGTCAGCAAAGATATTGTAATACGCCGTATATCATAATGACAAGTCGTCGAATTTCTTAGGCCGTAATGTTATATCATTTGTCTGTCAAAAACTTCAGGATACATGTTTTGTAGTGTTTTTATGACCCCTTATAGCGTAAAGTATGATTTCTTCGACCACAGCAAGGAAGTCTTTATCCGAATAGTCGGTTCGAATTCTGTTAAGGTATTTTCGTTTTCCGAATATTTTGGAATTAATGCATTTCGCAGTGACATAAATTATGACTATGTGCAAAATATGGTACATCAACATCATTTCGCCAATCTGAAATGTTAAAACATCAGTGTATCTATATAATAAATTTCGAATGCGGTTTAAAATGAAACCGATCCATAAGAACAACCCCAATTCATGACCATCACAGTGATGCCTGAATTAGCCAAATACTTGTTCCTGCGTAGACACTGCGTATAATAGAGTAACGGCGTAACAGCTACGTATGTCTTGGTGGAGTTGATTGTTTTTTATTTGAAAAATTTCGGATGCAATGCATATTTTAAAATTCTATATTTAGTTCCAACGCTATATCCATTTGTGAATAAAATGAATAATATTGCTCATTACGGAAGTGATTTCGATCTATTTTTACCATATTGAGTAGGTTGGTCCTGCTGTTATTTTATTTTTAGCAATTTCCTAGGAGTCTTCATAAAATTTTGAGGATGTAGAATCGTTCAGTGATACATGTGTTAAATAATGTTACCTTAAAATAGTTTTGTACCCAGTGAGTTCTCATTATTTACGATTTATTGAGGTTGGAATATTAAATCTTTCTATATTATTTTTGTGACTCTTGATTGTCCTCAATTTGATTTAAGTTAGACATTGGCTATATTAGTAAAATAATGTTCCAACTTCCGACTAACCAAGGGTTTCACTTACGAGGTAATTGCGATTTTGAACTGCGTATAAATTGTTTATTTGTGCATTTATGCTTATATTAATCGGTCATCACAAAAGGTTCATTGTATTTTATTTTTTCTATGTAAATTAACTATAAATATTAACATCAGTATCAATATCGCAATTACCATGAGTAAATGCATATCATTATAAAAATAATATATACTTATATAAAATTTTATGTGTATTTATATTTATATCTCCATTACATCATCGGTAATAGCACAGACATGTTTTGTTTATGTTTATTTACATGTTTATTATTTATTTATTCCATATTGCCTTAATATGTCTAGTCTGGTATAAGATAAGATTGGCAAATTTTTGAATCGAAAATTGTCTAGCATTAAAACGTCAGAAGGCTATGTTTGTTTAAACAATACTGCTGTATTTTATATTTGTTTTTTTAATTAGTCGACTTCTACCTTCTTGCATATCTTAATGCGGAAAGCATTTGTAACTACTTTCTTATACTTGGCTAAGCATGAACCATTTGGTTTGAACATGTGTTTCCGCGATTGTTTATAGCCACGGCTGGATATGTGCAGATTAAAGAATGTCAATGGAGATTTTGATCGAGTTGATCGAGGGTATATGTGTAGTATTGCTTAAGTACAGGTATTTTTTTGTTTGAGGCAAGGTCCATTGGTTGGACGCAGATGGACCGTGCCTCCTAGACCGTGCCTAGGCGGCACGATCCATCAGTAACTCTTACTTGGGCAAAATAAAGTTCCTGGTTGGGTTAAAAAAGAATGGTAAAATCTTTGTCGACAAAATAGAATTTCTGATTTAGTTAACCCAAATTTGCACACATCTCTCCAGTCGTTAATGACGCATACTTTATACATTCGCCCACGGTCGCTTCGCTCAGATCGGCGCTCAGTGATTTATCGTACTCATCGAAATTTTTTTGAAGTCTTCCGCTTTTCTAATCTTCCTTTTTTCGTTTGCGCTACCATGCGTGGTCGCATCATACAGCGAAAATTACTTGGTTTTCGGATATTTACAGATATGGTTTCGTGTGCCTGAGAACGTAGTCCGTGGTTCGTAATGGTGATTAATATTTTTGTGGGTAAATCGAGCAAACCAATGAATACAAGAATATGATTTATCACTAAAAGTATGACGATTAAGGGCACTGTTCCAGTTTGAGTGTGATTTATCAACAACAAAAAATTGTACGCGCTGTTCAGAAAATTATCACTTCTCTCTCTCTACTCCAGTGTATACAAAATCTGGATTACTTGAAAAATGAAACATATCGGTTTTGTGAATTCTTCAACATGCTTCATGTCGAGCATGGCCCGTATTATTTTTGGTATGTAATTTATGCCGGATTATGATCCATGCGTTTTACCAATAACTTATTACTTTTACATAAACAGTATATTTGAAGATGACTCTATTAAGTAGTTTAGCAACCGTGGCGAAGGAAATTCGATGGGCTTTAAAACCCGATACGAGACGTCTAGACCGCTCGCTCATTGATGATATGATACAGTCCGCAGTTTCCGCTTGTTTTTGTGTCGATAATGACCGCGGGAACGTTTTATCATCCTTGATCATTATTTTTCTCTTCTCACTATTGAGGCTACAGGTTCAACTTGTTTTGGTTTTTCTCGCGTGAATTAGTAATTGACATGGGTATTGGACCGCGAATTGCTTGTGTTTTGATGGATAAGAAAGAAAAATGTTCGTTGTTTTATGTGAAATTTTGTTCGAACACGGTCAGAAAAAGGTGTCCAAACATGTTTCGTCATGCATCAGTAACTGATAGGTCGCACGGCCGATGCGCGAACTATGTGGCTCGTGCCTGACTAACCAAATCCCTCTTTCCCACTGTGACATGTGTTACGTTTATAAAACGCGCTTATTACATGATTATTAATAATTTGGCTGTCAAAACTATTCCGATAGTCTTGTTTCGTTTGGTAACTCATTAGTTGTCAAACTATAGGCGTTGTGAACATCAATTGTGATTTACCGGTTATAGCTTGATGGTTTACCTGACAGCATCTTGGATTTGTTTGTTTGCCACAAGAGATTTGAATTTAATGTTGGATTCCGTTTTACAAGATGCACCATTTCAGCCACCTCTAGTGTGTTATATATGCATTAGAAAATCTGCGCTAGTGTGTTCAACAGTGAAAAGATGACAAGACACAATTCACTCAATTAACTCAATGTCTCATTTTATTCGTATACTGTATACACATGTAGAATAATAATAACCGGTAAAATGGACTAAATTCATTACATTGGCAAGACCGTCCGTGATCCGTCAACCGTGCAACACGTGACAAGAGAGCATCGGTGATCTAGATTATCATATATAGTCCATTCTTGGTACAAACATTCTTTATTTTAGAGCACACTGAATAAATAAGTACCAATATTTATTTACCGACTGTAACTACGTAAAATCCTTCAGTCTAAGCTTATTTATTCTGCGTCGGGGTGGTAAAATATTATGCCTGGTAATTGCTATGCATAATTCCCGATCAGAAATTTTAGTTTGTAAAGAATGCGTCACACATGGGCCGCGTCTGGCCGATGCAGTTCCTACAATGTCCCATACTTAACAGAAGGTGTTTTGACAAAACTCTTTCTATTGGGTTATTAGTTATTCCGACGTGACATTTATATTAGCGATGAATTTTGACAGGCGGACTAATTTTAGCGTTAATAAATCCGCTATTTGCAATAAAGATCACGCTATATAGTTCTATATTGGGTTTGTTTTATAGCTTCGCCGAAAAGCGGAAATTTTTATGTTTTATTCTCAGGCCATTCCCCATTTCAAACGCAAGCTTGACGAGCCTTTATCGGGCTTTGCGCTATTTTCGATGTATTTAAGTATATTATAAGGATAGTCTGTAGTCTGGCTAATTAAGGCGATATATGAAAATCTGAGGCAACCTTGTAGATAGGGTAATAGAGGGAGAAAATCTAATCAGTGACACTTTTTTCTTGGAAATTAAAAATTGAGGTTTTATTTTCACAAGCGTGAGTTGTGGATAGAACTCGTTTGATTTATGAATCTAATTCTGAAGTGTATACTTTCTAATTTATGTGATGGGAAATATGGCCTCATCATTGCCGTCCTTCCGTAACTCATTCTTGCTTGTTCTTTGATTATTTTTTTTTACTGCAAGGAGAATTTTTTAGGAAAAATATTTGAATAATCTTTCCGACTTATTAGTAAGGAGAATTTTATACAAATAATATTATTTGGATGTTATATTCTATAACACATCATTATTTTTGTGATATGCGGTCGCCTTCATCATTTGAGAATCAATCTAACAATTTGTGTAATAGTATTGTACTTATACACCATTTTAAAATGATAATATCATATTCATTAGTTATATCAGTTGGGAGAAACATACTTCAACAAGGAAATAATATAGTATAAGTATAGTATAAGCGGACATGTTGAGAAATTTGAGTATAGTCCGAGCGATTTATTAAAGGAAAAACAACAAATGTTGGTCGGGTATCTCAAGGTTAAGCAACTTGTCCAAATTTACTCTGACAAGTATGAGGCAGGCATTGTCAATTTTGTGGCTCATGCTGGACCATTTGAAAAAGAAGTTGTATTTTACTTAGTTAAGTGATGGATCATTACTCTTTTACCTTTGCAATGGTTTCAGCGCAGACTGCAGAATATTTAATTTTCAGTTTGTAGCAACCAATGTCTTTAAAACACACTGTTTATAATACAGAAAGAAAATATTGCTTTATCGTATCCCACATGTTTATATTTCCACATTGTGTTTCTTTGCTTTCTATACCGGTCCGCTTTGTATGTTCATATTTATATTTACATTGATAATATGGTATGTTTAACTCTATTTTTCTTTTGTTTAAACAGTTTTGGTAAGCGAATACCTGGAACTACAACAAGAGGTTGCCAATGCCTTGTTCTTGAGCCTTCTGAAATGATTGCTGTGAGTATTTAGTTTATTTTTTATGTGTTTGTTAGTTCTTAAGTCATTTTATTAGCATGAAAAAATGTGCCCAATGAGAAGTTTTATTTTGTCAAACATGAGTCACAGATGCATCGCGCCTTGGCGGCGCGATCCATCAGTGACTCATATTTCGCAAAACACCTTCGACAGATATTTTCCAACAGGGTATAGTTTTCAGTGTGTGCTACAGATGGACCCACTTTGAGGCAAAAATGTTACAGTTGTAATAACATTATTTTTTCAGTGAAACTTAAGCAACATTTGAGTTTTTATTTATTGTAGTTTTGTAAATGATCTGAATCGACAATATTCACAGTACCTATACTCGAAAGAATTTTGAGCTTTTGTTTTTATTCACAACAATTTAAAGGATGGATGAACAAGAGCACTGTCTGTCTATCTGGGGCCATTGGTCAAGAATATATGAATTCTAAATAGGGTTAACTTGTGAATACGAGAGTTCAGGGCATTCACTTTTCATGAATATTTTTATTAGCAAATTCACTTCTTAATATTCATAACATATCATTCTCTGATATAAAATTAAATCCCAAGTGTTAAAAAATATTTTTAAATATATTTAACCATTCAAATATTATGCTACCAACAAATATAATATCTCTTGAAAATAACTAAGATTCGGAGAACACGATGTCACTATTCATTGAGTTCTCTATCAATGGACTTAACTGTTCACATGGCGAGGGGACATTCTGAGTCATTGTCATAAAGCAGAATTTGAATCTATAAAAGTATGCTCGGATAACCAACATTTTGAGATTTGACTAACATTTCGTACACAAATACTTGGATTGTATAACGTACCTATTGACTATAGGTTGTAAAAAATGGTTTAAAATGTACCGTCAGGATGATGTTTGAGGTGGTATTTCGAGAGTTTCGTGTGAGTTCATTTGACTAAAACTTCAAAACCACTTTATATGCTCTTGTCCAGTGTCATTGATATTATTCAGCCAGTTTTAATTTATTCATTTTATATGAAGTGTGGTTTTACACTTCAGATTTGAGGGTCTTTGACAATGTGCCACCCATTGACCATATAATTGAAAGCTTGGTGGTTTTGTCTCGAAATTCTATAGTTCTTAGAACTGCTAATAGCTTTGAACCAGCTAGTAAGGTTGGCTTTGTTGACCTAATTTGAGTCTGAATGCAATACATTGAATATGATGATTGTATTTTTAACAAGAAATTGAATTGAGCATACCACTCAGTAAAAAAGTAACCGAGTATAGCATGTTAAATCTACTGCCGCCCACCACGTCATAATTTGTCAATTCATATTTCGATAGCGTGGGTCACTGATGGATCGTTCCGCTGACGCACAGTCCATCTGTCGACCACGCTTGGAAAAATTAATTTTTAGCTTAAATTTTTACCCCTATTTGACAATTTATTTTTAATCTGAATAAAATTCACGACTTCTTTATTGTATTGACTGGACAGTTGGTCAAATATATTTTTTAGACAGCGTTTAGATTAAAAAAAGATATGATTGATCATACTTTTTTTGTGTCGTGCTTTTGCTATGCTATTGCAGTTAATGTTTTCATTTAATATTTTGGTACAATAAATAAACACGAGTCACCATTTGATTGAAAACTAAACATGCTTATGTAGATTTTTAACAGACATGCCTTTTTTAGGCATGGATCAATCAGTTTCCAATGCTTTTTTCATCAATTGGCAGTCATGATTTTTTTCCAACACTATGTCATTTGCCTAATTGAGTTTTATGTCGGCACTTAAACCAGAGGTTTTGTTACGAGCAACGTTACAAAACTGCCCTTAGGCATTAAAGCACTCATCACAACACTATAATTTTATCACATACAATGTCAAGTACAAAACTAAATGTTGAATCTAGATTTTTATCATAATGTAAGTTATATTATAAATGGTCGATTGTTCATATTTTTTAATGAAAAAAATGTGGTGATAAGGTATCAGATATGAGGCATCATAATTTTTGATTTTACAAAGCACAATATGGTCATGAAATGTTTCGTATTACGCTGTTGTAGTATAAAACATCTACTTTGCCCATATAGTATTATTCCTCTGTCAACCATCTGCACAGGATTTTTCCAGAAAAAGCTTGATTTGTTTGGTATTGGGCACCGATAGGTTGTGTTATAGGTGTGCTGGTCAATATTGTTCCTGTTCAACAAAATGAGATTTGTTATTTGGTATTTATAACAAGTATTTATATCATATTTTTCATTTCATAAAACCAGTTTTATCATATTTTAACAAATATACAGAGCCATTGATACTTACCGCCTGGGTGAGGGAAGATCCATCATATGTTAAGACATATAATTGGCAAATCAATTTTTTTATGTTATATAAAAGACTATTTATTTATTCAGATTGATTATCCTGAAATGCATCCACCTCTGCACACAGTACGTGTTCCGGATTTACGAAATCACAGCTCAAGCTCAAAAAGTACGCTGGACAGTGTCGCTGAAGCGAACAGCTCATCAATTGAGGTTAGTTAACAGATAATAAATCTACCAACAAAAAGTGTCTCCAATCTGTATAGCAAATACCTTCATTATCTATACTAACCACATTGTACATATTTAGCATCGACTCACAGGCGCCTTTGTGACCCCGCAGCAAATATACATGTTTGCACAATATTATGTTATATAGTACAACCTATATTTAGTATTTGCTTAATAACTGTGCTATATCTTGGGTGTGTACGTACGTATTTGTGTGTCCTATTAACTAACTATAGTCATGTTTTATGTTATGACTTAAGTTGCCACTTTCCAATACTGGTACATCTGAGTGAATAATGTATCAATCCAGCCCGCAATTTGATTTTCCGAATCTGATTTGATTGCAATATTTCGTAGATTATATGATACCATACACATTATGGGCCACAGAGGAATCGTGCATTCCATGCCATGCCTCATTCTTGGCAAAATAAATTTTAGATTGGGTAGGTACCATAATCAAAAGCTTCAATAAAGGGCGTATTTTTTTCATTCAGTAAGAATGAAATAAATTGTGGATATTAACTTGTATATGATGAATAATTGGACAAATCTTCATGATCCTTTAACCGAGTGGTTATAAATATTTGATTTTTCTGTAATATATTCAAACTATTTTTTTCCCTCATTTTTTTCTTATCTCATCCCATCTTATCCCAACTCTATATTTTATATCACAGAGTTCTCCAAGACAGAGTATTTCACGGAAGTCGAGTGGAAACATGGCTAACGGTCAAGTACAAACAGACAACGCTTCAGACATTAGTAAAGACTCACAGGAATATTATATAAATCCAGAGGATTCTCGGAGTCAGGATGATCCAGAACAGGAGGAAGATGATGACCTAGAGGAACAGGAGGATAGCATATCACTTCATTCATCTTCCTCCATAATAATCAAGGATCTTGTAACAGATGTATTGAAGAAAGATATATCAGAACGCAATGAGGATGATCATGGTAAGTTTTAAGAAAAAGACTTTGTTGTTTTCAAGTTTGCCAATATATGCACAGCACAAACAGCGCACTAAACATCAAGCATTTGACATTTTATCACAAGAATAGATTTGTTTTGAGTTGATTTTCTTAAGACTTTTTTACCATCGATATTCACTCCTGGTTAGTCTGAGAGTCATTGTGCAACGAAATCATCAATGATGCCAATAGTAATAAATTGAACATAAATCTTTTACTCTTTCCCACACAAATTGGAAATTGCAGTCACACGTGATCCTCAGATGACTTACACCTTGGTGCCGTGATGCTCGTCATATCTTTTCCTATCAGATATTACAATCTGAAAAGTTTTTCAGGTATTCCAAGCAAACCTTACTTTTTCAATATTGTATGTGAGCTGAATTACTTTGAAATTACATTATGAATGTCAGTCTCCTATCAGATACCAAAATCTTGTGGAAAATTAATGCACATTATAAAAAATATTCTTTTTCAGATGTCCTCCTGGAATTCACAAAAAGTTTGCAGGCGTTCTCTAACATGACGGAACCTATTCGAAGAGAATTATGTAAAGTTATGGTTTTTGCTCATGTAAATAAAGCTGGTACAGAGTTGTTGAAGGATAATGAACCTGTAAGTTCCTTTTTGTTTGAATTTATTGCTGTCATATTGGTGTCTCAGGCTGAAGATTTAGTGTACAATAGCTTCTATGGTTCTTTATAATCATTTTGTCGATTGGAGGCTATTTGAATGAAAAATGTTAAAGATACACAAACAAAGGCATACACTTCAGATTGGGTTTTGAATAGGTATTTAAACACATGAAAAATTTTATTTTCTAATTTAATCTTTACTCGCATATTATATTTGTTTCAGCTTGATTCATGGTCTGTTATCATCGACGGTCAAGTACAAATCGTTTATCCAGATGGAAATGAAAATAACGATACATTATTATATATGGGGGAAAGTTTCGGTGTTACACCCAGCATGCAGACACAATATCACAAGGGTACAATGTGCACAATGGTTGATGACTGTCAGGTGTGAAGTCTTCTTAATTAATCAGGAGTATCTTTCGTTTCGATATTTGATGGCAACCTCCCAACCCACCACATACTTACTAGTTAGATTGTGTTAGAAATTGTGTCAAACATTTTAGTTGAACATGAGTTATTATTGATGGATCGAAGCACGTTCCATTTCTGAATCACGCTAAAATGAAATATAATTTGGATATGCTTTGAATGGCTTTATTAATTTCAATATTAAGGCTGGATAAGGTATTATCAAGAAGCTTGTTTTGAATAATGTGGCGCTACCTAATGCACCAAGCTTTTTTTATGATTCCAACCAAGCTATTATATTGCTTTTATATTATTAGTGTTATCTGCCCTGGGTGATGACAAAACTATCTAGCACTTATTAATTTCCTTTTAATCCTCTCTTACGACATTCATGAAATATGTTAAGCAATTTTACGAACTATATATACTATCATAGAGTTCTCTCTCTCTCTTTACACAACTCTGTTATACTCTAGTAATACTCACTTGCTAAATATTTACGTGATACTTTTTCACACAGTTCCTCTGCATAGCACAAGAGGATTATTGCAATGTATTGCATCAAGGTAAAGAAAATATGGAAAATGTTTTGGGTGAAGATGGTGTGTTGGAAATGGTCAAAGAAAAACGTGAAATTGAGGGAGGAAGGAAAGGACATATTGTTATCAGGGTAAGTAGAGGAGTCGAATAGGTTTTGTAAAATTTGACCCATCTGTCTGTGAGTCAGACTGGAAGAATGTCAGGTACTGGTTACTCAAACACTATAAGAAAATTTAGCGAATGGTCTTAACTTATTATTATAGTGTCTCTTTCGACTGTCTACCAAGCAGTAAACCTATAGAAAAAGTTTTTGGCTTCGAACCTTTCTTGTCTATCCGAAATAATAACATTAACATTTTGGACATCCAAAGAAAAAAAGATTCTCTCACCTTCATAATGTCAGAGTATTAATCAGCATAGCTGATGTCCTGCCATTCCAAGCTCATCTGTCCTGCGAGCACATTTCCACTTTTGGAAAACTTCGATTTTAAAATAGAGGTTGAAATTATATCTGCACTGACAGCTGTTTTTCCTAATGGCTACTTTGTTTACACATTTATTTTTCGGCTTGATTCAATTACTAAAAACAATGTTTTATTGCGATCTTATTTTATTTATTGTAAAACGCATAATTTAAGATGGGCAATTTGTGATTGTTTGAGAATAGAATACTAAATTATGTTGCGGTAGATTTTGTTTTGATATAGTAGTTGTTGCGTTAACTTCTCAAATATTGAATTTTTCAGTTCTGAATATTCTTTATTTTATATCTTTGCAGGGTACCCCCGAATCACTGCGTGCTCAATTGTTGGAAGAAAATTCAATCGATACAACTTATGCAGAAGACTACCTCCTTACTTACAGGGCTTTTTCTAATGAACCCGTCAAAATATGTAATCAATTATTAGAATGGTTTGACAGAGAAGAATTCCAGTCAAAGGTTAGTAGTTTTTAAGTGGTAGTATGTTTTACCATACCACTGCACTTTACCTTAGCTACACAGTTTTGTATTTCCTCTTCGGTGTACAGTTGTTGATCCTACATTTTAAATAACTTATCATTGGTCGTTGGTCAGTTTCTTTGAAGAACCACTTCCAGCCTGGCGTGAAGTGAATTACAATCAAAAAATGCAAAAAACTCGTTTTAGACTCTACACAGAATATCAGCAACATTCCGAGTGTTCAGAAATATCTTCACCAATAGCCTACTATATATTGATCTAGATTCGTTGCCCAGAAATATTATTAGATATCATAAGACAATATTAATTAATTTGTAAAGGAGTATGTTCAATTTCACAAAAATTTCAAAATCAATGTGATGAAATATCAGATCCAAAGAGTCCAAGTCTCATCTAGAACTTTACTGGGCTTATAGTATTTAGTTTTGTGGCATGTTAACTCTGTCTTTATTTCAACACTTTGTATTATTGAATATGACTGTCGTTATAATAAACAATGTATATCTGTGGCTTCTATTCAAACTGTACATTGTTTTTCGATTTAGGTGACGAGAGTAATTTTACTGTGGGTCAACAATCATTTCAACGATTTCGAACGCGATCGACACATGATGGATTTATTAGAAAAATTTGAAGAGAAATTACAAACGTGCAATAAAACAGGACAATGTAAATTATTTAATATCGCTTGCTCAACAAAAGCAAAGTCAAAAATCATAACACTGGTGAGCATTCCACAATTTTTTTCGATTATTGTTAATCAATTAGTATTAATATATTTTGAGTAGTATGTATCAGATGGGCGTAATGCTAGCTGCTCACTCCACAAAACGTTAGGAAGGGTTCAAAATCATTAATATTGCTATGAAATAGCAATGTTTATATTTTTGAACCTGTTTGTACACCCAAAGAAAATGACTCCCAGCACTTATCGGACACCTGAAAAAAACCAAGATTCTGGCTACCTGGAATATCTATCCAACTGGAAATCACGGTCAAAAATATTTTGATCAAACATGTTTTGTATGAGCCACTGGTGGATCGTGCCGCTTACGATTTTTGATTGGGATTGCAGAATTACAGAAGTGATTAAAAAATGTAGCAACCCATCAAAAAGTCTGCTACCCTGTTATTATGACGCGCGAAAAAATGGCTGAGACCAAATGAAAATATACCCCTAGTTATTGTATTGAAATGAATGATTCAACTGAAAAACACTATGTGTTTTTCGTTTTATCCAACGGTAAATATAGTTATATTTGTGAAAAATGATATTTTCCCTCTTCGCAAGCCAATATGATGATGCTATTTTTATAGTTGTGAAACTTGTGTGTTTTTTCAATGTTGTTGTTTCATGCGACAGCAGATATAAATAATATCAATCAAAGGTTCTATATCAATATGGTAGGAATATATGTTATCCAAATGTTATTTACACTCCCACTTACGCAGAGGTGAAAATATTAGATTTCCACCACTGAAACTCGTATTGAACGTATCCAAATATACAAGAAAATGAATCAATATTGTTGCTATTGCATGATTTTTCATTCTATTCTTTTTCAGTCTCGATCATCAAATGAAGAAGATTTAGGTTTCAGTATAACTGGAGGTACAGATGGTTATCCTATTTATATATTAAAAGTCACATCTAACTCAATAGCAGAGGAGAAGGGTCTCAAAAGAGGTAGGTTGCATTATAAAAATTGTAAAAAAATTAACTTATCGTGCAACTGAAATACTACTGTGAACAGTGTTTTGTGTAAAATATTTTCATTATGGATTTGATATAAACTACATTAGTGATATCGTGAAACAGGTTTTCTTTAACATGAGATACTCATTGCTTGAATCACTGATAGATCGTGCTGTAGAGGTGTTGTAGTTGTGTCTCCTCATATGTACGAAACGATCATGAATCAAGTTTTTGTCATGCAAATGTTAGGTGCATCCATATTATATGTTACTTTTGGATATTAAAAGCATCAAGTATTCAAAAATAGCTTCGTCAGTGGATTTATTTTTATACTATTAACAAGTTATTCTTGATATTCCAGGTGACCAACTCTTAAATGTTAACGGACAAAATTTTGAGAAACTCAATATGGAAAGAGCTAATGCAATATTACGGAAAAACACAGATTTAACACTAACTGTAAAGACTAATTTATTTGGTAAGTGTTCAGTCTAACTTCTGTGCCTATTAAGACAACAAACACAATTACTCCCTGGAGCTTTCTTTTTCAAATTTGTTCATAACAGTATCTTTCATTATAATTATTATTAGGTATAAACAATAATAATATTGTCCTGTGTCTCAAAGTTTAATTTACCAAAGCATCAAGTTTATTTTCATATAACTTCATTTTTCCTCATCTTAACATTCAGCGTTTAAAGAAATGATGGCTGATATCAAAAACCCTCAAAAGAAGAAGGAAAGGGGGAAAAAGGGAAAGAATGACAATTCCCCAGTAATCGCACAAATTTCAACGTTGCAGCCTACAAGACCATCACGAATGCCTTCTTTGACTGGCGAATCAGACATGTACGATTCCAAAACTGCCAAAAAAGGTTTGTTAGCACTTTTGCTGTTTTTTCATTTATTCATTTTGTAAGGTTCTTAAGCATTGGCAGTGGGAAAATTGCACTCATGAGCACAGTTCTTCTATTGCCCATGCTTGACATGTATATACGACAATATTTATAAAGCTCTAACCTATTTTTGGGGTATGCAGCGTCAGTTGGGAACATAGGAGTTGTTGCTGTCACAAGGATGCGGAAATTAAGTTTGGCGATAACTCGAATGCCGGTTTTACCTCTCGTAAACTATCGGAAGTTGTAAGTTTGTAGAAACGCAAAAAATGATTGAAATCTGTAGAATAGGAAATTGAAAATATAGTCGTATAGTACAAATTAACAGTTTCAAAGAAATATTTCAGTATGGGTGGTAATATGATATAAATCGGTAGTTAAGTTGAAAAATTGTATCATTGTAGTAAAAGTAGACGCCTTGATTTAGATTGCGAATTTGAAATAAAATATAATCAATAAAATGATTATAGTATAGGCCTTCAGAAGTAGACCAATCATCTCAAAAAATAATGTTCTATCAAGTTTGAATGACAGATGTACCATGTCTTGGCCGTGTGATCAATCTATGTCTCATTGTCTCATATTTAGCAAAATACAGTAGCTAAATTTTGCTTGCTGGAACTGAATCGACTTCCGATGCTTAATCTTGACCTTTTACTTCATATTTCTGACAACCCCGTTCAAAATTTTCGCGCACTCCTGTTTTATTTGGCATGAGTTACAGATAGGTCGCGCCGTGAGGTGCGGTCTATCTGTAGCTTGTGACTAAAATAAAAATTTTTCCGTCGGATTTCTAAAATACAAAAATGCGTCGACTTTACTTGATTATGCATGTGCGACCCCACGACGTTCCGCAACATCACAGCAATTCACAGCATTTTCATTTCCATCAGGAAGTTTTTCTGACAAAAAGAAAAAGTTGATGCAAAAGTTATCCGTATTACCAAAACTATATGTTGCAGAGTAAGTTCGTTGCCTTGCACAAATAATATAAAAAAAAAGTTTGCACTGTGAACATTGCTTTTAACACGCACTATACACTATTATCGCACGGCTTGTAACTATTATTAATATATTACGATAAATTATATTATTATGTTACTACACGTAAATTTAACTAACCTATGCACACAACACTGGTGTTGAGTTGTGAGCTTCCATTTTTTCTTTCTTTATTCCTATCAGAAGTCAGAAAATTTTTTTACTCAAAACACGAATTGTTTAGTACAAATAAACAATTCTGAATCGTGCACGACTGAACAAGTTGTTAGCTTTTGTTCAAAATAGCGGGACAATCTTACATATGTATTTGTCATAAATTTACCTATGTATTCGTCATAAATTTACTGTTGGTCAAACTTTCGTTAAATTTCATTTCGGAAGTGTACAATAAATTTTCCATTTACTGTGTATGAAACACTACAGGAGCAGGCACGCTGGGCAGGCGAGCCTTGAATAAAGTGAATAGAGTACGAAGTAAGATGTTTCAAACCAAAAAAGATGTCTCGTTTCGAGAATATCTCGATCAACATTGCGGGATGATGTAAGATAACGATTGAATAAATGTTGTCTAACAAATCACTTATTTTCGTTCAGTTATAAAAAAAATTTGCATATTTTTCATTCTCTTTTGTTTTGTTCGCACTTATGTTCAGTAATTATTAATTAATGTTTCACACAATGATGTCAGTAAGCAAAAAATCTCATGATTTGTCTTGTGCTATGTCTTGTACATCCACAGCCAGCGTGACACATAACATACAAAAAAAAAAGATCGAGTTTACATGGACCTCTCTTGAGAGTATTCAAAAAACAACTGAAATTTTAGCATATTCTAGACACTAAGCACAAAATTTTCTTTTCAAGGTGTATATGGATTTTGTGTTACTAGGCCAGTTAAGGTGTGAGATTTCTGAAAATATTCAAAAAAATTTTTGGAAATGTGATATTCATGATCTTATTCAAATAAACACAATTAAAAAAAAATTAAGTTACTTATGGCAAGGGTGTCAGAGTTTGTTAGTTGGGGTTATGTAAATTAATTACCCTTTGTATTGAAATGACAGAAAATCAGTTGAAAGTTGCATTTATTTACTTTTTCAGAATCGCTTTTAATGAGTCAAACATGATTATAAAATTCTAATGTTACAGAGATCTTTTATCATAAAGTTTCACAAATTTGCACTTGAATGCATGGCTCTTTATAGCAATTTAATTTCTGTATCATTCAATTTCACCTCATTTCCTTACTTTTATCAAAATTTTGCACTTATGTTCTATTAACAAATAACCGTACACTATTTCATATAACTACTAATTCATCATAAGTTATGCATGCCACTTATAATTAGAGGGAGTATTGCTTGGCGTTTTGAATCTGATAAAATGGCTGATTTTTCAAATCTGGAAAGAAATATGATAAAATATTTACTAGTATATGGTATGTGCCATTGGTGAATTATGTTTAGATATGAAAATGTTGTTAGATTTGGCTCGTCGCCTATCGAAATCGCCCAAATAAAAATAGGGATTTCAAAAATCTTGTTTGAAAATTTTCAAAAATGGTATATCATAATTCGATTTATTGTGAAAAGTGGAAAATGGTTAAATGGCATCTCTGTTGTAACTAATCCGAATAAAAATTATATTTTGTAAAGCATAATCCACAGATGCATGATCCATCAGTAACTTATGCTTGACAAAACATGTTTGCACAAAATTTTCTGTCTGGAATATGCTCTCTTCAATCGCTTAAAATCACATATTATTTCACATTAGTTTTAATCATTTTATTTCATTGCTTCTGCATGGGTGATTCAATGCACTAGGTATAAATATAATGTATCTTAGAATTTTAGTGTAATATAATGCAATTCGACTTCTAACAGGAATGTGTATACAGAACTTTTAAAACGTTGTGTGGTATTCTCTCAGACGAACAAGACTTGAATTATTCATTGATAGAAATTCAAAATACAATAGAAATTTCCAAATTTAAGATATTTGAAATTACTGCTTTCAGAGCATATTTAAAAAAATCGTTGTTTGTTAATTTTAAAAAAGAAATTTGGCTTGTTTCTAGTCAGTATTTTATTGAAATGTAAATTTAGAGTTATGGATATTGGCTAATGGGTAATAAAATTTCACCTCAATCATATTTTTCAGAACGCTTAAGGCTCATTTCCACCAACAAAAATGATTTTTAGGAAAACATGATTAGATTTATTCTTTCTGAATACTACATACCTGTTAGTTGATAGTTTAAGTCTTGATAGTCTTTTAATATTCAGCATCGTTTCACAATATGATATTTATTCCCTGCAGAGTTCTTGTTTCGCTCCAGGTGCCTGGTACACATTCACCCTATTTTCTTCAATTGATCCAAAAAGCTTCTGCATCATCAACACTGCTATTAAATAGCAGTGTTGATGGTGTAGAACCTTTTTGACACTTGAATGTAGTATTTTCTATTACTCTGTGTGTGATATACCACAGAAAATTGTTTTTTTTTTGGTAAACTTCATTTTGAGTCCCTTTTTTTGAGTGTTTGAGTAGCAGAGCACCACTCTGATTAATAAGCCATTTATAATTCTTTAAACTATGTTTTATCATTAATTGGACCAATTTCGATTGATTTATAATATTCAAAATACAATTGGTCTTATAGTTGGCAAAAGTTCAATTGTAATTTGTGTGCGAAATGAATTATCATTAAGTGACTTTTTCCAAAGATTGGTTTATTTATAGAAAGAACGTAAGGTCTAACAACCCTTTGAAGTGTGTCATAATTTGAACTAATGGATTTTTAAAATCTTTATTTTCTCTCCTTTCTTCTGTTCTATCCAATATCATGTCACATTTATATCAAAATGCTTGTTATCATCGATATCACAACTATTATTTAACTCCAATATTCATGTATATTCATTTAAAATATTATTGATATTCTGCCTACACACTCACATATATCAACATGGAATCTTCATGCATCTATTTCGATATAACATTTGAAAATTTCATCTTCCCGTCATAAACACTTCTCTGCTTCATTGAAATTATTTATTCCATTCAATCTCTGATAATCATCTTCACTTTAACATTTAACTTGAAACTATTTTCCAAATTTATTCTGAATTAACCTATCAATTTTCATCCATTTTACAACACTTGCATCCTACTTATCCTTTTAATATGGTACTTTTATGTAAATGCAAATCATATAACATTTCAAATATATTTATAACAAACACCAACAACAACTCGTTATAAAAAACATCAAATTAAATAACAAAACCATACACAAACAAACACCTTTTCCGACAACTTCTAAAATACAGTAGCGAAACGGATGCAGTAGCAAAGGATGATTCGTTTTTGTCTGCGTTGAAAAACTCAAAATATCAGCCTGGTTCTGCAGCCACAGTGGATGGACCACGATCATTCAGGCAGGCTGCTGCTCACAGTTCAAGCAATCCTGATTTACTTGATCCTGGAGCGTACATTGGAGCAGATATACCGTCACTGACAGGTGACAAAACAGGACTTAATTTATTCTGTATATTTATTAACAATTTTATCTACAGTTGATGGAAAAATGTCCTATTATTCTACATAGTGACCATACGGAACTTCCCAAGTGTTCAGAGGTTTGGAACTCTTGTTGATTGAAATTAATTCGTCAATGTTGCCTGGTAACGCCGATCCGACCGATACCAGCATGACAGAAGTTCATCTACACTGCTGCACAGGCACCCAAAGAGAACACAGTATTTGTTTCAAAAAAAAATCATTTGAGTTCTAGCCATCCATAGGAAAGTAAGATTTTGTCACCTTTAGGGGTGGCAATATATATAGGTTCATCAACTTATGGTTGCAACTTCCTCCACCTACCATGACAATGGACCATTGATAAATGCTGGAAAAGTATATTTCCAGTTCTGGTACTGTACAGTGAGTCAATTTCATGCTGTTATCTTTCCTCTCTCCTATGGAAATGTTTTTGTTTTTTGTATTCAATTTTTCATTCTTTATTCCCCTTTTACAGAAGTCCCAGAAGATGTTATAAAAGTTTTCAGGGCTGATCAGACATACAGATTTGTGTTTGTAAATCAAGATACAACAGCCGAAGAAGCTGTCAAAACAGCTTGTAAAGAGTTTGGAATCGCTGCTGATAGTTCCAAAAATTATTCTCTCTGCCGGGTATGTATTCCAAGGAATTTTCTCTGATTTATCACATGTTTTGTTTTATAGTTAAATGATGGAAAAGCTTCCTTAAGGCTTTAGTGTTTATATAATTCTTTGATTTATTTATGGTGCGAAATTGGGGGAAAAAAATTGAAGACACAACAAATTGTGACATCAACAGTAGCAAAGCCCAGGAGTTTGAAAACTCTCGACTTCTAGACAATTTTGTAGAACTTGTAGAACAAAAAATCATTGAAAATTTCTAGAGCCTATTTGTAATGCCTCATCATCTGTTTACAGGTAACTGTTCAAAATGAAACATTTGTTAAACAATCAAAGCTGCCAGCTACTTGGTCGAAATTATCAGAAATACCATTAAGTGCAAGGTAATATTTGTTTATTTCTAGTATTTCACCTTGTACACCATGGAAAGGGATCTCAGGAAGTGATTATTCTTGAATTGTGACCACATTTTCAATAATACCAAGTTTCTAATTTTTATAATATCATGGTATACAGAGTATGTCAAGTATTCACTTTTATTTTGATTTCGGCTTTCAATTATTCCTCAAACATCCTCACTATAAGACTACCACGCATGGTTCATAAATTGGTCAAATTAATCCTAAAGAAAACCTCAAAGTCTTTCAGTTTATTCCTATCGTTCCAACTTGCTATCAAATTACAAACTTTTAATATTGAATACTTAGCCAATCAAATATTTATTCTGGCAAGCATGAGCCACAGACAGACCACGTCTGGAAGACGCTATCTTTCAGTGGCACATTCCTTGACAAAAATATGTAGAGTATAAAATTTTTCACAGGTTAGGATCAGATTTATGTAGAGTGTAAAAATGAAGTTGAGTAATGTACTATTATACTCTTACAGGTATTATTTAAAGAATAACATGGAGAGTGAACAGTTACTACCCGATGAAAACATTCCTGAACTTTTGAAAGAAGCCAATTACACTTTTCTGGATTTGAATTGTTTCGAGGTATTTTTCTTTACTCCTAAAAATGGAGTACTGATAGTTAGGATGTTCTTTTGGATAAGAATTTTAATTTTGAGCCACAAATGGACCATGCCTAAGCAGCATGATCCATCACTGACTGATACTTGACAAAATATGTTTAGGTTAATTATTACTGACTGGGTTGGGTTTATGGAATCGTGTTAGCTTAAGTATCAATCTGAGGAATCTTACCGCTATTTTGTGTATTTGATTATGGATTTCGTTTTATCAAAATGATTTCTTGTCCAGAGTATTTGTTAGGTCCAGTAAATTGAAGAACAACCTGAAGTATATTTTCATATCTTCCAAACTCGCTTCTGCTTTCCATTGCTATGTATGCCATTTATCTTATATTGCCATTTATCTTATATTATCTTATATCACTTTAATCTAGTCTGAAGAAGTTAGACTATGTTCTAACGAAAGCTTACAATAAACTTATATTTCTGTGGAATGAGAACATGATATTTTTTTTATATTAGCTTGATATTATCTCATTCGTGTATCCTTGTGAATTCTCTCACACACGGATCCAGGATTGTAAGGAAACAAGGAGGAGGGATAGGTAGTTCATTGCAAGATATCAACGAATTACGTAAATTTGTATCTTATATTGCTCCGTTTTTTTTTTAGGTTGCTCTACATTTAACGCTACAAGACTACGAACTTTTCAAGACTGTGGAGCAGACCGATTTTATTGATGATTTGTTTCATTTGAATGAAGAAAGCTTAACAAACTTCAAGTCTTTCGAAGGTAATATTCTGTGAACCTAGTGGGATTAAAAATGCATCAAAAATTTTCATTTTATTCGAAACGCGCTGGACAACCTGAGCTTGTTTACTGAAAATGACCTCAAGTTTGAACCTATTTCTATGAATTAAATTGAATCTTAATATCCTTACAACTTTCACACACAAATTACATCAAACCAATTTACTTATATTGCAGACCTGGTCAATCGTGAATTATTCTGGGTTGTATCAACTCTTTGTTTGGAGCCTAATTTATTGAGGAGATCTAAGATGATCAAACATTTCACGAAGATTGCTCATCATTGCAAAGTTCTAAAGAATCTCAACTCCACATTTGCAATCATAAGGTGTGTACATAGAATCGATGCAGTTTGAATATGTCTAGTTCTGAGTTTTTTAACCCCATTCCATAGTACAGTTAGTGATTTCAAAATTAATCCTGAAGTTATATAAGTAGTGTTGGTTCTTTATTTTCAAACTGAATATAAATAGTAATCTTTCGAATTGAAAGCCCAGGCAGAAATGTAGAAATGTTTTATCCAAACATGTTTTGTCAAGTATTGGCCACTGATGGAACGCGCCGACAGGGCGCGGTCCATCTGCGGCCTATGCTTGACAAAATCAAATTTCTGATTTGGTGGTCTAATTTAATAACAAAAATTTTCGAGAAGGATCTTAAATCAGACATGTATCAGAATTGATTTCGAAGTTGAATATGCCTATTTTCCAAATTATTCGAACATTTATATTTTTGATTCCCAACTTTATATGACAAACAACCTTTATTTCACTCCAACAGTGGTCTTGGATATCGAGCTGTGTCAAGGATGAAAGCTTCTTGGGAAAAAGTTCCTGCCAAAGTACAAAGAACATTTGACGATTTACAATCACTGATGGATCCATCTCGAAACATGTCAAAATATAGAACATTATTGAATGAATTGGCAGCACAACCACCTGCGTTACCATATATACCTGTCGTCAAGAAGGATCTGACTTTCTTACATTTAGGTAAGTTTTTTTTCTTGGTTCCTCCTATCTGTTGCGACTGAGACCTTTCAGTTTCTTGTCGATGATTCACTCTAAAAGCAAGGTTGGAAGCGGCACCCAAACGAAATCAAACAATTCTCACTAACACAAATATAGTGAAGTTATATAACACATGTATAATGCTGCTATTGTATAGCAGTGTTGATGATATTGGAAACTTTTGATTCACAAGATGGCGCATTGACGGATAACAAGATGTCACACTGCACGAGGTCAAGACGGATGAGTAGAGAATGTAATTTTATAGATTGGATATGTTTTTATTTTTCAGGGAATGATACAAAAGTTGAAGATCTCGTCAACTTTGAGAAAATGAGGATGATTGGTCGCGAAGTTCGCAATGTTTGCAGACTATGTTCAGCTGACTCATCACAAATTATTTCCAGCGCACTGTGAGTTGAGTTTTAGTACTTTATCTCTCTTCTGAAAAAGTGCCACTGAAATACTTTGTGATAATTTAATGGTTGATTTTATTGTACTCCAGGTACTAATAACTTATATTTTTCTGTGTTTTCTAATATCCTTTTTATTGGTCTACAGGGCACATCATCATGAAGCAGACAGACCTTCTTCGAATATTTATCACACATTAACAAGGAAGGGCCGAAGGTCATCGTTCAATAATGCAAGAAAGTGAGTATTCATTCGAACCTTGTTGTGAATTGATAAGGTGATACCTGTGAGGCAAGGGTATAAAATTTAATGAATTTCAACTAGGATTGTCGTAATATATATATATATATATATATATTTTAGTTTAAACTGTATTTAGAATTCACTATATAAATAGAATGTTTTAATATTTCAGATAATCAAAATTGTTGATATTTGGCCCTTATGCTAGTTTCGCAGCAAAGTCATGATTTATGTCAATTTTACAACGAAACCAATTGAATTATCTTTAATCAGAATATCAAAATACCCGACTATTCGGACAACGGCATTCCAAATGTTTCAATTTCAATATCTCTATTTTAGAATGTATGAAGATGCAGTCAATGCACGAAGAGTCAAACAATACATGCAACAACTCCAAATCGAAAAAGACGAAGACAAATTAATGGATATGTCAAAACAAGTTGAACCATCATCAGGTTGGATTTCTGATAGTTTTATTGTCCCCCAAGGCAGATAGTACTTGCTACGATTCTGCATAGAATGTTTCCCGTTCAGGGTGCAGTTGCTAGTTTTGCGTTTTATGTTTTTCTTTTTGCCACTTAGTGATTGTTCGGGTTTTTTTTTTTTTTTTTGTGCTTCTCACCTTTTCTAAGAGTGACTCGATGGAAAAAATTACAAATTTACGTCGAAAAACGACACCACAACAATGTAAATAAGTTTGATATTTTTGGCAAATACAATTTTTTCTTTCAGTGTCATCAGCTCAAACGAAACGGCGCAATCAAGGATCTGCTGATTCGCCGTCAAGATCATCAAAAACATTACCAGGCGGCCAAGGGTTGTCTGCAAATGCGATGAAACGATCACAAGGTCGCAATAACTCTGAACCACAAATTCCTGTCGTTCCAGGAATGCTGACACAGCAAAATGCTCGCAAGAAGAATCCAGCTTCTTCATTTCCAAAATTTGGTAAGTTGGTTCCAATTATCAAAAAATTAAACGCTTTCGAGAAATTTGTGAGGTAGTTATAGCTGTGGTACTGAGGTCAATTAGGAATTAGTTGTTTTCCAAGCCTAATCGTTGATGAACCGTGCCGTACACGGCACGATTCATCAAAGGCCATGCTTAGAAAAATTCATTCTTGAATGGGCAGAATAGATTGAGTTTCGTGGTCGACTTGCATTGTTATTGAAATATTCTAATTCAGACTGTAGCATCTTTGTCACTAAAGAACTAGAATGTTAAATCTGTTCTCTATGTTCTCGCCTCATGCAATATTTTTTTACTAAATTCTGTTTAATCATGTTCCTTCTACAAATTCACCACCTCCCTCCCTTTCCTCTGTTTTTTCTCCCCCTCTCTTTCTCTCTCTTATACTTTCTTCCTTTGCTTTTTCTTCTCCAGGTATCCGTAGTCGTTCAAAATCTTTCTCTTCTCTCCTGAATACTTACTATTCTCCTTCCAAAACAAAGAAAAGTGCACAACAAAGTCCTACAAAAGATTCAACAAAATCGCTGAAAGATAACACTTCTGAATCTTCCTTTCTTCTCACAAATAGTTCACATTCTCTTCAAACCTTATCTGGTTCGAACTGGTCGCTTCTAGCCACTGTCGGCAAAAATAAACTTTCAACTCCGCCGCCGTTGACAGCGGAATCAAGATCAGCATCGACATGCGATCTAGGGAAAACTACTACTGATGATTATTTCCCAATCTTTTCCGATATACCTGATATTGAAGATGATACGAGATCACTAGACCGTGAAAGACTGTTGTCGACACATGATCTTATGCTAATTCGTCAGCTTGGACGTACCAAACATAGTCGCCATCTTACAAGAATAAAGAGGAAGTCTTTGTCTTTCATGCCAAGTATAAGTCACTTGTCGCTCGCACCTCATCCTGAAATAGAAATTGATTTGCCGATACCAATTTCTGTACCAGAATCTCCTATAAATACTTGTGAGTCAAAGATTGCACCACCTAAAAAGCAACTCAAAACCCCTGATGCTGTTGTTACGAAATCTACAAAAAATACAAAAGATTCGAAACTGAAGAAAAACCAGAAAACTGAATTATCAACTGAAAATTGTAATGGATCTCATTCTGAGAAGAAAAGTGGAATACCTAAATCACCAAAAGTTAGTAGAGAGAAATCAAGCAAATCTAAGGAAAAGTCAAGGTCATTAACAAGATTATTGTTGCCTCGTTCCAAGTCGAAACCTTCCTTGTTGGAGGAAAGGCAAACGAAGCAGGCAAAGAATGTCAAGGATGTTTCAAAGGAAAAAAGAATTTCTCAAAGCCGACCTAAATCACAAATTGGGAAGTTAGATACAACGAGGTCGCCTGAAAAACTGAATAAATGTTCTATTAAAAGTGATAAATCCGATTCTAGAAGTATTTCTTCATCTAATTCGAAGACAAAAAATGTTGTTCCTGTTTCAAACAATAAAACAAAACTACCACCTTTACCATATGCGTGCACTATTGATAATGTCGATAGGGTTGGTAATCTGAAACCAAGTGATGTTAAATCATTGCGAACACCAACTAAGCATCCTCGATCAAAAGGAATTTGCAAGAAATGTCTTCGGAATGAAAATGGAGTGCTTTCTGATGCTAAACATGATGATGCGATGAATATAGAACAACAGTCATGTGTCACAAATCATTCAGTACCCAGTTCAACTTTACCTCGTCCATACAAAAATGGACTGAATCGAACCATTAGAACTGGTATTCCCACCCCAGACACTCCCAATGGTACAATGAACAGAAGATCAAAACCCATTCCAGTACCTTGTCCTGAAATCAAAATATCACACTCTGCTTTGAAACCGAAAAGTTTAACAAGATCTGACAGCATCACAAGTACAAAATCAACTTCATCAAGACAATCATCAACCATACCTACGCCGTCTCCAAGATTTCGACCAAAAATTCCAAAGTCAAAAGAAGTTGCATGTTCTGGTCTTCAAATAAAGACATCTTCAAAATTAGCGATAAGGCGATCAACATCACTGCAGGAAAAAGTTGTAGGAGGATCAGCACCAATGTTGTTATCATACAAATGTAAAGATAATGATGAGGACGAATACAATAATAATTATGTTATAGCGCATCCACCGCCAGCACTGTTTCGTCCATCTCAACAATCTCGTCTCGATCCACAAGAGCTAAAAATTAAACTTCAGAAAACATTCACAACACCGGATAGCGTTAAAAACAATGGCAAAAAACAGGTTTCCAATGGATATTCCAATAGTTCGCCCGAAATTAAAGTTGTTTCAACAAATAGAGATGAGGTTGTTAAATCGAGACACAAAAAACATTTCGAATTGATTTTAGCTGTCCAGAAGAAGCCAGAACTACAAACAGAGTTCAATACCATTCCTCGCTATTCTACAAAAGTAAAAATAAATGGACATACGAAAAATGGGTCTATGATTCCAAAAAAGGTTTTGGCATCACCTGCAACTGAACGACGGTTTTTACATTAAGTACCTACTTGCACATGCTCGTCACAAGTTCAACTTTTCGGGAGGTAAAAACCAATCTGATAACATTATGGACGTCTGCAGTGGAGAAAACAAACAATTCACTCAGCTATTAACTTTTTGGAAAATTCCGGGTTGGGTTGAAAAGTGTAAAATAACAGAGATAAAATTTGGATTTTCATTGCGTGAGTTCGAACCGATTAATGCAATAAAGCAACAAATTTTTGCATGCCACTATTTTAAAATATACAATATCTGTCTCTAAGGAGATAACAAACGATTTGCAATTGATTCAAATGATTTATGCTTCGTATCGATTCAAATCACAAAATTAACTAGTATTGGACAATCCATCTGTAGCTATGATTGTCAAAACAAAATTTCGAGAATTGTTCATCTTACATTTTTTATTTATCTCTATCACAGTGTTTTAATTCAGTTTCCCTGTGATATCTTTTTCATACTTCAACATGATTTTCTATCCTATCTTTTAATAATTCTAATCTGAAGCTTACGTTTCATCGCATTCTTATTATCAATATCAAATTTTCCTATATTTCTCTTTGTTTCAATACTTTTCATTGAGTTCATTCTATATAAATCTACTTCTTTCATACTTTTTTTTTCTTCCATTGTTATTTATAACACTGTATGAAGGTATCTATGTAGAATGTAGATACCTGATAGTGCACATTTAAATCTTTTACATAATACACTTTCAAAAATATATTTTTGTCTTGTTTATGCTTCCTTTTAATAGTAGTAGAATTGACTTTTGCAGCTTATGCTAGATGTAGTCTTCTATAAAGTGATCCTAGTTTTCAAGTACTCAATAGTATTAGTCTTCATATCCAAGTCTGTTAGCACTGCTATTTCAAATAATTTCTATACTTTCCATTCTTAAGATTTATTCTTATCAAGGGAAATTTGTGTGGAACTTCGGAGCATTTAAGCTTTTTGCTAATATTTTTAGGCTTGGGTTGCTTTAAACATTTAATGTGTAATTTATCTAGACATAAGTTCTCATTTTTATCCATGTCTTGTTTATGCTTCCTTTTAATAGTAGTAGAATTGACTTTTGCAGCTTATGCTAGATGTAGTCTTCTATAAAGTGATCCTAGTTTTCAAGTACTCAATAGTATTAGTCTTCATATCCAAGTCTGTTAGCACTGCTATTTCAAATAATTTCTATACTTTCCATTCTTAAGATTTATTCTTATCAAGGGAAATTTGTGTGGAACTTCGGAGCATTTAAGCTTTTTGCTAATATTTTTAGGCTTGGGTTGCTTTAAACATTTAATGTGTAATTTATCTAGACATAAGTTCTCATTTTTATCCATGTTGATGTACAAAATCGTATGGGTAATGTTTAATTGTAGATCCGGAAGAACGTATAGAATGCAATGTACATAGTATAAGAATGAATTAGGCAATTTTGCTTCTGAAATTTTGAAATGAAAAGTGTTATAGGTTGCAGTTATATCAATTTTAGGTTAGTTTTTCATGAATACCCCGATGACCATTATACTTCCTCAAGTCAAAATTAATTATATAAATATGAGTCACAGATGAACCACTCATTCGAGGCATGTTTCTTCTGTCGCTCTTATTCTTTTGATTTACTGAAATTTAATCTGCATAACCTAAAGCAGCTTCTAAATGATGGTATCTGACTTGGGTGGTGTCAAAATCATCCACCACTTTTTTGTTTCCTTCTACAACATGCAGGAACCCTGTAGATGGTAAGGCACTTCTAACCCCTCACATACAGAGCGCGCAAAACAAAATCAAGTTCAAAACAAAGTTTCCTATGCATACAATAGACCTTATGATACACTTTGAGTCTTTATTGTAGATTAGTAGCTTCCACTATTCCTTTACATAAGTTAGCGAGCAAAAATCACCAATTAGCGTTCTATGTTAGGCACAACTTCACCTCAAGCAATCAGAAAATTACTTGCACTGTCGGAGGAAAGTGGAGATGGTGGTTCATCTGGTAGTAGTAAACGTGGCTCGCTGGAACAAAGACGTAGTGGTTCTACCAGCAGTCGCGAATTATCTCCTGCTACATCACCGTACTTGTCACCTAGACGAGATATGGCAAGATCTAAGGTTTGTTGATTACTATGTAATTTCATTGTAGGTGGATTATATTTTAGTTTGCCTCGGATAAAATGATAGCAAAGACTGTAAAGCTTGGGTATTTGTTAAAAATCTCAATTTTTTATAATATTTTATCGGCGTGCTGACGTTTCATAGTGTGTCATTCTTTTTGC
Source organism: Styela plicata (assembly GCA_963675895.2). NCBI lineage: Eukaryota > Metazoa > Chordata > Ascidiacea > Stolidobranchia > Styelidae > Styela > Styela plicata. The sequence continues at coordinate 8,090,924 of OZ023151.1, read as the reverse complement.
CAATCATCTTTAAAATGCTAGGGGTCTTAAGGAAAATGCAAGATTCCGTTATTCAAGCATACTGGCACTGAAATACAGTATGTGTCATTTGCAATATCGGCTTTATGTCTGTCAAATGTCACATATTTTTACACAACACCACTATAATTGTTTTGTAGTTGTAAGTTCTTCTGTGTTTGTTCTTCTTCTGGTAGTTTATTTTATTTTTTCAAATAGTTTTCCACCTTTGAGCTGCCCTCAATTCGTAATATTTAGATTTAATATGTTTGTTCTCATTTCAGGGAAGTATAAGCAGCAGTGATAGTGGCCACAGCGTAGCTCATGAAAATTCAAACAGAAACAATAACAAAGGTAAAATACTTCATTCCACTTAACACTCATTGGTGACAACTCCTCATTCTCATTCAGTGCAAAAATCTTTGAAGATTTTTGATCATTAATTTACAAATGGTGTGATATCTCTTTCCATGAGTATTTATTTGAAATTTTGATTCAGCTGAGAAAATATTAATAAGCTTTGAGCATAGGTGATGAACGGGCGTAGTTGTATTGGTCATTTTTCAATCATGCAATCAGATTCACAATTATAATTTGATCAATTTTCATATCATTCATGCATGTTCTCATAATGTTCTGGTGTTTTTTAATTTTAACATTACCTTGATTACTCTCGAATAAAATTCATGACATCACATAGATCATGAATTTTAATCTTCTCATCACAGGCCGCATTGACCATTCACCCTCTGTGAATCAATCTACGATCCAATCGAAACATCTTTCTCATCCACCCGCACTCGCCACATACTCAAATTCATCCAGTTCGAGATCGAGTATAGCAAGCTCCTCAAGCTTGGGGATATCATCCTCCTCACTCAATGCTCCTGGCCTATCATCATCTTCTTCAAGTCACTCACTAAGTCCGAGGTCATCACCTAACCACATGAATGCATCGAGAGATTCATACCCTGGCCGAAATCACCATTCCACTTTCCGCAACAGTCCTGTTCGTTCCAGTTCGAGTTCGTCTGCCGACACAGTAAAATCTGCCGGACCTGGTATGTGCTCGATGTGTGACCAAATCAGGGAATAATCTATTGGCAGATGTCTGATGATGCATGACTTATCATTGGCCTGTAATAAACAGATCATACCCAACTAATGCTCGTTGCTATTTTTCGGTGTTTGTCGTGATCTTACTAAATCAGAAATTTGACTTTGTCAAACATGCGCCACTGATGGACCGCGCTTTGTCACCGCAATCCATCAGTGACTCATGGTTAACAAAACATGTTTGCGCTGAAGGTTTTTAACTGGGTATATATATAATTATGTTAATATGATAGCAAATAATAGTTTTATTGATGGAAATTATTGCTCAAATTCGTTATTACAGGGAAATTGAAAATGGCACTTTTAATTGATGCTGCTTTTAGGAATGGATGTTGAAAAAATTATTTGAAACAAAAATCAAAATAAAATTTCATTTTGGATATTGAATTACTTTGTTTGGGCAAGTTTTGCAGTGAAACTGAAACAATTCCGAAAATTTTTGTTTTACAAAAAATGACCTTATATGTACTCTATTGAGATAATATTTTTTATTTTTCAGGTCGTCCAATCTCTGATCGTCCAGTTATCATGCAGGGCCGAAGTGGATCTTTTGGTGCACTTTCTGTCACAACTGTAAAATCAGATCGGCAGATGCCGCCTAATAATTCCGACCGCAAGATGACTGGATCCTCTTCTTCTCCTTCACTTTCTGTGCGAGCGGCTTCAAGTCAACATCACTTGATATTACCAAACCAATTCAACCCACAATTGCCGAGATCACCAAGCATGGATAGCGGAGTGGTGAGCATGGGGTCACTCTCGGCTGATTCCACACGTTTCCTCAATTCTGACCCAGGTGAAATATTTCAAAGACCTTCACATCGAAGTACTGTTAGTTTGACGTCGAGTGAGGGTTTCGCAAGTCAGCAATCTCTTCAGCATATACAAGGTGGTCCGAATACACAAAGTCCTGTGATGCGACGACATCTACGAAACATGCAACAAAAACAGGATGATGCTTCCAAAAGTAATTCCAGATTATTAGAAGGAGCTGAGACTGGTCCAAATACCACTCAGAGAATTGTTCCAGGTGGACCTGGAGCTACCCCTCCTAGGGTTCAAACAACACGCACTGAAAAAGAAGGGGAAGATGATATAAAGCAGACTTTTTTATCTGGATCTAGGGGTTGGGGGGATGCCCCGCTAATGAGAGATAAAGATCCCTGGCCGACAGAAGCCATGATGCCTCCGGGAGGTCAGATGCCACCATCTGGTTGGCCATCGCCTGCTCCCGGAGACAATATGTCTTCTATCGGTGGCACTCGCAATGAATTTCCAAACAAGCATTTGCATAAAATAAACCAGAGTCCAATTGGTTCTCGAATGTCAAGAGAATTCAAGGGTGGAGGAGGTGACTCTGTGGACGGTCCGATACGTTACTCTCCGCAAAAGAGAATTTCTGGTGCAGGACCTGAGATTCAGCAATATTATGAACGATTGAGATTACAAGAACGTCCGAATCCACCTTCGTCACTAAATTTCCGAATGGGACCTTCACGAAGTTGCGATTCAAAAACACCTGAAGCCATCTTAGAGGAGAAATTATTGCTTGAATTACAACAACAAAAACCAAGACTGAATAAAAGTTTTGACAGTGCTAGCAGTCCTGCATATTATCAATCACGGAATAATCGCAATCAAGTCCCACTGTGTGAGAGACATTCAGCATCATTCAGTGGTGCACCATCAGGTTATTGTGAGACTCCTGGCACCCCAGGTACGCCTGTCACAACCAATCTACCAATGATACATCAACTTAGTTTGGACAGATCTGATCCATCAATGAGGAATTCTGCAGGGACTGCAAATTATCCAGCAGAGTATCCCAGTTATCCATGTACAAATAACAATGTATGCACAAAGCCGGGATGTAAATGTCCGGCATCACGTGCCATACCAGAACATCAACCCAGTCCTGCTGCTATTCAGAGAGGATTTGAGTTTGACATGCCAGGTAGAACATCATCGCCTAAACAGAATGCATTGCCACCCGATACCCGTGGCAAAGTATCGTATCGAAGAGAGGGTGAAAATACTTACATGTCTGATTTTGGCAATCCCGATCCAAGGACATTTGTCCGAGCGCGTCCTGAGCAAGGCATGTACCCTGACGTGGAAAATGTCAGAACACCTGAAGAAAATCATGTCGCTGCCCAATTCCACTGTCCAAAGCATGGTAGTCCGTATATCAACCCACATTCTGGGCCACATTTTCACAAGCCGAACAATCCACAAGCGTTCCATGGTGTGCCTGAGTTTTCCAGCTTGCCCTTACCACCTCCACTTAACGGCACACCTGAATCGCAAGAATTGCATTACAGAGTTGACCCGAGATATAATTATCGACAGCGAAACCAAATGGGTGAAGTACCTGAGAAACATGTCGTTTTACACACAAGAAGTTCCAGTGACATTAGTTTGCAATCGTGCAGTTTTGAATATCCTGATTCATCTAAGCAATATAACGTATCATTGAATGACTTGGATGCGGGACAAGCATATCCGAGCCCCATTGATGGATATGCAGACAGTCCTCTTATTAAAAGTGGATATTATAGAGACTCAAATCCCGAGACACCACAATCGTTAAATGCAAGTCGCCATTCTTTGGGAAATGTCTCCATAAATTCGACTCCGAGACTACATAATTTATCAACAAATCCACCAGTTCGTAGAAAATCAAGTGAATGGGCAGTAACTGATTTGGACAAAGAGAACAATCAGCAAGCAATGCAAGGTTTGTTGCATTATTATTGATACACTAGGCAACATATTTTTCTCAATAATATGCCACAGATGGACCACACCTTGCACGTGCGATCCATCAGTGACCCATGCTTGATAGAACTTTTTTCCAAAGCATTTCCAACCGTTGAATTCTTCCCATTCATTCCTGAAAGCATAAATACAAAAATATCAGGTTCTCTTTCCACAGAAATATAAATTTATTGTAAGTTTTCATTATAACATAGTCTAACTTCTTCAAACAAGCTTAAAGAGAGTTTCATTCATTCAGAAAGCTTTAAAATTATGTTTTCGAGATCCTTGATTTGGTCATATTATAACCAGACATCTGGAGACAGCGGTATTCAGGTTTTCATTAATTATTTTTCCCTGGTTTTCATTTCATTCCACTGAGGTATTATCCTAACTGGTGAATTTAAACTACCATCTTACTTACACTCGAACATTGAAACGAATTCTTTTAAATATATTGTGCCTTGAAAGAATATTCTCATTACATTTTCTGTTCTCAGTTTGGACGAGCAGCTCTTCGTCTACGATAAATGCATCTAATGATTCTTCTATCGGTAACAAAAGTAATTCATCAACTCCATCAAAAGATCAACCTCCAACATCTCAAACTGTTACAAAGAGGAAGAAACCTCCTCCCCCGCTTCCTCCTCAAAGGAATTCTAGGTAATACTCGCTCACCACACTTTCTAATTTAACGTTACTCTTTTTCTCAGGCACCTATACGAATTGATTTCAGCAGAAAATTTTTTTTTAAAAAAATCCAATATTTTCAACTGGATGTTTAAAGTATTCTTTTTCGTTTCTTAATAGTAGTGTAGCATTGTTAATTGGTTTGTATTACGAAACATGGGCAGTTCGACATCAAAAATATTGATATCATAAGAATGCAATCATATAAAAAGTTGTGTGTCATACTGTTTTCATAAGTTGCTAATTTCTTTTGGTTATAGCCACTCATATTTAATGAATTACCCTGAGCAAAACATAATTAGGTTAATAGGATTAACATCACTATTACTGTATTGAAAAACGACATACCTTATGCGCTTTTGTGTATCAGCAGATCCCGCCCAAGTTATAACACTCTGCGTTGAGTGGTGGGCTCGAGATGTTTTCATCTGTTTTTGTTGGTTTTTTAAATTATTATTTATTTTTCTAGCTATGGTGTAACACGTCAGCTTCGTTTAAGCAGCAGTACACTATCACCATTGTCATCTCCACCCAATTCTCCAACAACACCAATGCCACCAATGAAAATATCTCTGAGTGAAACGCATCCACAATTGGTTGTCAAAACGATGGTGAATGGACCAAATACTGTTATTTCTAACGAAGTTCAACAATCGACGCGAACGAAACCCCTCGTTCAATCTAACGGAGTTTTACCGAATATGACGCAGAATAATTCATTAAAAAAAGACTCCTCATTTAATTCAGGTAGGTTGACTATTGATATCGATATTGCTTTGGACTAAAGCCATTGGCTTATTTGTGTTGATATTTGATTTACCGGTAGTTGTCAAGTATGTACTGTATTCGGTTACAGAATAATTTTTATTAACCATCGCAAATTTATTTTGTGATGCATGAGCCACAGATGGACGTGCCTAAGCGGCACGATCCATCAGTGACTCATACTTAACAAAACATGTTAGATCAAAATATTGCTGACTAGGATGCCACGTAGGGTAAAGGGCACTTGTTCTCATACAGCACAATGTTTATAGATTCTTTGCTAATCACATTGATATTCTAGGGCTGAAGTATCTCAAAAATGCTTCCTAATGATGACATCATCTTGTAAGGTTACCATCGCTGAATAAAATTATTTTTTTCTTTATATCAGGACAAACGTTTATTAAGCTCTTATCCATTAGGCAATTTGTCATGAAAAAAAAATGTATATCATGACTATTAATTTTTTCATCTTCAGATTCATCATTCTCACAAGGAAGAATGTTGCCATCTTACAATGAAGCAGTAAATCATATATCATCACAATCACCATTTTCACCCCCAAATTCAGCACTACCAAGTTATCAGACATATCAAGGTAAATTTAATCTAGCTTTGCAAGAAAAATATGTAGAGAAAAACTGTTTTATTTTTTACTGTGTAGACTTTGTTTTGGTCGATATAGGAGACATGTTTTATACTGTAAATACTATTTTTGAAATTTTGGTAAATAAATAAGGTAAGACGCCTTATAATTTGAGCCAATATCAATGCAATAATTAAAAAAATGGCCATTTTCGTTCAATAAATCAATTTGATATACGATCGCACAGGGCAGACACCACTCACTGCGCTTTATTATATTGGTTTAGATATGATATTTTCCTCTTAGATTGCAGTTTCTGACTCAGCATGCAGTAGTGATTTATTGCAATATAAGTGGCTGTCAGTCCTCTCCTTTTAATTGCTGCTTCTGGTCGTGCTTTGAGGCTGCTTCTGGTCGTGTTTCTATGAAAAAAATATTTGTCTGTAACTCACAAAAATACAACTTTCTCCTTATATGGTGCAATGTTTGTAGTAAACTTACACATATCATTTGTCTTAGATTGTAGCTATACTGTATTCCACAGTCGATTCCCAAATAATATCTCTTAATTTTCATTATTACAGACATGAGAGAAAATAAGGAGCAGACATCTCAAGTGTAGTTTCTTGTCTCACATCCTACATTTATCTGCCAGCGTTGAATTATATTTCTTACAACCAACTTGAAAATGTTCTTTATCATCTTATTATTATTATTATTTTAATATTTAAATCCTATTGCTATTTTTTTTTCCTTTTACTATTATGTTCATTCAATTCCAATCGATTTTATTTTTGCTGTGAAATTTCATGAATTTTTTGCTTTTTTTATCCTTCTTTGAGACTGCGACTGCCCCGCGATTTACCCGTGTTTTATATACAAAAATAGCATTCAGAATTTTATCTATATACCATTACTGCCCAACAGATAATCAAAACAAAAAATATTGCATAACAAAAGGCTGGCACAAGTTGCAAGCTACTATAATCTGATATATTTTGCAATAAACGACAATTTCTCTGCTGGACTGGCAGAATGCCAGATATTTTGCTACGTAGACACCCGAAGAAAATTAGTTGCATCCGAAGAAAATTCAGCAAAATACCAATATTTAATGATATATCTGTGACTAGAAGACTTGAATGTCTGTTTAATTTTCTTGTCTGTATGAAAAAGTTCAAAATCATCAATACTGCTATGAAATAGCAGTGTTGATGATTTCGAAGCTTTTTGTACGTCCGAAGAGAATGACATGAATGAACATTTCCGAGACCAGAAAAAAATAAAGTTTCTGTCGCCCTGGCTTCTGCTGTGCAGTGTGAAATAACAAAATCAAATTTAATTAAAGAGAAGTAGTCTAATAATGTGATTTATTTTCCAGATTATAGTATAAAAATGAAGTTTTTTTATGATAAATTTTGGGTTTTTGAATGAAATGATTCAAAATATTTAAACTGAATTAAGTGTATCCCCATTTTCTAAATCATAAATAGTTAAACATTAAAATTGCACCAAGAAACGGGAGTTTATTATAGATATTCAGTGCAAATCAGCGTTAATCCTTACTATTCAGTTTGCTCTGTAGCTCTCAAATATTATTTGTTGAATACTCATTTTTTTACGTATAGACTACTGAATGGATTGATCGCATTTTATCTATGGTCCACAAAAGGTTCCGATGGAGACATAGCCATAATGGATAGAGACGAATCAAAAATACATCTGGCCATATTTTGTTTCGATTTTCCACGATCCATGACTATTTTCTGCTGCTTATTACTATTATCTTGAATTCTCAATGGCCGAGTGTGTTGAGTCCATGGTCCCTGTTTGATTAGAAAATTTTCTCAAGTATGAGCCAATGATAGATCGCGCCACTGGTTCTCGATCTATCTGTGGCTCATCCTTGACAAAATGAAATTTCTGATTAAAATTCTGTTTCATTTTCCATATCAACATTGATCAAGTACGGCCCGTGTATGAGTGCTGCTTATTAGAAATTTATCTATAGGCCATACATGGTCCGAATATTTGATTTGATGACTACTGTTTTTTCAACTGAATATGCTATTATTATCATTGTTGTTATTTTTCCAGAATCGATCTCTTATTATTATTATTTTTATTGTTATTTTCTTATTGTTATCCTTATTGTTATTTCGATCATCAGCAGCATTTCTATTCTGTTGGATCGTGAATGGAAAATAGAAAGTAAAATATTTCTTCTTTCTAGTATCGGATAGGGTTATTGGGGTATTTGTCAGTTTTTTAGAACCGTATGCCTTAGCGACGACTATTTCAGAAGTTGAGTTTGGTGTTTTGGTTTAAGTTTCAATGATGTCGATGCTTTAGGTTTTTCCCAAACCATCCTGTCTCGATCTTGGGTATACACAATCCGTGTCTTGAGGTTATCTGGGAGAAACCAGGCACCTATGATAAAACCCATCAAATAAATAGAAATGGTAAGCCGGATTGACTGAAGGCCGAGGAGCAGACCTCGATATCCTGTTTCAGCCGTGCGAAACAAGTAATCTTATGTAAACGCGTATAGGAGGTTGAAGGTGAGGATGAGTACCCAATCAGAAAGCATATTTTTCAGCCACGGGCCACATCAATTGTGGCGAACGGGTCGGACGCGAATCCACGTGCCGGGAGACTAAATTTGGCGACGTCGCAATGCTACCGTCTACCTTCGTTCCTCCGCATATCTACGCCGATCAAATACTATATTAATGTATTTGTCTTTGTAGATTTATTTTACGATATTGATACTTTGATTAGATTGTCGAAATTATGCAAATGCAAGATTACTTTGTTCCACCCAGGCTGGATTTTGCCTCCATAAATTTGCACATCTTATTTGTAGTGTCTGTGACCAATTGCTTGATTGGGTGATTCAAGAACAAGTGAATGAAAGAATGTTTTCAGAGGTGAGAGATGACTGATCTGACATAGAAAATGATTTCGCACCTCATTGAGAATATACATAACGTTAATATTTTTACGCATGGTTAGACGCGACGAAAGGGTGTTTGGAGCGAGAGCGATCCTCTACGCATCAGTTTAGGATAGAATACGATTTCATTTTTATCCTGCGGGAGAGGAAAGCTGCGAATATTGCTTAACCATATGGCGAACCACGACCTCTCGTGCAGATAGATACCTGTTTCGAATCGGGGTGAAGGTTTTTTTGATTATCGTATGTTCCGAATCGGGGTGAAGGTTTTTCGATTATCGTGTATCTCATTTTCCTGTGCATGGACCTGGCTGGTGGAGGAAGCCTAAAGCGGCGCTCACGTGAACCACCGTGCACCGGCGAGGCGTCCAGCAGACCTCTCGCATATAATCATTATCCCTTACGGGATTCATATCTGCGACATGACGTTCAGAGATGCGTAGTTTGAAGTGTATTCCCAACGCTTCACCGATTGAGATTACCGGGCACCCTAACAATTCGGACAATTTTGTTCTGATTTAGACATAAGTAAGGCTATATGAAAATGAATAATATGTTTATATATCACGCCGAATGCGCGTAATTTCAAAGGAAATCGTTTTTTTGGATTAGGGTGTACAAGATTTTAAGGTTTGTCGATTTCGAACCTGGTCAAAGGACGTTGAAAAATAATGCCGCGAAGATTATGATTGTGCTTCTAAGGAAAAATGACATTTGTATTCGGTATTTGTCACAGTATTTTTTTATTGACATTTGTATTTGTTATTCGTCACTCAAATTTTTTTATCGCTATTTAAGAAATACATAGATAAAAAAATGGAAATGGGAATCTGGCAAGATGTAGTGAAATATTTTGAGAAATTCGAAACCTATCGCTATCAACCTTTTTCGTACTTGTTTGCAACTACCACGATTATTTACCAATTATTTACCTCCCCAATTTTTCTCCCATTGACAATTCTGAGTATATTCGCCACAGCTGATTTGCACGAAGTGTTGTGGTGGCTTAAAGAAAGGTCGTTTAATACTGAAGCACTGGACATATTCATAGTAAACAATTGACACCTCAAATTTTACTCCAGCCAATACATTCTTCTTATATCGATTTTAGCATATCACATTTTCCCAATTTGTGCATACCTATGATGATGTTCCCAGACTTCCGCTCTGTAAATGCTTTTGTGAAAAATCCACCAACTGAATATTTAGCTGATTTTTATTGCTATTCTTGAATGTAACCAGGCGTTGTTCGCAAAAAGAAAACAAGTGTTTCGAAAACAATACTTTAATATGTAACTTCAACAATTACTTTTAAAAGGATATAAAGTGCATTCAAAAAATATCCAGTTATGAAGGTCGAAGGGTAGCGACAAACTTTATTAATATGCCACGCTTCCTAGTCGCAAACTCAAAATTGGAACAGATCGATGATTTATTGGAGAAAATGGAATTTTGAAGGCATGTCATTGAAATTTCAAAAACTCTTTAAAATATACCTCTCCCATACTTACTTCTTTCATTCTTGAAATACATTTTTTAGTTAAAATAAATATGTTCGATACTGATCATTGTCTGCATTCTGTATTCCAATAATAATATTTGAAATCATTTGCATTCAATTGAAAACACTATTTTTAATAATTTCGATGCCATCCTTTGGGTCTTGCATTGAAATCTTTCTCAGCATAAGGAGTTGTCGTGTACGTATTCCATCCTTTCCTAAGCCCTTGTCGACGATGTGGGGCCGCATAATACTGCTTAGCATTGAAATGTATGGTAGCGCTCGGAAGAGATACTGATGCCGGCCTTTTGGGTACGTCATATTCAGAGAGATATCCGTTATCATATTCATCATAAATGTTATTGGGGTTGTAGGCCTGGTCGTCGTAAAGATTCGGAGATTCCGCCGGGGGTGCAGAGTCTGGACGTTGAAGTGGGTTTCCATATAATTCTCCTTCTCCTGGGTTGTGCCACTGACGAATTCGAGGACGTACTGGCGGCGCCACTTTCGGGCCGTTTGGAAAATTTTGTTCCACTTTTGCTCGCCAGAAATCAGGCGGTTTTGGTAAGAACCCAAGCGGATCTCTCAGACCCCGTCTCGGTGCTCTGTTCATAGGTCCAGCCAATCTCTTTGCTGTGATATATTTTACAGCGGTCGGGGACTTGGTTGCCATATTCCACGGTGTCGCCCAAGCATCGCTGGCTCCTTGATCTACAAAATCATTCTGACCTGCATAAGGATTATTCTCATCATTGTCAGTATTCTGACTTTCCTTAGTATATTGTTCCATCCGCTGTCTCTGTTTGACAAACATACGTCCTCCACGTGAACTGGACCTCAAGTGAGGCGTCTGAAAAGTAAAGCGATGACGCAGTTACATTTGAACAGATGTTACATACAGAGTATCAGGAATGTGGCCTATAACTAAGTCGAGCTATGTACGTAAGTCCCAATTAACTTTAAAATGTATACCAATTTCGTTTTTGATAAATTCAAATTTGTTTTAATATCTTGAACCATAGTCTAGATGACATCGACTTGACCCGGGGCACTCAACTGTTACGCCCGATAGTGAATAATTTTCCATTATTTTTTGTATTCACAAGTTTGGAACTTTTTTAAAGGCATATTTTCCACAGGAAAACTGTATTGTGCGTGAATGCTTAACATCCACAATTTTATGTGATTCTGCAACGCTTTGAATCGACGCACAGGTCCCTGATAGTCGTCGTTGAGCCCGAAATGTATTGCAGTTTACAAAGCATTCCCCATGGAATATCACTCCCCATTTATGTAGTGATATAATTGCTCTATCGATGAGATGCGATAATGCGAACGAGGATGGTAGAAAGTGTCAAATGTTGAGGGAAAAATTAAACTATCTTCTTTACCGAAAGATTTGTTTGCTTTTTTACCGAAAACCAATAAAAATTTTATACAAATTTAATTATTGTATGAAATTTCGAAATTTTGTGGAACAAAGACGGATAAAATCATTTTGGTCATCTCGTGATCTTTAGATGGAACCAATATTATATCAAACTATTTATTTTTTGCCGGAACAAATGATTAAAATGTTATTGAAGATTTGGAATCATAACAAATTAGTTTTTAGAAAATTTCTCACCACTTCAGCCAAAACTTTATATCCCTTATCGCTCTTTCTTCCCTGTTCTCTCACTCTTTGTCTTCCTGTTCGATTCTGAGGTGGAGGTGGGCGATGTTCTTCGACCTGTTGCTCTCTTTGTTTTTTTTCATTTGCATACGGATAAGGTGCAGATCCTTCTGATGTCTGTCTCGTAAAATGCGGATTCCTGGAAACAAATCTTCGTATAGGAGAAAGGTAATTTCAAGACTCATTGATAGGAAAGAAATATTAGAAATTTTCATATGGAACTGAAAGTTTGAAGTGATTCTAATTGCTTTGTCTAGTGTTGCTCGAATTGGAACAATAGGTGTTTTTTGCAAACTTATATAGTAGACAATCTTAAAACGGTGGGTAATATGTCGTCTTTAAAGATTCGAAATTAGTTTATTCTAGATTCGATCCAGAAAAAAAGATATATTCGGAACTTGCTTCCCTACTCCTTAATCTTTATTTTAACAAAATACAAATTCATTTATTTTCAAACAAAAAGATAATATTACATTTCGTACTGTTTTAATAGTCCAACCAACACTTGGTCGAGACGATCGAATACAACCTTATTCTACCTTATTAAAAACTAAGTTAAAATGAACTGATTGACAAAGATCAATAGATCACAAATCTTACTTGTAGTATTGAGGCACCGCAGCTGCTGTTTCTGGCTCGCTGTCATAAACATATAAGTACACCTTGCTTCCCGGTTTTGGAGATACAGCTGGTGGTGCAGGTGGCTTGGCAACAACTTTCGACGGAGTGAATTTTTGGATTGGCCTCGGAACCCTTCTATACGGTTTCTGAAGTCGCGTTTCTATCTTCATCTCGAGAATCGGATCATCCGAATATTTTTTATGAAATAAATTTAAGATAAGTGTCAATCTCCACCATGGAGACTAAGCTCCACTACCGAGAAAAGCGTGCCGGCCTTCCTGTTTCGGCGAAGCAATTTTTTCGCCGCTCACACCGCCAGATCTCATAATCGAGAAGAGGAGCGTACGACTACACATAACGACAGCTGCCATGGCCTGTCGATGCTCTTAGTCGGAGCCAAAATTAGACAAATACAGTCCTGTTGATTGACCCGTTTGTTACCACCAAAATAGCAAGTCTAAGGCGTTTAAACGTTTTGTGTCACGTGTGGTGGTAGAGTTGTTACAGAATCGGAGTAAGAGTATTTGTTGAAGTTCAGATCACACGTAGCATTCTTACTCATGGTTCAAATTAACTTATATCATTCTAAAAGCGGGATATTGTCACAAACAATTGTAATTTTATCGATAGAACATTATACTGGTTAATCATGCAGACAGTATGCGTATCTAGGCCTACCACTATCCCATGGGATTCTCTGCATTCATAAAGTAAGCAATTATTCTAAACCCTTTTAGTTTTTGCTGTACTTTCTAGACAACGTGCCCACAGCCGTGCAATACCGATGCATAACAAAACTTCTCCATGTGGTGCGAACATGGAGCCGTAACCCGGGATTTTCAGACGTGACTACTTAATACTATATTTGTTTTGTCTTTCACTGTATGTAACGCTCATTACCTTAGCTGTTACTTCCAAACTTGATACACATTTATATGATCAGGAGGCGCGTAAAAATGGAGTAGGCTATACTATCCCCCAGCCAGCGCCAGCTTCTAAAACTCCTAAATTGTATTAAATCATAGAACAACATCAACAATTTTCTGCGCGCTTCAGGCGAGCGTTTTAAATTCTAGAATCCAGATCCGACTCTCAATCCCAAATTGTGTGCTGAATCTAACCGGAATCAATTCAGAATAGAAATACCTTGCTAAAGATCATCGTATACTGAATCCGTACATGATCGAACCGGGCCAAACCTTTGTTTAAAATCAGGAGAAGGATATGTTCATTCTGGGTCGGACCAGGTTTGAATTCAGTACTCAATTTCTGATTCTGGATCATATCTGGATTCTGATATTCCAGAATTCGCAGACCTAGAGTAGAAAGTTATGTCGCAAGCAGTGTTGGCTCGATAATATTTTTGTCGTTTCTTGTGTATTTTCATTTATTTGAGACATGTACAGTTCGTTTGGCGTTTAATATATACATATTTATTTTTGTAATGTAACTTTCATATTGTATAAGCATTCCCTCCATACGCTGGACGATTGTAGTATCTACTGTATTTTATTGGAAATTGATTCTACGCAAAGCTCGGCCCAAAAGGCACATACTGACGTGCATTAATAAGGGAAAAAACTACGTAAAATCCAACTGCAAGCTAAAGCATCACATACGGAACCATACCGTTATAGTGGTGTACAATGGTATCTTCCCTGGGCGATCACTCATTCTTTGCTTCTCTTTTGTCACCTCTTACAACACGCAGATTGACAAACTGTTAAATTCAGTCACTATTCATGTCCCAGTATCTGTGCTATCCAAATATAATGCAGATGACCCCAAAATATTTCAAATAAGCCACAGTTCCGCCTCGTGGGCCTCGCCTTTCCATTGCCACTCTAATGCAAACTCAAAGGGATTCTCGTCGACATCGCCGCTCCGCTAGTAAGCAGGGGCGTTTACAATAGTTCACGTTGGCAACTTTTCAATGTTACAAAATCGGTCAAACTCGAATTTGATGTTCCTTTTACTTTAAACATAAACCTATTTGACCGACCACAACAGAATTCAGATGCAAGTTTTGTCTATTAACAGGTACAAAGTTTTTGGCATTCGCATAGCATCGCTTTTAGCCCGAGTATAATATTGTGTATAGGCTCAGTCGAACTGAAAACCGCCTGTCTTAACAGTTACATAAAACATTTTACGACTTTGGGTACTGCAGAAACTTAGAACTGGCTGCTGCACGAGTTTTCTTTCCTGCAGAATAAAATGAAATTCTATAATATCCTTTCTAATGATAAACCAGTGCATACTTCATTGAATTTTATATGATTTGTTGCTGTTGATTTCCATGCAAATAAATAAGAAGTGCACATTTGGATACAAATAATATCAAAATGATGATACGTTAACATCTGTTCACTAAAAATGCTTAAAAACACGATGTAGAAAAGCTATGAAAGAAAAAAAGGATAGTTTATTTCAATCTGATATTTTATTTTGTCAGGCATGTGCCACTGATGGACCGCCACTTTGCGGCGCGATTCATCATCGATTCATATTTTACGAAACGTGTTTCTATAATTCATTCGTAACACATTTTAAATAATCAGTTTTCTGACTTTCCAAGAGTTCGTAAAAATGAAAATAATAAAAAAAAAATTGAAAAAAATTAGCAATGACTTTTGTTCAATCCTCAGTATGGATTACTGGCAACGATGTCGTTGATGCGTGATGATTCAATATATACCAATCTCCGACAAAACAAAATAGCTTACATACAAAATTTAAGAAACAATAAATAAAAAAGGATTTTTAAAAATATTGGAATCACTATCAATAGACTTTTCAAAGTCGTTCATCACAAATCATATTTGTGAATACGGAAATAAAAATTCAATGAAACAAGTTTTGTTCGTTTGTTTTTGATTCTGTTTGAATTTTAAACATACCACCATGCAAAAAGTGTTAGATGGAAGTTGGTTTCCTTCACATCCGTTTCCCATATAATTATCATCTCTTTTAAGAAAAACCAAATAAATTCAAACTACAGTCAGAATTACAATCTTTTACTGGTTCCAATTCCTACATATTCCTATTTGTTTATCATGGTTAACAAATGCGATAACAAGGTATGAAAGGGCCATTTCTATAGGTAGAGCGATTACTGAACTATGACAGCAGACTACACATGGTATTATATATTTGTACAAGCTACCAAGTACTAGAGTGCATATTCTCATTCTCAAACCTTCGCGAAACAATTTACATTGTTCAAGCAAAATTCTTTTTTCCCTGCACTTAACTCCATCCACTTATTGTCCAGGTTTCCACATTTGAACTGGGATTTGGACATTTTTCCTTATATTAAATTTTGGCTTTCTAACAGAGAACTCGCCGACTTTTTTTAATCCCTGTTCCCCTTTACTCCCTGATATAACGTCATTATATGATGGAGGTTGAAATCCCACAGGGTGATCACAAGGGCGATCTGTGACGTCATTGGTAGAATGTCCATTTGTTTGGTCAACTGATGTGACTCTCCTTCTTGATTCGATGTCATTGCTGCCACAGTCGAGACGGTGATCGTCTGGCATTCTTTCGATCAAATTTTCAATGCATTTTTGTTCGCCTTCTGCAAAAAAATAACCACCAATAAATCGAAAAGATTTTTTATTAAAGCAGACCATGAACTACTACAAAATGCAGTATGCAGTATTTAATAACGTATAAAGAATATAGGGAAGAATTAGGTAGCTCAAATTAAATAATTCAATCTACCAAGCCTGAACCACAGAGGGACCGCGCCTCAGAGACTGTAGTTCATACTCAACAAAATGAAAATACATGCACTTTTTTGTTGGGATTTAAATATTGATAGAATTTCTTGGACGTTATTTAGTTTTATCTTTGGACACTTATCAGATCGTGCGGCAAATCAACAGCCCATTTGAAAACCTTAAATACTTGAAAAACTAGAACTAAATCGTATTCTCAAGAATATATGAATGATTTTGTTTTAAAATTACCTTTTTCTGTACCTTGAAAAATAAACTCATCATTTTCTTCTGATATAGCCGTTGATGATGGTGAAGGTTTGAACATTTCTATTTCAGGTGTTGGTGAAGTTGATACAATGTTAGTTGGAGGAGGGGTCGTTGGTTTTGACAGCTGACGAGTTATAACAGCTTTTGACGGTTTAGGTGCTGTTTTTGGTCCGACAGACTTCTGAGATGAAATTGAAGATGACGAATTTGTAGACCGCATATCGCCACCTAACGACGATCGAGACGCAGTAGGAGAGGTCGAATTATTATCGGGCTTCTGAGGTACAGGGTATACATCAGAGGATTTCGGATCTACACCAAATGATGATACTGATGACGCGTTTGTTCTAGATGACGTCACTGACGACGCGTCCGATTGTGACTCAAAAGACTCGGGAGGTGGTTGGACAAAGTCATCAGCAGATGGTGGTCGATAGAAAAGTTGTTGTTGATAATATAGAGGGTCTCTACCTTTCTTTTTCGTTTCACTGGGCCGTTTCTATATACAAACATATTAAAAACAATATTTTATAAGATAATACTAATATCTACTTACAAAAACTATATTCAATGCGGATATTCTATAAAAAAAATACCGTTCTTACCTGATGTCTGATATATTTATAATATATGAATTTCATATTATAATTTAATCGAAGTAATTTTTGGTGTCTGAGCTGTTTACCTTCTGCCAGCATTGTTATACTAAAACTATACAGCATTCTTAATCTAATTCGTTATTTCAATACTGTATTTATAACAAACATTCAAAAAGTCGTCAATCTATAATTAGGATGTATATTTGACTGATATCTTAGGAGTTAAAGCACAAGTCTTTGAAATATATATATATTTTTTTCTAAATTTGCTTATTTATTTTGTTTCGATCCTCAGACCAAATCCAAAATGAAATATCGGTTTTTGAAACACAAACGGTTGTTGCTTTAAACCTCCAATATCAGAATTCGATGAACACTTACCACATTTCCTGGAGTGGAGCTTCTTTGAAATTCGCCCATCACCTCTCTCATTCCAGTTTTCACATGTTTCTCCGGTTCGAGTTTTTCCCCTGTTTGTGAAAAACCAGCCATTCTAGGCTGTTGGTAAGAAAAGCGACCACTCATCGTTGGTGAACTTATAGAACCATTTTGTCTTTGACTTTGAAGTTCTGGAAAATCTTCATGGGATGTCTCTTTGGTGTATTGTTGCATGCGCTTCAGTTGTTTTTCGAACATTTTCGCTCCTTTTCCTTTCATACCTTTGTTCAATAATATTTTAGTATTATTTTATGGTTGAGACTACAGTTGGATCAGTGGAGTCATTATTCATTATCCGTTTAAAAATCATTCTAAGAAAAGTAGTGCCACCCAGTCATATACAGAGCGCCATTTACCAAGCAAAAACATCGAATACAAATATGAATATCTATAGTGGCACAGAATGCTTTTCAGGATGGCCAAGAACGTACCAAAATTGTTTATCTAACACAATCAACACAAAGTAACAACACAAATGTAATAAACTGGTTAGGATTTGTTGTAGCACATACCGGGATTACCTGACTTCAAAATGGTATTCGTTTTATATGAATATATAAAAGTTTTACTATATTCACGAACCTTCTGCAATAATTCCCAAAGGTTGAGGTGCTTGTCCGGGAGGTGAATAACGTTTTTTCATAGAAGGAGATTGTGGAGGTTGATACGAATATGCTGGTTGTTTTGTTGTCACTGGCTTGGGAGGAGAAGGAGGCGATTTGATATCACTGAAATAAAAATGAAAAATATTGATGATTCATTCTCAAAAATCTGAATAGTAAAGTAGACAAAATGTTAAGACTGATTGTCTTTCTATGAAAGTGATTGAAACCAAATATAAGTCTCAGTATGTCAAGTATGCGCCATGGTGGTTAACTGGTTAACTTAGTTGCATAGTTGTTCAGGGGGAGATAAGTATTTAATTTCATTTTCACAAAATTTAACAAGCCTTTTTATAGGGCAGTTAGTCATTTAGCACTCCAGAAACAGAATTACGAATTGTTTAACCAAAACAAAAAATATTGTTTATTTAAGCATTTCACGTATCAAATCATATAAGTTCAATATATTATTTTTTCAAGATTGAACCTTAGCTAATGCCAGACTTGCATATTCCTATGCTGTTTGTTTGTCCGTGATATTTCAACGTGAGTTTTATATTGCCTCTAAATAAGCATTTTTTTTTTATCTTACATCACTTTTTCGCATGGGTATTCGTATGACATCGGTGGTGTTTTCATACTTCCGTATGAATCTTCATTCTCGCTCTGAAGAATTGCATTCAGTGTCGGTGACGGTTGATATTGCACAGGTGGTTTTGGTTTGAAAAGCATTTTTGAAGGATCGAGGACTTTTAAACAGGCAGAAATCTTATCACCCTGTGGAGGATTTTCAGATGCGGTATCTCTTTTTGGCATGGCTGAGGCAACAGGAGGTATGGCAGGCGGTACCGGTGCTGAAGGTGTCGGCTCTTTCACGTTGGCCAAAGGCGTTGTTGGTTTCACATTATTGACAGGTGATGTTGGCTTTTCTTGAGTTGATTTTTTTGGATGAAACAATTTTAATGGCTCTAGATCCATTCGGCGTGAACGAACGTGCTGGTGGTGTCAAACATCTGGAAGGCAACATTGACGTGAACGTGGAAGAGTTAGAGTTCGAACTGACGTACGAGAGAACACTAGCTGGGGAACTCGCCCGGACATTTTCGTCTTCCTCTTTCATATTCTCTATTTTTTGTACATTATTTTCATCCACAACTGTTCCGTTATCAAATTTCGTGTCAAATTGCTCACTTTGTTCCTGCTTTTCAATCGACGAAACGATGTCGGATAGATTGATATTAGAATTTCCGACAAAATCATTTGCACTAGGCGGCGCATCGGCGACAAATTTATTTAGCGTTATATGTGAAGTTGTTTTTACAACAGGTTTCATAGGTTTCTCCAATAACGATACTGCAGAACTCGGTTTATATTCGTTAACTGAATTGGAGTCATTTATCGGTACCGTTGCTAGGTTATCACTTGTTGCTGGTGATTTTTCTCGTGGCATTGATTGTTTCATCTGGGGCACTGTGACCTTCGGAAGTAGAGCTCTTGGTGTTGTAGGTGGTTGAGTAATTGTTGGCATCAGTGGCTTAGAATATGCTGTTGTTTGTCTTTGTGGAGAATGTGATGGGGCTCGCGATACCAGAGCTTTTGCAATCGGAGGCTTACTCTGTGAAGTGTAGGTGCGATCACAAGGGTAATCAACAGCTGTGAGAATAAGATGTACACCTTTTTAACAATTACTTTTTAAAGGGATCGCCTGAGAGCTAAGCTCTACCAGCGGTTTCACATAGACAAAGGTGTTAAGTGTTGCTAGATAAACATACGCTTTCGTTTCGACGAGTCTACTTAAGTTTTTACATCCCGAGTTGAGTTGTAGTAGGCATGGGTTTATAAAGCAGACATACCAGATAAATGGTGGAATGTTTCAAAACATGTGAATTTCCTTCCAGTACAAGTCGAGTCAAATAACGTGCACTTTGGAGTTTGAGTCAAGTCAAAATTGGAGCGACGAGAATTTCGAGTCAATTCACATACCGCCAATTCGCAAGTCGTTACAGCAGTGACAGTAAACTAAAAGGTCGACCATTGCGCCTCGGTTAGGATGACTCCAGATGAGCCAAGTCATTGGAAAGACTATTTATGTGCGGCTTTAGGTGAATCTAAAATTTTATGAAATCTAAACCTAGAAGAGTTAATTTTCCAACTCAAAATATATATTTGGACACAACCGGTATCAATAATGTATATTTTACCTGGGCCAGGTTGACTTTGCTTGTTGATTACTTTTCTTGGGTTGAAAGTGACACGTGTCCATGTTCGTCTTGGTGCCTGATGATCTTGGTCTGAAACTTCTGTTCGTGCAGGCGAAAGACTTGTATTTCTGGTTAAAGAAGAATCTCTGCTTCCTCTTCCTGGGGACATATAAGGTGTCCTACCAGGTGGCAAAACTCTTCTAAATGGTGATTTCGGCTGAGATTCTTCCCCGGCGCTGGAGTAGTCGGCGAATGGAGGCTTCTGCCTGTTTCTCGTCATAGTTTGACCGACATTGTCGCTGTTAATATGCATATTATCGTCCGTGGTGTTGTCATCCTCCCATGATCTACGATTCATTGGACGTGTTCGTCTTGATCGACCTGGTCGTTCAGGACCCATTCCTTCACAATCGCTGAAATAGTTTACCTGTGGTTTTCGGTTTGTTTTGTAGTCATCCTCCACATCTGTAGAATAGCCTGATATCGCGCGGTTGAAATTCATTGGTTGCTTAGCATACATTGGTTTTGGAGTAATTGCAATAGATGATCCCGGTCGAACGTACGGGCCTTGTGAAGAGTCACGCGGAGCTCTTGGTGGGAGTTCTCTATCAGTTGACATACTTCGATTGCGGATTGGCTTTCTATTTTCGTCTTGTGATTACATAATTCTCCATTCTTTGCTGCCTTTTAGCAAATATTTTCGCACCTTTTCCACGCATTCCACCAACGTCCATGGCTAGATTTTTCAATTGCTTTTGTACAAGCTGAAAAAATAAACTACATTGAGAGATAACAAGAAGAATAAATTCAAGACCAGAAAGGAGATAGATGTCCCTCAGAATTTTCAAAAATTCGAATTTTATTTCTCTAGAGATACCTCGACGTATTTCGAAGCATAGCTAGCTATAAACTTACATTGATAGTTGTATGTTTAGTCCATCTTGACGGAATTGTTATTTATTTAGGTCTTCATACATTACTTGCGACTATGAGGTATCTAATGAGGTCACTTCTATTCTATCTGTTGGCTAAGGAGAGGAGCTATTCTTAAGAGATTCTTTCTCATTTCATAAACCAAAACTTTCTAAATTTTCTTTTATTTTGATGTCTCGAAATAAAAATGTTATATATCACTGATAATTTAGTAGTAGTTTAAACCGTCAAGTTCGCAGTGCGTCAGTGCTCAGTACCGTTGGCGAAATTGGGACTTTGTGGGACTGGGATTGGGGGGGACATACATATAAACCACTGATTTATGACGTCATAATATGAATTCGACCAGATAAGCAGAATTCATAATACTAAAACCCACGATGTAGTTCCTTAATATATCGTTAGCATCGGCGATGTGATCTATTTTTATTTAAAATTCACAATGACGTAGGAAACACTGCCCGAAATGCACCAACTGCAGTGGCGGATCGTGAAAAAACTTTAGGGGAGGGCACATTTTTTTCCAACATACAAACATATTCTTTCAAATTAAAAAAACAAAGATTAGCGAGCAAAATTTTTTGAGAATAAAACAAAAATACATGTTTTAAGAGCGAAATAAACATTATGAGACAGCAAAATGTATTTGCGCGCCGGAAGCTCGCTGAAATTTTGAAAAATTCTTCTTTTGAAGGCTAAATACTACGAAAACACAAAATTAACCAAGGAAAAAAAAAATTGCGCGAAAATTTTAGGAAAATGAAATAAAGCCTCTCTTCCTCTAGTAGAGTACTACTAGTAACCACCACTATTACGTTATGTTTGCACTCAGATACGTAGAAGTATATTATTAGAGCAGAACAGCAGGATATAATGATATAATTATGCTGTTTGGAGTTGAATGTTAGCTTATGCTCATTTCAATTAGAAGATATATTTTGTAAAAAACAGTCAATTCACGATATAGACTGATATATTTATATATCATATTGTCATGTCGGGAATACGTCTGCACAAATGCGCAATGGAAATGTTTTTACATCCATGCTCTCCAATAATAAGACTGCACGGAACCCATGTATGGTGTACAACGGAAATGCTTTCGTCGTGAGAGAATTATTCGTTGCGATACAATGCTACTATTATGCTAAATATTGCTCCATGCCAGATTTTATTTTGCGAAGACAGTGCTCATCCAACCACTATTCATGACTATTGCCCCCGCCAGATACGCCTATTGTCAGTGCTAAAATCGGCATTGATATCTCGTGCAACACGACCAAAAGCACTATTATGTTTGATAAAATATGGTCAACAAATGACAGAGCTGGCAGAGTCAACAGAGCTGGCCATTATAATTTTAATCCGTGTTTTGTCCATCATTCCTAGTCAGAAATTGTTGTACCAAATATGTTTTGTTAAGTATGAGTCACTGATGGATCTCGCCTCTGAGACGTGATCCATCTGTGACTCATGCTTGACAAAATAGTATTTGTTTGGGTAGCTGATAAATAATATCATAGTTGCAGATAATACCTGTTGAGAAGGGTTCAAGTTGGCACTAGCTGTCAATATGTTGTGAACGCCTGGTTTATCATAAGCTGCTATCTCGTCTTCGTCAGTTGTGTAGTCTAATCTTGACAACTCTTCGGATGATGACGCCTCTTCGTCACGTAATTCCTGCGATTGGAATTCAAATTTTCATCGAAAGGCACATTAGAATTTCTTTTTGTGTACAAAAAATTATTTTTAGTATGAATTGGCCACAGTCACAAAATGTGTCCGTACGAGATATTAGTGATTGTTATTTGGAGACTAATTAGGCAAGAACTCCAATATACGTTTAATACCCCGTCTACTCTCAAACAACATTTAAAATAAGACATTGTACTGTTATTTTTTTCTTGATACGTCCCTGATGTATCGTGACAGGAATTTTGTTTCTATTGATGGAATTCATTTCTTTTCCTGGCCCGACTAGGCTAGAAGAGCTGCCGGAATTCTAACAGATTCGCTCAGGGTATGTACAGAATCCTTGAATATTTAAAATTGTAACGAATTAAACTTACCTTATAGCGATCGTCTTCGACAGGTTGTGTTCCGTATCCAATTATTGTAAATTTAGGTGCTCTCTTTCGTCTTTTCTGAAACATTCGAGATCCCCTTGAAGGGGAGTCTTTATCTTTTAGTAACTGTGATATTTGTTTACAAACTTTTCTAGCTTCGACACCTTTATTATCTATGTGCACTGGAACTGCTTCCGCTTTGTTGTAAGCTGAATCTAAAAATAGAATGGAGAATGGATTGACGTTGTCACGTAAAACCCCGGAATCTGCGATCACGAGTCAACCCCATTTAGACGTTTGGTTTAGATTTGGTGAGAGAAAAATTAAAATTTGTCATAAATTTACATTGCAATATGAAAAACAAAAATTTGTTGACTTTTACGGACTTAAAATGTCCCTGTGCTGCATCAAGCCTTCGCTGTCAGATGATTTGCATCATTCAGCAGCATAACTGTTTTATTTCAGGATAATTTTTTCATATTTTCGACTGTTTTAGGCGAAAGTCATTTGCCCTTGAATCTTGTTAGATTACTCATTTGCGGACATTTGTTAACAAATTTATTCTAAACTGTATCTCCTGATTCTCTGATATCTTGCAGTATTTAATTGTTTGCAAATACATCGCTGAATTAAAACACAACTACAAAGCTGTGAGATTTACTCTACTTTCATTCAGATTATACCGCTAATTGTTCCCAAGGGAAAGCAAGTTATTATTTTCAGCAGCTGTGTCGGTATCTATCGATCTTTCAAAATAAAAGTTGATAACTGCCTGCCTATCTATTGAAACATTTACTTTGTCAGACATGATCCACTGTTGGATCATACCTAAGCAGCGAGTTCCACCATTGCCACATACTCGACTAATACCTTAATTTGTCAATTATTTACAATTTTCAACATTAAAATAAATGAAAAACATGTCAAAATTTATCAATTAACATTAAACTAAACCATGATTATAGTGCCCAATGAGAAAAATAGGAAACAGGAGTAGCCTCGATGATCCAAAATTTGAAATTTCATTGTATTAAATAAAACGAATTTCAGATATTGTATAGGTTGAATCGTAACCGTAACCACAGTAACATCCACATCTCTGTCGACGAATCGCGACGGACCCCAACAAAAGTGCATATAAGCAAAGTGAAATCTCTAAAAGGCTTTTGCGAATTGTATTATTTTTGCGATTATGTGGATAATTTTTGTATGAATTGGTGACCGAACGGAAAACAAACTCCGTTGAGTGAGTAATGTTGAAAAATGCCTACCAGAAGAAGATCTGAAGGTTAACTAAACGACTAAATAAATGCAACCCAAGACTTAGTAACCGAACTGTTTTCGAATCTTGTCACTCGATGAAAGATTATACCTTGCTCCTGCGCTGTGGTTAATAATAATTCCTGTTCTCTAATATGCTATCTAAAATTAGAACATGCGGGTGCTGAATGCCAAGAATGCATTAAAATTACTACCATTTGACAGCGATTCAAATATAATCCAATGCAACGGAACGACTTCAACGAACATTTTTCTCTGAACTGCAAGTTGTTTAAGTTCAAATGACTTTTAATCTAAGCTGGAAATATGCTTAGAAATTGTTTGAACTCAGAGCTGATAAATTTTCTAATATTCCTCAATATTCTAAAATCAAATCGAATAATTCGACCAAACCGAATACCCTAAACATTCTTGCGAAAAAAATTGCAATTACGTATAAATCATTTTATGGACCTCACTTATGCGGCGCGACTCATCAGTAACCATACTCAACAAAACATTTCATTGTTTTTTAATGCATGTAACTCAATTTGTTTACAAATTCGAAAAATCGCGTATCATCTAATTTATATTATTCACTTATCCGCCAGAGTCACTGAACAAGTATATGTACTTTGTAGTAATTTTAACACATTTTTATTGTGATTGAGTGATTTGCAGTTGTTTGAAAAACATGTCGCTAGCTCAGTGTTTTCTCATTGCTTCCGAATATCGTCATATTGTCATTGTTTGACTTTTTCGTTATTATTGAGGAAGAACGGAAGCAGCACCCACAAGAAACATACTAAAAGTCACTTCACGGTAAAGAATTACATTAAAGGTATAGCAGCACGAGCAATCAATTGAAAAAACATCCAAACAGAACTGAACACGTAATATGGGGAAGTTGATCTCTCGCCTAGGCCCTATGCTAAAATAACTTCCAATGCTTCATTTCAATCTAACATTACTGATCATAATTGTCAACAAAGTTGATAGCTTCTTGTCTGCATTAGTAACTTTCCTGCCAAATGACTGTATAAAATGTGGACTGCATCCAACTGCACAGCTATTTAAAAGCCTAGCCTAGTTCACAAAAAGCATTGATGTTCTATAACGTGACAATGACTACCGGTTAACGATGTATATCATTCCGCTAATCTAATTATTTGAAAAACAAAGATGGTCAAATTTAAAACTAATTAATACGTCATCAAATATAGAGAGCGTGTTGAATTTAACTCCTTCTTATCCTGGTGTATGGGCAATGAAGTGACAAAACCTTATGCACGTGTATGTACAGTAATTACCATTGAACTTCAATTAACTATGCAAACGTTCGCAAAACCAATCAACACCTTTACTGTAATCTTCTTCTCAAACAGAAATTTGTTGTCAGAGCATTTTTTGTCAAGTATGCCTCACTGATGGATCGCTTCGATGAGACGCGGTCCGTATGTGACTCATACTACATAACGTAAAATTTCACCGAGGATAGCCACTAAATAAAGTACTTCGAATCGAATACTGTATCAGTTGATTGGATGGTATTTTTCTGTGGATTTTTTATAATTATAATTTTTTTTATCTATCTATTTATTTGTTTATCTATTTTTTTAAGTACTGTCCATGCACATTTCCATTTATGCATTAATGCTTGCATAGAAAGAAGGAAGGTAAGTATCAGATTAAATTATAAAATAACAACAAATGCAAAAATCGCAGTTACATCCATTAATACTTTTTTATCGAAAATAATATAACTTGACATAAATGTTTTAGAGGTTAAAACTCACAGAAGCTTTTCCGGTACATGCTTCACCGAACGTTTGTGTTGGAGATGCCATTTTCAGATTCAAGATTCGAATCAATTCATATTCCTGCCCGATTCAGATGATTCGAATACTTATTTCTGTGATTCGGTATGATTCGACAAATGTTTTGAGCAAAGTTTTCATAAAATTGTTTAGCTATTTCAGATTTCTTTCAAAATACGTTCAGCTTCAGATAAGAAATATAATTTTATTAAGCATGAGCCACTCTTGACTCGTTCTAAGACGGCACGAGCCATCAGTGGCTCATGCTCGATTAAATGAATATATTGACAACTTTGCAAATTATATGTCGGATTTTCCTGATCGAGTCAGATTCGGGAAGATTCGATTTCGAAATTCTTCTAGAATCGAGTCGAATATAAGGGTATTTGAAAATGGCAACCCTATACCTTTAATGTAACCACCCAATCAACGGTATTTAATAAATTTCCCACCTGGATCAATGTAAACAAATCCATCTGAAAAATCTGTTTCGAATTCACTGTAACAAATATAAACCAATCATTGATAAACTCGTGATTTAAAATCAAATTTATAATAATTGTTAGACTACTACGGTAAATAAGCTATATATGTTATAGTAGATAAAGCGATTGAAAATGTTTCATTCGGTCTTATGTCATAAGTACATGAATTAGCATGCGTTCACCACAGGTAAATGCCGTTAAATTTTATGCAAGCATTCCCAAAGTCAGTTGAAAACTTTAACACTAAAGGTATTCAGGAAGGAGGGCCAAAATGTTATGATTCTAATAGCACAAAGAAATTCTCAAGACCTCAAGTCGCTTTTGACAAAACCTAATTTTAAAATTTTTTTTACTGACCGATCACAAACGTGACCTTAAATAAATATGGGAAAGTCAAAAAACATAGGTCACTGACGTACATCATCTTGGCATTTTTTCATCTCTAGAAGTTGGTAGTACATACCTTGGAATCGATTGCAAATCACTGACATTACTTTGTTGTCTGGTTATACTTGGAGGTTGCCACCCAAACGGCGATGGTTTGTAACAAACTGAATTGTTTCTAGTATATGAATTGTTCGATCCAATGGAAGCTCTTTGAAATCTAAAGAAGTGATAAAGTAAATTTACGAAAGTTACGTCATATACCGCAAATACCTACGAATCTAATATAACTGTTCACACACTCTGTCAAGCGCGCGAAAGGAACTAACGTATGGTGGATTATTTCTACGAACAATTTTTTGTACATCCATGAGAAAAATGTATCATTTTCAGAGGAGATCTTATTGAACAATTATTGAATGAAAAAATTAATAGGCAAATAAAATGAAAGAAATATGAAACATGAAAAGAGAATATCTGTATAATATTGGTTGTATTCCCTTCAACCACGTGAAAATATTACCCCATTGAGTAATTAAATTTGTTGTGTTTGAGCCACATTAGTGATTCACTCTTGACAAAATATACGCATACATGTCTCAGCTTTACATTTATGGCCAACTATGGAGAATTAGTACAGTTGAGTTTCGTCGTACTTTCCCCGTCCTCCTGCGTATGTTCGGGAATGCATTTTTACTAGATTAGAAATGAGACACGTTAAAAACTATTGAAAAAGGAATTAATTCTATTAATTTCAATAACAATCAAAAGCTTGCCTCGAAGGTCTTTGAACTGAATTTCTTCCGGCGTAACTTTCGTCAGATTCACTAACTTGATCTATTGGAGGCGAAGAAAGTTCTTCAAAGTCTGTATCTGTATAATAGTCCATTTTCATAACACCTAAACACTTTATTCTAAAATAACTACAACATATTCGGTCATTGATTAATTGTGTAATTTGTTTTAAAGATTTATGTATTGTTTTATTTACATTCATATTGTGTTTTAGAATAAAACATAGGTAACCACAACATGAGCTAAAAATCCAAAACGGACAAATGTGAACATACCTTTTTACAAATTCATTTAAGAGTTCTCGCAATAGTATATTTTAGAGTCAAATTCTAAAATTCCAAACCATGGACGTTATTATTAATTTAACTATATTTTACTACGCGAATAAGCTATTCGTTAATGTCAAATTAATAACGTATAATTGGGTACAAATCACGATAGTGCTACAAAAATCAAACAGAAAATTTACTTCGTCAAGTGAGAGTATCAGGGGGGTCATACTTGCATGAACATGTTTGGCAAAAATATTTCTGACATATATACTGTTTCAAATAATTCAGAAATAATTATATTCTCTACTAACAAATCCAGATCTAAAAGATTATCTTTAAATGTAACAAAATCCTCATTGATCTCAATCTTCAATTAAATCCAAATACGCGTGAAACTGCAATCTTCGAAGCGTTACGCAAATCTTGAAGTATCTGTCTTTGTCAAACACCAGCAACAATACCAATACCTAAGTGTATGTTTGCTATTCAAGAACCTTTAACTCATGGTTTTAGTTCTCCTGGGAAAAGTATATAAATGAAGTTGAACCAAGCATGATAATGATAACAACGGTAATTAATTGATTTTAAAATTAGCAACTGAATCTTAAGTTTGCTACTCGTGATAACAGACAAGTTTACTAAAATTAATTTATTTTCACAGTTAGTCTATGCTCTATACGAATATAAACATTCCTATTTTTTCAATCTTTGAACTATAGCAAGACATGTATAATTAATACAATTACTGAGTTAAGTACAGAAACAAAATTGAATGAAGACAACCATGTCAAAATTGGGAAATAATTCCTGATTAGAGAAACGTAACCTATGGCGATCACTCAAGCCAATGTGTAATATCTTCGAAACTTTTCGACGCTTATGTAGTTTTGACAATGCTAACAATATCCCAGTTTTAGCGGGGTGACTCACCAAAATATGTCGTTATATATAATGCAACAACCTTCGTAATAAAAACAAAACTCTAGATGATCATGAATTTAAAAACCTCGATAAGATTAAATTTTTGTCATGCAATTTTTCACGAGT
This sequence comes from Styela plicata, assembly GCA_963675895.2. Lineage (NCBI taxonomy): Eukaryota > Metazoa > Chordata > Ascidiacea > Stolidobranchia > Styelidae > Styela > Styela plicata. The sequence continues at coordinate 8,061,366 of OZ023151.1, read as the reverse complement.
TAATGTACTAGATCAAATTTCCAACGACTCCGATGGAAATCCAGAAGATTCCGATCGGATTCCGATTCACTGCTCACCGTAATGTCACATTCATGTTGTGTCGCGATAGGAGAAGTTTAGAAAAAACATCTGGATTATGTCAAATACTAGTAGGTATTTCTTTTTATCGTGCGTGAAGGATCTGGTGAGTTCACATACTAATAATATAATAATATGAGCTTATTACAAATTAGGAAAGGAAATATTTAAATGGAATGGCAATTATTGACAATAATTTATAATATTTAAATGAAATGGGAAAATGATTGATACTGATTTATGGCGTGCATTTGTGATATTTGTTATTTCAAATCAAATACATGAAAGTGCTGACAAATTATACCACTGTTATCACTAATACTGACGCTGCTATCAGCGACATATCTAACATTGTTGCATGATGTATGCTGGTTCGAATTTCGTCATTCGTTTAAATGGAATATCGATGTCAGCCATAATATGTCAATATAAACCGAATGAGGGTTTTTGCGTGATTACGTGCTTGTGTCATAATTTTTAAATGGCTGTTTTCAATTTGCGTCATCGACAAACAAGTATTGGGGTATGAAAATATTCCACAGAAATGTTAAACACTGGAATTTTGCTTCTCCAAACTGGAACCATATAAAAGTTACCAACGTCAACTTTCCTCATTTAGGCAATAACTTTGTGCATCTTTATTAAATTTCACTATATGTAAGGCCAGAAGCAGTGTATAGAAAGAACCAACTAACGGCCATTTAATAGCAAAAAGCTACTAAAAGATGTAGTACCAGCAACTGCACTCGTTGCTGAAACATTCCAAACAGGGCTGAACCGACATGGTGAGTGGTATCTGCCACTACTTAAAACCTGTAAACGCCTCGTTACAATTATCAGATTATCAATTAACGGACATTTTCGGAATGAAAAAGTGTCTTTTAGTTAAATCGCGTCTTATGCCTGTTTCAGTCATCCTTTTTGGAAATAAGTTCTTGGCATGGGCATTTCCCCGGGGCCTTCTACTCCTAAAGATATAAATCTTAAGTTTACAAATATTTGCCGAATACTTACCGAAAAGCACTGATAATTCGAACAATTATCGTATGTCTTAATTATTTTTAGAAATAGAGTTCAATGCCTCGAAATTGTCTGTATTAGATCGACACGTGACATGTGACGTCATCTCACAGCTGTTGTTAACGGCTGGTTTGAACGAGAAACGCCAGCCATAACCTCCAGGGAGTACGTTTTCGTTAACCTGGTGGGGATCTTACTAAATCGATCGCCGGTGTGCAAATCATGAAATGTGAATCAACTATTTTGCAGTACTACTTAGCCCACGCAAATAATATTGTCAAACATAGTTTGTTAAGAAGACAAAATCCATCAAGAGACATTGATGGAGACGCGGTCCGTCTGTCGCTCATACTTGACAAAATAAACTGAAAACACTGTCAGAGGTAAAACACGACTAAGATTTTTGTTCGAAGTTCTTTTTGATGTTTTCTTATCTAAGATATTTTCTGATGTACCTCACTGGTGGCAATTAGTGAAAAAAGTTAAATGAGAAACGCCAAACGAATATTCACGAAGGTTCGAATTTACGCACCAGCTCGTGACTAGAATATACTATAAATAGGAGTCTGTTGTGGTAGATGGTGATATACTTCTTTGTTTTGGAAATGGTATTGGCAAATTTCACCTTTTATGGTGATAAGATGAAGGGAATTATTTTTTCGGATATTGATTGCCGTTCCAATTGACACAAAAAACATACTCGTGTGATTTTCTTGTTAATATTGATATTTTTGTATTATTTGAAAGACATTAGCAGGCTGTCAAAACTCATACCACAGGTCACATCGGAGGAATAAAGTTTTGCGCCATCAAAAAGAACCCCCCACTATGTGTGCCCAAATGAAGTCCCCCTTGCCCCCCTTTTCAATGGTCTTAATGCGCCGTTGCTCATTGCTATGGGGAAGACAGGCATGCAATGTGGAACTAACAACTACACCTTAGGCCAAAATCATTTTTATACGAAAACATGTTTACCAATGTCGCATAACCTGTCCAAGTATAGAAGTGGTTGGTTTTCCGCCAGATTCCAGGACGATCGTTTTCATGCAAATCATAACAATATCTTATGACATAGCCGGACGCCAAACCCACATTTTGGCATCAATTTTGCAATTTGGGGTAATAGTTATTATTTCGACGGATTTTCGTTGCCCTGACCATGCACATTAACAGTCCGATCACGTTTATCACGTAAACCTTGAGCGTTTTTGAATATTTCAGTTTGAAGATAACATATATACTACTGAAAAACACGTATATTTAAAAGTAATTTGTTGCAGTTCAACTTTGTTTATGTAAAATGCTTTCCACCAACTGATGTTATCCATCCAAGATGTCTATGTTTTGCGCTGGTTTCACAATTCGTCATGTCGATGTTAATTTCCGCATTTTTTTCACAGTAAGGCTAAATTTTGATTGCATTTCGAAGGTATATTAAATTACATCCCATACTCACTCTATACGTACATTGGCCTGTATGCTTTGCTGATGGGTTGTGAAGAAGAACTTAGAGTGAGGAGTAATGTTGATGATTTTTCGGATATGACGACATAATGTGGATATTTGGTCTTCCGTGAAACAAATATTATTCATGTAATAATGAGAACATTCGGCAAATTGGCCAAAAAAAAAAAACTATCCCACCAATACTTCCCCATGCATTTGCACATGAATTGCATGGGCAGCCGCTTAATTACATGTGATATTGCCCCCATATGGAACGGCCCTGGCATATTATTGGCCTCAAATAAATTTGCTCTAGACTGAATTGTTTGCCTCCACTCCACGCCAGGACCACACAGAAGTGCATCAGCCCACCCCTCCCCCCCCCCAAATAATTGTACCTACGGGGGATTGCACTGAATTTCAATTAGGCCGGTGCGGTATTGCCTTCACATATAGATTCCGGTGAAAACTGCCATAGGAACCGCCCATGCGTGGGTCGCAAGAATTGTCATGCCATGTTGTATGCATGTGGAACTGCCCTTTATGCGGGATACTGTTTTTTTTTTACCAAAACATATAAAAATACACCATTCGGCAGATTTCATGATGTCATAACGGCATGACCCAAGTTCCATTCAACCAACAAACGTGTACTGCAATTGTGTCTTTTACGATAAAAAAATAAGGTTTCTCATATTAGGTACGAATTTCATCGTTTGAAATATCGAAAAGCGAGTGATAAAGAAAAACACAAAAATATAGCACACTGCTAAAATTGTTATTTTGGTAATTGATCAAATCGTTATCTCAGGTAGAATTTCGATGGATTAAAGCAATCGGCCATTATGTAATTTGAATTGACTACTCAAGTTTTGATTTGGAAAATATGTTCTCGAAAATTTTTTATTTTCCTTACCTCAACGCCATTTTAAGCTTTGGGTATACTAAGAAATTTACCTGCGACTATCAAAATTCATTGAGAAAAAAACTATACTGCCAAGCTGCATCGTGGGCCCCGTTAGCTCAATCGGTAAAGCTTTGGGAATATGCTTCGAGCTACGCATCTCTGATCGTCATGCCGCAGGTTCGAATCCCATAAGGGGTGATGATTGTATGCGAGAGGTCTGCTGAATGCCTCGCCGGTGCACTGTGGTTCACGTAAGCGCTGCATACGGCTTCCTCCATCAACTAGATCCAGGCACAGGAAAAATGAGAAATACGAGATACTTTAAAAAAAACCTTCACCCAATTTCGGAACTGGTATTTGCACGAGAGGTCGTGGTTCGCCATATGGTTAAGCAGTATTTTAGGCTTTCCTCTCCTGCAGGATAAAAATGATATCTATACCTATCTTCGCAAGGCATGCATCCCTGGCGGTCGGACTACAGGTATCATGTTATGTGCATAGTACATACACGCATGTTGGCAGCATAGAGACGTAAACATTAAGCAACTCTGCTTTGTGTTATGCTGTACAACAAAAACGTCTGTCACGTGAATACGAGCGATTAAATTGATGAACTCTAAACTGTTGACGAACAGTGTTGAGTGTCCTTTGTGTCAGAATAGTCCTGCTAAGAAGTAAGAAACAATAATCATTACCGGTACTTATGTTATGGCTTAAATTTTATTTTACTTCCTCATTATATCGTCACCTAAAATACCGTACCACTCACTGTACTCAGTGCTGCTTACACAGTACAGGCTCGGATGCAGGATGTGGTCGTTAAAAAGTACGTTAAAATGTGTTAAAAGTACGGTAGGTAGGTTTATTTCAACTGCATACAGCATAATTAGCACCCAACCCAAAGTTGAGTTCAAACACGTGCCTGTTTATTTTATTTTACTTCCTCATTATATCGTCACTTGAAATACGGTACCACTCACTGTACTCAGTGCAGCTTACACAGTGTAGGCTCGGATGCAAGATGTGGTCATTAAAAAGTACGGTAGGTAAGTTTATTTCGACTCCATACAGCATAATTAGCACCTAACCCAAAGTTAAGTTTAAACACATGTCTGTTTAAATACTACAAAAATAATGTCAGAATGCGAGTTTGTACGCGTTCGCTCACCTGCATGGATGAACAAGATTTCTCCAGCCCACAATTCAGCGGTGGTCGACGAGTTAATCCTGACAATGAATGCTTGTGAGATGCATATTTCTGTTACAGCATACTATACAAAGTTCAATAAATAATATAATGAAAGAAAAAACCCTACTACTACAGCAGTTTGAGCCGGAATGTCCAAAGACCAAAGTTACTCCAGCCCACAATTTTCACTCACCAATTCAGGCACTCTTTTAAAACCCTAAAACACTTGAAGTAAAAACGAAGCAAGAGGAATGCCTTTCCCCGAAGCACTCCCTCATAATAGATAAGATAAGTCATAATAGGGTTAGGAATTGACTGTCAACCTTTTTGCTAGGACTGTTATTACATCATATCACTTTACTGTGACATGATTTTTGGTATGTAAGGTTTATTTGGTGGTCTCGTAGGTTGATGGTTAGTGCTCAAACCACTCTAGTTGAGTTTAGCTGATTACTAAAATAGGGTTTAGTAATATATTCGCGAATGTTGTCAACTGACAAGTTGGAAGAGTTAGGAATAGGAAGGCAGGGGTTAGAGTCAAAAATTTTTAACAATGACACCATATCCCTGGTTTTAATCAATACAATTTTTCTTCAGTTATGTTAATTTAATTTTGATTTGTATTACAAAAAAATAACCAAAGATTCTACTGATAAAGAAGTCAACATGAAGGTCATCGGTGTGGTAGTGCTGCTAATTGCAGGTTTAATATTTTATTTGTATTGTGATATATCTCTTTTATTTTTTCGGGCTGAGTGGCTACTTATCTTTTCTTACAGTCACTCGCTCTGAACAAGAGCGTGCTATAATTAAATTCCATATACGATGGATTTTTGTCAAGTTTTGTTTATTACATGTTGAATATGATACTCAAAGCATTTTCCTAACGCATTACCGAGCACTGAGTAAGTTAACCATTGACACCCTCTGGTTAGGATACACATATTTTGCGATATATATATATATACTGTAGATGTACCTGTATTACCTGTATGTTTCAGGTAAATGAGATGACTGATATTTGACCCTATTTTACCCATGTTGATTTTTCTGAAAAATGAAGCAAGTTGGGAATAATCCCAAAACAAAATTACTTTTCATTATGATTTCAGAATACCAAACCAAACCAAATCATTGATATTAAGTCTATCGTTGAGTCAGGCTTGATAAAAAGTTTGCTCCGTTTCCTTGCATAGATTTCAACTTAGCTATCAATATAGTTTTTAGTGGCACAAGGAGCTGTCTTGGACATCAATCGATGTAAGCTAGATGGAGATAATGCATGTAAAGACTATTCCACTGCAGTAAAATGCAGAATGTCAAACTATTGCAAAGCAGAAGTGTGGAGTCTACCAATGGCACCATCAAAAACATGCCAGACTTGTTTGAGTGACGTTGGCAAGATTCAGAAATTCGTTCAAAAAAATTCAAGCCGAGAATTTGTAAGACAGGATTTGAATGCAATGTGCAATCTTTGTCCAAATGACAAAGGTCGTAATGAGGTATGTCCACAGGAAATAATTAATCTTGCTTTGTGTGATTTTCAAGCTATTGACTGAATATGTTTTGTTCTCTTTTTATCTTAAATTAAAACTTGTCATGAAAATAAATAGTGGGTGTCAAAATCTTGGTTTTCTTCGGGCGCATCTGAAATGTTCATATCATTTTCTTCGGATGAAGGAGAAAGAGCTTCAAAACCATCAACATTGCTATTCATAGCATTGTTCATAATTTCAAATATTTTTCTAGAGGTTTGTTGCTACGAGACACTCAAAATAAGACATTTTCATTTTCTAGTCACAGATATCATCATAGCATATTGCCCATTTGCTAATTTTTCTTTTGGTTTCTAAGAAGCAAAGTAGCTGGCATTCTTCCAGTTATGTTGCAATCTGGCTCAATTGGTTTTGAGCAAAACCATGATGGCTTTTTAGCCCTTTTTCTTGCATGAGGTGACTATAAGGGTACAAAGAAGTGGTATATGGTTCCACCATGACCCAGGGCAGAATATTTATATTCAATTGGGAATCTGATAATCAAAATATTGTTTATTGTCAAATATTGAGTGACAGGAATTTTTATGTTCTTTTATTGAGATTGATCGGATGTTTTGATTGATCTGACAGAATGAAATAGAAGTTTAAAATCCCCACTAGTTATACAGCTTCCCTCTATGCACAATATGTAGAATCAGCCAAACTTATTTTCTGCGATTTAAGAGGCGACTAAATAGACGACTAAACAAGGAAGTGGTAGATGGGTAGGGCCCAAGGATATATACCACTCAATGCTCTTTATTGAAGTGATCCAGCCCTCTTTGGTGTGTTTTCTACTGATAGAGTCAACTTCAATAAAAAAATCTTTTGCTTTATTGTTGAAGCGAAGACAACAAAAATCTGTACTACAGATTTTTTGCAAATGCTATCTATGGACCTTGTCCTTTTTGATGGGGCTTGTCCTGAGTTTTTATATGCCCAATTACCCAGAGTGGCTTTGGGGGGCGATTTGGTTTTCTATATCACATTTTATAGTAGATTTTTGTCATATAGCACCTGACTAACTGTTCTTTTGATGCTACCCAATAGCTTTTGCTTTAACCTAAATGCAAAAATTTATGGATCTTGCAAAAGTTTTGATATATGCTTTCGTGATTTGTTAATCAAATACTCTGACTAACTGTTTTTACTCAATAGCCTTTTTAACCAAATGAAAAAAGTGGCAAAATTTGATATCTTTCGTGAAACTCCTACTTTGTATACTATTCATAATTGTTTGATTGTAATTTTTTCTTTTTTTCATTTATTACAGTGTGAGAAAATCGTTAAAGAATATTTTGATGAAATATATAATGACATCATTGAGGAACTGGTATGATTCATTAATAGCTAGATTTAATAATAATTGATATCAGAAGTCTTAGCGTTTTTATCATTGAATTCTTATAATGATTTATGTTAAATTGAACGACAAGTTGAAATCTCTAAAAATTCTATTTTGTTTAGGAATAGGATTCTGTATTCTGAATTCATTTTACTATTCCAGAGCAATTCTGGATAGTTTGGTATTCTGAATCGCCCATCCCTAAATTGGACTGATTTTCATCAATTTTAACAACACACTAAATCGTCTCCATGGTTCAGGTCTTAAATTTGACATGAAACTGATCAGCGTCATGATCCATAATCAGTAGCCCATACTTAATAATATTACCTTAAAAATTTGGTCAGATATTTTCATACCTGGAGCAGAATACCGAGTACCTGACAGATAGTCCATCTTCATTTTTTGAATAAGATAGTATTTTCATGACTTCTTAATTTTGTTTCAGGATCCAAGTACTATCTGTCGTGCACTAGGGTTATGTCAACAATCAACAACTGAGAATGAAATAAGTGAAACACCGCCTGAAATTCAGGAAGCAGCAGAAAGAGTTTTACTGGTAAAATAAATATTTCACACCATTTTGGGAACAGAAAATAATAAAAATAAAATCTTATTTTGGTTTAGTTTATATGAAATACCAAAATTTCGTTCTGTGCCTGTGACTACAGTACAATATGGTGCATCTCGAACTTGACAAAGTGAAGTCAATGATTTGGGTATAATTATGTGAACGTTCAGGGTTGCTAACTTGGTTTGCCTTATGCCGTCAATCAAGCTCTATGAATATCGACTTCTTGTTATATTTTCTTCAGGGTTCTGAGTAGTAGAGCAGCTGGCATTTGGTGTCAGTCAGAGGGAAGGTAAACTTATTCTCTATCAATGTACTCATCACTTGTTTAATTTTAATTCGTATTTAATTTCTAGAAAAAGCTTGAGGAAAAACAAGTTGCACCATGGATGCCGGGACCTGTTATTTTCTTGACAATGGATAAAAAATGTGAGAATTATATCACCGCAAAGAAATACGGAGTATTAGAAACATGCAAGACTACAATCTGGAATGCTCCGACAAAGAATGATGATCTTTGTGAAATGTGTAAAGAAGAAGTCGGAAAATTACAAGATTGGGTCAAGAAAGATCAAACGAAAAATGAAATCAAGAAAGATATTCTCATGTTTTGTGATAAGATTGGCATCCAATTTCTCAATCAGGAGGTGAGGTTTTACACAAAATATAAAAAGCAGAGAACTTATGTCCAGGATGTTCAGAGAATTTCCTTTTAATGATATTTATAATATAATTGATTTCGTTTATAGGGATGTTAATAGACATTTCAGATAATTGGAATTATTGTTATGAGCACAGTGTTATATGGCCTGGATGGTTTCGATTTTCTGTCAATATCTTCTTTTGATTATATACTTTTTGAAATACTTATTCAAGATATTGAAATTTTTGTTTCCTATCTTGGTTGATTTTAAGTTAATGTCCGAATGCTATATTTTAATTATGAATATAGCAAGAAAATTCTAATTATGAATATAGCAAGAAAAGTTTTTTGTGCTTTTGTATAAATATTTCCTGACTTCGTACATAACTGGAGTTTGAAAACCAACTCTTAAACAAGATTTTAAGGGGCATTTAAATGGAAGTAATACATCTTTAGTCAAGAATGAACCACAGATGTATCGCGTCCATGAGACACCTTCCATCTGTGGTTCATGAATGGCAAAATAAAATTTCTGATTGGGTTCCAGCAATTTCACTACTCCATGCTGAAAAGATTCCATACAAACTTTTAGCCTATTTAGCAAAGTGCAGTGAGTGGTATTGGCTGTTCATGTATAAATATAATTTATGTTACATTTTAGTGCCACAAACTTATCGCTGAAGGTTACGACATGATCTATGATGACATCATTGCATTATTGGTAAGTTTGGTATATACCGTACTTTAAAATGGATATTCTGATTCCCTTTTCATGTATTTTTGTTATTATTTGGAAACCTATTTTTATATGTTCGTTGCCTATGGATTCAATTATTATTTGATTGGTGTTTTCAGTACCAGTATCTATCTAATAGGACATAGAAAAGGCCATTTTAAATTCGGCGTAAATTTTCAATTTTGGTGTTTGGTGGTGTCAATTTTGGTGTTTATGCCATTGAAATACTGAAATTTTTTAATGTTACCGTCATCAATATTTTTCTTTAGAATCCAGGAACTGTATGCACAGGATTGAAACTTTGCAATGCGATATCTGTAGAGGTGGGCTGAGTTTTATTTATATATTTAATATTAATCAATGTGCTAACTGAATTTTATTATATAAAGTCCTTTTGCATTATTTAATTGAGGGTCGGGTGACATAATCTTTTTTTTTTCTTCTTTGGATGTCTAATATTTTTATGTGATTTAGTTTCTTCAGATATTTTGAAAAGGTATTTTTGAGGCCATTTGTACAAGTTTGCCTTTACCAGATACTCAAAATAGATATTAATTTTTTACATAAAAGAATTTATATAATGGAATATTGCATATATGGCCGAATTTCACTTGGCTGGCAGTTTTTTTTAGATGTCTCAACAGCAGACTATCTGGCATTCTCCCACTCTGATTACGTATTTTGTAATGTGAATGTGAATTTTCCTATCCGTTGTCTAATTCTTCCTTACTGGTAGAAAAATTTGGCTTCAGAAGAAGGAAAAAAGCCTTGAAATTGCACCATAGGCATCACAAATTGCGTAGCGGTATTTTAATTTGAGAAAGATATCACAAACCTAACCCTGAAAATTACTATTCCAAATTCAAATAGTGTTTCATTTTATTGATTTAATAACATTCAATTTAAACTGTGTGTGTTCTTAAATGTTGAATTTTTATCAACAGTTTTATGAAATTCTGCAGGGTAGACTTGAGATGAAAAATCTCACACAAATTAAAATCCGTTTAATTTAGTGAAAAGAATATTCAATATGTAAAATATGAAATGATTTTTGCATTGACAGCTCGATCCTTGTGGTTCATACTGGATAAAACTTTTTGTATCCAATTCTTAAATTGTTATCTATTTTTTAAATTCTCTCTTATTTTTTTAGGAATTGACTAAAGTTACTTGTGATTTGAATGGCGACAATGCATGTCTTGATTACTCAACAGCAGCGAAATGCAAAACCACAAACTACTGTAAAGCTGAAATTTGGAGTCGTCCTGTTCAAGATAGCAAATTGTGTAACTTCTGCCTGGAAGATATTGGAAATCTACAGAAGTTCATCAATGCTGATTCCACCCGTGAATTTGTGCAAAAGGACTTGTTGGCCATCTGCAAATTGTTACCATGGCAACAGTTCAGTTATGAGGTAGATGTTTGTTAGTGTTGTTTTGTATGCAAACTGAGCAGAAATTTGAAAAAAACATGTGTCCCGCGTGAAATTTTTCAATATAAGCAACAGAAATTTAGGATTAAGGCAAGAGCTGTTGGGGGTCCGTATGCCAGGGTGATATATTTCAAAGACTTACACCCACAAAATATGGAAAATTCAAAATGTTGTTAGAATGACATTTGTAGTTAAGACTATTCTTGCCAGAATCTTAACATTAATAACAAGAAATAACAATAAGAAAGTTCACAGCATTTTTGCCATTGATGAACTGAGCCACATAGACATGGTATATTTAATGGTTTCTGTTGAGGGTGGTTAATCTTCGCAATAATAATATGAGAAAATGTATATGAATTTTTACAAAAATTATGTTGAATGATGAAAATGAAGAGCGAATAAAAATTCCAAGTATTATTAAATAGCTAAGCTATGGAATTCCACAGTAAAATTAGTTTCTTCTAAATTGACTCAATTTGTGTTTATATTATTACGTGGTATTAGCTGACAAATGTTATATAATTTTCTTGGTATAGACAAAAAAGGTTTGAAACCATCAACACTGCTATTTCATAGCAGTATTGATAATTTAGAATCTTTTTTACAGTCTGGTTGCAATCAAAAAATCTTAAATCTTCTAGCAAAAGATTTAAATATTGAAAATATATTAAATTATTGCTGAATTGATATTTTGCTACATTTTCTTCTCATGGTGACCATTTTCCACTGGTGTCTAAGTAGCAAAGTAGCTGACCTTCTGGTTGACATGATTTAAGATTTGGTGAATCGTTACACAAAATTGTTGAGAAACTGTAATTATTATCACCCGAAATCTCAAGAAATGATTATATTTGATAACGTTTTAATAATTATATTTTCTAGATATCCGTAGTTTAATAATTCTGGTTTTCCATATATAATTTTTATTTTATGTGACAAATTTAGGAATATAATCATTTTAAGTACGATTATTGATAAACCTTTTAATCAAGAATTGTAATAATATGCTAAATATTATTTATTTTTTCTGTACAATTTTATTAACACTTTCTGTATTTTTTATTTCAGTGTCAGACTACAGTAATCGAAAATTTTGATCAAATTTATGATGACATCGTGAAAATGCTGGTGAGTAATGTACCAAGATGTTTCCCTTTGAGTCTCTGTAACTTCTTTGTCTGCAATTTTGAATGGATAAAAAGGTTTTAAAATTATCAACACTGCTATAAAAGAGCATTGTTGATGATTTAAAGCCCTTTTATAGTGCATTACTGTTTGATACTAAATTGGGATACATTATCTTTCTATGTAGGAGGTTAAGTTTATCTTGTAATTTTTTCTGCATTGTATGGCAACCATTTCTCTCTTGTCTATGTAGCAGAATTAATATTTTTTGATTCAGATTGATCCAGAATGATCTTATCACATTTTGAAATTGATAAATTTGATCTACCAGTATTCATCTTGCTTATGTACAAATTATTTTTAGGATCCAAAAACCATCTGTCGTGCTCTTTCCTTTTGCCGTTCCGAGGGAGAAGATGATATCTTTTCTGGTGTATCTTTGGTGAGTATACTTTATTTCCTTAAAAAATTTTGGTAAAATCAAAATTATTCATTTATCATTGAGACTTATTCTAACCTTCCCTAATCATAAAAACTTCCACGAAACATTTTTTGCAAAGTATGAGTCACTGATGGCTCGCACCGTATTTTTCATTAGGCCTATGGAAAGTGTTTGCCTTTATACACAATTTGTTTAAAAAATCTATTTAAATTTAATATCATGACCGTTCGCTGACCGTTCACAGTTTGTCGAAACAATTTAAAGAATGTTCAAAAGTTAGGGAGAGTTGTTGTAAAATTGAATCAATTGGTTGTAATATCTTGTTTCTAACGTTCAGAAACTGTTATGAAGCAGACTAATTTTTCTAGCCTAGTTGTGACCCATATTAGAGAATACACTGCTTTCTCGTTTGCAGAAAATTGTTGATGAAAAATCACCAGTTTCTGATTCGCTCGAAACCTCATGTGCAGTCAATCTCCAAAATGCTTGCCAAGATTACAAGACAGCAAAGAAATGCAATACTTTGACTGCTTGTGGACCGGTATGGTCGGGACCAACAAAGGATAATGTATATTGCGATATGTGTAAGATAGAAGTTGGAAAAATACAAAATTGGATGAAACAACCAATGTCTAAAGGCAAAGTGAAGAAGGAGTTGGATGATTTCTGCACAAAAATACCACTTTCTGAATTCAGTAAAGCTGTGAGTTAAATAAAACTTCTCAACTATATATATATATATATATATATATATTTATGTATCAAATTCGATGAAATTGATCTTTGGGTTTCTAAAACCTTTTATTTCAAAACTGCTATTTCATTTGCTTATTTAGATTTTTATGTAGTTTTATTTATACCAGAAACTCTCTTAGGCATTAGTTTGGTCCCTTTAAGCAGAGTTTTTAATCTCCAGAGTGAATTTCAACGGGAAAAAAATTCAAGGACTGAAATCGTGGAATATTGTCTTTTAAATAGGTTTCCTTCGATGGCAGCTATCTGAGTATCATTCCAGCTGACATTCTAACTGCATCTTACTGTCTTCATTCATAATTGTATTGTTTTATTCTGTTTAGTGCACAAATCTTATCAATGAAGACTTTGATACAGTATATGATGATCTCCTGGCTGTTTTGGTGCGATGAATTTAATATTGATTTCAATATTGTGCTAATGCTTTGTAGTATACAAGTGCGATATGTGCTTGTTTTTGCCCTGCATTTATTGTTGTCTGTTGATGTTTTTTTTTACTCTCTCTTTTTTTTTATATAATATTCCATCTATTTAGCAAATAAATGTGGTTATTTGTAAATTATTATCGCATTTCATCATTAGTTTCAACGAAAACTTATGAGCAGACACAAATATTTCAAGTGGTGTTTTTCTTCAAGAAAAAATAAAAAAAATTTTCACAATCTGCTGGAAGTAAATTCTCCGTCAATTTGGCATATTGTTTCCAACATGTTCTCTAATTGACTCTTTGTATGCATTTTAAAATCGCATAGAACAAATTTCATTTAAAAATATTTCAGTCAAATTTTGCATTCATCAAAAACATACCATGAATATTCTTCAGCACTGTGTGATATTATTTTAACTGGCTCAGAGGAGTTCAATTATCAACCCAGACATTTTGGCTCGAAACGTGCTACGGAATGAAATACACATGAAATGCATACATGATCCAAGAATCCAAAATTTCCACACCCTAACTATATTTCATGAACCTAATCAATTCAAAATACGGTAAGTTATCGGTATTTTTCAAATTTTAACCCAGGATCCAAGTGCTGTATGTACTGCAGTTAAAATGTGTTCACCTGCTGTCGAAGAGAGAGAACTCAGAGAAATGATGGATAAATTGCCTGCAATGCTTGAGGTATTCTGAATTAGAATATACTATTATATCAAGTCAATCCGATGCGATCCATCAGCGGTTTGAATTTTAACGCAATATAGCATGCCAGATTTTTCACTGGAGAACTTGAATTGGCATTTTTTAATTCCAGCTTTTATTCAGACAAATACATTTTATCAAATATTGTTAATAAAAATTTTGTTTGACTGTGTTAAGCAACGCTTCAACACTGTATACCAGATTATTTCAGATTGAGTTTGTATTCAGTTTAAAATAGTTATTATTTAATAGTTATTCTCTTTAAAAATTGCTTGCATATTTTAAGCTTTTTTAGATAAGCATAGATCATATCTTATTTTAATCATCATCTCACACCTTTTAAATTTTCATGTTTCCGAGTAAAACAATATTGTGATTATAATCGCTAGCTAGGCTTTCTTGGAATTCAGAACTGGTAATTACTCTTAGTATTGTTGGTGAATAAGTCATCATTTGAAAGCTTATTGCCCGTTAAGGATTGAATCTTTGTCCCTCATATGATGATTTATTCATTCTCTTATTTTATTCAGAGCGCCCTTGCCCGCAATAAGTTCCCAATTGCAGCACTGTTAAAGCCGGTAGGTTTGTTTAATTTATTTAACAATAAATTTATTAGTTTTCTTTCTATGCTCATGGGTGAATATCATTTGGATATTGTTTTTAACTTCATAATATAGGGCAGTTTCAGAATATAGTACCAGTACCGGTAATTCCACAATTTTCAGATCTGTTTAGGAAGATAATAGTATAGGAACTTTGCATATAGCAAATTACAGAGTGTCAAGTCGATGGGTCAGATGAACAAATAAAATGACTGATGTAAGAAAAAATTAACCAAAATAATTTAACGTTCTGTTATACATCTTATGCAAAACAACGGAAATGCCAGATTCAAGTCTTATGCAACAAGTTTCTGCCTAAAATCTTCAATATGATGATGCTCAAGCATTTTGCATCACCAAAAAAAGATGGCTTGGATCAGTCAGATGTCACCCGAAGAAAAACCAGCTTTTTCTATCCTAAAATATTCTTTTTCTTTTTATGAAGAGTGAAATATATATAATATGTAACTGTTGCCTTCCACTATATTGTTTTGAATAATGAAATATTTTTCTATTCTGATTGTATTCTATTTCTAATTGAATTGTCTGTAATGTAAAATAGTTTATTTGGCTTGCAGGATTCATTATGGAAACTACTTTGGCATTATATCAGTCGAACTTAGAAAAGGTTATTAACGTTCACAAACTAAGGTTACGTATCTTGAAAGATTCACCAATATATTTGATCATATGTAAATCATAGATAAACTGCACCTAATATGGATGAATACAATAACATCCAATCACATGATTTCACAGGTCAGTTCAGATCCGTGCATGGATTGTGAAGCTTTTATAAAAGACTTTCAGAATACAGCATTAAATAATAAGAAAATAGTGGTAAGTAGATCAATATTAAAAATACTAAAGTATGTGAGGACTCCATTGTTTGAACGAAGGTAATTGATCACATGTCCTCGTGACATGTAAAGCCGGTACACGTTACAACGCCTTTTATCATGATCAAACTTTGGCACAAGTGCAAAATATTTTAAGTTTTGTGCAAGCAAAAATTTGGAATAATTTTTAAATGATGAACCATTCTGAATTTTTCATCCCTATCTTCGAATTTCAAATAAGAATTTGCTATATGCATCAATGCTAAAGTATTTTTAAGATACTATAATATTTTCTTTGAGTCATTTTTATAGCTTCCTCTTGTAAATATATTTTCATATAAGACATGTGTGCAAAATGTTAAATTCACTGCAGTGCATATGCAGATGATTCAGCAAGGCTGCAACTATTAGATTTTTCTGAAGAAGCAATAGTTGCTTGACTATTATGTCAAAGGTTTGAAATGTTGCGCTTCTTTTTAGAAGTCTTTTTTAAGCCTGAAAATTTCGTCTTATTCTTTTCCATTTTATTCAGAAATTTCATTTTGTCAAACTTGCACCACATATGGTCCTCGTCTTATCGGCACGCTTTGTCAGTGACACATGCTTAACAAAAGATGCTTTAACAATTTTTTTTAGATTTTGAAAGCCACCAACACTGCTATTTCATGAAAGTGTTGGATGATTTGAAAACCCTTTCTTTTGTACAATCAGACACGCAGAATAAGACTTTTTAAATTTTATGTGGTGTCTGTGTAGTAGAGCGGATGAAATTCTGTCAGTTCAATCTGACAATTTATAAATAGAATCTTTATTGAATAATCATTACCTAATCTAATTTAACAACATGACCACTGACATATTTGCAAGGAAAAGTATGAATTGATATGTTTCAAATGTCATTCAAAATGCGCTTTTGTTCAATTACTATTTTGTCTATAATAAACCCCAAATATTCTACAAAACCGTTTTTTTTTTCAGAGTGATTGGATGTCGATGTTGAAATCTGAATGTAAAAGTCTCGGAGCGGGGATTGCTGAACTTGTAAGTTATCTAGAAATAGATGTTTTTGTTTACTATTCAAGTTAGTTTCAAATAGAATATACACCATAAAATACTATGTTAAATTTATGACGATTCAAATTAATATTTATCTTTTTTTCTGTATTTTAAAATTCTTACAAGTAGACCATCCAGGGTCCAAAACTAAACGAATATTTGAATACATTTGAAAATATTCAATATAGTAAAAAATTTGAATTTAGATTTGTTATAGAATATTAGCTTTTGAAAATTTCCCAGATTTATATCTTAAATGTATATTTATTCATCATAAAAATTCATTTTATTTCGATCAAATTCAAATAGTTTTAACATAGCAAAAGATGTTATTTCGTTTAACCTTTTTGATAGTTTCGGATTCATAACGTATTTCAAATTCCATAAACAGGTTTTTTTTTTTCAGAATCTTAGTCAAAATATTAAACTGTTCAGTATTGGCGCCATCCTTGATCACGTTCATGTCAATTCTTGAATATGAAATTTAGCGTAAGGTTTTATATTTTCATTTCAAAATGAATAGGTTTTGAAAAATTGAAAATTGAATTAATCAAAAATCTCTAATATAAAACTATGATCCCTAATATAAAACTAATTCAAACAGCGACTTTTTCAGCTAATTGTCATTTAAGATATTATCATTATTCTTAGTTAATGGTGCGAGGTTGAGTTGAGATTATTGCACCAACTTTTGAATGAATCTTTCCTTGATATGTGTAACTGTAAATATGCGTTCTAAGTAATATACTAAAATTACCTTCTGTTTTACATGGTGGTGAAATTAAAGAGACAAAGAAAACTTTTTGAGTTGTTTTGAAAAGTTGATGATTGTCAATAGCGAATGGTTTTGAATATTTCGTGAATTAAATTGATCAAAAGTTCCTATTGTCAAACTATCCAAACATGTCCTTTTCAGCCTGTTAGTTTTGCGATCATTGATTCAATATTATTGTTGTTTATTGTATTGTTAAAATTGTAAGGAGCATATTCTTTTGCATGGCTGGTACCGATTTAATTTCAAACATAATCTCATATAGAGTAAGAACATGATATGATAGAACAACCAAGGCAAACTTTGATCACTGCAGACTTGATACGATTTGCTTGTGGAATAACCCACCTTAGAACGGGTATTAAAATATTTTGTTAGCTTTCTGTGTTAAATTGACCGGTATGGAAAAAATTAATATAAAATAAAAATTTTTTGTATGTATTGTATATGTGAAGGTTTTTTTTATTGGATTCACTCGGAGCAAGGCTGCAACGAAACCCAGAAGGTGGGCACTTGCGTTAATTGCAGAGACCCACAAAAATATGTAGTACCAGCAACTGCAACTAATTGAATAACATCCCAAATGGCTCTGAACTGCCATGTTGAAGTGCTGTGAGTGGTATCTGCCCTAGGTGATGGTAAAACCATCTACAACTTTGCTTCTTTTTAGTTGCCTCTTTCGACACGCAGGAAATATTAGGATTATTTTCATATACACTATAAAAAATGCCTAAAGCAAAGGGAAGAAAAAAAGTTTAAAATATTAATACCATTGGAATTGCCCAGAGCAGATACCACTTACTGCACTCTGTTATAGAGAATCAGTTCTGTATGTTTTCCGCTCCGGGGGTGTAGTTGCTACCTAAATTTCACATAGCTTTTTGCTTCATTATTCAACAGTTTACTCACATCGGGTGCTGATTTCTACCTTGCTTCCCTGTCAGAAAAAAGTTGATTCTGATGTTTTGTTGAGCATGGGCTACTTACTGATGGATCGCGTCGCCAAGGCATGCCTTGATGATCCACCTGTGCCTCATGCTTGACAAAAAGAAATTTCTGATTGGATTGGAGTGCTTTTCCGTTAAAAAATACCTTACTGTTATTTATATTTTCATTTTCTCTCGCATTTCAACAAACCACAGTGCGAAGAAAATGTTGATATGGTTGTTAACAATGTAATGATGAAGCATAAGAACAATGAGGATGTGAGTCATTTTAGCAGAAAATGGCAATGCTGATATAGTCTTGTGTGAAAAAATTTCTTGACTCATTTTCGGTGTGGTAACAAATTGTACCTATTTCTGAAGAAATAACAAACAAATTGTGCCTATTCAAAAAACAACAATCAAAAATGTTTATGATTTGCTAAACTTTCACAATTGCATTCTTTGTTTTGCATTAGTGGAAATTTTGGATCTCACATGAAATTTTTCCAATTTGATTCCTTTATTTGCAAACCGATCAAAAAATTTGCTGATGAAATTTTACATGCACTGCGAAACACTTTATTGTGTTGTAAATGAGTCAGAATAAAGTCACATGCTCTGGCGTTATTTTAAGTTAGAAGAAACTGTTACGTATGTCAGCATTACCAGTTTCTATTTTTACCTTTTCTTTATCATAAATTTTTTCAATATTTATATTTTCAGTGCGAGGGTGTGGTCGACAACTATTTTCCTCAAATTTTGAAACAAGCTTCTGATCTTGTAAGAATCTGAGTGGGAAAAATAATAATTCAAAATATAATTTTGATCAAATAAGATAATTCTTGGAAAAAAAATATGATTTTGCTTGATTCTGATTGTTGTGATTAGCTTGATGTACCCGTATAGCTAAATTATTGCCACCTTCAGACGTTAGAATGTCAAACACTCTTCTACTCAGACAACAACTAAAAAAATTCACTGAGGAGACAATATCATACACTAGAAGATTGGAATGTATTTGGTTGTAATAGTGTGGGCAAAATGTTAACACATCTGCAGCACAGGTTGAAGATCCTTTAGATCTAGTCCCTGTAACACCCAGCGCCCGACTGAGCTGAAAGGCATATTTCATAGCACTGTTGATGATTTTTAGGCCATTTTATTTGCCAACAAAAAGTCTCATGAAGGTATTGACACCAGGAAAACAGAATTCTGTTTTTCTGTTCCGTAGCTTTTAATATCTTCTTTAATGTCCTACTATAAGGGATTTGATATACTATAAAAATTTTGGTTCCTTTTATTTGTGCATTTGTTGTATCCTTTTTTGTTATAAAGTTTTGAAGTCCAAAATATTAAACAAAAAAACTTGTTTTACTCAAATATCAATTTTGAATAAAAAGTGGATGAAGTTGCAAATTATCACTTCTGTCAGAAAAATTATGTTTTACTTTCATCTTGTGAGTAATTACACAAATAGTTTTTGTTTAATTCTAGTATTTTTTAGAAATTTCTCTTAACACTATCGTTATTATCTCGGTATTGCAATTAGTTTCACTTGAACTTTTCAGGATACCAAGATTGTCTGCAAATCCATAATGATGTGTGATGCATTCAATCAAAAAGTAAGTAGATCGAAGATAACGTAGAAGTTATTTTTTTGGTACCATCTCAAATAAGTTCCGTCCTTTCTACACATAGTCAATAGATTATGACAATAGGATTTTTAGAACCGACAATTTTGAACGTGCTTCAAATTAGTAAGAGGTGTGGACTTTCTCTTAACTCTGATGTCATGGTATTAAGAATAGTTTTTCCACTCATATTTCATTCATTAATTTCTACTTACCGGTATTTGGTTTGGGTTCTTGTACATATCTTTCATTAATTCCCGAATTCGAGTCCCTGTGAGTCTGGCTCAATAATCCATGCCCATCACTCAACCCAGTTTGTAATCATTTGGATAGGCTAAGGATCATTTTTTTCCAACAACCCTTATCCTTTCCATCTATAAGTGGTCGCTATTATGGGGCCTCGGCCAGGGTGATTCATCACTCCAAGAAGAGAAAAATCTATGAAGAAATAAAAAAAAACAATTATTGACCTTAATTATTAAAATTTCTTGCAATTTTACAGAGAGTTGGAGACGTGTGCACTGACTGCAAAACTTTTTTTAAAGAATGGCAAGATATGTTGAAAGCGAATAGCAGTACAGTTGTAAGTAATTTTTTATTAATGCAAAATGCGAACTATGGGAAAACGACAACCTTATTCATAGGTATATAAAATAAAGAGAAATACAAATATACCTGTATAAAGAATACTTGAATTGAAAGTTTCATTTTGTTGGCGTGAGATATGAATGGATCAAGCCATATTGGCATGGTACATCATCATCTCATATTTGACAAACATTCTCTGGATTTCTGGACACTTCAGTTCCAGTTTGATCTGATTTTTGTGCTTTTGTATTTTATTTTATATTTTAAAATGCAAATATTTGTTTGATTTTTTCTGTTCATATCTTACAAAACAGGCTAAGCTTGATACAATGATAATGAAAGAATGCGCAAGTTTGGGAGACGGTTTAAAGGAAATGGTAGTTGAAAAACAAAAAATAATTGCTTCGAAAAGTTCTAATTCCCATTGATTATATTGGATTGATTAATTGAAGTTTTGAATTTTCATTTCACTAATTTTTTGAATCTTTAAATGATTTTTATTGAATGACTCCATGAATAGGAAAACTAATTAAGGCATAGATACCACAGCCAAGGGCAGATTCCTACTTTACCATAGCGGTTCAGTTGCATTTGGGAGGTTTTCCACTTTAGCGCAGTGATTAAATTGAATTTCATAAAAAATAGGTAAACTATTTTTACTACTACATTATCTTCAAGGAAGAAAAACTCACGGTTCACACTTTAGAAAAATTATCTTAAGTTATAAAAAATCAAATTTCTGATGAAGATCAGTGAAAAGTTGAAATAAAAATGTAATGTCGGTGTCATAAGTAAATGCACGTAAATCATTTGATAACATACTAAATACCTGAGGATCCAAAAATAAAAATACAAACCTCATTGATGAATTGTATTTCAGGAAATAATATTTTATCTCATAAAATATCCGATGATACTTTTGTGGGTGGTAATATACGCCCACCTTTTAAGTAGAACAATAATTTCAGCAGATTATTTAAATGTCTGAATGAACTAAATATTAAATACAGAAAAAATCCAGTTGAAATAATATGAGGATGTCTGAAATTTATTTTATATATTTGATGAAAGTTTATTCTTTATATAGGGCTATCCATATTTATTTAAAATCAAAACCACTTTCATATTGAATATTACTGTAGTTTAGGGCCAAATTAACATCTCAAGTCGGAAAATTGAGTCTATGCATCCTTTTTTTTGAGTACGAGTCATTGATGGATCGCGTAGATAAGATGCATTCCAACTGTGGTGCATAATATTTCTGATTGGGATATTCATGGAATTTGATGGGGAAGATATGCCTTTCATTGAATTTTGCCGTCAAATATGTTTCTGGAATAAGATTCAAGGATTTGTTTGAAGTTGTTTAGTTTTATATCTGTTTTAAAAATGTGGTAATTGTACCTTGTACTATCGGTTGCAGTTGTTATATTGTTTCACCAAACAGAGAATATTCCTCTTTATAACTTCTTACAGTTAGGTTGATACCCTTTGTACGTGATTATCATTGTTTACTATGTCCACACAATGGTTTTTAAATATTTAATCCTTGACATAGGTAAATATTCAATTAATTTATGATTGCTAATTGCAGTTAGTTATGCACCAAATTTTCAAAATATTTCGTGTACCAATGAATGCATTGAATCAAAAGTTATGTTGAATGTTTTTTCAAGCAAGAATCACAAATGGATCAAGCTGCCAAGACCTGTGTTATCTACGTTCGTGCTTACCAAAATACAATTTTTGATTAAACATGGACGAACATGACAAATGCTTTCTTGCATTCAGTTTCAGCAAATATATCCAAGCCTCCAATTTCTTTGTTCAACGAAATTTCAGATCATGTCCACAAAAAATTTTTATATTTCATTACACATCACAAACTTCTTTTAGAATATTGTAAATGGGGGTTCAATTTGTCTTATTGATTCAATTTGTCTTATTCGTAGGAAAAACATTAATTAATATTCATTTTTCCTTTTGCCGTAATAGAGTTAAAAGCAAACATATTAATCATATTTGAATAGTGCCATATATAGTTTACCCTAACAAGTCATATGTTTTAAGATCGCACCATTGTAAAATGATAATTTGGACTTCGTTTTTATGAAACTCTTCGAAATCTGTAATACATTGATAGAAAATTGCAATATAGCACGCAAGTGTTTGTATATTATAACTTTGCAAGTCAATTATTTTAAAACATTAAATTTGTAGAAGTGAAAATATTTGCGAAACCCCTTTAATATCCTAATGGTGGACCTGTTTTCTTTAGTGAGACCCACATTATCAAATGTTTTCCATCTGGCAAATTGAAAACTTTGAACCATCAGCACTTCTCCTGTGTACAATTTTAATACTATCAGATGATATCAGGGTACCATATGACATTTGCCCCTCGTGGCAGTGAATTTTCTCCATATCACTGCCATTTTCTTTGTCATCTTGTATTATGTTACTTCCGAAATCAAGTGAATCGAGCTTAACAAAAGAATATTTCTTACCATTTAGGTGTAGGAAGAATGACCATTTCGAACATATATAACATATAAAGTACCTACCAAATCAAAAATTCAATTTGGCCAAGCCTTATCAGCGCGATTCATCAGTGTCTTAAGCTTAACAAAAACACATGTATAAAGTATTTCCATTGTAAATGATATTGTCTGAAAAAACGAGAAATGTTCAGAATATAATTTCTGCTACATGTTTTGTACAAAATGGTGTTTTATTGTCTTGTTGTTTTGATTTTTTTCCAATTGTGAATTATCCTAATCCTGAAGCATAATTGCTTAAAATATAATTAACTATGATTCTATGATTTAATAACAGGATCAAGTCGTTGAAGGTCTTGCTAAATTCTATTGCTTGCAGAAGCCTGTGGAATTTCGTGATCAGGTATTCATAATTATTTAAATCATTTTTTTATTTTGAATTATACGAATCTTTAATGATTACATGCATAATATATTATATATCGTTCTGGATTGCAATAAATAGAAAAATTAGTATGTAAATATCTACTAGGTTAATGTCAAAGGTTTATAAATTGGTTGGTTCACTTGACAAGACTTTCTAGACCTTGTTTTACATAATCAGCCAGGGAAGAAAATTCGACTCGAAAAATTCGAAAATTCGAAAATGAATGAAATAAATTTTACTTTTAGTCTGAGCTATTGACTACATTAGGTCATTTTTATTCAACTAAAATTCAACTTTAAAGAATTCCTGGATAAAAAATAATGCTACAGTGGGCGCAATGGCCTACTGGGTGACATGTCGACATCGCAAATGAAATCTTGGGGTCGAGTCTGGCTCGTTTATCCATGCCCACCATTAAACCAAGGGTGTAACTCTAACAATGACCTATAAGTGTCTCCTCTATAAGTTGACTGGTAATCCGCTCCAAGAAGTGGCTATAAAAATAGTTTAGTTGGAATTGATACTGTGAATAGTTGTTGGAAACTCTGAAACTTGAGAAATTTTTTCTTTATTTGGCATTGGTGGCGTATGAAATTGGTACAGTACGGTAGATAATGCAGATTTTAAGAAAATGTTCCTCATAACAATACATTGACTTATTATTATGCAGCAAAAAGATTTGCCAATTTCAACAGACAATCTGAGTTATTTTGAAGATCAATCAGAAAATCATGCTCAGAATTATAGTTTTTGATTAACATGTACCACCGATAAATCGCACCAAGCAGGTGCGATTGATCAGTGGTACAATGCTCAACAAAAAAAAATGATGATAATAATTGATTTTAATATCATATTATGATTCTCAATATGTTCAATTTATTTTAAATTTAATCAGTGTGCTCGATATGTGGCAATGGTGATCAAGGTTTTCATTGAACGAATCAAAAATGAAGTGAGTATAAAAATATTTGATTATACTATGATGAAAATAGCTACGAGACTTGAATGGTTTGTTTTGCTGGGAGAGGCCATTTTTTGATTCAAGTCTCTGTTTCGATATACATGCACGATCTAGAAAAACTGAAACTCATTGAAAAAAGTTTTCAGCAAATCTTGGTAACTAAGATTGTCTTACATCGCTCAATAATAGGGGTCACAATTCACATGATATCAACATAATTAAATCTATAACATATAAACTTGTCATAAATCAATACTCTACTGCACAGTGTGAAAAATATAAGTTGAAGGGAATATTTTAAACTGGCCAATACTAAAAATAGACTTGATTATGCCTATTTTTTAAATTTTGGTTAAATCGCACTATTGAGGAATTATATATCTATATGTTTGTATGATGCCCTATCACAAAATCACGTTTGGATAAGAAACATTCAATCAGGCTGTTTGTCTTACTCCTATTCTGAACCAAACATGGCTGGTAAAACATTTTTTTTTATTCAGTGATGCAATCTCGAATCAATGTGTACAAGTCACTACACACCACCATTATTTATTTTGGTTGCACTAATTATATTGAAATAGAGTAATTTGCAAGACCATTGCAAGCTGTAACTAATGGTACAATGCACATATATTGGTTTTTAAAAAACATTGAAAAACAATAAACAAACAATCTGTCATCTGATATAACAATGCACTGTATGCATTATAAATATTAGCAGATATAATGTCACATGATTCATCCAATTAGCGCTGACTTCTATGAATTCTGCTGTTACTCAAGGCCACACCTTTTCTACTTTTGCAATTTGGAAGAATTTCAACACGTTCTTACCTAAATTCTGTATGTTTTGCATTCGAGAATATGAGCTTAGCCATAGCTTACTATACGCAGCCCATATATGGTAGTTGATAAGATGCTCAGTAGTTGACCATTTATGAATAAATGAAATTGTAGAGTACACAATAATAGCAATATACAGTCTTGGTATTCAGACATAGTGTCTATTAAATAAGTTTTTCACAATATCTCAAAATATATACCGTATACAAAAAAGCCATTTGTACCAATATACTGACCTGAATAGCTACTTATTTCAGACTTAGAATCAAAATTTATCTTTTTATAGCCATTCGAAAAATACTTTCAGAACAAGTCCAAATAGACCAAATTTAAAAACTCAACTTTAATTGCTACACGACTATATTTTTTGCTAAATTCATTCCAATTCAGTGTCAGCACGTTATGGATAACTTTTGATTTTATCATCTCACATTCTAACATACGCACACACTTTGACATCCTAATTAGTGATTTTGTCAAACTGTCAAACTTGTATTAGGTATTGAAAACTACAAAAAATGTTTTAAGTGGAATGAAACAATTGCATTTCAATATTCAATTTTAAATCCGAAATGATTTCATAAATTCAATCATAAATATTCAATCAAAATGTTTTTTATAATCATTGCAACAATGAGTTTTTTCAATTATTTACAAAATATATATATCACAATGAAATGATATTCTCATACTTCAACTAAAAATACTTCATCTCAGTGCACAAGTTTATTGAAGCAGAATCTTCCTAAGTTGTGGAGCATGTTAGAAAAGACGGTAAGTTTAACCCAAATTGTGCAGTTAGATTTGTCAAGTACGAGCCACAGATGGAACTTGCCTTAGTGGCACGATCCATCAGTGACTCATATTTGACAAAATTGGCTCTGATTGGGAACGTTGTCGCAAAAGACCAATGTAAAATTGAGGGTAACTTTTGTGTTATTCATTTTTAGGATGTATTATTAGTTCACTTCTAAATGGAATATGGTAGAATTTTCTAATACTGTCTTCATTTATATTATTTAAGTTATTGTAGCAAATTTAGTTATGAAATTGCAGCAAACACATTACATAATTGTATTGAGTTTTGCTGAATTTGGATAAAAAATCTAATGTCCTTAAAACCTGGGAAGTTTTGTTACATCTAAATTTTTGAAGCATTTTATCAACCGTATTCAATTTGGAATAGTTTTTCATGATTTTATGTTATATATATATTAAAATAAAAATCACGTTAATTTTTTTTCTGAAAATTTTTTTGTTACTATTTTTTTGTCTTTTCGGCATATTATTTCATCTTTATTGATTTGTTGATGTTATATTAATTCAAATATTGGATCCATTTTTGAAAACAGGATGTGGGAAAGATATGCACTCAACTTGAATTCTGTGATGCCGAAACACCTGCACCAGTCAAAGTACCTGATCTCAAGAACTTCGCAAAGAGGATTTCAAAAGTTATACTTCAATCGATGCCAAAACGCAAACCACAGGTATAGCCTGATAGTTTTTTCGACCACATGTAATCACGGTACATGCGAATACTTGCTTAGTTTTTATTGTGTCATTCCAACAAGAATGAAAATTTCAATTTGTTATCAATCGGTCTCGAATATAGGTTGAATGTCAGCTACTAAATTATATTGGTGCCATACAAATATGTCAATTTTATGAAATTCTATTGTCCATTTTGTGTGTATCATATTCTGAAGCTTTTTGATTTTATCTGATGACGATAACAATCTGATGAAGACTCCGAAAGGATGATTGTCTTTGTAATTCAGTTAAAAAACTGTATTTTAAGTACACTATATAAATAGAATAATGTTTCTAACATTTCAGATTAACGTAATTTGACTATAGTTTATCCACTTTCTCAAAGTCACAATTTGTCATGATTTCACTAGAAAATGAATGAATTTAGGAGTAATAAAAACTAAAATTACTTTCAATCACATTTCTAGAACAAGAAATTATTGTTTTTTTTCTTTAAATGTTCGATTTTCGGGCGGGTAATTTTCTACTGTTCCGAAATAATCTTATTGGTTAGATGATTTTACCATTGTCCAGGGCAGATACCAATCAATGCCCTTTACCAATAAGGTTCAGTTCCGTTTGGGATATTTTAGACTGTAGTTGTTGTTATTAGAGCCCGGTCGATACATCTTAATTTTGCTGCTTACTGATATATCGACAGATCACAAAAGCGGCCGATTATATCGGCCAACCAAAATACATATACGACCACACGCAATTATTTTAATGACAAAAATAGAATAATATTTTTTTGGTTATTGGTGTGAGATGGAATTTTATTTTTCACCCACCCTTCGCAAGAATTGCTTAGTAACACATCCAAACATTATAATATGTTCAGTTGCCTTATGCAACATACATTTTCTTGCATTATGTTTTTAGATTTATTGCCTTTTTTTGGGAGATTTTTCGATGAGTTTTGCTTAAGATAAAATATCGGTTATCGGTTGCACAAAAGCAATATCTGTCAGGCTCTAGCTGGTACCACATCTTGTATTGTCTCTTTGCTATTAAGTGGCCATTAGTTTGTTTTATGCACCGCTCAGTGAATTTAAATAAAAAAAAAACTAAGAACTTGGCTTTATCATTTTGATGCATATTTTCCAATCATAATTATTCACTAAGAATTTCCTAATATAAATATATCTCCCTTATTCCAGGTTAGAAGTGATATGTGTACGGACTGCAAGAATTTTGTCACTGACCTGCAGGGTGTTATTATGAATAACAAATCTCTTGTGGTATGTACTTTTTATATGATATTCTGTTGTTTAATGCCTGTTTATTCCTCTTTCAAAATTGCATCACATTCAATTTCCAAGTGTCTTGATCCAGTTGGTTTCTATTTTGGTTCAGAAAGAAATATTTTCTGCTTTATTTCCATGACTTTATAGGCAGTAAAAATGCTTTTCAAATTTGCGTTTAAAATTGTCTGTTTATGCGACCTATTCTTTCAGGAATTAAAAGTTATAATTATGCTATAACACTTCATCACATATTGCGGTAAATATTGGGACTTGATGAAATTTAAAAAAATATAATTCTTGCTGTTTATTTTGGTTGAATAAAAAGGCTTGATGGTTTTGGAAACATTGCAATATTTCATGTCCTTCACATGTTTTTAAAATAATTCCTTTTCGATCCAAGCTAATTTAAGTTTGTCAATGAGATATATAGTTACATTCTGCCAGTATACCCAAGTGTTAAGAATCGAAGCATTCGTAATGGAATTGATTCTGAGCAGATTCTTTTCATTTCAATAAAATAAATGGAGATGCTAATAGATCCTTGTTATGTTGTTTATGTATAGTTCTGTCGTTGTAAGGCTTTGGAAGCGAATATTTCAGTTTTTTTTTTTTTTTTGACCTTTCAGTGATTTTTATTGCAACTTTTTCCTAAGCTTGCTGTGTCCAGTTGTGAATTCGCTATGCAGCTTTTTAGTTCTTGTTTTGCTCGAATTAGAATAATAAATGTGTTTATTTTTGTTTTTTGAAATGATGTAGTAGTTTAATGCTGATGGAAATAGAATATATTCAAATAGGATCGTATTCAGAAGATTCGATTCAAAGTTTATTTTATTCAGTATTCAATTTGAAAAAAAAATAATCTATTCGAAACTAGCATCCCTAGTCTTGAGTATAAAAATAAACCTTTCTGATGTTATTTCATATCATTTGATAAATATCACCATGCAAAATAAAACCATTTAGACTTGTGTTTGTCTCCTTGGCAGATATTGTTACTAAATAATTTTATTTTCAGCAAGAACTTGTAGACTTGGTGAAACAAGAATGCGAACAACTTGGTCCTGAATTAGGAGATGTCGTAAGTATATTATTCCAAGATGTTATCCGCTCATGTTAGCACTGTAACTATGGATTCATTTCTCTTTCATAACAGTAGTTTAGTGCAAATAACATTTTTTGCCGTTGAATCTAATTTGGCAAACTCATTTGATAGTATGCAAATATACATCTAACACCCTTGTTTTGTGCACATATTATGCTACACTTTATCTCCTCCACTGATTCGGATTGATCACACTGAACGAGGCCTAATACTGGTGACCACATATCAAGGAACAGGGTATCTGTCATAGAGACAAGGGCTTTCAGTCCTAATAGTAATAACATACTATTATTGGTGCAGCTCTGAAAACATTGTCTCTCAAGAGGCATCCAAAATTTTTCCTTTAAAGCGAAAACCGATGAAAATATGTCATTGTATAAAATTGTTATTTCAATACTTCTGTGCAGACTGGAAAAATTCCATCTACTCTGCTACTCAAGACATACAAAAATGGGTACAATCAGTAGAACTTTTACCAAATTGTCAATATTTCATGATATGTATGTCGCTGGAAGATTTGAATGTCTCTTTTTGAGTGCCTGGCAGCAATCAAACTGTAGAAAAAGGTTCAGAATCACCAATAAATACTGCTATGAAATAGCAGTGATGATGGTTTTGAAGCCTTTTTGTCTATTCAAAGAAATTGACAAACATTTAAAACACCCAAAGCAAACCATTATTCTCTCCGTGCTGTGGTGTTTCAGATTAAGTCAGAAGTGAGGGCTTCCCATCAAGCGAAAATAAATAAAATTGAAATTAAAAAAAAATGTGACTTTAATGTGTTTTACGTCTTTTCTTATCCATCTCAAAAAGAATGCGGCTTTACTGTACAAAAAATTTCAAAACCTTCAAAGCTGCTATGAAATATAGGATTTTCCTTATCTATCTGATATTTGAACACTTTGTTTTATATTTATCTTTAGCTCCTGGTACTGATTCTATATATAAATAAATTGGTTTTTACTTTTCTATTATTAGTGCAAACTTCTGGTTCAAGATAAATACCAGGATCTCCTGAATGCTTTTAGTGCCGCTGTAAGTACAAAACTTGTATGGTTTTATTGACAAAATACTTTATTTTTTTTTCATTGCAAGTGTAAAAAAGCAGTTGACGATGTTTCACCGATTATTCAAGATGCAATTCTCAGTAGCGTAAGTTGTGTAAAGTGTGGTGTAAATAAAATTAGTAAAAAGTTAATTAATGCGTTATTATTTGGATATATTTATTACTCAAGATTTCTGATTAAATTTAATTTCTTTTTTTAATAATTTTTCATTGGATTCATTTTGTAGTGAAATCATGATATATGCCAAATTTCATGTTGTAAAATTTGACATAAATCATGACTTTGCTACAAAAATGTGGTCTAATATCTGTAATTTAAATTGAGATTAAACTGAGGAATATTGACAACTCTAAAGATGATGGAAAACCAAACCGATCAAATTTCTTTGCAATTGTTTTTACAACACCAGTAGCAGGGTTGTTCTTATCCAATTGATTTATTTTCCGACAAAACAGTGGTGCATGCATATTTTTATACAAAATTTTGGGTTAAATAATTACTGTGCGTCGGAAAAAAGCAAAAATATACAAAAAAATAAGAGCAATATTGATAACCTGGGTCCTAAATATTGACGCAAGAAAAAGAATTTTTATTTCCAACATTGAAAAAATGATAATAATACTTGAAATATCTTTTGCGAAATTTTTACGATTTTTGTTATCTAGTTTTAAATACGTCTTTTTATGTATAATTCAAGGTTCAATTTATAAATGCTTGATATATATTTTTCTTATTGAAGTTAAATACGTACCATATAAGAAAATTTCTAATTTTGTGATTCAATAAAATATGTATAATTATCTTGTGTAAAGAGTGTGTTTGAAATACACCTTTTTAATTTTCAAATACTTTATTAGCATTTGGATAAAAAGTATCAAGTACCATTCTGATATTGCAGGTATTTGATTTTAAAAGGCATGAGTTCTAGACGAGCTATATATTGGTGACATAGTCCATTAGTAACTCGTGCTTGATTACACACGTCTGGATAGAACTTTTTTATGAGAGTAGAAGGATTGCAACACCAGCTCTGGTTAATACACAATGAATCCAAATATTATTGAAATTTGTTGGTTTCATTAAATAAATCTGTCACAATTGATACCAGTCATTGAACTTAACTATATTTTCTCAATAATGTCGAAAGATGCAATATTTAAATAAAATGAATTGGGTTTTTCCTTCAGGATGCAGATACAATCTGCAGTGCAATCATGATGTGTGGGGAACAAATGAAGAAGAGAGTTGGAGGAGATCTATGTACTGATTGCCAGGCATTCTTTGCTGATTGGCAGAATATTATAACAAATAATCAGTCGATCATTGTAAGTTGAAAATATATAATGTTGTGATTAACTGTGACACTGTAGGAGCGTGATTGAGCATTTCTCCTGTGTAGCCTTTTTAAGACTAGATTCAACTCTTTCAAATATTCCGAAGACCCATGTATATTTTACCCCTTGTTTTTGAAAAGCTGATAAAGTTAAAGTTAGCATTTCATCAGACCAAAAACAGGCAAATTGAATGTATACCTAAAACCAAATTTGTAGCAAACTATTCTTTGTACTCCATATAACTATTAGCTGTTTTTCTATTTCAAATTATCCTGATCTGTACAAAAATTATCAATTCAATGAAAATGGATAGATGTCATATATTTTGAACAACATTTTTTTATGTGTACGTGTACAGAATAATTTGATGATTCACACATTTTGGTAGAATTGTGTGTCAAATTTATAATTCAAATGTCGAATACAGTATGAGTACATAGAGACAGTATGAGACAGTATACAGTATGAGACATCTGGCATAAACTATGATTCTGCTGTAAATGGATTAATCTAAAAAAATAAAAAAGGTATTAAAATTTCATAATACGTTGAACTATTAGGCCAAGCCGCAAATTTGTATTTTTTAACTTGGGATTTATTTTTAAGTGTTGTTTTTTTCAACAAATTATTAAAAAAAAATTCATACCATCTTCAGGATGAACTCAACAATTTAATAGCGCAGCAATGTACAGACCAACTTGGACCAGAATTTTCTAAACTGGTAGAATATGTTATGCAAATCTTACCAATTAAACAGTGTGTGTGTTTTCCAATTAATTCTTAATTAGTTTTCAATAATTTGGGCAGAATTTTTGAACAATAGTGTGTAATATTGTTTTATTCCGCAATCTTAATCTAATCTTATCAGAAAATATATGTCATGAGGGACAAATGAATTGGGACCATGGTGTCATGACCTCTCAGTAACTCCACAACTCAAAGACATTCTACATCAATGACACTGTCGTAACAAACGAAAAAATTGTTAAGTATTTGGCTTGGTGTCAGAGTCACAAAATTTAATATTTCCTGCAGCTTTCCTGGAAAAGGATACAGTCTAAAATTGAAACTTAGTACAAGATAATTGCAGTAACAAAACAATATTTTCATCAATATTATCAATATAATATTACCACTACCAAACACTACTTTTATTTACTAGTTTTGATAGGTTATTTACTAGTTTTGATAGGTTATTTACTAGTTTTGATAGAAAATATTTGAGGCACATACCTATTATTCGCTTCCTGTGTGTTTTATATACACCAATTAGAATTTTTTAAGGATTTCTTCTGTGATCTTAGTCGACTTGGTACATTAATCAGACCTAACAAACAAAACTTCTATTTTCAATTCAATATATTATCACGATTCATCAAGGGAAGCCGCTTTTAGATTCGAATAAATTGTGGGCCGGTCCAATTGGATGATTTGAATACTCATTTCTAGAATTATGTTTTTTTCAATACCGGTCTCGAACAAATGTCAAATTTGTTACAATTTTGTAATTTTTCTTGTTCCAGTTTTGGAGTTTTTTCTTCTTTTTTTTGGACCTCAATGTGGTGATCCATCAGTTGCTCTTGCTTGACGTGACATATATTCTGATTCTGGAAGAATAAATTGAACCCTCATTGAATTTTCTGAACAATTTTTTGCGTTCGAATCATATTTAAAAAGGTTTCAAAGCGTTAGATTCAGTTTGAAAAGGCACCTGAAAGTGGCGACCCTAGATTTACCTTTGAGTGACATTAATTATTTAGCATAAATTATTGTTTTAAAAGGATAATAATTTGCCAAAACTGAAGAAAACAATCTGTGAAAATGTTCCCATCATTTTACGGGGAGAGGTGTGTGATTTTAATTTCATTTTCAACCAAATAAAGTAATGATTACGGAATTTCATAGGAATGTGTTCTGGCTTCTATAATTTTCTAAGTACGATTGTAGGGAACTGCAGTAATAGTCAATGATCATTTTCAACTTGAAAATTTCGTACATGCAAATATAATTTCCTATGTTAAGCATTAAATTTCTGCCATTTCGAGTGGTTAAATTGAAAGATTTTTGCACAATTGAATATCATAAATATTTTTAAACTACAGAATAATTCTATTCATATCCCAATACGTTTTATTTTTGGATTACGATGTTAAGCTGAAATAAGCATTCCTTGTGAAATAATTATTTTGTCGCAGAGTGTTTTAAATCATTGTGAAATTAATTGTTTTTTATTTTAATTTTAATGTAATTCATATATTTATTTTTTTTTGCAAATCAGTGTGACAACGTTTTTGATGAAGTTACTAATTCATTGATCAACGATATAAAAAATAATGTAAGTTTAATTGCATTTTTTATTTTGTCTCGTACAAGCTGGAGCTATATTGCCATAATTTTTTTTGTCAAATATGAGCCACAGATAGATTGCGACTTAACGGCTCTATTCATCAGTGACACATACTTGACGAAAAAAATTATGGCAATATCTTTACTACTGTGCGCTTAGTAACCTTTGAAACAAGCATTGTTTCTTTTATGCCAAATGATCAATTTGCACTGGGCTATAATTGTCTTTGTTGGAAATAATTCGATGTGGTATAATTTTTAAAGTAATTCAAAAAATCTCCAACAAGTAACAGAGTTGTGAAAACAACATATATTTCCAACACAGTGCGATACATTGGTTAAAGAATATCTTCCACAATTATGGGATTTATTATCTGAAACGGTGAGTATGTTATGGCCTTTATGCATCTCTTTGCTATATTAGCTCTTTCATTAGTTAGTTTTGCTTTTTTTTAAACCTTGTTTGAGAGGAAAAAACAATCAACTAGATTAAACTAAAGTTGGCACTCAAAACAAGTAGTTGCTCTTCAACACTGCTATTTCATAGTGGTGTTTTTGATTTTGAAGCTTTTTATGCAGGTTGGTTTCTACCAGACACTCATAAATAGATAATGAAATCTTTTAGCTGCAGATCTGTTAAAAAAATATTGCCCATTTGTATTTTTTTTTGATGGAACCTATTTTCTTCATATGTCTGAGCAGCCGAGTCTGAGCCAACCTATGTATTATTTATTGTGGGGGTATGAATATAAATTCAATTCAAACATGAAAAATTTTGGCATCAAATTATACTTCTCATGCAGTACCATTAATACAAATTGCGCCCTGTAAATGCTGACTTTGATATTGCCCTGGCGTGTCTGCTGCGACCTGTAAAGGATGGCTAAAACAATCGAGCAGGGTGTCGGAATCTAGTTTTTCTTCAGGTGTCTGCGAAATAAATTTTCATGTCATTTTCTTCGGATGGACAAAAAAGTTTCAGTATCGATGATTTTGAACCTTCGTATACAGTTCGTGACTATTGGACACTGAAAGAAACATTTGCACCTTCTAGCCACAGATATATCATAAAATTTTGCCCATATACTCAATTTTCTTCTGGTGTCTGGGTAGCACAGTAGCTGCCATTCTGATTGTCTATTGTTGAGTTTTTAAGTCCATCAGTGGTCCAAACCTAACAAAAATAACATGTGTGAGAAAGCATTTTTCATTATATTGAACAAAAATTTCATTAAATATGTTGTGCTTTTATAATACATCAATTTTCAAAAGTTCCCTTCAATGTCAAAGTACTTGACATTGAACTCAGTTTTCCAATTTAGTTTCAAAATTCAGATTTGAGGAGATTTGATGTTAAAGGATTAAACGATTTGAAAATAGATTTGCCTGAAAATGTTGACAATTTGTATTAATTAAATTTTTCATTCAATTTTCTATTTTTCACAGGATCCGGAAGAGGTTTGTGAAGCGATAATGTTCTGTGAAACTCTAACAGAAAAGGTTTGTTACTGTTTTATCAGACTTTATTATTTACAATCTTAGTCAGAAATTACCAGTTGTCAAAGTTTATCGTCAAATTTTTTATGTTTTTGAAGATATTTTGCAGCAATATCAGGATTTTATGCCAAATTTTACAGAACATCCGTTATAGTGCAAAATATGAGAGTTTGGATCTACCTAAAAAACGAAATCTCAAATATCCATTTTGTATAGTAGATATGATTAACTCACTCTGACCCAACGCCTATCGGCTCCAGTGACGGCAATTGACATCACTGCATTCAAGAGTGCATATCTTTCATTTCGCTCAACGATTTTGAATAAAATTGTATTTACTGAAATCTTGACTTCTTCTCTGCTGCTAGAAGAACGTAAAATCGTTTTTAGTTAAGATGTTTCTCCTTCGTATTTCATAGGCTTTTGTGGGATACGGGTTTCATTTAGATTATGGAGCTGAATATTTGTTACCATCTCGATTAGGTTTTATATTTTTTATGCCATGTGGCATAATTGTAGATTGGAAAAAAACTTAATGGGCTTTAACTAAATGTATGTAGTCACATTCATTTTTTGAATGAAAAGCATAAAAAACAGCCATTTTTACCCATTTTTGGAAACGCTAAAACAAGTGGATGTCATGAGTTTGTTTAGAATGAACGTTTCAAGACAATAATGATATTTTTATGAAAACAGAGTTCGTTTTATCAATGTAAATCTCAACTGGTCACTGAAAAATGGAAGGATAAGAAAAGCAAAAATTAAAAAAAAATCCTCTGGCATAGGTGGCTGGGATTTTGAATTTTGGCCCGGGGTCTCTTCCAGGATAAAAATAAGATATTTTTTTTGTCATCACAGGTTCCAGTGAAAATACCAGATTTGAAAATTTTAGCAAAGAAAATCTCAAAAGTTGTTCGTCAATCTTTGCCAGCTCGTAAACCCCAGGTAAGTCGTTCATTATACGCTTTGGGTGCATGATTTAGAAATTCTCTGTTTCAGAGTGATAATTTATTGTATTTTTTCGGTTGTCTGAAACTCATGTTATATTGTTCGGGTGGAAAAAACATTCAAAACCATCAACACTGCTATTTTATAGCAGACACTTGAAAAGAAACATAATCTTGTAGTATTGTCCTGTGTGAATTTTATTCTGATGAAATCCATTATCTTCTGTTTTTTGAGCTCTACTCTCATGTTGCGTGAGGCGACTGTGAGGGAGTAGTTAGAGTTAGTCAGTCGAGGAAGATACTATACCATTGATTGCAGTCTGCTATAAAGGAGTTTTGTTTTAAATCCAAGATTGCTCCAATTGGAAAAATAGGATGCTCCAACCCTCATTCTTGTTGACAAATATAGTTTTAGGTTCTGACTAAATGCTTTTGACCATTTCCAATAAATCATGGCTGCATGTCAGCTTTATATCCTTCCCTGCATATATTAAACAATGCTATTTGTTTAACATCATATCTGGTTGTGAATGTAATATTTTAATTGTTTCTCATGCTGCCAGGAATTTAAGTTCTTATTATTAATCATTCATTTTTCTATTTCTCACGCAGGTTGGAAGTGATGTTTGTATGGATTGCAAAAATTTCATCACTGATCTACAGGGTGTTATTATGAACAATAAATCCCTTGTGGTAAGTCCTTTTAAAAATGTATGCATCGTTACTGTATAGAGTAAGCAATATTTTGAGAGGGTGGGTTTTTTTTACGATTCAGTTGGCATGGAATAACCCCTATTTTTGTTTTAATTTGACCACTGCCCAGATGATATTTCTGCCCTCTTCGTAATATAATATTAGCGGTATTTAATACTCACAAGTACCGTAGTCATGATGTCACTCAATTTGTATTACATTGTCATATTGCAACAGTTTTTCGCTCAATTCACAAACTAAACTTAACAAGCCTGAAGCATGTAAAAACTTATGCTGTTTTAATGGATCAAGTTATTTATATATGTGGAAATTGAAGTATTTGTTTACTTTTGAAATCTTTAATTATTCTGAAATTTTGAATCATCCTCGTGTTCTTTTTCCAATCGATGCTTCAATTTGAGAAATATGGAAAATTTCGACAGAATTTCATAATTGATAATGACAGAATCAAAACTGTATTACACCACCATCCATATAATATAATATCTTTGTATATATTTTCAGCAAGAACTTGTGGATTTGGTTAAACAAGAATGCGAAGAACTTGGTCCCAAACTGGGAGATGTTGTAAGTAGTGCTTTTAATTTGAACGTATAAAGTGTCGAATACTGGAATATATAAAATAGCTCATCGTTGGATTCTTTCTATGATATTTTCTATGAATAAGTCAAAGGCTTCAAAATAGTCAACACTAATATTGTTTTTCTGACGACTGAATTTTTTTTCAAAGGTTTCTTTCACAGCAGAATAGCTATAATAATCAATAAACAGTAAACAGTCATAAATATTCAAATTTTGTCACTATCTATAAATATATTTATTATAAATTCAACCATGTTCATGATATATGACAGCATTGTTGACTTTTGAATTTTTTTTCAAATATAAATTGTTCTTAGTCATAATGTCATGAAAACCATTGGTCTGGAAAATTTTTGTTGAAATTTTTACTGGTTGATACAGAAAAATGACCTGGTATATTTGTAAGCTGATATATTGAATACCTATATAATACATTTTATATCTAAGGCATTCAATTCATTTCCATGTATTTGATATGTATTTCATTTACACTAACTTCACTATGTCAATCTTGTGTTCCACAAAGCGATTTTTTTAGTTTGAGATTGAAGATACTATACCACCGTAATTACCTGAATCTGAAATTTTATTTTATTTTGTCAAACATAAACCACTGATGGACCGCACCTCATCGATACAAGTCATCAGCAATCTGTGATTTACAAAACGTGCTTGCTTCTTGAGAAATCTTTCTAATTTCCTATTTTTATTGACTTTTTTCTATTTTGTTAGTGTAAACTAGTAGTCAACGACAAATACGAAGAAGTTTTACAGGCGTTCAGTGCTGCTGTGAGTACTCTTATCAAAATTATTATTTTTCATTAACAAATATTTTTCTTTTGTTCTTTTGAAAAAAGTGTAAAAAAGCGGTTGACAGTGTTTCACCTATTATTCAAGATGCTATCGTCAGTAATGTAAGTTGTGTGAAGTGCGGTATAATAAAATTCAACTCAATTTGTATGCACTTTTGGAATAAATTGCACAGTCTATGTGTTTTGCACTTGATGTATATTGTGAACAGTTAATATTATACTAACAGTAAAATGTTTGTCTTCGAATAGTTTTGTGAAGTGCGGTATAATAAAATTCAACTCAATTTGTATGCACTTTTGGAATAAATTGCACAGTCTATGTGTTTTGCACTTGATGTATATTGTGAACAGTTAATATTATACTAACAGTAAAATGTTTGTCTTCGAATAGTTTGCTGCTGAACATTCTAAGAATTGAATTTCGAGCCTTTCAAATTACAATTTTATTCATCGTTAACTTGATATTTTATTGTTGTAATTAGTTTTCACATCAATTTTAGTAATCTTTTTTCTGTGAAATACTATTCTGTAATTTTTATCTTGTTCAACGAAAAATAAACATATATGAGGATTACGGATGTCCAAAATATTCAGTTCACGATATTTGAATCATGAATTATTCGATTTGCTGAGTGCTACAATTTTAATTTCCAATGACTTTGTGAAATAATTAAAATTTTCCATCTTTGAAATATCTTATTAATTCAGTATCCTTTCTTAATGTTAAATGATATCTACTTTTAATTATCCTTTTTGATACTCAAGAATTTGTTCTGCAACTTATTTTTTATGAATCGTAAATCCATTTTTTAAGGATGTTTTAATGATTTTTATACGTAATTGGCCAGTATGGCATAAAAAATTTATATAAAAAATTGCCCCAAAATAAATTGACTAACACATAAATTTTCATGTGACACATGCAAAACATTTTCACCTGAATTTTGTATTTTGAACCGCATATTTTCAAATGAATTTTTTTTCTCGAAATTCGCTCCGATCAAGTCCGGAAGCAATGCCTGAAAGGAACCAACTAACGGCCACTTAATAGCCATGAGCTAGTACAAGATATAGTACCAGCAACTGCACTCTAAGCGGAAAACATTCCAAATGGAACTGAACTGCTATTATAGTGAGTGTGAGTGGTATCTGCCATGGGTGACTGTAGAACCATTTACCATATCTTTTACTTGATATGGAGTTGTTATGAATTTTTGTACTTTAATAATTGGGGTTTCTTCAGTCATTTGACTGAAAATGCGTTTTTCGTTTTGACAGTTCTATTTTCTTCTCGTGTTTTCTTTTCAAAAAGTCAGATGTTCTTATTTTTGTATCATTTTTCCAGAATGCAGATACAATCTGCAGTGCAATCATGATGTGTGGAGAACAAATGAAGAAGAGAGTTGGAGGAGATCTATGTACTGATTGTCAGGCATTCTTTGGCGATTGGCAGAATATCATCATAAATAATCAGTCGATTATTGTAAGTGTAAAATATTTCAACATCGACAAAGTAAATTTATGCTCCTCATGAAGATTTGAAACTAGCAATAAGTCGAATATTTTGCGTATCATTGCAATTAGGAATTTTATTTTGCGAAGCATTTGCCACAGATGGACCGCTTCTCATCAACAATGCGTTGGCATCCAGTTGGGCATTTCATTCATCACTGAACAATGAAATATATGCGTCTGCAGCACAGTTTGATATCGATAATAAATCGACTCCTCACACTTTTGTGAATTCTTCAAGGCTTACACCAACTGCATAATTTCATTTCATATGATTTTAATATTTATTGCTTATCATCCAATACCTAGGACGAACTCAACAATTTAATATCACAAGAATGCTCTGACCAACTTGGACCTGAATTTTCTAAACTGGTAGATTTGAGTGAAAATCAAATCTTGTGCTAATCAAAAAATAAAATCTGTAATTCTGTTTTTGAATAATGAGTGTGAGAATCTATATGAAACTAATTTATTTTTCAATTTCGTTTATTTGAAAGGTAAATTATTTGCCGAAATTGAAGAAGGAAATATGTGAAAATGTCTCATTCCTATTACGTGGCGAGGTGTGTGTTGTAATTTTCTTATTTTTTACCAATCCTTTTTGGGCCAAACGATTGACACATTTTAGTCTCCAAGTCCATGCTTGTCGTAGAATAATCAATTTTTATTCTTTTTATCCAATTGATCTTCTTTTAAAGTTGGAATGAGATCCGTAAATATTCTTTAGAGATGAAGTTTCGTTATCCCTTTTTTCTGTATTTTAAGACTCTTTGCATACGATGGTCGTTTGCATACAATGATCGCAATGGACTTCCATGTGATAAGTCCCTTGATGTGGGCCAATTTAGATTAAAATAATGTGTCAATGCTGCATTGATACCAGTACAGCAGGATATCACCAAAATCCAATATTAAAACATCTCTATGGCTGCAATTGAGTTACGAAATTATTCAAAATTTTCATTTTAAAGCTTTCTAATTCATTTTGAAATAACAATATAAAAGGTCAAATAACTTCAAGAAGGACAAGATTTTGTGACTCTAGTTAATATCAACAGAAAATATTTCCTTACAAAATTTTCTGTTCCCCATTTGAACAAAATTCCTGCTTCAAATGATTTTTATTTTTTAATGAAAAGTTTTGTCTCCCATTCTTCAAAATGTATGCATTTTGCACCTTATAAGTACTGCTTCAAGGACAAGATTTTGTAACTCTAGTTAATATCAACAGAAAATATTTTCTTACAAAATTTTCCATTCCTGATTTGAACAAAATTCCTGCTTCAAATTATTTTTATTTCAATGAAAAGATTTGTCTCCCATTCTTCAAAATATATGCACTTTGCATCTTATAAGTACTGCCTGTTCTTATTGCATACTATGCATACTTGCACCGTGCTGGATGGGAGATCTTGGTTGAACAGAAGGCATACTTTTTCTCCCAACTCTTTTTCCCTCTTTGTCTATAAGTGATCCTTTTCATGGGGCCTTGTTCAGGTGGATCTAGTCAAATATTCCCAGCCTATGTTGAACTTATTAGCGATGCAGTAATAGTTGAATTCAATAAACTTAATTGAGGTCGCAAAAATCTGTTTAGTCTTAGAATAATTGTTGTTTTGAAATAATTTCCCGGATTACTACTACCCGTGCTTGCAATTTATATTTTCTGTAATTTTTCTCGTAATTTTTTACCAATCAGTGTGACAAAGTATTTGATGAAGTTTCAAAAGAATTGATGAACGATATTAAAAATAATGTAAGTTCATATGAATTTAGTTGTTATTTAACCAAAGGAAAGATTAGGTGTGAATAAGTCGCTAATGGATAACCATTTAGCGGGATGATTCAATGGTGAATAACCACTTGACAAAAAATCACGCAACTCTGGATATGAGTTTCCCGAAAGTTCTGAAAATAACGTCTCAAGTTGCAATGATCTTTCCATGGTTTCCAAATTGGAACGGTGTAGTATGGAATGAATATATTCTAATCCAGTTAACAAATTAGAAAATGATCAAATTCTAAAAAAGTCACCTTTACAAATTGAGTAGTAGTTGTGAATTATTTGATGACCAGCAAAATTTTTTTGAAAAATTGTCATTTTTTGTGACCCAACTAAAACATATTGTAGGGATTTATGTTTTAATTTAAAACATGTTTGCTGTGTTATGATCGGACAGTATTTTTAGTTAATTTTGTGTGAATAATTTGGAGGTAATTTGCCAAAATACTTCAACTGTGAACACAGTCTTCAAAACAACATATATTTCCAACACAGTGTGATACGTTGGTAAAAGAGTATCTTCCTCAGTTATGGGATTTATTATCTGAAACGGTGAGTATCGACTTTAACAGTTGGAAGTATACTAGCTGTTTTCCTTCTTGTCCTCACCTTCATATACCTCATAATTCAGTGTATATTTTTGGTTGTCAATAGGATATACCCTTATCCAGAATGACTTTGATTGCTCTCCTAGGAAATGGCATACTAAATTTATCCTTTAACAGACTTCAAAGCTAGTACATACACAGTGTCTAGTGCATCATGTATGGTACCGAATGTGTCATTGCTGAACATGGCATTGTTGAGCAGGTATTCTTAGCAGGGTTCGGACTCAATATTCTAAGAGAGAGTTTAATTAAATTTTGCTAAATTCGTGCATTTTGTTGATGTTAAGAGTTAAACCATATGCCAGTAATATAAAAATACTGAAGTCGTACGTTTGGATTTTTATTGTTGGGGTTTAATTTGGGCCATTTAAAACTCATTAATTCGAACTTTGATTCTGCGTAACAATTGACTGCTTAAAATAAAATAGCATTCCTCTAATCTGCAACATTCCAATATATTTTACACTAATTTTTATTAGGATCCGGAAGAAATCTGCTCTGCAGTTCAATTTTGTGAATCGGTTCATCAAGAAGTGTTGACAGTACCAGCGGCTCAAATTCAACCTGCAATAAAGATCACGGGAAAGGTTGGTAGTGTTACTGGAATCAGTTTGTGCTTAACGTATTATATTTGTTATGAAAATTGATTAGTTCGACTTGAGGGAAGAAGAGAAACATGTCATTTATAGAAACAGAAGTAGATTTGTAAAATTATTTATACCGATATTGTTTCAGTTTTTCAAGCATTCACTGTGTCTCCCAAGTTTTGAAGAGATGACAATCCAGCCTTCTTTTGTGATTTTGATTTGAAATTTCATAAAAACAGAAAATAAAATTGTCATTCTTTTTGGCAGTTTATTACATTTTATGTAGACTTTTGTTGTTTCTGATCTCAAACTGGAGTAATGGATTCAATTTTGTAAACCAGGTTGACATACTCTGGCTTTTTT
The DNA here is from genome assembly GCA_963675895.2 of Styela plicata. NCBI lineage: Eukaryota > Metazoa > Chordata > Ascidiacea > Stolidobranchia > Styelidae > Styela > Styela plicata. Next base: position 8,017,811 of record OZ023151.1, on the reverse strand, counting down.
TCAAGGTGTCTGAAATGTTCATATCATTTCTTTGGATAGACAAAAAATCTTAAACCATCAGCACTGGTATTTCATAGCAGTATTGATAGTTTGGAACCTTCTAAAATTTGGTTGCACTCAAAAAAAGAGATCTGGGAGTAGCATCGTAGCTTATATTCTGCCAGTCTGTTGAAATCATCATACTATTTGAAAGTATCTTCCTTTAATAATGAGCCACAGTAAACTATACTTATCAAAGTCCTACCTGATTGAGCTGATCAATGCTCAAAAAAGGGTGATACCCAGAAGAAACCTACATAATGGTGAAGTGTTTATTTTACAGGTCGAAGGAAATCATTGCTCCGATTGCATGAACTTTATCGACGACCTACAAAATGCTGCTAAAAACAATAAGACACTTGTGGTAAAGTTTTTGTCTACATCAAAATTATATCTATAAGGCTTATAGAAAAAGAATGATTCATTAAAAAGCTTTTTTGGTATTTTGTATTCGTAACTATTTTGTAACTTTGTTTTCCTGTATTTAATTTAGCAAGAACTTGTCAGTCTCGTCAAACAACAATGTTCACAACTTGGAGCGGAGTTATCAGAAGTTGTAAGTAGATTTTTCTATTAAATGTGCTTATTGCAGATTCTTTTAAAATGTTACACACTGTCGTACTTATGAACAATATGGACAGGGCACTAAAAATTGATTATGAAATAAATCACAATCGGAATTGGATTGAAGTTATTCTAAAAAAAAGATAATGGAAAAATGGGATAGTCCATTGAGCATGAATCACTGTGCTACCTCGCTGTGCATAATTGATTGCTCTCAACATAAAAAACTTCTCAACCACCAAAAGAAAATGGTTGTCATCAGAAAAAGATTTTCTATATTTCAAGAAGTTGCACTTGTATAAAGATTAGAATGTTCGTTTTGAGTTCTGGCATTATTAGCGTTGCACAAAAAATTTCAAAATCATCAACACTGCTATGTTATAGTAGTGTTGATGATTGTGAAGTTTTCGTTTGTTAACCTGGATAATTTCCATTGAAACACATTGAGAAAAAAATATTGCAGCTGGAGAAACACGACTGTAATACATATATTTACTCTTTTTTGCATAAATGACACTATGATCCTCTTTGAGTTGGATAATTCGCGCTAGTATATATTTGCATTTTTTTTTAAATAATAAATCTCTATTTCTGTTTAAATTAGTGCAAGCTTCTAGTTCAAGACAAGTATGAAGAAGTTTTAGAAGCGTTTTTGTCTCTCGTGAGTTGATTTATTTGTCATGCAACCTTAATCTTAAATTTTTTTTCCAAAAGTGTTCTAAAGCAGTTGGTGACATCACAACAGTTATAAAGGATGGTATATTGTCTAGTTATGTGAGTTGTGTGTAAAAAGTGAAGATTAGCGATTGTTTGATGTTTCGATATCTGTTGCCCTGTGTTTAAATAGAAATATGTATGGTAATTTTGCTGTTTGCATGATTATACTTCAAGTATAAACACTTTAGGGTAGAGAGAAAATGTACGGTATATTGTTCGTTAATCCAATGTATCCTTGATTTCATTGTTTAAAAGACCATATCTGTCCGATGTTTAGTATTTAATAACTTTTCTGAAAATGATATGTGATAATTTTTCAGACACATTGCAATTTTGTCATAAATCTTTTTTCAAAATTTGTATACGAATGTCTTGTTGTCACTTCGTCTTGTAAAAACGTTGTAATGGAGTCAGTCTTCTGTGTTTTCTATGTTCTTTGCATTTGTGAATAATCAGTGGATAGATGTACTTTCCGGAGTTTCCATTACATGCGGAATGCACCAGAATGTAATTGGACTGTTTGTTGTGTATTTATGGCCATGAAGTGCTATTGTGGATTCTTGTTTTATTTTTTGTTGAATTCATCACCATTGCTTATCATTCATTGATTTTAATTATTACTGTTTATCAGACTAACAGAATGTTATCTGATTTGCTACTCAGACACCCAAAGGAAAAAAATTTCATCAGAAGAAAATTTAGTAAATGGGCAATATTTAATTACATGTCTATTTCTGCAAGATTAAAATGGTTTCTTTTAAATATCGGGATGGTGAACAAATTGTACAAAAAGTATTAAAATCATCAATACTGCTAGGAAATATGCTTTTTTGTCACCTGAAAAAAAAATGGCATGGTCTTTTCGAACACTCAAATATAAACTAGATTCTCTCATCCTGCGGTTTATTGCCTAATTCAAATGCACTTAAAAAAAAAAAAATTACCTAAGTTAAGTGTGTTTTTTTCAGCAAGTTTGTTCTTGACTAAAGCTAGCATTTGCTTGAGTAATGATTTTTGTTATTGGCGTCCTAAATTATCGATGATCAATCAGTTGGACATTGATAAAAATGACGCATTGATAAATATAGCTAGCATTGATAGTACTCATCATGATGTTTCAATGTGTTCCTTGCTTTCATAGCTCAATATTCTAGAATTTTGATTCCAGTTTGATTTTTTTTCTTTAATCCAATCCCAATACTTACTGGAATACCTACTTTCATCATATTTTATTGTGCATTGAATATTTTTCTGAACTGAAATAACTTAACATTCCTAGCATATATATGTATTGAAAAAGTTAAAAAAAATGGGTATTTTTTATATTACAGAAAGTTGATGATATTTGTTCTGCAATGAAGATGTGCCTCCAAAAGAGCTCGGTAAGTAGGGCTGGGCAAAACCTAATCATTTGGAATTCGGATGATTTTTTCGAATCTGATCGAATCACTAATTCCATGTGAATGACAAATATCCCATTTTTTCTATTACAAGTCGTCTTCATCATGCTTATCAAGAATCTGATAGTTTATAATGTTTTTTTCTATATACACTACATTGTCTTAAGAGCAACAATTTTCATATTTTAACGGCTAAATGGTATCGATTTTGGTCAAATTTGACCAAAATCGATAGCATTTTTTGGTCAAATTTAACCAAAATCGATAGCATTTTGTCGTTAAAAATGAAAATTCTAGGTAGTTAATTTAACAAGTTTTTGTTCCCATGAATGATTCATGATTGATTCGAATAAATAGTGCTTCGAAACAATTCGAATCACCGAATTAAATAGGCCAGCCCCATCAGTCAGTTATGTTATGAAGTCATGTGAGAATTGATACAGCTTTTGGGTTTTGTATAGATGACTGACTATTTTTGGATGCTTTTTAAATTTAAACCTAATAGCATGGCTGTTTCAAGTCTTTTGATATATAAAATGAATGCGTACAATTCCTGGTTAGTTTTAGTTAGCTATGTATATGTTAATATGTCATATTTAATTTCATGATCATGCGGATTTAAATGTATGTCAGATATTTATTATTTAAGCAATCATCGACGAGCCATGGGACAAAGATTTGTTCATATTTTCTTGTCAAAATTGTGAAAAAAACTATAAACTATTATAAGTCACATATTTTTGCATTGAAATTGTCATATATTATCCTGATTACATAAGATTCGAGAAGATTTGAATTAAATGGCGTTGTTATAGTTTGAAATGACATATTTGAAGTTCATGGCCAGGTTTGTTGGAAAAATTATGAAATTGTGTATGGTAAACTCTGGTATTATATTTTTCATTTTCTTCCAGCAACCTCTAAAAGGAGACATCTGTGCTGACTGTCAGGCATTCTTTGCTGATTGGCAAGATATCATCACAAATAATAAATCTATTATTGTAAGTTTGAGTATTGTTCGCTTGTCACTCAATACATTTTTTTTGATTATTTCACTGATGTGATAGACCAAAGCAGGGCATTACTCTCTCTTTGAGTTCAAGATTTACATTGCAGCACAGTATAAATAATGTTGGTTTCGCTTTGAAAAGGACAATTTGATATTACAAGTCATAATTGCCCTTTGTTATGTTAAGTAAAATGTCTGTACCAAAAAGAACAATTTGCTCCCATAATTTTGCTTAGGCTCAAAAAAATAGTCTTGAATTACCGGTATTATGACAACCAGATTAGCTCATTTCAATATGACTTTTGCCAAAACACACTTATGTCTTGAACTTTAAATTCTAACAATAATAAAAAAAATGTTGTAAATTGAAATTGATCCTGTTCGGTTTGTACATTTTTCATAAAGTAATTTCTTCACTATTTTAAATGTATCAGAATGAACTGAATACCCTGATAGCAGACCAGTGTTCTCAACTTGGATCGGAATTTAGCAAACTGGTAGACTTGAGTGAAATATTAAAACCAAATTTACCAATCAAACCAATAAATTTTTTCCATTGTATAAATCATTTGTTCATATCAAGGATTTATATGAAAGATGAAATGATTGATTCAAAGTAAAAATAAAAGACTCGTAACAGTAGAGAAGATATATTTAAAAAAATAAGTCACATCCTCCCAGTATTTGACACAGTTAAGAAAACTCTCTCAACAATTGCTTTAATGCAGTTACATCTCAGTAAATAACATTCTCTCGAGACATGTTTTGTCAAGTATGGGTCACTGATACTGATAGATCGCGGCGCCAAGGTGCGATAAATCTGGGGCACATGCTTGGCAGAATAAAATATAGTAGTTGTTCATCATCAGTGGCTGTTACTAAAATATTTTCCATGAATGTTTTTTAAGCAATAATAGAATGCAGATAACAAATCAAACTGGTCCAACAATATGGAAATATATCTGATCCATGTGCATCTACTGTTTGTTTCTTTTATTCTTACACCACTTTGATCATCCAACAGATCTGATTTTGTGTAGAAAGCATTGCTAAAATATTTAATTTTTATATTGAAATCATGAAAGGATGGATTGCTGCCACAAGTCAAACAAGCAATCTGCAGTCAAGTTCCTGGTATAATTAGAGGAGAGGTGTGTGATGTAATAATCATTTTCATTTTAATCAATTCTCTATTGTACGTTGGGCTTCTAGGGGTCGAAAGCAAGCGATCGCAATATTTTACATTAACGTTTAGATAAGACTTTACCAATGGATGCATCGCATTTTTTTTGAACGATTTATAAACTGTTGAAAAACTGTATAAAAACTGTTTTTTGGCTAGGAATTTTTACCATGTTCAGGTCATTATTGAGAACTGATCGAGTATTTTAGTGCGATCCTTTCATTGCCCATACTTAACAGAAAAAATGGTTTAGGATATTTTTTCTGACTGGTATGAGCATTGAAGCAGAATTGTGTTGTATGAAACTTATTCATGCATGCGGGTACGATAACTGATAATGCAAGCCAACTGAGCAGATATTCTTTATGCAACTGGGATTAAACCAACAAAGAAGAGCGTAACAGTCGAAAATTTTCTAATTTTGTGTTAGTTATATATGACTGATGGAATCCCATACCAATGCGTGTTCCATCTATGGCACATGCTTGATGGAATAAAATTTCAGATTGTGATGTACCTGGCGGTCCCTATGTATTATTTTTGGCCAGTCCAAGGTTATATATATTTGGCAAAATAAAACTCTAATTTAAATTTTTTGAATTTAATTATATACTTTTGTAATTCTTTCTTGATCAGTGTGATGATGAATTCGATAAAATATCAGCTGAATTGATAAATGACATCAAGAGCAATGTAAGTAATCGTTTCATTTAAAAAATGTTTTATTATTTTTACTTTTAACATAGACATATTTATTTCGACCTCACCTTTGTAACAAAACAATAACACACGTAATACACACAGAGATAAGAAAAGTCTGGAAAAAGAACAAAATCTATAATAAGATTTAAAACATAAAACTATTTTACATATTCAATCACCCATAAATAATAAATTCTGTTCACGATACCCAATGTTAATCAAGCTTCCTCATGTCTGCCTGTGATACTATTGTAGAATGTAAACGATACTTCAAAGGACTTTCGAAGAAAAGAATTTTGGGAAAATATGTAACTCGTAACCATAATGGATGCCATATCCAAGCATAGAATGTTAAAATTATGTTTTACTGATTTAGCATTTGTTGTTGTGGAAGGATATCCTAGGATAAGTTCACACATGGATATGTGGGATCCTCTCTCAACTTTTAAAAAGGAGCGACTTCCACAACAACAAATGCTAAATCAGTAAAACATAATTTTTTTATCCTACGAAACTTATCCTACAAAACGTAGTGCTTTTTACTTAACAGTTGTGTATGTCCATTAATAGATCAGTATATACTCCCAACTGCAGAAGCCACTCCTTAACACCCATGCTTTTGCTGGATCTTGATATCTATTGTCCATGTGCTACGAATCCCCTGTGACTGCAAAATCGGCAAGATATCCTGAAATATAGGCATATTCCCTTTATTTTGAATATCATTTCAACTTGACCGCCATGAATTACACAAACAATTCCATATTTAAGAATGTTTTTAATGTTGTGAATGTGAAAATATACTTTTCAATCCGATTGTTGTTACAACTATCTTCAATTCTATCGTAATCGACATAAAACTCCTTAATTGATTGATTGAAAGTATTTAATTTCAATAATCGAAATTTGCTAAAAACGTTGGCAAATTTTTCATCCAAACATCTCTATCTATAACACAGTGTGATACATTTGCGAAGGAATATCTTCCACAATTGTGGAGTCTGATCACAAACAACGTAAGTATATCGGGGCTAATAGGTGTTTGGGAATACAATGAGAATCCTAATTGGCATCTAGATCATGCCTGAGCCCACCATAGAACAGTGAACTTCTTGCAATGATCTCAGTTGAAAGGTAATCTTCATGCGAGGAGTTCAATTAATATCCTGTGGGCTAACTCGGCCTGGAAAAAATTTCAAAGATTCCAACTTCACTTTCATAGTAGCATAGGTGATTTTGAAGCTTTTTCTGTACTGTTTTATCAATAACAAACGCTCCGAAAGAAACTTCCCTAGAAAATGGCCATGTTTTTGAATAGTTATTGCTACATTGGAAGTTTGCTCTCAACTGATATATTCGATGTATTTCAATTTTTTAGGATCCAGAAATGATTTGCAGTACATTGGACTTCTGTGCTTCAGTGAAAACCCAAGTAGCTATTGAAAAGAAAATGGAAGTATGTTTAATAATATAATGTTGTCTGTCCCATTTTCTTTTTGGTAGTCTTGAAGTATGAGAGCTTCAACTATTTTTACATCATCGGAACATAGTTGATCTATTTATTTCACTGAAAATATATGGCATGCTGCATTTTAGCTATTTTTTGGCACCCATTTCTTCTAAGGGTCTTCCTCACATTTTGCCATTCTATAAAATGTGTGATGCAACGATTTTATCATTTAATCGATGCTTAATAATTATTCAGTGGTAATCTTGATCAAAGGTTTTTTTACATAGCATTTTTTATCATTTTACTATCTTTCCCAATTTGAGACAAATTTATGATATATGGCAACTTTTATAACATATGCTTTTAAAATATAGGTGTGAGAAAACACATTTCCTACTGCAGTTAGTTATTGTTACTCTTGTTGTTTGTGCCTTAGCACTGAATCCATATAGATTCACTGGCGAAAGGGTAGAAGAAGGAGAGTTGGTCCACCTTGACACCATTGCTCTGAGCAATTACATTGTTTCATGTAATTTTTAATCTTCAATTGAATAAGTTAGATCCTTCTATGTGGCACTGAAAATTCTACCATCTTTAAATTCGTTCTAAATTTCTTTTGATTGATATTGAATTATGTTATAGGATGCAGGCGATGTAGAATGTGATACTTGTAGATTCTTAATCGAAGAAGTTGAAAAAATGGTTCAAGAAAATAAAACAGAAGTAAGTTGTGCTGTATACCCATTGAGCTTTATATTTTCTTTTGTTATATATAGGCATATTTTTCTGTGGTATATATATATATATATATATATATATATATATATATACATATATATATATATTAAAAAGTTACAGAAAACAGAATGTCAAGTTGAATAAATGTTGGTTAGATGGAAAATGTATAAATAATTAAGTCCCAAATTTTGATGACTCTGATCCTAACTTTCATCAAAAATATTAGGATTTGCGGATATTTTATTCCTATCGATGAGAATCACATAACAATGTGTGTATTTTCAGACCAAAGATGTTTGAATCCAACACGCAGGTGTTTTAGATATGGTTTACAGAAACTATTTTTGAACAATCTTTTTTGTGAATACGGTAGTAATTACAGCATTCGACATATCAGCTGAACAACAATAAACAATTTTTACCAAAATTTACCCATTTTGTTGCAAAATCAAATTTTACAGCGTGAAAGTTGCACATAAATCATGATTTTTCTACAAAATATCAATTTAGTTCATTTAGTTATAATCAGTAACACACTACTAGTAAGAGCTTTCTCCTTAACCCTTTAGATGTGGACTTTTTTAACTTATTCCTTGCATGTTGTAAGAGGTGACTAAAAAGTTGTGAATGGTTAATTTTACCATCGCTCGGGGCGGATTCCGCTCACTGTACTCTATGTTATAGTGGTTCAGTTCTGTATTGTAGGTTTTCTACATTTAGCGCAGTTGACTATGTATGTGGTTTTAGTTGTTCCATTTTGGTACTGTTTCGGCCTTGCTTTTTGTGTAAATTTTATTAAGAAGAAGTAATTGATTTCTCTGACAGGCCGCAATTGAGTCAGCGTTAATGGATATCTGTGATATTTACGGGGAAGATATAAGAGAAGATTGTAAAATGTTTATGCAAGTTAATGGAGCAAATATCATCGATTTCATTTTATCCGAAATGAATTCACTAGAGATTTGTGTGAAACTCGGTCTCTGTAAACAACCAATTCGATTCAGATTGCCGGAAAAAGAACCAGTGAAAGTAAGAAATGACAAATTTTGCTAGCTTCTGTTCTGAAAAAGGGTATATTGAATATATTCATTTAGAATATACTTCCAAGAATGAGTTATAAATCATACAACTATCAATTAATACAAATGAACTTACTCGTGCTTGATTAAAGTGTTGTATAAATTTTGGAATTTTTCTAATTTTTCCTATTGTATATTTAGGGCAACTTTCTTTTAATTTTCTTAGATAACTCATAATTTCTCTAATCTAAATTGTGTTCAGATCTTGCTTGGAAAAGCTCATTTGATGGGAATATTTTTAATATATACACACTAAAATTTGGCTTGCTTTCATATCATTTGTGAACAAAAACCACCAAGATTTTTGATTTATGGGGTCACTAATCAAGTTAATTTATCATCAAAAAAGACTTTTTTGCGACTTTTCAAGTCATATATTGAGATACGTGAGTAACAGGGTTTGTCAACTGCCGTCCTCAACAAAGCATTTTTTTGCTTGCATGTTTAGGTTGAAGCAGGTATTCCATGTATTCTTTGTAAAGAAGTCATTGGATATGTGAAGAAAAGACTACCTGTGGCCAAGACAGAGGTATTTGTAGTATTATTAGTATATCAAAGGGGCTTTATTGATTAATACCCAGTCAGGAATTATTTAACCAAACATATTTTTTCAAGTTTGAGTCACTGATGGATCGCGCCGATAAGGCGCGGTCCATTTGTGGCTCGTACTTGACAAACTAGTATGTCTGACAGGATACAAATATAATGCTCTTTGGTAGGCACTGCGACCAACATGTTTTTGAGGATGCTTGCTGTGAAATGAAAAAATAGGTTCAAAGTATTCTCAATTGAAATTGCTTTTTTTGTGTATAGCTGATATACTGATTCCTAATCCACATTTCATTTTTCTGTTGCATCGTTTCAGGAGGTCTATGAAATTTACCTGAATCCTACACAGCAGAAATGTAATGAAAAACTTGAATTTTCACCAGTCAGTTCTGAAATTTAATTTTGTGAAATATATTGAACATATATTGAACATATATTGTTTTATCTGACTATTCTTTCATCCTGGCACCCATTATCTGTATTATTGTGGAAGTAAGCTTCTTGGATATATTGAATTTTATATTTTCCAGCTATCATCTGTTGCTGCCACTGATGCTTTTTTATATTCCTCAATATTTCTGATTCTTTCGCAGTGATCATTACCATTTGAAAACTCTTAAAAATCATATTTTCTATTTTCAGGAAAGTATCATCAATCTTCTCAAAGAAGCTTGCGCTTTATTCAAAGTTTATGAGGGAGATTGCGACAAGTTTATGGACGATTATGGAAGAGAAATAGTTGATCTTATTTTGAAAGGAGTTACAAATCCTACGTTGGTTTGTGCCGGTATTGGTCTTTGTAGTCCGTTGGAAGAAGTTGTGCCAGAACCGATAAAGGTATGATCAAGACCGACAGAATGCCAGCCACTCTGCTACTCGGACACCTGAGAAACTAGGTTCCATCAAAAGCAAATGGGCAATAGTTTCATGATATATCTGTGGATTTAAATATTTGAGTGTCTGGTAGTAACCAGGCTTTATAAAAAGCTTCAAAATCATCAATACTGCTATAAAATAGCAATGTTAATGAATTTGAAGCTGCCAGCCACCCTGGTATGATCTTACATGTCGTTTAGGTCATTTCATGGAATTGCTCAAATGTATCTCCTGCATACAGTAAAACTAGCACTTAGAAAACTACACCAGCAACTAGGATCTAATAAAGGACATTCCTTTCAGAAGTAAATCACCGCACTATAATGCAGCAGGTGGTATCTGTACTGGACAATGTTAAAACAACCTTTCTTGTTTCTTATAAGTCTCCTTTTACGGTGCACAGAAATACATTGAGTTAAATCATAATTCTACACCCACTGGACTCGATGCTGTTTCATATCAGTGAATTGTTAATTTCTTAGTAGACAATACATGCCTCTCTCAGCAAGGTTCAAAAATGATGTTTATTTTTTATTTTTAAAATAATTAAATATTACAGGAGAGTGTGGAAGATGATACTTCTTGTGAAGTTTGTACATTGGCTTTAACAGAAGTTTTCAAATTATTAGAAGAAAATTCTACTGAGGTAATTCTTTCCATCTTTGTAGTGGTGCAATTCAGATCAAGTAAATGTTTTAAAATTGTATAATCTTGTACTCCTCCCCAATTAAATGCTGGAATATGTTATATCTAAGACTGGCCCAAATCGATCACCTTTTATTTTCAGAATCCCATCCAATATTCAAATCATAGTCTCAATATAAACGAACAAAGTTGTTTGCTAGAATATTGTAAAAAACATCGAAATTTACATATATTTCAACATTTTTAAATCCATTTGTTTAGAGACTTGGACAAAATCGAAAAAATCATTAATGAATTCGCAAATGAAGATTTGAATTGAATCCGCCCTCTTTTAACAACTGTGTTTTTTGCTTTTACACCAGGCTGAAATTGAAGATGCTTTGAAAAAAGTGTGCGGGTATCTACCTGAATCATATCAAAGAGAATGTGATGATGTTATCCTGAAATATTTACCTGATTTAATTGAATATATCTCACAAAAACTAGACCCTAAGGAAATATGTGAAGCACTCAAGCTCTGTTCATCATCAAGAGCCAAGGTAATATATGAGTAGTTTTAGCTAAATTAATCACTCTGACTGAGCAGGGCTTGATGAAAATGAGATGAGATGCACTTTCGTATTTAAATGGTAACTCTTGAGTTGAAAAACTCAAGTTATTACATGATGTGTTGTCCAAATGATGACGACAAGGCCAGTGTGACGGTGTCTTTTGGATGACACAAAAGTTCGACAAAATATTTTATGGTTGGATAAAAAGCTTAATAATCATCAGCACTGCTATTTTATAGCAGTGTTGATGATTATGAAGTCTTTTTAGCAACTTTGCTATTATTTTATACTTAGATCAGGAAATTTATACTTAATCTGTAGTAAGTAAAATATCATCGATATTGTTTTTCTGTGTAAATTTTCTTTTTGTGGCCAACGCATTCCTTGCAAGTACTTGAGCTGATATTCTTGCTTTTGCACAAGACAATAGTACATAAATTTGCTACGCATTACATTCCAATCTTCAAAGTCTATTTGAAGCCATTTGCTAATTTTGTTATTTACAGACATGGAAACTGCCTATTTTAGGAACAAGACTTGTAATTTTACAAAAATGCCCTATTTTTGAAAACAAGACTTTTTTGACTAACGATACTAGCATATTTTTGAAATTATTTCCAATCAAAATTCCTAGATTATTTTCTTGACCGACCTTATCCACTTTCCGTCAGAAAGCATCAATTCATCAGAAGCATACTTTCTTATATATATTTAGGTCGAATCCGGTATTACATGTGTTCTATGTAAAGATGTCATTGGATATGTACAGAGAAGACTGCCCTTGAATCAGACTGAGGTGATTACACTATCATATTTCAATCGAAACTTCTATTATTTTGTTAAGCACCTAAGGCCTTCGCCTCATAGGCATTGACTTGTGCTTAGCAGACTCATTCTAGCTGCTATGTATTGCAATTCTGTATGTCCGAAAATTCCATCTAATAAAAAAAAAACCTGGGCGGTGGTTTTGGAAAGTCATTGTAGTCTTACTTCAGAGTTAATTCTTGTGAAGTGGGTGAGTCATAATTAATGCTTTATTATGTAGTAGAATCGTATAGTTTGTATTACCAACTACCGATTTTTATTGCAAATATGGCACAATTATAATTTTCTTTTCTAATTTTCTTCTCATTTTAGCAAGAAATTTACAGTCTTCTCAGAGAAGCTTGTTCTGTTTTCAAAAAATACGAGGGAAAATGTGACGAGTTCATGGACGACTATGGAAAGGAAATAGTTGATTTTCTTTTGAAAGGAATCACGAATCCTACCGTAATTTGTTATGCACTTGGTCTGTGTAACCCTCTCGATAAAGTTGTCATAGAGCTGCCTGTAAAGGTACGAGTTGTTGCACTAATATAGATCAGAATGAATTTTTATTGTGAATTTTTCAGAGTAGTATGGTAGTATAGTGCAGTTGCATTGTTGGTGATTTTTGAAGCCTTTTCATTAAATACAATATCCTCATTCCACAGAGATATTCATTGTAAGCTTTCGTTAAAGCATAGTCTAACTTCTTTCTAAATTTCCGTGGAATGAGAACATGATATTGTTGTATATAATAGGCCTAATATTATGTCATTTCTATATCCTTGTGAATTTACTCACAAACGGATCCAGGGCTGTAATGAAACAAAAAAAGGGATGGATAGTTCATTGCACGAATATAAACTAATTGTTTAAACTTGAACGTTTTCATTAACCCAAAGAAATTTAAATCCTAAGAAATCTGAAAAGAAAAAATTTTCATTCTGATTCACTGCTTAGTTTTGACATTCTCACGTTTGTTTCCTTTTAGATTGAGGAGAGCGTTCAGTCTGGAGAATTGTGCGAGTTGTGTGAATTTATGATGAAGGAGGTTGACAGTTTTCTCACAAAAAATGCTACTGAGGTATGTTTTCATACTGTTGAAATTTATATCAGACACTATATATTGCAGCTGTGCTGTATTGGTTATTTTTGTACTGTCATACCGCCAACAAAATATTAGTATAACCGGTATTTCGCTTTAATTTCGGATATCGAAAACATGCTATTATTGCATGCCAAACACTTGCGAGAGGAGCGCCTTAGTCGAAATAGTAGGTAGTCGCTTAGAAAGCAATCTCTCTCTAAAAGCAGGCGAGTTGTTTTTTTTTAACATTGCATATGTTCATAGAGTGTATGAGCTGTTTTGAGTCCCTTCTTTTGTCTGTACTTGGTGTGATATTGCATCAATTTGTAAAGAGCGAAATATCGATACTGCGGCAAACAATGCAAGGATTGAAGTGATACACTATTTTGGAACACTCAATACCGGGATATCGCCCTACAATATCATCGAATATATGTAACCTAATTATTTCATGGAAAAAATGATAAGGTATGCTTTCCTAAGTACGAGCCACGGACTGATTGGTCAGTTAAGGTTTAACATCGCATGTTGAATATCTTAGGTTCAAGTCCGTCTCATTAATCCATGCCCACCAATCCACCCACGGTGTTATAACTTGGGTAGCCTAAGTAGAAGCGAAAATGTTATATCTTTCCAACAAATCTAGCCCTGTTCAAGAAGTGGTTGTAAAAAATTGGCTGTGGCAAGAAATCTTAGAAAAAGCAAATTATTTTAATCTGTCAAAGAGTAATGCTTGACAAAAAATTTCGGACAAGCTTTCCTTTTTTTCGTTCTTTGAAAAAATTTTTTGTTCTTCATTACAGCAAGAGCTTATGGTGGCATTCGACAAAGTTTGCAGTCTTTTGCCAGCGTCTGTCAGATCGGAATGCAAAAATATTGCCGAACAATATACAACTACTATCTTGGAATTATTGGCACAAGTATTAGCACCAAATGAAATTTGCGCTTTACTCAGACTCTGCAGCACAGAAGCTGCACTAGCAAAGGTATGTATGGTATTGTAGATTGTTCGCGAGAATTTCTACTTCGTCAAAGTTCAAGCATAGTGATTCATAAAAGGAGGTGACAATGGTATACTTTTTCACTAGGGTCGTCGCTTCAAGATATTCTTGTTTTTGAATCTTGAATTATATCGTTTTGTGATCGAATTTCCTCTAATTTCGTTCTTCATTTCTTCAAAGCAATGCGATTAAATAATATCTGAATATTTGATTTGTCGAGCATGAGACATAGTTGGACCGACCCACAGTGACTCACACATAACAAAAAGAAAGCATGTTTTGTTAAAATTTCTTCAAGTAAGATGGGCAGTTCAGATCGCCTACTACGATTTAAAAAATGCTCACCGCTATCAACCTGAGTTGCTTAGTTTAGGACCTCTGTTCTAGATTGCACTAAATTTGGTTATTCATGGTAAACTAATTGCTATCAACACTTCTCTTAAGTTTTTATTATTTTAAATTCAGCTATAATAGTCAATACTCTCTGCAAGGATGTGAGGTCTGATCTGGATTCAAAAACTTTTGGGTTGTGTAGTATAAAAAATGTTTCGAAGTCTAGCTTTAACAGTCTACATTTTTATGTTTAAAGAAATATCTTTAAGACCCTCACTTATTGACCAAACATTATTGTTGAAATTATCAACTTTGATCTCTGCATAATATTTTCCTATTTTGAATAATTGGTAAATATTGTGCTACATTGTGCGACTCTACAATTCGGATTCGTAATTGTCAAAAAAAAAGCTATGTGTTGGGAGTCTTTTTCTCCTATATCACTTAATTGCCATGTAGTGTTCTAGCATGGGAAATTTTGCCCTAAACTGTAACTGTCGGTAATCCACACACAAAAACTTGTGTAGTTTTCTAGTAATTTAAATAATTTAGTATCTATTTTCTATTAATCATTGTTGCAGATTGAAGAAACAAAAGTGAATGATAATACAGAATGTGAAATATGTACTCTGGTGATAACCGAAACTGCGAAATTACTGACAGATAATGCAACCGAGGTTTGTATTGAGAATATGGTGATGTTTTGCATCACTCTTGATTTAATGCTTGAAACGAACTAATTCTGAATGCTGAGATCCGTATTAGATTCCTCTTTCAAATTTACCGGACTTTTGTATATTTATCTGATCAGAACTCAATTCAATCACAATGAGACAGATAATGAAGCTTAGAAGATTTCTAATCTTGATTGTCTGTCTCATTCTGATTGAATGATTTTTCTCTCTTTTATATTTTTATACTTGCTTAGTTTCTATATCAGGGGGTGAATCATTCTGATTCCATTAATAAATTATGATTTCATTATCGACCTTTTCCATATAACGAATACATTAACAATTATTTGTTCAAAATGACCAATGATGAAGTAAGATATAGTTTTTTCGCTCAATAAACAATTTTACAGCAGTGTGGATGCTTTCATATCTTTGTTAGAAAAAATATAAATAAATAAAAATTATTTTCAAAATAATGGTATGTATATATGTATATAAATTTGGCTTCTGGTATATTATAAGTGTTTTAGAAAATAGATATTCTTGCTATTTTATATAATATACTTAATTCTTGATTCTTGCATTCTTTCTTTCTAGGAGGAAATAATTGCAACATTAAAGAAGGCATGTGGAATTCTGCCGGAGAAAGATAGAGATGAATGTAAAACAGCAATTGATACATATGGACCTGAATTAGTTAAGATGCTCGTTGATAAAGTGGATCCGAAGACTATCTGCACAGAAATTAAGCTTTGTGCTGCTGCTCTTAAGGCAAGCAATGTCTACTTTATAATTTTTTCATGTTATTGTGCATAATTGGCATAAGGCAGGGGTTTTTCAATCTCTGTGGAGTGTGAGAACTTATAGTTATAGATAGAACTAATGGAACGTTTTTGAAAAAAATCTACAGAATGACCACCTCATATCAATATGTTTTGTTGATGACTCGTACTATAGCATGTCTGAAAAGTTTTAAATTGTTCGCTACTATCAATTCAGTCAGGCAATATTCTTATTTCCTCACAGATGGAAGAAACTAAAGTGAATGATAATACAGAATGTGAAATATGTACTCTGGTGATAACCGAAACTGCGAAATTACTGACAGATAATGCAACCGAGGTTTGTTTTGAGAATATGGTGATGTTTTGCATCACTCTTCACCAAATTTAATGAATACCAAAACGAACTAATTCTGAATGCTGAGATAATATATTAGATTCCTCTTTCAAGTCGATTTACCAGACTTTTGTATATTTATCTGATCAGAACTCAATTCAATCACAATGAGACAGATAATGAAGCTTAGAAGATTTCTAATCTTGATTGTCTGTCCCATTCTGATTGATTGATCTTCTCTCTTTTTTATATTTTTATACTTGCTTAGATTCTATATCAGTGAATGAATCATTCTGATTCCATTAATAAATTATGATTTCATTAAAACCATTTTCCATATAACGAATACATTCAAAATTATTTGTTCAAAATCAAATGAGTCAAGCAAAGATATTGTTTTCCCTCAGGCAATTTTACAGCAGTGTGGATGCTTTCATATCTTTGTTAGAAAAATGTAATATAAATAAATAAAAATTATTTTCAAAATAATGGTATGTATATATGTATATGAAATTTGGCTTCTGGATATATTATAAGTGTTTTAGAAAAGAATATATATTCTTGCTATTTTATATAATATATACTTAATTCTTGATTCTAACATTCTTTCTTTGAAGGAGGAAATAATTGCAACATTAAAGAAAGCATGTGGAATTCTGCCGGAGAAAGATAGAGATGAATGTAAAACAGCAATTGATACATATGGACCTGAATTAGTTAAGATGCTCGTTGATAAAGTGGATCCGAAGACTATCTGCACTGAGATCAAACTTTGTTCTGCCGCTCTAAAGGCAAGTGGTGTTCCATTTCTCTGACTTTCTTTGGATTATGCATTTATTAAAGATTAAGGCAGAGATTCATCACTGATTTTTTTTAACTAGTCATGACCATACAATCGTTTTGAGACTACAAACCATGTTCTACAGATATCACTTATAATGGTATGAGTAGATTTTATTCTGGTTGCAGTTTTTTTTTTTTTTTTTTGAAAGTGTGTTGGAAGTAAAGCCGGAACAAGTCCAACAGTGGTTTGCACAGATCGGTACAATGTCTGGTACTCAGACACCTATTACTGCCTTTTGCAGTGTTGGTGGTTTTGAAGCTTTTAAGTCCATTCGACGAAAATATCATTAACATTTCAGCCACCTAAAGAAAAACAACATTCTTTTACCCTGTAAGTAATTCTTGCACATTCCTGGTAAAATAGCCCCTGCTTTGCACTTGAGATAAACATTCGAATTGTTATGCTTATTTTTAGATTGTGAAAGGTGAAGTAGAATGCGAAGCTTGTAAAATTGTTATATCTGAAATTGATTCGATGATTAAAGATAAAACAACACAGGTAAGTACTTACTTTATCGGTGTAAATTTTCTTCGCCTTTGGCTGTGCTTTACACCCAATTCATGTTTTTTTTTGTGATTCCAAAAACCCCAATAATTTTATAAAAGTGCAGTATCTCTATCAGAAAAGTTTTGAAAAGTATGTTCTGTCAAGTATGGTACACTAATGGATCACCCCGCTGAGGCGCAACCCATCTGTGGCTCTTGCTTGACAAAAAACTCTTTAATTTGGATTCGCAACTTTCAATCCAAATTTTCCGATCTACAGAAAGAAATATTCGATGTGCTCGACAGGATTTGTCCTATGCTCGGAAAATATGAAAATGACTGCAATACAATAATTTATGAGTACGGACCTAGAGTATTGGAATTACTGGCAAGTGAATTGAAACCATCAGCAATATGTGATGACATTAAAATGTGCGTCACGGAAAGGATTGAGGTTTGTAAATACCAAAATATTTTGTAATCAATTAAATAGGTATAATTCATAAGATGGGCACCGTAAGTCATTTCAACTGTGAGAAGAACATTTTTAAGAACATCTACGAAAAATAAATGAGAAAATGCAACAAAATTTGGTGAAAATTTACTCGTTTGATTGTTTTGTTTACCCAAACGCTCTTTTTATGGGGATTGTAGCTATGTTTTTCGAAAATTTATTTTTTTGAATCACCCTGTTGACTCATACTATAAAAAGCAGGTTTTGAAAAGTTTTCTAATATCTTCAAATTGTTCACTACTATCAATTCAGTCAAGCAATATTACTATATTCCCACAGGCTGAAGAAACTAAAGTGAATGATAATACGGAATGTGAAATATGTACTCTGGTGATAAGTGAAACTGTTAAATTACTGGAAGACGATGCAACTGAGGTTTGTATTCGAGATATGAATTTATGAATAAAAATAGAAATATCTTTTTGCATTTCACATTGTATAATTTTGTTTTCTAACTAACATTTCATTCTTGAAGGAGGAAATAATTGCAACATTAGAGAAAGCATGTGGAATTCTGCCGGAGAAAGATAGAGATGAATGTAAAACAGCAATTGATACATATGGACCTGAATTAGTTAAGATGCTCGTTGATAAAGTGGATCCGAAGACTATCTGCACTGAGATCAAACTTTGTTCTGCCGCTCTAAAGGCAAGTGGTGTTTTATTTCTCCACGTTTTTTTGCATCACTGTTTTTCTTTTAACTAAACCTGTCCATACAATCGTTCTGCGACAACAAAGCATATTCTACGGATATCACATATATGATGTGAGTAGATTTTATTTAGGTTGCAGTTTTTTCTTTCTTGATATTACAATGTGTGTCACGGAAAGGGTTGAGGTAATCAAATAAATAGGTCGAATCAACATACTATGAATTTTTTTAAAATATCTATGAAATATAAATGAGAAAGTGCAACAAAATTTGATAAAAATTCACGAAAACTTTCATTCAGTTGATTCTGAATTAGGAACATGAGTATTCGAAGTCTCTCAATCTGTCCTGCATTTGAATAAGGTCAATATTATAGAACTTGGAAGTGGTATTATAGATGCTTATTTATTATGGTCTATATCACTTATTGTACATAACCATTTGACATGTGTTGATCAGGTAACTTATATGTATTTAAATTGTTGGTTGTTCTGGATTTATCTATAGTCCTCGTAGGTACAAGCTTTTTAATAGTCTTAACACGCGTCCTGCGTGTTTTAAGAGTCGACTAAGAGAACACAAAGAACTGGTGGACGGTTTTACCATCTACCCGGGGAAGATACCACTCACTGCACTTTACCATTGTGGTTCGGTTCTATTTGGGATGTTTTCCGCTTGCGCAGTAGCTGGTACTGCATCTCGTAGTAGCTCTTTATTATTTAGTGGTCGTTAGTTGCTTCCTTTTAGGCACGGCTTCCAGCTTTGCTTAAGTGAATTTCAATAAAAAAAAATCACTTTTGTTTTCTGACTAACTTGTCTCACTTCACATCGAAATCATCATGTAATTTTGCAATATGTAGCGGTGGCTGTGCTGTTTCAGTTTTGTGTATGGCTCTGGACTCTCATTACTCTTTGTTGGATTGACAAAAGAGAGTGTTAGAAAGATTTAGTTCGAACAGTAATCTAAATGCTACTTGGTTGTAAAATTATGTTTCCACATTCAAGATAATCGAATTTAAAGTTTTAAGCAAATTTTGTGATTAAAAATCTGTAATCTACAAAATTTATTATCTTATGGCGGATGTCATGTTTTTTCCTCAAAATGAACGTAATATTTGTGACATCTATATATAGTTTTTTTTTTTTTTCAGGAAAAACTTGCTGCTTCCTCTCTTGAATGTGAAGTGTGTACTCTTGTTGCCACAGAATTGGAGAATACGCTGAATGAAAATTCTACCAAGGTGAATATGGCTTTGAAAAATTGTTTAATCATCAAATTATTGTCTTATTTACCCAATTTTAGTTTCTGAAGTCCCAAATTGTGTTGCAGGTAACAAAACCAAACCCGTCTGCAAGGATTTGTGTTAATAATTACTAGAGTGTCCGGTAGCCAGACTGATTGTTAGCTCTTGCTTTATCTTGTACCAGAAAACCATCTAGTTTTGTTGGAACTGGTAGAAGAATGAATCTGTAGTGTTGAACGCGACGCAACCTAAGCAAATGCATTTTGCAGTCTTACTTGCCCATAATACATATTGGATAGGATTCCATTTTTATCCTACGGGAGTGGAAAGCCGAGAATACGACTCAATCATATTACAAGCAACGACCTCACCAATTTTGCCTTTACATTTATTAAATTTTTCTGTGCGTGGACCTGGTTGGTGGAGCAGCACTTAGGTGAACTGCTGTGCACCGACGACGAGTCCAGCAGTATATGATATGTATATTCCTTTTGTTATGCCAACCCAGGATGTTAGAGATGCTTAGCTTGATTCGTATTTCCGAAAGTTAACCAACTTATTAAACTGTTAATTTGTTAATTTGTTGTTATTACATATTACATGTTGTGATTTTCCAACTCTGCAGCAAATCCTTATATTCCTTCCATATCAAACAGTAAAAGTTAATGTTCACTTTTGTCAATCAGGAATTATTATTTCTCAAGAATGAGCTAAAAATGGCTCTCACATTGGTGACACAATCCATCAGTGACTTCTACTCAGCAAAACATGCCCATGCAAATGTTTCCAATTGGCTCACTATATAATATAAAAATAATCTAAGATATGGTTTGGTGTATTAAGACTCTCATGTTGTATTTTAAAACAAAATCTATTTGAAAAATTCAGGCAGAGATTGAAGAAGCATTAGATAAAGTATGTGACATTCTTCCTGGTACTTATAAAAGCAGTTGCGAAGAACTCGTAACACAATATGGACCAACTATTGTTGCTCTCCTTGTAGAAGAATTCAATCCGAAAAAAATATGCGTACAGATCAAAGTATGTGAAGCATCTAAGGAAATTGCACAAGTAAGTAAAATCCTGTGCATTGAAAGAGATTATACTTCTGTTTTAAAAAGATTTACATTGGGTAATCCCTGATAAACTGTTTGCTACTCAGATACCTGAAAATTCTCCCATCTGAAAAAAAAATAAAAAGCAAATGGTGTGTGATGCATCATACACATAACAAAAAAAAATTATATTTTCAAGTCAATTGGCATATCTTATTGTTTCACCCTCATCAGAAAAAAAAATCAAAAGCAAATGGTGTGTGATGCATCATACACATAACAAAAAAAAATTATATTTTTAAGTCAATTGGCATATCTTATTGTTTCACCTCTCATCAAATATACGAGGAAATTAGAAAAAAAAAATTTTTTAAAAATCTTAACTACTTTTTTCCCTAATATTGAAGTTAAATAGATGAGAAAATTCTAGAAAACTGATAAAATTGCTCGAAAATTTCTTCAATCAGCCATAAGTATAAATTTTCGTTATTTGAAAAATTAAGTACATAAAATCACTCAAACTGGTATGCATCTGATTATCTAAAATCAACTAGGTTCAAAACCTACCCAATATATGGACTGTACCTCGATGGTGCGATCCGTCAGTGACTCAAGTTTTACAAAAATGTTTGTACACATTCGTCAAATCTTTTTATCGATTTTTTAATCAGAATCGCATTTAAAAAGATTAATTTGAAATCAATGAATTTGTTTTGATAAATAGGTTATTTGAAGTACCGTATTTTATCGAGTCTTAGATTAATCAAAAATGAAATGATTTTTAATCAAAAGGATATCATTACCATAGTGTTTCTCTTTCAGGTGAAACTTGCTGCTTCCTCTCTTGAATGCGAAGTGTGTACTCTCGTTGCGACAGAATTGGAGAATATGTTGAATGAAGATTCTACAAAGGTGAATATGGCTTTGAAAAATTGTTGAATACATGAAATAGAAGCTTGAATTGTTTTGTCGATGTTCTACATCACGACTTGTGTCATATAATATGAAAAATGTCCCAGTCAGGAAAATTAATGGTCAAATAATCGTTTGCGAGGCCTGGGTCACTGATGATGGATCGTGTCACCTAAGCACGGTTCATCTGTGGCTCATGCTCGACAAAATTGAATTCCTGACTGTCATAGAATTTTCAAATTAATAGTCAAAATGCAGATACAGCAAAATTACATCATTGTCGCTGAACATAGCAAACAATTCGGCATACTCCCGCCTTCCAGGTGACTATAAAGCTCGCGGTCGACATAGTATAAACAAGTTTCCAACGTTAGTGCTTTTCTTAGTTGTGGCTGTGCTGAGAATTTTTATTGAATTTTGAACCCTGATTTTGTTATGATCTCACAGAAAAAATCAACAAAGATATTTTTGTAAATGTATTTTTTTGGGAATCGTATATACATCTTTGGGGATTTTTTTCCCAATTCACATGTAGGAGAGATTGATATAGTCACCACCATAAATGTAAATTTGTCTTACCGTTAAAATGCACACAACAAAACTGAAAATGCTTTATGTTAATAATCACATATGTGATTGGAAACACCTTTGAAAACATGTCATCGTGCGTAGCGAACTATTCACCTGTGTTCGAAGCGGTAGAGAAATTCATGCAAGTGTTTCACCAGCGTCAAACGAAAGCTTAAAATAAAACAAGCATAATACTCAACTTACACAAATGATTATTGTGGCCTTAAACGGTTAATGTACTCTACCTCATACCACATCTCAGATATTTTATCATAAAGTTTATATAACTGTTGTATTTACTCTCCAGTAGAATAAAAATGAAATCCCACCTACATAATGCGATAGATTACCGAGGATATGATCTAGTATATTAAGATTTTCAACTTAACAAGTCGAAACCAACTCTATTTTATTTAACATTTCCAGGCCGAAATTGAAGAAGCATTAGATAAAGTATGTGACATTCTTCCTGGTACTTATAAAAGCAGTTGCGAAGAACTCGTAACACAATATGGACCAACTATTGTTGCTCTCCTTGTAGAAGAATTCAATCCGAAAAAAATATGCGTACAGATCAAAGTATGCGAAGCGACTAAAGAAATTATGCAAGTAAGTGAAATTTTAATAACTTCAAAACAGTCTTTCTGTGTCAAGTAGATTCACTTACCACCAGATTAGTTGTATGTCAGCTAGTCTGATAACTGATGAGACGCCCGAAGAAAATAGCTTCCTCTGAAAATTTTTTTTTAAAAAATTATATAACCTGTGGTAGATACGTCACCTATTAAATAATAAAAATTTTTCGAGTGTTTTTGTCAATTTCAACAGTCAAAAAGACTTCAAATATCATCAACACTGCTATTTAATAGCAATGTTGATGATGTTGAAGTTTTTTGAACACCAGATCAAAATTGTTTAAATCCACCATAGCAGAACTGAAGGTTGTGCTTGCTGACATGGTTTTGTTCTTCTTCGAATATCCTTCACTTTACTGTCTTCCTATGAATCAAAAGTAGGGTTGCCACATTCAGACACATGTATTTCTCGAATATCTTCTAATTACTGAAATGTATAAATTTTATGATGTATTTCATGTTTCAAACGTTTATGTTCTTATATTTATACCAAGGTTGAATCAAAAGCATCAAGTACTGAATGTGAAGTTTGCGGTTTGATTGCTCAGGAAATAGAGAAGGTTTTAACGGAGAATTCAACAGCGGTTCGTTTTCCATGAATTTTTGTTTTGTTTTGCCATCACTGAGAGACAAAGATAAGAATTTTTTAAATGTTGACTCACAGGATAGTGATAGCTTACAATGTGTTTTTACTCTGCGCAAAAGAAAGCCACAAATGTTGTTTAACTGTATAGTGAACTGTAACCAACCGTATAGGAGTACAGTCCAGAGGGGGTCAAGGTTATTGTTTATCAAGTTTTGTGTTCACCTATGAAGATTATAGACATACGATAATTCTTTCCAATCAGTCACCTAATTACTTATCATCATTGGGGTGGCCAAAATCTTTGGTTTCAGAAACAAATTGCAGGATTATCCCGAATCGAATATTCAATTCGGACGTCGTGTAATAAGCAAACAAAGGCATCTTTTCATCAGCTTGATTCAATTCACACTTAATTGTGAAAAAAAAAATTCAAGTTATCATTTTGTTGATTATGAATTGTTGCAGAAGTTGATTCGAATATTACGAATGGAATTTTTTGGCCAACCCCAACCTCCATGTGTCCTATAAATTCTGTCTTTTCTCTGGATATAGTGGCATTGTTGCTGGTATTTGTATTGTGCAAAATATTGATATCAGCACATCACTAATTTTTACTATATATACAATACAAAAATGCTTGAAAATATTTTTATCTGTTTTAACCCGCAGGAAGAGATTGAAAATTTCCTTGAAGAAGTTTGTAGTATTTTACCGGGTGATATAAAAAGTACTTGCGACGGACTGGTAACACAATATGGACCAGAAATTGTTGAACTTCTCAGGGAAGAGTTTCAACCTAAAACTATTTGCGTTCAACTAGGATTGTGTGCTGCAAAGGTGACTCGCACGTAGCTCTATCAAAGTTTTTTCATAATATTCATCTTTTCGCTTAAAAGAATTCAAAAGTATTGCACACTGGAATCTTCCTTAGTGGAAGTAACTAGAGGAGCAATTAAAATTCAAAATTATGCCAAATTTAAGTGTTTAATGAGTCAATTATGAGATTTGGTTAGTACTGTCCAAAATATTTGATTTGTGACTCAGGAATCATGAATTATTCGCTGCAATTGCAAATCAACATATTCAGAAAATAGATGTATATTTTGGTGTTTTTTACAATTTTCTAAGGAAATATCTTTCATTTATTGCAATTGAATTCAGCAGATATTTGACATTGTTAACAAAACATGTTATGACTATTTTTTCCGGCAGCATGAGAAAATGGCACCAATCAAGAGGGATATTTTTGGATATTTTATGTTTAATCATTTTCTAAAAGCAGGAAGGGCACGTTCCCCAAATTTTGAAAAGAGAAAAATAGAAAATGAAAAAAGAAATGCGTTTATCAAGATTTGCCTCATTTTATCACCACTGTTATGTTAGAGAATGTATTATCTGCCATGAGCTATAATTAGGAGCTTCGTACCATTTGCTTTCTATACTAACCGCTTAAAGTGACTTTTAAATTCAAATGAAAATAATGAAATAAAATAAACAAATTTAAAATAGTTTCGTTCTGTTTTTTCTCAGAAAAATATGATCAAGGATGACTCTCTCTGTGATGTTTGTAAATTGATTGCCGGATATATTGATGATGAATTAAACCAACAATCCACAAAAGTATGTTTTATGGGGATACCCATCGGAAAAATGTTTGTCAAATTTTGTTCGGTCGAGTATGGACCACTGATGCTTCCTATCCAATTTTTTTTTTATATGTATCTCTATTTCTATCCAAGCCTATATTTTCATATGTATTTATAGATGGTACTTAAATGAACAGACCTGGCATATTTGATTAACCACTAGATCATCACGCAGAAAGAATGATTTTTTGTGTATGTGCGTGGTTAGTGGGGGAAGCGGTGAGCAATAACTATCAGTTATATGAATCAACATGCACCAGTGGGGTGTCCAGCATAGCCCTCGTCTATAATCCATACAGTATTTGAACCCAGGTCGATACGTAGCTTCAAATATATTTCTGACACTTTTACTGCTTGAGCTAAGCGGGCATCCTCATCAGTCACATTACGCAAATATATTCAATTTTTCAGGATAAGATAAAGAAATTTCTGGATGAAGTTTGTGGATACATTCCATCCGAATTCAAAGATACATGTACGAGTCTTATTGACCAAAATTACGATGAAATAATCGGCTTTTTGGTCCAAGAATTCCGACCTGATGTTCTCTGTGTTCAACTAAATCTCTGCCAGTCGACCATTTCTTTCAAAAAGGTATAGTTTGATATAAAATTGGGAAAATATTAGAAATTGTCCAAGGCTAAACGTCTTTGATTGCGTGGTGGTTTCGAAACCAAATCCAATTTTTTTCTGGGAACCCCCCACATCTAATTTGTAAGATTGGAATACTCATTTTAGTGATTAAGCTTTTCCAGATTTGTGTTTCATATTTAAAAAATTTATTTTTAAATATAAATTATGATTTGTCAAGCATGAACCACTTATGGGTCGTGCCTAGACGGCACGATCCATCAGTGGCTCATGCTCACAAAACATATTTCCCGATAAATTCATCACCTCTATTTTGACAAGAATAGAACTTGGGCGAAGGAATCCAGTAAACAGTAATCAAATCAGAAACTTCTGATCAAGCATGGACTCATTGGGCTACTGAAATTGAATCGCCATATCTGCCAATTTTGGGTGGTCCTGCTTGTCATCTTCATGACTCTTGTATTTTCCACAATACTCTGCTCGTATTTATTGAAGAATCTCTACCAATCAACTGATCATGTATCAAACTCAGCTGTGTTATTGTAGCGCAGTGTAAGGCATTGCGACAAAATAATTTTATGGAGAATAATTTTTAAATGTTAGAAGGTTTATTGATATGTTTTATTGGAAAGAATCTTGTCCGTGACGTTCTTTTTATTATTAATTTGATTCATCAGGTAAGAAAATTATGATTCATCCATTAGTTTATGTCAATCATTTAATTTTAAACCAGGTATCCAATGCTGAAGAATGTATCATGTGTAAGATGGTTTCTGCTGAACTTGGAAAAATGTTGGGAAATAAAACCACTCAGGTAAAAAATATCCATGTGCCAGATCCGAAGTAGAAATTTTATATACGCTATGAACAACATTTTTAGTTTCTTTACTTAGCTCGAGTCAAACGATCCATAAATTTTTAATGTAAATATGGGTTTATATTTCAATAGAATTTTGCACATTATTCGCGTGTTATAAGGGAAATTTTTTCCTATTCCTATTATTATTATTAATTATTTTTAGATGGAAATTGAGAATGCTTTAAAAAGTGTCTGTAAAAGACTCGGACCAGATTTCGAAGGTACTTGCGACAATTTTATTTCGTCGTTCTATCCTCAGTTCATGGAAGTTTTACTCAAAGAACTGAATCCAGATGTACTCTGCACTGACTTGAAATTATGCACAACGAAGAAACTTGAAAAGGTAAAATAAATAACATTCTAATAGGGGTTAACCTGATGGGCAGAATCTTGTATTTGTTTGGGTTTCTGAAATGTTTCACGTCAATATGTTTTGGTGACCAGAAGGTTTCAAAAACATCAATACTGCTAAGAAATTGATTGGTCGTCTGAAGATAATGACTATTTCATAGCAACATTGATGGATTTGAAACTTTTCTGTACAGATAGGTACTTGCCAGACACTCAAATGTAGCCCATTTGCTTAATTTTTTTCCGATTTACCCATTTTCTTCGGGTGTCTGAGTAGTGAGGATTCTGTCAGCCTGTGGTTGACTCTTTTAGATAAATTTATTCCCAAATCAAATATTCCATCTTATTACCTGTAATTGAATCTAATTCTGTGTAAACACTCAACGAAAATATCAAGCTATTGGTGGAATTTACTGAAATATACGTACGTAGAATTGCAACTTGTCTGATAAACCATTCTCGAATATATTATGCAAAAATGTTTTGTTGAGCTTCGGTCACTGATGGATCGCATTTCCAAGGCGTGTTACATATTTGCCTCATGCTTGACACAATAATTTTTGCTCGGGGTAACCTTGGTCGAATTGCCACAAAAATTGGTATTTAAATCATCCAAATCAGGCATGATTCCAAATTGATTGAGGGGATCGTAATTTCTGTCATCATTGTTTGTGTCAACTGTCTTAAGTAAAACTGGAAGCGGCAATTAGAAAGAACTGACCTACATTATGTGGGATTCTGTGAATTGTAGTTTCAGCAATGGAGCGAGAAACATCCCAAATAGAACTAGAGTATAGTTTGAGTATCTTCTATGTTCTGTGATGGAACTATCTACCACTTCTTTGTTCCTCTATAGACTTGTCATCAATATCCTTCTCGTTATGCAGGTTTCATCACCTGTCACATGCGACATATGTCAATTTGTAATGCTCGAGCTTGATCACATATTGTCGCAGAACCAAACTGAGGTTGGTGTGAATATTATTAGATATTTTGTTCTACTGGAGAGGGAAGCAAGAAAGCAAATGAAACACAGCCCCTCGTGCTGTTGCTTATTTCAATCCTCTCAAATCTTGTTTTATCAAGTTTGAGTCAGTAATGGATTGTGTCACTGAGGTGTACTTTTTGTGGCTCATATATGACAAAATAAATTTTGAATTGGGGAAAGCAAGGTTACGCATACCATTGAGGTGTGAAGCATCCCTCGTAAAATTGATCCTTTTAGGTATTTATTTGGGCAGAATGTTCTAGTCCAGCCTGGTTGAAATCACTGATTATTCCAAAAAATCCAAATAAGACTTTCGCTAATGCATATATTCAAATTTGAATATAAGCAGAGCTCAAAATCTACTTTTTTTTATCAGAAATTCTATATTCGAATCAAAGGCTCTTAATGAACGATAAAAAATATTTTCAAAAAGTTGTCGAACAAACCCATATTTAATATATTTTCTGAAAATATACTCATGTTTGATTCTGTTGAAAATTCAAATCTATCTTGAACGGAATTATATAATTCCGAATTCCAAAATGATATGGTATGCCTCACTGGTGACATCTTTTTTCAACATGATTAGTTTTGGACTTCATTTTTCCCTGGCCATGCATAATTCTATTTGATAATTTATTCATCATTACCAGGAGGACATAGTCAAGGCAATGACAGAAATTTGTGCCATATTACCAGAGGCTCAGAAATCTCAATGTACAACTTTGATTATGAAATACGGTTCAACCATTTATGAACTCTTACTAAAAATATCTTCACATGAAATTTGTTTCTCGCGTTGGACATTTGTAACAAATCTTCGGAGATTATGAAAGTAAAAGGTGGACAAGTGATGCAGGTTCGGAGAATTTTTCGAGTTTTTTTGCCTCTTTAGTTTGGTATTGGTCTTGTTGGGTTTGCTACTTTCCTATTACAAAATCTAACACCGGTAAATTTTTCATTCCGTTGATTTCACGCATTTCTGTGATTCGATGAAGGGTTTTCTAATCAGAAATTTTATTTTGTTAATCATGAGTCACAGATGGACGGCGCGATCCATCAGTGACTCAAGCTTAAACATATGTGTTCTAAATATCTAAACTATCATTAAATATTTTGCCATTTTGAATGTCAAAAATTAAATTCTGCCAATATGATAGAAGAACTGACCTTTTATTAAATCTTCCCATTGAATCTTAAATATAATCAGATTATAACATACTTTTACGTGGCCACCCTGGTCATGGACTATCCATGCTATCCATGCCAAGCTGGTTTGTTTCCCTGTAAAACAACAAATTTATTTTTTATTGGAAACTTACAAAGCTTTTGTTTCTAGATGACCAAGGGTAGCGGACCTTCATATGCAGAATGTACAATTTGCAATGTTATAATGGATGAAATGAAAAAATATCTGAACGAAAAGTCAACTGAGGTATATATTCATAAATTATTCAAATCAAATACTACAAATCGATTTACTTTGTAAACAAATGGTAATGATTGATATTTTTACTCTGGAGCGGGGTGACATAAACTTTATATTTCCTTCGGCCGACTGATTTTCAGACAGCAAAACTTTTCAGCTGGACTAAAATTGTATAATTGCCCCATTTGAGTGCTATATACGATTGTTGTTATAAAACATTCTGCCACGCTGCTACGGGGTATATAAAAAGGGTAAATTATAAATGTACACCATCATCTTTGGATATTAAGGAATTTTTTGAAGTGCCCATAATCATTGAAAATGCATATCAGGTTAGTGAAACGTTTAGTTGCTCGCTTTCTCCTGATATTGTGTTGGCTGTAGCAAATTAAACATCTTATGTTTGAGTTGGACGGAATGATACATTTACCACGTTGGCACTTAACTCTTGAGTATGCTCATTTTGAACGACACAGACTGGCTGTGAAGTTCACTAAAATTTAATTGAAAATAAAATGGCCAGGCAAGTTATCAACCTTTTATTCTTGTTATTATGTGCTGTGAATTTACTTGAACGTTAGTTAAACTTTTGTGGGTTAAGTGAAAGCTAGCAATATTATGAATTCATATTTTTAATCTTGTATTTGCAGGAAGAAATTTTAAACATCGTCAATAAGATTTGCGACATTATACCTTCTAAATATCGAAGTGAATGTCATCAGTATATCAATGACTATGGTCCTGGTGTTATATCGATAATATCTGATGATTTTAATCCCGATCAAGTCTGTAGCAAACTTCACGCATGTTCCAATCTCCTCAAAGTCTCTCTCAGTCAAAAAGGTGTGGAAATATTGAGTAGAGCCTGACCGATATATCAGGCTGATATCAACAACGCACCAGTATATCGAGAATAGTTTTCCAGTCAGATATTACTAGCATATTGGGACAGCACAGATTCGCCTCAGTCACAATAACAGTATTTTTCGCTCTTTCAATTCACTGTAATTATTGAACAAATCGATAAGGGCATTTCAGTCTGTGTTTGTCCAACCTGAATGCACATGCAGCACCATGCGATCACCTACCCAAAAGCTGCAATGGGGTTTGGTCGACTTTCAAAGATTTAAAATTTCACTCTTTTCAAAGTGGCTCACTGTTTCATGATCGTTATTGTTATTTGCATTATCTTATAATATAGCACTCTAAGCTCTCTGTAAAATTTATTTTTATTCGTTAATAGTGCTGCTTGCATTGTAAAAAGAAGTTATCAGCCTTCAATTAAAATATTAACTGGGCTCTAAAATATTGTAAACAATTTAAATACTTTGCATATAAAAGCGATTGGACTTGCTTAACTGGTGTTTTACAAACATAAAGGTATTGTTATCCCTATTAGCCACAGATCGTTCGTCCCTCTGCGATGCAATCCATCAGTGACTCATACTTGGCAAAGAATGTAACGCCTCAACGGTATACAAAAAAATTTCCTGACTGCAACAAGATAGTGAAACTTTTTCTTGTTTGCATAATCAACTTTCGTTCTTTACAATTAAATTAAATCAAAATTGTAATAATAGGTAGCCAATGTATTCATGTTCGTATGTGCCATCGGCAGCTAAATTCAGCTCATGTTGACAATAAATAATAAAAAATGTTACAGCTTCACTTCCGATCGAATGAAGAATGCACCATTTGTAAAACCGTCATCAAAGAAGTTGATAATTTACTCGATCAAAATATAACCGAACAAGCTATCGAAAAGGCTCTTGATCAAGTTTGTACAAAACTACCGTCTATGCAAGACGAGGTGATTATGGTTTTGTTTCAATGTTTTTCACTGCATAGTGTCAAGTAGGTTTATATTTGAATTCATATCAATTAGATGAAAAAAGAATTTGCTTTTCCGTTTTTTGCTAGGGTGCAGTGTTATTTGACCTGTAAGTAAGAAATTTTACTTAAATTATCGTGGGAGAACTTAAAAAGCATAGAAATTTAGTTTGCAAACAAATTATCACAGAGGATCAATTAACGAACCTCCAGGAAAGAATTCGTCTTTCAGAAAATGTCCAGTGAAGTGGACTTGTTAAAAAGTTTATTGCTTCAGTCAAGTATGAGCCTCAGTAGCAAGTGGCACATGCATAAGAAAATATGCTCCTGCATGTCTATCGTATGGTGCAGACCTAATAAGCTGAGGAGCTTTTGTTCATGCCCAAAGAAAGACGATGCGTGCGTAAAAAAAACTGAAACCAATCCATTAGTCATTAGATATTTAAGATCATTAAATCTGGAAAAGTCAATCAATTGAATAAACTGATAGACTATTACTCATTCTTCAAATGTTGTTGTATGTTTTGATCAAGCATAAACAAAACTCATTATTTTTTGATAGATTCTCATTTTTCTTTACTGATAGCACGGAAACTGTCCATCGAGATTCAGTTGCTGATAATTCGAAATATTCAGCTCTTGCCAATTAATAATCATTGTTTCTAATTACAGTGCGACCAACTGATCAATCAATATGCTCCTATTATACTCAAGTATGTTGATAATATCCTGGATCCAAGCTTCATTTGTCAGGTATATAAACTTAGTTGTCGTACCAATTAGAAAATTTTGTCAAATTCCCAGTTAAAAAAAATTAGATTCGAATATGTTTTGTTAACTGGTGGCTGATGCGCATCCATCTTTGTATTGTTCTTGACCGAATAAAATTTGATTGGGGATGAGCCACTGATACAGCGAGTATTTTTGACTCATGCAAAACATGAGCATTTGTATTTGGTGGCAGTGCAATCCATCCGTAAGCGACTCATACTCAACAAAACATATTTTGATGTTTTTTTTATGAATGGGCAATCTCATTTTACTGCTGTGAAAGTTTGTAGTTTATTCTTATAATCTTAGAAAATTGTACTATATTTTTAGTGGTAAAAATGATATGAACGCTATGATTTAGCAAATATCTCAAAAACATAATAAGAAGTTTTTTTTCAAATCTAGTGATTTCAACAATCAAATAATTCACGGATACTTACATAATTTTGCATTTTAAACAGAAAATGAAGTTATGTCCGACTGAGAGAATAATTGGAGGTAATCCCTGTACGTATGGACCTTCATACTGGTGCGCAAATCTCGACACTGCAAAGGAATGCAATGTAAGTACACAGACTTCAATCTTGAGTATGGTTATAGGCTATCGCTTCGTCGGCCAAACATGGCATTGAGTAATGTGGTTCAGAAACCTGGCAACGTAAGGTCAATGACGAGAGGCTCGTCACTTATTATAGCATCACAAAAATAATGTAGAATTAATATAGGAAGTTGTAAAGGACAAAAACGTCATTAGAGTCATAAACACCCAAAATCCAATGGCAATTGCAGCACGGGCAATATGTATTGCAATACTACCAATAAAAAGGGGATTCGTAGAGCAATACATGCAGGGTTAGCCTGGGCGAGGCAATATACCCCTTAGAACAAGGCTTTTTAAATCTTACCGGTTCCACAAAATGCAAGATGAATTATTTGCATACTGTAAAATATTAAAGTTCATTTCGCTATTTCAATTTTGCCAAATATGGGAACAAGATGAACTATAGGCCTCAAACGGTGAATTTTATTAGTCATTTGTGCAAATTGAATGCCTGCAAACTTCTAACCAACCTTCATTCGCAATTTAGAACTGGCACGAGAGGTTATGGTTCGCCATAAGGTTAAGGTGTAATCTCAACTTTCCTCTCCAACTAGATAAAAATGAAATCCTATCCGCCGGATATTTCTGGATAGTGTGGCATGTATCGATTCTGTACTCTAAATTGAGCAAACCAGAACCAAAACACACCAAAAATGAGTATTAGAGAGAGCAGCATTCTACTCGAAATTTTAATCATTGATGGCAAATCTAATATCTTTTTCTACATTGCAGGCTGTCGAGCATTGTTCTAATCACATATGGAAATAATAAGATCGACTTATCACCAGTTCATCAACCGAAACCTATGCTAGATTTTTTTTTCTTATTTTATATATCTCTATTATTAATTTACGATCAATGCACTCCCTATCAGTTTGCATAGTTTTTATCAGTGATAAACTGATATTTTTTGTGTTCATATCCCAAGTCAAAGTTCTGTGATGTGACATTTTATCAAGGAAAGCATGAGTATCATCAATTTCAAATTCTTTCATTTGGTAATCTGACACATCGACGATCTGATTTGAGATATGCATTTTCCATTTTCATTGTATTCCTAAAATCACAATTGCAAGTTATTATCTGGGTACGCTATAATCACTTATACAATTTCATTCTCATGTAACAAGTACATTATGTGAAAATTGCAATCTATAAATTTGATGTGATCGCACCTCAACAGCACGATCCATCAAAACCTGGTGAGTGCTTGACAAGTTTATCAAATTGTAATGGGTTTGTTGTTACTTTCAAAGCAGTCTTGTTACCCTACAAAATTACCTCTCCTTGACCCCTGCATGTCAAAGAAAAAGTTTAATTGCATAATCACTCCACCACCACTTTGCTGCATCAGCTCAAAACACATGAAATCTCAAAAAGTTCGAAATACTTGTGCAATTATTCCTCTTTTTTATGATTCTGTTTTCGCTTTATTTACATATACTGTAGGAACGAGATGCTATCATTTGTGATATTTGTATATTTCCATGCCTTCATGTAGAGTAGAGCCTTGAATTGGAAATCCTTTTCAAATATACCTGATCAGGCATGAACCTTATATCAAGGCCAAAGCCAATGTTTGATTGAACATAACTTGAATAATAACTAAAAATGCTACTTAGGAATAAATGTTTGGTAGATTATTCTGTTTTTTGATTATTATTATTTTTTCTTCAAATTGTAATAATTACCGATCGAGTGAGTCTTCTATGAATTGAAGTAGTATTGTACATTATTGACTTTAAAAGTTGAGTAATAAATTAGCGAAATTGAATATCTTTTTATGGGGATTGACATCAAGGAATACTATTATTAGCGTGATGCGAAATCATCATAGGTCGAAATAGAGGGATATTTTTTTTACGGAGTGTAGATGATACTGATAAAGTCCTATTGATAGAAAGTTGTCAACAACCAGGAGACTATAATTTGGCTGTGACCTGCAAGCAAGAGTAGAAATGGCAAGAGGGAAAATATATTTCTAAGAGTTGGGTAGGTGATATAATGCCCAAAGTATGGGATGCTCTGATCAGCGAAATAACATAAATCGATTGCAAGTCACGCTTATCGTATATTTATTTCTTCAGTCCCATCCTAGCATAGTAGTTACCCGTATTTTGCGGCGTATAAGCACCTCCGTGGTAATGGTCGCAAAGGGTCATTTTTCTAAAATTTTGCTCACAGACATGACGCAGCGCCGTAATAGTCGCAAAGCGTCGGTGAACCACTCCTCAAAAACGCTTATCAAACGCTAAAGTAATAACATACAGTAATTCATTAACTCGGACGCCTGGAACTTGGACGCCTGGAACGCAGTATTATTTTTGTCCAGGTGCGCAATGTCGTTTCGGCCAGGTGTGCAATGTCGTTAGGCCAGGTGTGCAATGTCGTTCGGCCAGGTGTGCAATGTCGTTTCGGCCGATGTCCGTAAAACATCGTTTTTCTCCCTTCAAAGTGTCGCCGTGGATTGTTGAAGCATGGGAACAAGTGAGCCCAGAATGCCTAGTGAATGGTTTTAAGAAAGCTGGTATATTTTACTCCCTTTCAGACAAAATTGAAGTGCCGATCGTTACAAACCTTTGTATGATCTGTTTTCCTCAGACACCGAAGACGCCATTTCTTGTTGTTGCAATTATTGTTTATCGAGATACACATTTTGCATTTTAATACATTGCCTACCAAGACGTCATGTCGTGAACATAAACAAAACATAATTAACGGGGCAGTTTCTACAATAGTACAAAACATTATCACAGAAACAGTGTGAAAATGTACAATTGTGGAACTTTCTTGATTGATTGATTTCCTTGATTAAAGTGTGCCGTCGATTGCGTCATTGTCAAAAACGTCAAAGTAATTCGCGCCGAACCTTCCGAGTTTAAATTCCTTAGGGGGTATTTAAAACAATATATTTATTGGCGATAAAATAATTTATTATTTTTTATGAATCAGGTTTTTAAATACCAAAATATATATATTTTCGATGTCACAATTGTAGATTTTTCCTTGTTTCGTTAATTTAAAGGCTGGCGTCGATTGCGTCATCGTCAAAACGTCAAAGTAATTCTGGTCAACTTGCTAAGTTTTTTAAATTCCTTGTTTCGTTAATTTAGAGGCTGGCGTCGATTGCGTCATTGTCAAAACGTCAAAGTAATTCTCGAACTTGCTAAGTTTAAATTCCTTGTTTCGTTAATTTAGAGGCTGGCGTGGATTGCGAACTACATACATTCCCTTTCGCGCCGTTTTGCAATGAATGATATAATACTGGCCGTTCCGATTGATGATCACACATGATCGGATCGTCATCAAATTAAATCGCACGTATGACGATGTATGACATGTATATGTACCAATGTAAAATTCACTAATGTCTGCAAGCAAAAAGATCGAGCATACACGGTAAATTTGGGTGCAGTCTATTATCAATTTAATTCAAATCTCTCTACAATTTGACATATCTTGAAAGTACATGCGCTGGCCGCGTCATCTATATATAACTTTTATATACCTAATATGAAACGCTCCACAATTCGCTGTGGATGGGAAAAAAACAATAAATTGGTCGCAGCAATGTAAAAGTCTCAGAAAGAAAACGTTTGGAAAAAAGTAGCGACTTATCGCGAAATACGGTACTCAAAATCCAGACACGATAAAACGCAGGAGGTTGGGAAATTTTTTTCGCATTTGCGTTTAATCAGTGGAAGTCAAAACTAAACTTCAAAAAACTAGGGGTTGATACTTGTCTATGCTTAGCTGTCGCCTGTCTGTACCTGTTTGAACACTGGTAGAAGGACACATTTCCCACATCGACCTTGAAAACTCTGAACTATTTTTGTCCGACATCGGTGCAAAATATTGGGTTTATAATAGTTAATGTTGACAACTTTTTATCCCAAAATCCGTCAAACTTAAATTTCTTCGTCTCGACTGCATGTGATGGCTCTATATAAGTTTAGAGATCTAAATCATCTGTCGAATATTTCTGGATTCTCTACTAGGGTAGGATGGGATATAATTTCTTTTCATACTGCGGGAGAGATAAGCCGGGAATATGGTCACGACCTCCCGTGCAGAATCGGAGGTGAATGTTTTGGGATTATTTCAGTGCAGGGTTTGTAGAGGAACCTCAAGAAAGCGCTTACGTGAACCACCGTACGTCGACGGGGCGTACAGCAGACGCTCGCATATGATCATCCCTTCTAGGATTCGAACTTACGACTAAAGGTGCGCAGCTCGAAAAGCGCATTACCAACGTTTCAACGACTAACCTAACATGACGCAATCTACTTGTAACGGCCGACGAAGCGATGTATTTTCGCTAGTCTTGGCCTTCGACATACCTCGTTGAATATGAAGAATTTTGGTGATTTAGAGGAGTCCAGATATTCGCTTTTTCTACCTGTGAGTATGAGTAACCACTGGAAATCATATTCTATTGATATGATTAGGTCGCACGTTGGACAAAAAAAAAAATCACGCCAAAACCCCGCGAAAATATGGCTGTTTTTCGAATTTTTATCATAATTCTTGCTGATTTGGGAGGGAGGGTCAAGATATCCGCTTCTACCACAATTGAATATGGGACACCGATAAACCTCGGCCAGGAAAGAAAGACTACGTCGAAGGCGTGCGAAGATATGGTGGTTTTTCGAAATTTCATCATATTCTTGCTAATAAATATACGGGTTCAGAAATATGAGTTACTGATGAATTGCGTTATCTTGAGCCTTATGTCTGACAAAATAAAATATTTGTATGCCCGCTGTATTTCGCCGTCGCGCAAACTAAAACATTTGTTATTGCCACACTCCCAAAAGCAATGACGTCAACGAAGTAAATTTCCTGCATAATGAGCGAGAAAGAAATATCGACAAAATAATAACTACAGCAACAACAACAAATACGCCCGAAAATGTCAGAATTGCTAGTCGGAGGTTGAATCTAAGACAGTTGGGATAGTAGGTAGCATATATTGGAAATTCACGATACATCGTATCCGAGTGAATTGATGTACAGTTGAAAATGCTTTGTCAAGTATGAGTCACTGATAAATCGTTCTACTCAGGAACGGCCCATCTATGAAATGAATGGAATTTCTGATTGAGTTGCAAAAAAGGAAATGTTGGCGAAGGAAACTCGTATAGGCAAGGATGAAGAACGGAATTGGTGTTGGATTCTAAAATTAAGATGTAAAAGTTAGTCTGTAATCCGTATCTTTGAATAAATGTTGTAATGTGCGTGCGAAAAACCCATGTAATTATGCTTCAAATCAATGACCTATAGAGCTAGAATGGGTTCGGGAAAAAAATACGGTACCCAAAATAACCTAAAAAAATAGAGGGTAATGATAGACATATTCAAAAAAAATCAAAAACAAAGCATGAAATACATTCTAAAAATTAGGAAGACGTGATGATAAGTTTTCCACTTTATCTATCGATTGCTTCATTATATGAGCCAGAAATGTTGAAGGCATGACGGTTTTCTGACTTGAAATGTGCCGAAAATGTAACTAAACTCATGCCAACCTAATCAAAAATAAAAATAGCGCATCCTGATCAGTATTTCCTGATTATAACGGCATAGTTTTATTTGAAGCAATTTGAAAAGATTTTGTAAAAGATGTATCTAAACTACATGTCAATGGGAAATAAGGTCATTGCGGTAATTAAAAGTGTTACCGATTTCTACTCTACAGATTTACTAACAATATATTGAGTATTCACATTTACGACTAAAATGTTACGTGCTAAAATATTCCTGTTTGTGTCGCTGTTATGCGGCCATCAATCACAAGTGGTGTACAGACGTGGATTGGGGACTGAAAATTATCCAACACCACCGTCGCCGATGGAAAAGGCCAAAACATCAAGGTGGGTAAATCAAGCAAAGAAGCCTTGTTTTATTCGAGTACTCCGACTAGGGTATTATGTATAACACAAAATCACAAAAATGTCCGCGCTCCATGAAAGTTTCGTGGGTATGCTGCGCTTGCACAAAAATGGGACAGCAGAGCATATCGGTCTCCTTAGAACAGGAAAAAATTCAAGCTTGAGTTTGAATATTTCAATAACAAAAGTTTATACTTGATTCTCCTTTTCCCTTTTTATATGTTGAAACTTGAAACGTGTCGTTTTGAACCAGTTACACCTTTTGCTTTTTTACAGGTACGTGATACACTATACAGACTGGGCCATTGTATCGACTATTTCAACAATAAAAGAAATTAAAGGGAAACCATTTTCGAATCTGTTCTCGTTTTGTGACGGTACAATTGCGAACGGCACAGGTGGGTGCAAAAGTGGTCTGGTGGCATTGGGGCACGTGTACCCCCCTCGACAAACATTTTCGAAAAAGTAGGAGGTATAAAAAACGTAGTGTAACAAAGATAAAACAACAATTGTGAATGAGTATTTATGTCTAATTACAAGGAATATAAAATTTTTTCCTGTACATTTTTTGGCAAACTTCACATCAATAATTTTTTTTTTAATATTGACATTTTCTCCCTCAAAATGATAGTTTCTGGTTACAATTTCATAAAATATTCGCCATTTACCTTCTCTATACTCATTGTGATGTAATTATTCAATCACCACAATTTTTTGAAGTTATGCATGTTGACTTAAATAAATAAAAAAAAACGCTGTCTCAGTGTGTTTCCTATAGACTAACCTGTGAATCGCGCCACTGCTGAGTTTCCGTCTATGGAACGCTCAGTCTTAAAATATAAAATTACTGAATAATATGGAAAAACCAAATCAACTTACTATATTCCAATAATAGCATCACTTAAAATATAGTCTTAATGTTTCACATGCTGATGGAAATTTAATGAAGTGAGAGTTTGCAAATCATAGCACAGTCTTCTTTTAAAAATAATATATATATATTGTTTTATATTACATGCTAACAATTATAAACAACAATATAGGAGTTCCTTATTTCTACGTCTCTGATCTTGATATAAGCATGCAGGATGTGTTGAAGAATCCTTCTATTTCTCTCACTGTAACAGAAGCGCAGACAGAATATTGCAAAACAAGGGATTTTGACCAAGAGGATCCAAGATGTGCAAAATTAACTTTATCCGGGAAAATGGTAAATTCCATTTATTAGTCCGTAATACGCCTCACTGATGCAATGATTCACTTAAAAGGATATCCTTACCTAAAAATTTAATTACCTTGCCCTACCCAAGTTGACAGTTTGTTAAAAAAAATCGTCTGAAGGTAGTGACTATTTTTTCGTGTATATTATTTCCTGTTGTTTAATGTTATATTTATGTGTTATCCGACTTTCATCTGTTTGTGTATGCATTCATTGCAAATTATTTTTATTTTTCGGTAGGTTTATTAATTCCAGGACTAACGGGCGCGCGTATCTAGTGCAAGTTTTTAAACTTCATCTGTGGTTTTGTCCACTTACTCGATCTTTTTCGAGTGTAAATCTACAATTTAAATATGATTTTTCAATACTATTGACACGGCAAGAAGGTCGAAATAAATATAATCCATATATATCTATCCAATATTAATTTTCGAGCATCTTTCAGGTTAATATCACTAGTGGAGAAGAAAAACAATTTGCAAAGAAATCTTTGTTTGAAAGACATCCATTAATGGCATCGTGGCCTGGCGGCATTCATAATTTTTACTTCACAAAAATGGAAATTGATATGGTTTGGTTACTCGACTACTTTGGAGGAGGAACTGTAGTACCACTGGAAAACTATTACGCTGCACAACCATAGGCGATATTGCCACTTTAAGATCACTATTGACCAACTTGGTGTTTTTACATTTTCATTTCTAATCGAATTAAAAATGAACTTTCTTATGCAGTATTTTATCAATTTTCAAATAAATTCTTGTTAGGTTTGAACTGACGTTCCACTATTGGCTAATAACTGGCCGATACTTCAATGCTTATTAGTTTAAAATATTTTGCGGCTCATACTTAACAAAATAAAATTGCTGATTGAAGCAAGCATTAATAATCGCAAGGAAAGACATAATTTCGATTGTTTTAGGATATGATCCTAAACTCGCTATTGGATGAAAAAAGGTCGATTGAAGCTTTTCGCGTTCTATTATTTCTAGCACACAGACGCTCCAAACATCTATGATCTATCATGTAGTGCCAGTAAATTTTCTTCAGGTGTCTATGCAGTATAGAGTAGTTACTAACATCCATCTAGTCTTTTGACTATACCTATCAATTCACTTTTCGCTACGGTTATATTGTTAAAGAGTATCGTGTTATTTATATAATTCACATAGCGAACGGGGCCGCGAAAATGTGCGTTTGACATAGCCTGGTCAATAGAAGGTGACGGTCAATTTGTACTAGTATAAAATTCTCCGGTTACTATAATTACCGAAACGACCGAAAACTACATAAACGAACTGAAGAGAAAGTGAGGGAGAAATGTACGGAAACTGCCCCCAGTTATATTTGGCCATTGATTATTAATTTAATGACAGAGTTTCAAAGAGGTCCCACCAACCTTCCCTCGCCAGAGTGCAAATTTAAAATTTATGATCAATGATTATAACACTCAGAGAAAGAGAATCTCAATGATGACAAATTAAC
This sequence comes from Styela plicata, assembly GCA_963675895.2. NCBI lineage: Eukaryota > Metazoa > Chordata > Ascidiacea > Stolidobranchia > Styelidae > Styela > Styela plicata. Next base: position 7,976,129 of record OZ023151.1, on the reverse strand, counting down.
AATAGGATGTAACACAATGTCTTGCTTGGCCAAACTTAATTCTCGTAACATAATTGTTATTCATCCATTATCAAGTAAACATAAAAGTGTCTTCCTTTTTTGTGTGTATCGAAGAAAAACCAATGCCAATCTGGATTTTTTATTATTAATTTGATGATGCCAAATATTTATGTCCAAATTCAAATTTATTGATCTAATGATATCAAACAAGCCAAATAATTAACAGCATAAAAGTTAAAAACAAAATATTATCAAGTACAAAAAAGTGTCATTTTGTCGCATGGACGACGATATCGATAACTATGCGCGAAAAATGGTGCGCTGCTAGGTGGCACCATGGACAATATTAATATTTCATCCCAATACCAGTTAATATCCCAGATTCTGAAACAATATTTGAAATTTATTACTATAGAAAAAAATAGTAGGAGCCGCCTTAAAGTTTCAATTTCAGCTTGATTTTCGATCGGGCAACATAACTACAGTGTTGTTTCGGTACATTTTCCGCTTCTTTCCGGATCGTTTCCCTACCTTTCGGTCGTTTCGGCAGTTAAATTAACCCAAATTCTCTACTCTGTACTGTACTAGCTGCTAGGGGCGATTGGTCTATTCACAGGATAGGATATCATTTTTATCCTGTGGGAGAGGAAAGCCGAGAATACAGCTCAACCATCACGGCGAATCACGACCTCTTGTGCAGATACTAGTTCCGAGTCGGGTGAAGGTTTTTGGATATCATATCTCTCGTTTTTCCTGCTGCCTGTGCGTGAGCCCGGTTGGTGGAGAAAGCCGTAAGCAGGGGAGGAAAATTTTAAAGCCTTAAAGAGGGCTACCGGTATCTTCTCAAAACTTCCAACTGTGTCAGTAGATCAAGTTCAGAGTTTGCAACAAGATACCTATCTTTTTGAATTGTTTCTTTCAGAGAGAGTGAAAATAGGAAAGACACGCCAACCTAGAATATTATAGTGATCTTATGTATGATAAACATTTAAAAATGGTTCTAGTCTGATTTTGCAAGAATATGTGCTTCTCTGGCTTATCAATACTGAGTATTAATGGATTCGTTTATCATTTTTTAATTATTCTCTTAAGATTGCTTTTCTATTTCGGTCAAATTTTCTCATCGAGTATTATATTCAGTATTATAAAGAACAGAATCTATCACTACTTTCAGCAAACTGTTACGAGAAATAATGAATCTGCACCATATTGGGCGTATATTTTGATGACTTAGGAAAGCACTAACAGAGTGTCCTTCTTTGGCCTGTTGCAAATATGCAAATATATATTAATTAAGCCTAAATGAATAGTGACCACACTGGAACATAATATAGAAAGGCTGTAACTAAGGCATAGTTTTGGTGAATGAATCTGTTTCATTATCCGTCAATGCAATAATTATTGAAATAGAACAAGTTTATTTGTACAGTGTGCAATCAAGTATGTGTGCAAACATTCGATGAAGCTTTCAAGGTAAAAATTTAGTTACCTCATTTGCAATTTTCAACCTTCGGCTTCACTGGATTCTTTTTGAAACTTTAGTTTTAGTTTACTTTAGTGTTGTCAAAATTTTTCCAGTTATCATTAGGTGAGCCTATTTGATTCCTAACGCATGATGAAGAATGCAACTGAGGCATTGCTGAACTTGTGCCTTGTGCGTACAGCTAATAAAAAATGCATGCACAAGTACAGACTATTAATGAAGAAATTATGGGGTCTCATGAAGTTCGGTACTATTCTTGATTATCATGAAATTTGTCGGAAAAGAAATAATCTATCCTAACCTGGCAGTAACGCCCTTCGCTCGCAGCATTGGCACCCTCTTGTTAGAACGAAGATATTCTGCCAGTTATATTTTTAATGACATTCAGAAATATGGTACTAAACTTCCCTTTTAAATTACTTTTAAGGCGGGTAGAAAAGATGAAATTTACCACACACATGCACACACATTATAGAATTTCTGGTCAAACAACAAAAAAAATTTCTGAAAGTAAAAAATATGTTGCTAGTCTGCAAAAATATTATTATCAGATTTTCAGAAATTCATTTTCTATAATTGTTTATAAAAGAACACTAAATGGCATCAAGTAAGCCTGTGGTACGTACTTATGTGAGAAAAAGAAAAGAAACTGCAGAAGAAAAATATGATGCAATATTTGGAGTTAAACCGAAAAATGAGACATCTTCCTTAGCATCACCATCAAAGGGTTCTGTAAACGAAATTAAAAGACGGCGCGTTACTTCAAATGTTGAGCCAGACATCAAATTTACAAAAAACAAGTCTGTGCTTGGAAAATCGAAAGAATCTGCGGAAGAAAAATATGATGCAATATTTGGAGTTAAACCGAAAAATGAGACATCTTCCTTAGCATCACCATCAAAGGGTTCTGTAAACGAAATTAAAAGACGGCGCGTTACTTCAAATGTTGAGCCAGACATCAAATTTACAAAAAACAAGTCTGCGCTTGGAAAATCAAAAGAATCTGCAGAAGAAAAATTTGATGCAATTTTTGGTAGGAGAAATGGCAGTTCAAAAAAATCTCCAACTAAACATACATCGTCATACAATTTTTCAACCAGCGATGATGAAGATGCTGTTGCAGAAATGACAAGGACTCACTCTAATTTATCATCAGAAGAGAATGATCCAAGTTCAGATGACAATAAGAAAGAACAATCGAAATATGAAAAATTGTTTGAAGAAAATGAAAAACTGGCATCTGATAAATTTGATGCACTCTTTAGTGAAAGTGAATATATAGCAAAACCGAAACAAATAAAACTACGAGGTAAAAATAAAACAAAAGATCAATCTCAAGTTCTTGATAATTTATATTCTTTCAATAGTTGGGAAGACGAGTCTGCATCTGATGCATCGAAATATTCAAGTTCCAGTCCTCAGAAATCACCTACAAAATTGCCCAGTATAACTCATGCTAGTATGGTCAAAGTTGGGGGTAGATTAGTTTTGAATATTCAACGAGGTGGAAATACAAACTCATTGTCAGACAAGCGAGGAATAATGTTGGTCAGTCCGGGTGAAAAAACTGTCAAACCAGATTTTGTATCATCTGCAAAACATGATGAAGGTATGCAGACAAAAAAATCCGAGCCTGTTGCTGCTAGTAGCAACGAACATGTTAAATCTCAAGAATTGATTCAAAGAAAGGGCTTTGAAGTTCATAAAAAAATGCAGTCACAGCCGGCATTTAAAGGTTTATTTTCCAAGGTATTTAGTCTTATTTTTGTGAAATAAGTTTTGTTATTACTGGTAACTTATACAAGTATGGCAGAAAGGTTATGCTATGTTATTACAATATCCTCATCAAAGGCATTATTAAGGAACAAATAAAGACATCTTTTCACAAAACATAGGTGTTGGAAAACTTATTTACTCATACTTTAACACCCTGGAAATATCAAGTAAATTGTTTATCCTAATTTCAAGTTAATGGAGGGACGGAATTGAATATATTATGATTCAAAAAGTCTTATAGTTTGGACTGTCTTAGTCATGTAAAAATTATCATCTATATCGGGGGTTCCAGATCCACCCCCTCCACTTTAAATTATTGGATTTTGTTGATTTTGAAGTTTTCTGAATCATTAGAAGGTTTCATATATCTTTTGTAGTTAGTTTTTCGTTATGACCAGTGATGTTCTTACCTGAATAGCTGAACTATTTTTTTGCTTTTCAATCATGATTTTGCTGCAAAATTTACAAAACATGGCCGAATATCATCAAGTTCGATCATCTTTCTCTTCAGTTTCAAAGCCTATCAAAACTTATTTCTTTATGCTAGGATGATGTTGAGCTTCCCAAACCTGTCAGAATATCAAGTTCGCCGACAAAGAAGATTTTGGGATCTTCTGGAAAAAAGGTAAGGTGACTATGGTAAATTTACATTATTTTATGTGTTGACTAAGATTGAACTTGGTCTGTACTCTGAACCTCTTATAAAGCAATTTCGCTTGTGCGTTTTTATGTCATTTCCTCTTTATGACCACAATCAAATAGCTTAGCTATAGACTTTTAATCATTTCATCGTTGTCCCTTTGGGAAATGTTGAGATATTATGTTATTTTAACTTTTAACTCAATTTTTGCATTTTGGCTAGCAGACTAGCGAATTTATTGCAATTTGCGAGCTTCAAAATTTTTTTTAATTTTTTTAAAGGGAGCACTATATAGTAAATTAAAAGAAGTCAATACTGGATTACACAGGAAATAAGCTAGGGGAACTTCAAGGAATCAATCTCTCTTCCTCGTAATGAATATTTTAAAATTTCATCATTGCTTCGAGTGTTTTACAAGAGCCTGCGTGAGATTTTAAAAAACTTTAATCGTGCGAATTTCAAAAGCCTGATTTAGAGCTGGATAACTGCTTTAATAACAATGCTTTTTTTTACAGTTGTCAAAACCAAACGTATCATATAATCCCAGACCATGGGCTTCAAATGCTAAAGAATTACAATCTTCATCACAAGAGGTAAAAATTTCGATAAAATTCGATTAAAAATTGCTAAACATAGATGTGTGGAAAGTAGGATAATGTATATCTATTATCTATACCCAGTGTTAAATTAAATTTTGTCAAGCATAAGTCACACAGGGACCATTCCTCGGCAGGGTAATCCATCAGTGACCCATACTTAACAAACAATGTTTGACAATTTTTTCTGAATGGGTGTGCAAATAGTCTGGTTTTTATAGATTTTGTACTAAATCTTGATTTTTAAATAGGGTCAGGGTTACTGACTATGCAGTAAATATCCGCTATAAAATTTGGCTTGCGTATTATCAATATACCTCAAGTTTTATTATTGAGACACTAACAACGCTGAAATACTGCCCAGAGGTTTGAAATCTAACAGTATTTCAAGTGTGACACTGGTCGAATTATTTTACAAACCTTAATGATACCTATTTATCCCTGGTTTCATCCTCGAATCCTGCTGGATTATAACAACCATGTTTTTTTCAGTCATATTTATCTGATTCGTTGTCTTTGTCTCAACCATCACAATCATCACTTGGTTCTACTGGTTTTTCATTAAATTCCAAATCAAAAGATGTTCCAGCCTTAAAAAAATCTGTTACGTGGCCAAAAAATGTTGGCGAAAGCATTGTGACATCATTAAAATGTGAGAAACAACACCAGCAGGTGAGTTTTGGAATATGAAAATTAAATTATTACCTCAGCTTAGAGATGTAGAGCCAATCAGCAATATACTTCCATCCAAATAGAAGATTCCATTTTGTTGCGCGTGGACCAATGCTTAACAAACATGTTCGGTCGAATTATTGCGCTTGTAGAAAATTTTTGAAAAATACAACATCTCAAGATAAGTCAAGGGGATGAAGATTAAAATGCCTGTTTTCAGTAACAATGCATAACTTGTACAGTAGTCTCCACAATGGTCATTGCTCTGCAATATTTTTGATGGTGGTTTTTGGTGTATCCCAAGAAAATGACATGAACGTTTCGACATCCAAAGAAAAATGAGATTCTATCACCATGATCGTGAGGAATTTTTTTTCTTGCACACTGATTTAATTTAATAACATCCAATGGTGTTTGGTATTAGTATTCATAATTAAAACATCTTTTGCCAGTTGAGACTTGCCACTGTAGCTAACAAGACTACCCTGCGTCTCAATTGCGTTTCCATACTAAAAATAAAAAAAGGACAATTTTTTTCCTGCTGAATATAATTTTCAATATTTACATAATATAAATATGATAATATATATATTATTATATTTATTATATATTTTTTAGTATTTCACTGTGGTACGGCATGTAAAGAATTACCAGAATTGTTTAGAGGAAGGTGAAATTCAGGAGTTTGAAGATGAAGTTTTATATTTACAAGAAGGTCTTCCATCTGATCAACCTATTTCAGTTAGGTTCGTGAAATATCTTTTTGATTGCACTTTGACCACATGAAGTTGGTGTTTATTGATTACGGTATAACTTTGACTCATTTTACAATATTGCACAAACGAAATTTATCGTTGTTAGAATTCTATAATATATATCTATTCTTATAGTATCATACCTGACCTAGCTTGTATTCCTTAAAAATAAGATTTCTGTCATTTTTTCTATATTTTAAAAGTAGAGCTGGACTTGTGATGCAAATCGATTCACATTTATTCGAATTAATCATGAATCGTTCATAGGAACAAACACTTGCTGAAAAAGCGTTTTTTTTTAAAACACAAAATGCAATTGATTGATCAAATTTAGCCAATATTGACTATAATCTGTTGTTAAAAAATGAGAAAATTTTTGCTCATAGACATGTAGTGTGAATTGAAAATACATTTCCTTCGAGTCTGTTTATGCGAATATTGATACGGTAATTCGTAGTTATAATTTTCTTAATTTTCATAATGGAGACGAATTGTAATAATAAAAATAAGATATTTGCTATTTATATGGAATTAGCGATTTGCATAGATTCGAAAAAATTGCTAGATTCAAATTCCAAATGATTCGGTTTCGCCAAATTCACTTAAAAACCAAACTTGGACTTCATGTCAAAACATGATGTTTGGGATCAAGATTTCAATTAGTTTTTTTATATGTTATATTTGAAAAGTTCCCTTTTTGAGCTTCATTACTTCACAGATGTCTCTCCGTAACGAGTCTAGCCTGCAAGTGTGAACAACAGAACTTCAGATTATATTTACGAGCTCACAATGTTTTAACCAAAGTATTTGATGCGTTACAAGATGCAGATGAAAATAAAGTAAGTTGTTTAAAAGATGGTATTTTACTACATGCTTTCATTTTAGAAATATTTAAGTTCGCCATCCTTGAGCCTGTCCCAATCTAGGAAAATTTGATAAAAAACTTTTTGTTAAGCATGGGACACTGATGGATCGCGCCGATAAGGCGCGGGCCATCTGTGGATCATGGCTAAGAAAATCCATGATTGGGTCATATTATATTCATATTTTTTATAAAATATTATTAGTAAGAAAGGTGTAAATCAGAATTTTAAGGAAGGACTTTAAACTGCCTTTTTGATTAATATTACTAAATAAAGTTGCTATTTAATGGTTAAGTGTGCGTATATTGCATATATGTGGCAATGTTTATTTTGCAAACATTATACTCAAGACTATGTCAGTTCGGTTGTAATTTAAAAAAACAAACATGAGAAGTAAAAACACACACAAGAAGTAGGTTATCTTGTTACCAAAAGCCCTTAGCCTGTACTCGTACATATCGAATGAAAATCCTATGATAATCCTCTTTATAATAAATTTTATTTTCTCCAGGCTCTATCTCTGGCTACCTCATCATTATTGTACATGTTAAGTAGGGACCGACAAATAGATATAAATAAAGCTACATTACGAATTCTTCTGAAACTAGTTGATCCATTAGAAAAAAATAAGAGTGAAGATGCATCTCATAAAACTCCTGGTAAGTCTTTATCTTCAACCCTCATCTTCTAATCTTTTATAACATAACGCAGTGTGTAAAAATTTTGTTTTTTCTTTTGATGCCCGAAGCACACTGATGTTCATGTCATTTTCTGCCAGTGACCAAAACCCATTCCATAGCAGTATTAATGATTTTTAACCTTATACTGCAGTTTTGCTGCTACGAGACATTCAGAATATTGATTTTATCTTTCTTTTCTTCTGAACCCATTTTCTTCTGGTGTCTGAACTTAGCAGACATTTTGCCAGTTCACATGACATAGACTTCTTTATGATACTCGAACCTCATAGGTTTCTGATCAGGTAATCTTTAATCGCAAAATTATTAACCTAAGGCAGATTTCGATCTGTCGACTGTGCATGGTATCTATGTGACTTCGTTTTCGACTACTGTAGTAACAAAACAGTGGTCAGAGTTGTGGAGATGATTCATGCAAAATTATTATTAATTAGGTGCAAAAAATAAAACCGTGTCTTATTGGATATCAAATTTATTTTTCCAACATTTTTCATTTCATTTCCAACACTGTCATGCTCTGTATCTTAATCAACAGATAAAGTGACGGCACCGAAATCAAAATATTCAAGGCTGTATAAGAGGAAGCAAGAATCATCGGTTACGAATTCAGATCATGAAATAGAAGTTGTCCGAAGCAAAATAAAGGAATTAATAGATCGATGTGGAGATCCACTTGTGACATCACAAGACTTATCGGTATGGGAATATTTAGGTTTGAACTTACTTCCTAAACTATGCTATACTCACCTTGTTGATATTTCTCTTTTTCGTCCAATGTCTGATTATTCGTTCCCTTTTTTTGTTTTAACAAGTGTGCGCCAGGCTGGCGGAATGTCAGCTAATCTGAGACATCTGAAGAAAAATGTGTTCCACCAAAAAAGAATTAACATAAATAAAAAATGGTTCTAAGCTACTACTGATAGGTTTGACTATTCATGTATTTGAAAGTATTCTACAGATAAATTGAATTGTCTCTACTGATTTGTCACTTTATTCAAATCTCATTACTTTGATTCATTTGCAAAGATTAAGGATCAAATAAGTAACAACCTGTATTCTGAATATATCTAAGTTTGGATTATAGTTATTTATAAGCATATATTTATTATAGTATCTGTCACTAAGCAGTGGATTGCAAAAAAAAATATTTCATTTTATTGCATTTTTCGAGGTCACCGACATGTTGATGAAATGTATCTAAGCTTGTCCTCTACCAGCAGTTTGAAGGTTTGTGCACCCATGAACTGATGTGCTTTTTATTTATTCAACCTTTTCAATTGTTTTTCAGACCAAGGTTTTAGCTAGTGAAGCATTGTTACGATATACTGCACGAAGAACAAGCGAATGGTTTAGAGAAGAAATTAGATTGAAGGGTGGACTAGATCATGTTATTAGCTTGGGTAAGTCTTCGTTCCAAAAGCCCTGGATACTCCGCTTGGAGAAAGCAGAAAAATCAAATATGAAATTTTGAATGGCTGTGGAGAGACAATTTCAAATTAGATCATTAATGGAATGAAATGACCATTTTATCACATTAAGTGACAAGAATTATGCAGTGCTAATTTTATTCATTCACTCATTGTTTCCTTCTACAATTCCCAGCGATAGTCTTCAATGTTTAAAAGAACAGTTTACTAGAATTTATAGTCCCTATTTAACATTAGGATTTTGATTTTTAAATTCTAGTGAAAGCTCAAGTTGATATAATCGAAAATCTTCCTGCCAATCTTGATTGCTCATGTCAGCCTTTACGTATTGAACGACCTCTATGCACATTAGAAAGATTACTTCGAGTACTAGAAAATGGAATTATCAACTCAGCACGTAATGCTATGTATCTTGTTACACACCAAAGAGCATTGCTATTAAAGAAAATATCATTGTAAGTATTATAATGTATACTATTGGAATGTCTAACAAAAACTTTCAATAATATGATTTGTAAAACTTGGTGAGGAATAAGTAAGTCTATTCTGTTAAATGTGAGAATGTATATATTTTGTCTGTTATCGAGGTCAAAGAAAGAGAAAGATGTTTCATAAAAGCCACCATATTATGAAACACCTATTTAACCTTATCATATCAACAAAAATACATTTTTACATGTTTATTTTTGTAGTGATCCAGAATTGTAACTTTTTAAAATGAGACAGCTACCAATCCCATGTTTTTTTGAGTAATGAAACCTTTTTTTTGCCAAAATATTTATAAGTACCATTTTAAGGAAAAAATGCTTTCAGTGAACCAATATTGACAAGTAGGTTGAAATGTAGTTTTAGACACAGGAAAACAACATTCTATCAATATGGGAGTACAAATATGTGGTCTTATTTAATGTTATCGACACATCCATATTAATCGCAAATATGTTATCGCAGGTTAATGACAAGATCTAAGAAATGGTTGGCACAAACAGAAGATATACGTGAACCTGACGCCCCACCATCATCTGCTAAAAACACAGCATCATTACTTATTAAAAATGTTATCGCACAAATCATCAAACTTCTCGTTAATATAAGTAATGATAGTGGTAGGTATCGATCCATCTATTATTTGCTTTGGATTTAAAAAAATTCAATAATAGTTATATTGATATATTTTCACCAAACTGTTGTTATACAGTATTAAAATATCTCTTCAACTCAGAGATTTTACCATGCCACCTTTTTGAAAATATACAGAATAGCAAATAGCATTTATGGCATTTGTAAATGTTCTTAAAATTTCAGATTTTGAAGGTTTTGTGCAGTCTTATTATTGCCTGACACCTTGAGAGAGATATTTCCAATTTTCTAGTAACTTTAAAGATGTAATCAAATATTTCCTAAAAGTTCCTTAAAAATTTATTACATGTCTGAGTAGCTGACATAGAAAGATAGATAGATTTATTTTGATATTCTTATCATGAGCAATAACTCAATATGATACAGTAATTGTATACGCCTATAAATACAGTAGTACACCAAAGAAAGGTCAGGCAATTGGACAAAACCTCCTGCAAAGTTTGAATTGTGCAGTATGTACAGGCCCCCAGTATCTAATCTTGGTATTCTGTCTGTATTTGGATATGCCAGATTTATTGAGTTTCTACATTTCATTTTCATATAAGTACGGTACTTAGAATAAGTCTTTGTTTGAAATTAGCGAACCTACCTATAGCAGAACTTGTATTTACTTCTTCTTCTTCATTACTTTTAATTTTGTTTAGAATGGTCAAGTACACGAATAGGTGACCAGGAAGGGATGCTACATAATATATTATCATGTATATTACATATACCCGAACATGTTGATGAAGATCATAGATATGAAATTATGCTGCTGGTAATATTTCATTTTGATGAATGATTATATTCAGGAGTTTCCTGGAAGGATGATAGCGCAACTTGTGGCCTCGAAATTGGATTTTGTGAAAAATCAATTGACTTTGCAACCCTGGTGCTGGGCGACATCCATGTAAAGCAGTAAATTGAAATTCAAATATCAAATCTTTTGAAATGCTGCATGACTCTCATTTTTGCCATACCAGCATATTGTGATACTAGATGTTTGTCATACATCTTAAAATGGTAGCAGATTGACGCAAAATTACTTCAAGTCTGAAAAAAACAACTGCTTAGATTGATGCTAACTATGGACGATATGTATAAAAGCGTATCTGACCCCAGGAAAATTTTTTTAAATATGTCTCAAAGGCTTAAAAAATGCTATTTTTTGGCTACTTTCCAAAACTAGAAGCGCTAATTCCATGAGTCCAGGGCAAGTGCAGTTATCACCATGATCTCCGCATTTCTGTGCAAAGTTCAATAATTCATCACAAAATGCCATATTTTGAACAATAAAAGAGATTGTAAATTAGCGAGAAGTATGAAGTTAGAGAATTTCTTTTGAATGTAACGGCTCTCAATGTGGATGTTGGTAAATAATTTAAAAATCCAATAATGTGGGCCGCAGTCCGTGTGTTCGGGACCCTTGAAATAGAGCAATATCTGGTATTGTGGCGGTGATTTTCTGATACAAAAAATAATAAAGTCGCTCAGTTCTAACTATTTTCATGAAAGTGTATGGAAATCTGCTTGCTGTATCCATATTATCTATTTTCATGATTTTTAAGAGTCTTGGATTGATGGTAAACCTCGTTGAAAGTAGTGCTAAGAATAGGATGGCACTCATGCAAATGAAAACACATTCCTCTGATCAAGATGATGAAGAAATTTCAATTGTTGACGCCTTGGTTCAAGTATTTACTATTTGATATTTATGTCCAGATAATAGTTATAATTAAATAAATAATAATTTAATGCAGGAATTTCATTTTGCTGAGCATACGACACAGATGAACCACGCAACGTGACCCATCTGACACATGCTTGACAAAACTAGTTTTGAAAAGTATTTGCATTTTCTGTCAGGTTGAATATATGCAATATTTGAACCTTTTCATCTATTTTCGACCTGTCTGAAAGAAAACAATAACCACTTGTTTGTATTGATATTTTCAAAAAAACAAGTAAAACCCTAGTTCAATTTTTATCACTGTTGGAAAACTAATATTTCTGATAATGATAAGATGTACTGATTTTGTTTTAAAAACCTTCGGTAAGAAAAAACAAATGTTATTATATTTTTATGATTTTGTCTTTGTTTTGGTAATTGTTATTGTCATTTTTTTATATCAGCTTTTCATTGATCGTGAAATTGCAGCAAGAGATAATGAAATTCTGGGTGAAGATGGAGTGAAAAGAGCTGCGGAAGCAAGAAGAATGCAGAAAGCTAGTGGAGCTGGGAATTTGAAGTAAGTTTTAACAAAAAAAGTCTGACTTTTTTTCAATTTGAAGCAGATAGATGTGTTAAATAAAGCAAAACGCACTCTGAACTATACAGTTTATGTGTTGAACATATGAAATTTGAAACCGAACCTTTAAAATAATATTGTGGTTTTCAAGTTTGGTGTATTGTTTCATCCTACTCTATAGTTGTTGAAGATGTAATAAATGTGAGATGTGTAATATAGACCAGGGCATTATCATGTTCACCAGAATATTATTTGACAAAACAAAGGCAAAAGAATGTTTTTTGAAAATCAAATTCATGAAACTTATTGAACTTTTCATTAAAATTTTCTGTTCAAAACATATTTGGCAGTGGTTTTAAACTAATGCTATGTTTTTCTTAAAGTTCCTGTGATTGAAAAAAAATTGAAAATTGATTTCATACTCATAAAAATTAAATTTGGTGCTTAGTAAATTTTGTATTCAAACATTTCCACAATAGCAAATCATCTCAACATGCCGTTGCACTTGGAGATGCAGATGATGAAGGATATTGGGTGGAAAGTGAAGAGGGCATGGAATGGGTTCCTGTACAATCGAAACGTGATAACGATGATGATCTACCGAGTAGTCAGGGATCTATCAGATCCATCACTGATCCGAATAATATTGAAGCAAAATTAACAGCAGAAGAAAAAGACGAAATGAAACAAGGTATAGATAAAAGTGACTGAGAATCTCGTTTTACTTTGGGTGTCGGAAATGTGAAAAGTGTTATTTTCTTTGAATATTTAACAATCTTCATAACCGTCAACACTGCTGTTTCAGCAGTATTGATGGTTTTGAACCTTCCTGTGCCAGGCACTCGAAGAGAATCTAGCAAGAGATATATTATAAAATATATCTTTATTTGCTAAATTACTTATGATGAAACCCATGTTATACAGGTTCCAGAGTAGCACAGTGGCAGAAATTGAATGAGCTTTGGGTTTCTGTGGACTTAGTTCAATATCTTTCATTTTAAGCATAAATACTGGTTATCAGTTAACTAATGACTAAGTTTCTATCAAACCATAAAATTGATTTCAAAAAATTATTACGAAAAAAAGACTGAAAACATGGTAATTAATAATTCTCTGAAAGCAATAATAGAAGTTGAAAGGCCAGATATATATTTTGTTATTGTCAGAAGTTGATTATGTTTCTAAACAACATCAAATTACTTTTTTTTTTTTTTTAGCTCTCGATAAAGCAAACGACCACATGGAAGCATCGATAATTGCATCATATACTGCTCTTGTGCTCGGTTGTCTTATTCATGGAAGTCGAACAAACGCTACAGCAATCAGATCAAAACTTCCAAACAATGGAGAATTATCACCCATGATCAAAATGTTGAAGAAATTCTTGTCTTTCATGAATTTAACAGTAAGTAGTCATTATGCTTTTGTTCTGTCAAGCGTTTTTTTGGGGCATCTCGTAATTGTTGTGTGTGACATTGCTGCCATATCCTTAAATATCACCTACCCCATGGTACATTGTAGACTAGTTAGAAAAATTCTTGTATCAATTCTGAGTCGTCTGCAAACAACTATATATAGACCATTATCTTGGTGACATGATTGTAACATTTAATGTGATGTATCTCAGAATAATTCCTGAATTCATATTTTTGATGCTGTAAATTTTTTGGTTTTGAAGCGGATAACTTTTGCCAGTCCACATTTGAATATAAAAGAAAATCCTAATGGATCATTTTAAAATAATTTCAGCACGGAATGTCAAAAAAAGGTGAACAAAAGCTAATACAAGTTATTGAAGATATGGAGGATGTCAATATAGACAAACTGTCATGAAAAGAAAAATCTTTGTACGAATATTCTTTTTTCTCTTTGTAAAAATGACTTTTTATGCACTGGACAAGATTTAAGATTGTATATTAGGGTGTTTATTAGGCCCCGTCATGATCAATCTCTGGTTCGTGTTTGATAAGACAAATTTGGTACCCGCTTTTTTTCTAGCGGGGATAACCAAAATTTAATATGGTGGCAATTTGGAAAAAATACCCTTGAACCAATTTTGAATAGTTCAATAATGCATGTGTAGGTGGATTGTTTCTGCTCTTTTTCCACATCAAGATATACCACATGAGCTTTTGTTATAAGTTATCAGTATCTTCTCAGGCATTGCTTCGCAATCGTGATATTTTATTTTTTCAATGGCTTTTGCTACTCTGTTTTTCTGTTGAAATATTGTAATTTTGTGATTTATGTTAGATTGTATTGGGCAATCAATAATAGCCAGTGGTTGTGTTCAATTTATCATATTGGTTTGGTTAGGTTACAGTGGGGATTTATGTTATTTTTGCGTTTCAACTCTCTTTTTTTTTACATTTTTTCTAGTATTGGGCCCGATATTATTTGTATTCGAAAAGAGTCTTTCTACAGGTTTCAATTCTTAATTCTTGGAAAAGGCATGGGCTGTAAGACATTCATCTCAATGAAAAACTTTGATCAATGTTACTAAATATAGGGATGGTTTGCCCTTTTTAGTGCAGAATCCTGATTAATATTAGTAAATTAGAGCGTAAAATGTATAATATACAAATATGCAGCGCAAAATTTGCACATATCCCAATCAGAAATTTTATGAAATTTGCTCTTTGCGACGCCATCAAACAGTGACTACTTGTCATTTTTCCGGTGTATGTTTATGGAAGGTATTTTGAGCCACATGGTTTGTTTTTGTGTATAATAATGTCATTGCAGAATATACAAAAACTATCCTAATGGATTTTGGTATTTATTTTCTTTCTATTGGTAAATTCATTATTTTTATGTTTAGTTCAGTTAAAGTTGTCCACCGAGGCTACTTGGTAATGATATTTCTAAACAGTTTCCATTGTCTGATTAAAATAATCTTTAATGTTCCCCGCCAGTTCTTTTGTAGTATTAACTTCTCTTATTCGGTTCAGTTCAGTTGTGATTATAATTTAATTTAAATAATTATGAATTTTATAAACTGGTTGTTAATATAAAGTTGTACTCATTGACGTTTATACATGAATTTGTCTCGTCAGCTATTCCCATCTACCATGTAATTCAAAATATACCAATTGTACATCTAAGTTTTGCTCAAGACTATGTAAAGCTGGCTAATTTTTATAATATAAACTTATTGATATAAGATAATTCTGATATAATGTGTTATCCTGTTTCATTTCAGTCAAAAATTTTGTTTCTTTTGTTTGTGTAAAATTTCTTAATTGTCCTGTGTGTTATCAAAAATGAGAAATGTATTGTTGAGAATAAAACGTTTTTGGAACTTTAGTTTCTTTTTTGCAGCACCCTGGTTGTCAATGTTGTTAGTTGTGGCCTCTTGGACGACATAGAGCTAAAATCTGGCATGGCATGTGTATTGTAGTTTTTTTTTTAAATAGGTACAAAAATAGTGTTTTCAAATGATGGTCGAAATATATGGGACGACATATGCCAGTACGGTAAGTGATATATTTCATTCCATGAGACCAGGAACCTTTACTCACACTTGTGGGTCACCGGCTTTGACTGAACTCACTGGCTTGCTTGTCCACTTCAAAATGGTTATATATTGACTGGATAATTAGTTTTCAGAAAGCATCTCAACCTCTAGTTGTATAGTCTCTCGCCATGGTAATAAATCATTGTCTCAACAAAAAACAAGGATTCCAATATATATGTTTAGATCAGTTTATTTGAATTTC
Organism: Styela plicata; assembly: GCA_963675895.2. Lineage (NCBI taxonomy): Eukaryota > Metazoa > Chordata > Ascidiacea > Stolidobranchia > Styelidae > Styela > Styela plicata. The sequence continues at coordinate 7,960,129 of OZ023151.1, read as the reverse complement.
ATTTTATTTTTTCGGAAATTCATGCAACAAAAATGCTAATGTTGCACAGCAATATCCATACATTGTTCTCTCACTCTAACTAAACGAAAGCATAACCCGCGCACACGCTTCGAGCTACGCGTCTCTGATCGTCATGACGCAGGTTGGAATCCCGTGGGGGTGATGAATATACCCGAGAGCGCTGCTTACGGCTTCCTCCACCAACTAGGTCCGTGCACAGGAAAATGAGAATCCGAAAAAACCTTCACCTCGATTCGGAACTGGTATCTGCGCGAGAGGTCGTGATTCGCCATGTGGTTAAGCTTTATCCTCGGCTTTCCTCTCCCGCAGGAAAAAAATGAAATCCTATCCACTATCCTATCCTACACATATATATCGATGTAAGACGTTGACGGATGAAGGGTTTATACCGACAATGTGAATATAACTGTAAGTTATGTATGTATGTTTATTCGTCTCAAAAAAGGTACATCCTCATTATACAATAATAAGAAACACATTATGATTATAGTTCAGGCTGTACGCACAAGACCTATTTGACCTAAAACACAAAGTGCCTCTTAAGCCTGCTACCCACTTAAACTCAAGGAAATTAAAGTGAAATATAAGTGGGGAAAAATAAATACCTTTTAGGTAAACAACATTGTATTGTATGCAGTAGAGTGTGATAACGAGTACTTTCGAATGGGCGAGGAAGTTAGTACTTGTACCTGTAACTATTGTAGTAGAAGATATAAAGACTACGGCCAATGATCCCTATCCCAAAAATATCTAAAAAGCTGGCATTCAAAAAAATTATTTTTCGATTTTTTTCCCAAGGTTTTTTACAATTACGTTACCGGTACGGTATTATTTCCGTTCTATTTCCTTTGCAAAGGGGACCCCATGTCACCTCCAGGAGGCACCGCTACTGTCCATTCTCAATGTTTTTATTGTCCGCTTGCGCTATCTACTGGAAGTTCATTTCAGGTCACCTGCGAAACGGATCAGAAAATCCTGAGACTGGTAAGTTAGATCAATGGCATGTACGGTAGCCATTTCACTAAAAAATTGCGACTTGGTAACGTTGCATTTGTTTTGAGCTGGTTGACGTTTTTAAAACAACAGGTAAATATGCATAACACAACAGTTAAATGGTCATAAACATGAAGTTAGTGTATTTTGAACACTCCAAACAAAACAAAAATTAGAGAATTCAGCGAAGGGCCGAACCTAACTTACCGTGCAATAAACAGATACGTTACCGGTAGGTACCCGTAAAGTTTAGTAAAACATGAACTTCTTCTCTGGTATTTGTATTGCTTTTTGTGTCACTAAGGTGTGAAATAAAATATGTCTATCTGCTGTCAATCACATGCAGCATGTGCTGCTCACCTTATAAAAAAAAGCAGCACAGAATAAGTGGTACCGGTACACTTAAACACAGTTACTCAGAGGAATGTGCGGTGGTAAATACAGAATAACAGGAATGCTGTACATTCAATTAATTTATTTCGGCAGTTTTTACTTTTTTCGAAAGTTGACAGAGTGGAAAGGGTATGATGATTGACAAACAGGGACCAAAAACTCAAACATGTGATTGAAAACCAAAAGTTAGTTCGAAATCCCGTTTTCAGAATTATCAATGGACGAGTACAACTGGGGGCCGTTTCGGTACATTTTTCCTTCGCTTTATGGTATTTTTATAGTTTTCGGTCAGCAGTAAAAACCGACTTTTTACCCCGACAAAACCTGCAATTTGCATTGTTAGGATCACAACTGTACAATTCAGAATTGCAGATTGCTCACCGTGATCAATTTTATTTTATCTTTTTAACACCCATAATTAAGGCATTATATATATAAAATAAATTGCAAGATAATGATAAAAAAATAGTCACTTCAACTATTGCAGAGCAGTGTCTCAACAGGATGGTGATTTAACGGACAAATGCTCATCTGCAGGTCTGTGACTTGCGCTTGTTTACCAACAAAAACAAATTATTTAGTCCAAAACCTCATTGTGCAGTTGATGAATAATAAATAAAAATCATCGTCAATTTTCCAAAACTAGGCCTGACCCATTATGAAATTAATTCATTTACATCCAAAGTGATTCCTTGTAAATGCGTGAGAGGAAACCAAGACACGTTCGACCTCCACGACGATGGCTGCCAGAGTTCGTATTTTAGTTGGCTAGCAGAACAACATTCTGCATTTATTATCAACGTTACGCGGAGTTATTTAGCTAAGCTATAAGACTAGACCTCGTAATTTCTGGGAGCCTATTTTGGAAGGGTTTTGAGGGACGAGAAGATATTTCAAATTTCTTCAACGGTCTCTTAAATCATAATCTACTTCTGTATCTCCAGTAGGCTCTACTCTATTTTTTGCCCAATTGGAAGAATAATATTTACACAATAAATTTACTGAGTGACCCAAATGCCAATCAATCCACAGTAAAATTTAATCCATATGGTGTTATAGGACCAGAAAAGTTTGAGTTCTCATTTTTCATAGAACACATTTCAATAATACCAATAGTCCTAATTCAAAATATGAAACTACGGTTATTTTAGGTCTACTCTACTTTAATCCAGTATTGCCCTGATTTATCAAAATTTAACTTAAGTTAACCGAGCACTGATAATTTGGAGTAATAATACTGCAAAATATGACAAACTTTTTGTATATTATCTCATTATTTTACTGTTTTGATTCAATCCATACTACCTATTTGAATATAGAACTTGAATTGAAAATTAATCCCATTATATAGTTTTGTTAGGGAAGAATAAAATAGAATTATCGATATTTCACAGGCTACTTCATCTTCATTCATCTATTTTAGATGGCCAGATTACTACTGTATTAAGGTTTTTTCTGCTCTGTTCTGTGACTGAATTCTGTTATATTAATTTTTTTATTGAAATTCACTTTGGGAAAGCCGGAAGCAGTGCCTAAAAGGAATCGATTAACGGCCACTTAAAAGCAAAGAGCTACTGAAAGATATAGTACCAGTAACTGCACTTTTAACTACCGGTATTTGAACCGTCATGGTGAAGTGCAGCACTGCCCTGGGGTATGATAAAACCTACCACTCCCTTGCTTCCTTATAGTCATTTTTTACGACACAGGAAATACGTCTATTCTGAATTTGTACCCTAGCTACAGGGCCTAGTTGTGACATGTGCCGAATATAACCCATACCTAGGCGTTACTGTGTTTTCTAATGTGACTAGATTCTGTTATGGTAATTCTGACATGGGCTGAAGATGAGGCATGCCCAAGCGATATCATCCTGTGATTACTTCGTCTTGACAAGCTAATTGTTGACCATGGACTTGTGATTTTATCATTGAAATTGTTTGCATAATGATGTACAACGATGTATTTTTAATACATTTTTCTACATGTTTGCTTAGTTACATGCAATTCAAAAAATTAATCCCACCAATGGCATATGTTTGACATCATGCACCACCGAGCGAGTAGGGAGACTTTGACTCAAATTTTGGGATATCCTGTTTAGATTCTTAACAAAACTTAAATAACATAAAATAAAATTCAGATGACAAAATTCAGGTGGATTCGGATTTTGATAAAGAATCAGATAATATGATTCTATTGCGAATTTAAGTTTGCTGAGCGCATGTAGAAACGTAGAAGAGTTTCAGGGCACACGCGATCGCAAGGATGCAGGCAGGTGATGGCCTGTTTCGCGTTTTGGTGTAAGATCAAATGTCAAATGACGGTATTTGGGAATGCCGATATAGATCCTTGTTTAGTAGACCAATGACCAAATATTGAATCATGAGGGTCAATTTTCATTATTATAGGAAATTTATAATAGAAAATTTGTAAGTATATTACCGAGGTGTGCATCATTCTTCATGCAAAGAAGTTTCCTATTGTGAATTTACACTCATTGAGATTGAGTTTGGCCTGAGTATTTATGATAATATGTCTACTCCACACCCAAAAATATCATTTGCTTCATGTGAGCTATGTCAACTCAATATCATGTTCAAATATTTGTTTTTGTCGGTAAGACCGGCACAGATGGGGCAAAGATATGATGCATTTAGTGATTGTAGTGTATAAAGTTCCTCAATTCTATTTATATTTTCCATTTATATTGGTTCCACACTAGCTGATCAGTTTTCTTGGAATGCTTCCTGGTTAGGTTATAGTTGAGGTCTTACTTTTTATTTATGGGTTCACAAGGTTTCTTTGTTCTCAGAAAGTTTTTGAGATCTTATTATGAGAAAACTTTTGCAAAATGCGGTTTTCTGAAATAGAGGTTATATTATACAAACAGAAGGTGGAGATCCCCTTGTCATAATAGTTTTCCTTTTTGATATTTTAATATGTATTGCTACAAAATCATATCAAAGTTAGCAGTGTAAAATCGAGGCATAAAACTTGGTTTTGTAGCAGAATAATAATGCTAATACTCACTAAAAATATTACGCATTAAGACAATCAAAAAAAGTTTTTTTAGAACATGTTTTGTTAAACATGATTACCTTGATGAATTGAACATGGATAGGCGACCATGCCTATTGATTTATATATAACATGATAATATGATTGATTTGTCCTACTTCAACAGAACTGTTTTATTCGAAATTAAGAATATTTTAGGTTGTTGTTGAATATCACAGCTCATGGTTAAAAGAGCATGGACTATCATTTTTTTATATTGACTGATGGAATGGCAATATTTTATATTAAACAAGCAAGAATTCGCTGTTTATTTAAATGTTTAATATTTCATGTTCCATTTTAAAGGTGTAAGGTTTAGAAGGCTTTGTACGGTAGGTGAGATTGTGAATATTAAATATGGCTGAAAGGGACAGTGGAGAAGAAGATGGACGGGGTGCACAAAGTAAGCAGTTTGTATTCCTGAGAAATTTCTTGTTGTTGATGGATTAGTAAGCTCTTTTAAGCAAACTATTCGGGTTGAAAACTAAAACAACATGATCTCTTTCCATGAAATTACAAGTGTATTTGTTACAAGCTTTTGTTAGGTCATTGCTGCCTAACTTCTTCAGACAAAAACAAGATATAGCTTAGAAACAGCTAATAGTGCTTGTTTGAATTCTGGTTGAAATATCAATCAATCATTCCCATAGTACTGATTGTTTGGTTAAGATGAATATGATCAAATACCTCAACACTCGCTAATTATGCCATTTTTACAAATTATTTTTAAGAGCAGTGCTTTATCACAGGTTATTGTCCATTCACAGGGTTTAGGGTTTTAAATATTCCCTATATTTCTTTTCTATTTTTACTTAACTTTATAATAAAAGATCTGATTTGTTCGCTTCTTTTATAAATTACAAACATTAGAATCTGCTGGTCGAAAGGCTCTTGTTTATGTTCTGAATTGGTTTATTTTCTAGGAGGATATGGTCATAGACAGCAGATGGATACGCAGGAGCTTGCTTCTAAGATGGTTTTGATACAGAACAAGCGTTTCTATCTTGATGTGAAAGAAAATAGCAGGGGACGCTTCATCAAAATTGCTGAGGTATGTACAAGACTAGCAGAATGCCAACAGCTCAGACAAATGAAAAAAGGATGCTGTCGGAAGAAAATTTAGCAAATAGTCGGCATTTTATGATATATTTCTTGCTAGAAGAAGAAAATGTCTCTTAAGTGCTCTGTAACCACCGAGGCAAATAAAAAGGTTTGAAATCATCAATATTGCTGTGAAATTGAAATGGCAGTGTTGATGGTTTTGAAACTTTTTTGTACATCCCAAGAAAATGACATGGACATTTTGGACATTCAAAGAAAAACAAAATTCCGCCATTCTGTCATGTACTACTTACTAAATATGTGATTGTTAAGTGTTAGTACTGAAGATAGTTCACTTTATAACTTGTTGCTCCATCTGCGCATGAAGTACTTGGGCCATTCTTCTGCTAAAGCGAATTTGTTATCGTCAAGACACCCGCTTGCTCTGTTTATTTTACAAATGTTATGTAATGTCTGTCTTGACAAGCTTTCTTTCATTTTGAGGAATAAATTTCATTGAAAAAATGTTTTCAGCCAATCCATACTTTTTTGATTGCCAATTTGCATCCATTTACTGTTGAAGCTGGGCTATGCGGAAAATTATTCGCCCGTAAAAAATCTATGAAATAACTAGACCAAGATGACAGGATGACATTCTTCCGATGTCGGAAACGCTAACATCATTTTCTTCGCATGGACAAAAAGTTTCCAAACCATCAGCACTGCTATTTCATAGCAGTATGATTTGTGAACCCCCTTGTATAGTTCAGTTACTATCAGGCCCTGTAAAAGAGGCATTTTACCTTTAGTAAGATAAATAGCATGGAATATTGCCCATTTGCAAAATTTTCTTTTGATGAAACTCATTTTCTTCGAATGTTTGTGTATCAGTGTACCTGACATTCTGGCAATCTGATCTAGACTGTGAATCTTTTTGCTGTGGGGGTTTTTGGGCGAGGTCAAAATAAACTGTTTTCAAGCTGGTCTAGATCTATTGAGAGCTGGAATTGCTTTAACTAATATTAATCAGTATTTGTCATCACGTGCCACCCAGCTGGAATTGCTTTAACTAATATTAATCAGTATTTGTCATCACGTGCCACCCAGGTAGGGGAAATGGGACCTTTTTTGCACTGACATAACATTCTAAACAATTCCTATAAAATTTTTAAATTTGAATTTGTTTGATATGTTAGTTCAAACTCAATGGAATACTGTGGAGAGAAGCATTTTGAGTGATTTGTGAATGTGTAATGATATTAGACTTTTGCACATGATACAAGCAAAAAGAAAAACACCTTTCTGTTTCCTTTGTACCGATAAAAAGTGGTTATTGTTTGTAGTAGTTTTATGTGAAGATTTATTGAAATATATTCACTTCATAGGTAACTCCTGGTGGAAATAAAAATCGATTGACCTTGTCAATGCCGATTGCAACAGAATTTCGAAATCTTCTGGGAGATTTCATTGAGCATTATGCTCAACTTGGACCTACTGACCCCGACCATCTTCAGCAGGTGAGCTTTCAGGTCAATGTTACTCAAACTGTACAACACAAAAGCGTCCTTTTTTATTCACTAGTGATGTCGTTCGTGGACCTTACATATAGGTTAAGATAATTTGCACACAAAAACTCACTAAATCAATCTATGAATGCTTAAACAACAACTTTACAAATTAGCCAATTAGGCGGTTTTGCTCCCACGCAAAAGTTCATAGGTATTTTAAATGTGATTGGCCTAAGAAGAGGTCTTTGATATAGAATGGCATGTATCATAATTTTCGGTTTCCTGAATATATATTGCACTTAAAATTATTTGTTTCAATCTGGTTTACAGGAAGATATAAACAAACCATTAAAAACTGAAAGAATTATCCGTGAAAACAAGAGGTATTTCCTGGATTTGAAAGAAAATAGAAGAGGGCGTTATCTAAGAGTCCGGTATGATATTTTGTGAAGAAATTCCAATCTTGTACTGTTAATATTTTAGTATGTTTAGTCCCATATATTGAAGTTATCATTGGCAGCAGACAATGATATTTTTTCTAAAATGAAAACGTTGTCTTTTCTCCTGGGTGCAGGAAGTAGAGCTGGCCGGCATTGGGTGTCACCTGGTGCGATTTCATATCAAGCTGTAACCGTTTTTTAACAATATGCCATGGAATCCCAGTGTCACGGTAAACCGGCATTGCAAAGATCAAGGCAATACGGTATTTTGGAACACTCAATACCGGTGTTTACCGTGATACCAACATGCCGCACAGCTTTAGCAGGAACCTCCATGCTATTTTCTTTGGATGGTTCAGAACAGACTTGTTGAGTGTCAGCCACCTAAAGTATCCATCAGAAGAAAATTTAGGAAATAGGCAATATTTCATAATATCTTTTGCTAGAAGGTGGTGAAAATGCCTCTTGAGTGTGTGGTAGCATCAAAACAGTAGAAAAAAAATTTGACAAAAGCTGCCAAACAATGAATGACACAGATTCAAACTCCGACAAAGTATGGTCAAGATCGATGAAAAAAAAGGCTTCAAATAGTAATGCTTGCAGCGTGCGCTCCGGCAAGGTACTGTATCCCACAGCAATTAGGCTATGCTCAATAACTTGACCGTTTCCTATTTGTTCCAAACTGTACAGAATGACAAGATGCAGGATAAATCTTATAAACAGATAAAGTTATAAACATGGTTAGTTTCATACTGTTAAATAAGTTCACTTCATTTTTTTTGTATTTTAAAATTTTGTACTATAACATGTTTTGATAAAGTATTAAATCATGTTAATTAAATTTCTAGCCAACAGCAGGCATTTCCAATTATGGGGCCTGGACCTCAACAACCTCCTCAGATCGCATTACCTGCTCAAGGTATGTATTAGTCTTCGAAATGTGTACCATAATTATTCATTATCTTTTTTTGAATTGATTTATATTGATTGGCATTGTTAACTGCCAATCAGGGTGGCAGAATCTTGGTTTTCTTTTGATGTCTGAAATGTTCATGTCGTTTGTTCAGAAAGACGAAAATCTTCAAAACCATCAACACTGCTATTTCGTAGCAGTATTGATGATTATGAAACTTTTTCTTCTAGCCACAGATATAATATCATGAAATATTGCCCATTTGCTAAATTTTCTCCTGATTTACCCTATTTTCTTCAGTTGTCTGAGTTGCAAAGCAGCTGGTATTCTTTCAGTCTTATAGCAGTATGTGTGGAATAGGAAATTATTTGTTTTGAATCATTTATTCAAATGCTGGTGCTGCCATAATAGGTGAGAGCTCCAGAGGGGACTTGAAGGAAACCAGAGTGGTAGATTTTTTTACCATCAGTCCGGGCAGATACCGCTCATTGCTCTGTAATATACGTTCAGGTCCTGCTTTTCTGTTTCTCTTTGGGAATGCAGTGTCTGGTACTACATTTTGTAGTAGCTTTTTGCCATGTATATAAGTGGCTGTTAGTTGAGTTTTTTTCAGTGCTGTAGCCTTTCTTAGGCTAAACTGGCGAAATAATGCGTTTATGTTATGTATACCGGTAGTTTGCTATTTTGAACTTTATTTAAAATATAGGTGTTTACGTTCGTTCGGAAAAATACACAAAGTAAAGCTGACGTGATAATAATAAGATTTACCATTATATAATTTTTCCTGTAAATTGGCACCATTCAACTAATATTTTCCACTTTATTTTTATTTTCTATTTTATTTTTATAATCTCAAGTGTAGTAATAGTAATTGCTTGAAATCTTCACAAATATCCTAAACCTTGTTGAACCTACTTTATTTTTAGATAATTACTGTTGCTAATGACACGCCGTTTTATTCTTGTCTGTCATAATGACATGTAAGAATAATGCAGCCAAATACCCAACTGTATCCCAGTCAGAAATATTTCGATCAAACATGTTTTGTTAGGTATGAGCCACTGATGGATAGTGTCGCTTAGGCACGGTCCATCTGTGACTCATTATTTGGAAAACAAAATTTTTTGACTAGGATTGCCGAACTTGATAAAAATTGGTTACCCAACAACCATTTGTAATTTAGTTTAGATAGGTAGCAATCGTCTTTTCTTTTATACGGTGATATATTTATCACCGTTTCCATTACGTTTAGTCCTTTGAGACTTAATCCGCACGACTTGTTCAATATGATATCGTCCAGGCGTATTTCTCAATAAGTATCACCTGTCAAGTGTCAGTCAGGGATTTCTTATGTGTACATATCACCAGGGATGGCCGGTACTAAATACTTTTTCTATACACATACATTTAAAAAATTAAGTTTGAATAATGCAGGGACATAATATTATTTTTTCCTATCATGTGACTGAAAGCAATGCTTTTCAATTAAACATTTTACTTTGTCAAGCATGTTCCACAGATGGATCATGCCTCAGAGACATGATCCATCGGTGACCAAGGGTGGCAGAACCTTGTGTTACGAATAGTAGGCACTACAATTTCATAAGCAATATTAATGATTTTGTACTTTTTTCTACAGCATGGTTGCTACTATACACTCAAAAAGACCTTTTAAAAATCTAGTGCCTAATTGCTGATACAGAGCCCTGTTGATGTTATGATAATATTATTACAGTTTTTCATAGTTATATCAATGTCAGATACTCGAAAAGATCTTTAGAATCTTTCTACAAGTGGTGTTTAAAACAACAATATTATTTAATTGCTTTTTTGATGAATTACGAAACTATGGTCTGTCTCATACACTTCCAAATACTATATACCGGTACTGTCAAATTTCTGATAAAAACAACCAATTGAAATGTAACAAAAAAAAGATTCAATCCAAAATATTTGTATAGATGTTGCTTATTAGTTCTGTGAAACCTATTGTTCATTGTGTGAAAACTTTCTGAAACTTCACTATGATTGGCGTAAATTGGTATCTTTTTAATGTATACCGCTACTTGAAATCAAGTACTACTTACTATTTTGCAGTATATATTTTTGATTCAATTTTAACATTCCTGCGCATAATAGTGTCATTTTCAATTTGACTTCAATTTCAAGCTATGTATGTTCAGCTTTTGTGTGTTATATTCTTTTGTTTTGAGTAAACATTGTTGGGCTGCGAAACCAGCTCACAACAGGAACAAATATTTCTACGTCAGGTTTGAAATGAAGAATTGAAATTCTAAAATTTGGAATCTATGCATTGAAAGTTAACCCTAGTGTCAAAAGGTTTAATGTCACCTTTGTAGTATACTACATCACATACGTAAAATTGATATGTTTTGTCAAGTATGCTTTACAAAATGATGTATCTATTAAGGTTATATGGAATTGAACCTGCAGCCAACGCGTTAGTGTAAAAACTCAAAGCAATTTTGTAATGTACCAAACTGACAGAATACCAGCTGTCTGGTCAAACTATAAAAAGGATCAAAATCATCAATACTGCTATGAAATGGCAGTGTTGATGGTTGTGAAGCTTTTTTGTTCATCCAAAGAAAACCAAGATTCTGCCACCCTGCAGTGTCTAAATCATCTTCGGTGTTGTTTCTTTTGATTAGGTCAAAGGTTACTCTATAATATAGTGGAAATTTTCTTTGGGTGTCCGGCGTCTGCGCAGCACGGACGTCGACATCTGATTTATACAATACCTCATGACACCAGAAAAATATTTTTCTTATTAATTATTACAAGAAATAAAAATACAATTAATGAGAATGTGTATACGAGGGATGTCTATAGATATATCATGATTTTGTTTCAACCTATTTTTATTTATGGGGCAGGAACATCACATTTTTTTGTTTATATTTACAACATAAAGTTAGATTTTTGAACTTAAAAAAATATTCCTGTTTTATTTACAAGCCCAAGATTTTCTGTTTAAATTTTGATTGTATGTTATAATATAAGGCTTTTCAGGTAGTTTTAAGGTTTAATTTAATTTCTTTTACTCAACAAAAATTTCATGTTGAAGTGTGGCGCACACCTTGGTGCCTCGATTATTGTTAACTGGAATGTACAATATTGTACATTCTCCTGATGTATTTCTTTGTGGTACTCTCGAGATTGAACTTTTAATACAACATTTGATAATAACAATAAATCCATTGCGTTTATATGATGCTATCTCATTATATATAGAGAGCACTTATAGTGTGCCGGCAACCGGCACTTGACGAACGTAAACAATCATTCAATAGTAATCAATATAGAACGGCGCTTTGTGGCACAATCACAATTTTTGCGCCAACTGAGTCGCACGCCTGGTATTCTTTTATATCTAAGAATACCTGAATCGAATCCAGAATATCGAATCATATTCCTAATAACATTGTGAAACATTGCACTAAAATGTGCAATTGTGCATGTGAAATGGAGTGTTAAAGGTCAGAGTCCACTACAGGAGTCTTTTCACATAACTAGGGAATCATATTTTTTGTGGTCAATCATTTTAATAACCCAAAGCTTTATTTAAATTATGGTGATCAAGGTTAGTGTTTCTGGAAATATATACAGAGCTTCAACTTCCTCACCTATTTTTAATCTTTGTATCCCAATTGAAATTTTTATTTTGTCAAGAAAGAGTCTCAGATTGACCTTGTCTCATCAATGCGATCCATATTTTCGATTGGCATACGTCTGGTAAAGTGGTAGACAAGAATTCATCTACACCAGACTATGTCTAGCCAAGATCTTAAGTATTTGGCATATCAGCATGGTGACCATCATGATCACTGTTTACGGCTTTCCCATTATAAAATATTATTACATATATGGCTAATTTCAATTCCAGGTATGATAGAATTCCGCGATGCATTGACTGGCGTTATCGATGAATATGGTCAGGATGAAACTGATGTTGCACCTCTACCAAGCAGTACTGTGATTGGTGAACGCAGATCCAAACAGGTTGGTATTGTAAATATTTTTTCTTAGGCAATATTTTTTTAATATACTATTTCAAAGTTACCGAAATGTCACAATTGAGTATTTGGCATAGTATATAATTGCTTGGAAAATCTTCAAAACCATTAATAACACTACTCATTGATATTATTTGATTTAAATTCTTTTTTAATTATTGTCAGAAGAAATAATAGTTTTGGACACTTGAATAGAATGATATCTCATATCCTGGATTTGAGTTCACTATCTTGCACTACATTAATTATTAAAAAAAGAGCGTTCGTCGTAATAATCAAAAAGTAGATGGTTTTGCAGTCCACCAGCAATTTTTGTGTTGTTCACAAGTTTCGCAACCTTGATCTGTTGCATTTAACTTAGTATGCAATCTGCTTGCTATACCTGCAATATTTTTCTACGACTTAATAATATGTTCAACAAAACCCTAAATCCCCTGTGACCCAGTATCCGTCAAAACAATTTTGTTGATTGCGGGCCACTGATGAATAGCAGTATTGACCACCAGTGCCAAAAAAGAACCAACTGTATATGTTCCGTCCCAGACAAAACTACTTTTCTGATATTAGGGTAGTCGGGATATGTTTCTCTCCCAGAATTGGATTAATAAGGAGTGTACTTCTATGACAAATTATTGAATATCGGTATATACTCTCATTGAGCAAGCTATCACTGATTGATTCAAATTTCTTCATCTGTGACCAATCTTTTTTAACTTTGTTTATGCATGTATGATATTGACCATGCTCATTGCTCATCCATGGATAACATTTTTTGTTATGAGCTAGGTTTGTAAAAAATAAAATTGTCACTACAGATAATAATACAGATAAAAATGCTATCGATAAAGATGTACAATGGTTATTGATTCGTAAAGGGCGCTCCTCTGCAGTGTTGCTCGACGTCAGAAACGATTTTTGGTCAAAATAGGAATTTTTTTTTCTTAATTCACAAATATGGTCAAAGTTTTCACGACTTTAATGCACGCTTCTTTAGGGTTCCACTTGTCATGGTTGTGCAACAGCCATTTTAAATTTTCTACAATTTTAGCCTTTATTCACTAAAAAATAATACTGCATTTTTAATATAAAAAAATGAAATCTGCATTTTAAAAGATATATATATATGCATATTCTGGGTGTCTTACAGTATTAAAGTGATATAAAATTATGAACACTGCTTTCTTTCATTGAGACTTCTGAAGAAATTACTATAAAGGTTTTGACACTGGAAGCAAAGCAAGATTCTGTCACCTTGCTCCCAGTTATCGTGGAACTGGTGTTTTGCTATGTTTTATTTTAAAATCTATGGAACATTTGAATATCACTATTATGCAAGTTTGTGTTATAAAAGAATATGATTTTGAACACAAAATTGGAATTTTAGATTTTATATGAATAGGTTTTCCCTTGTTTCATTTTATTGAGTTTTTAAATCAAATGTCTCGTAATAAATGAGGTATTTCCTTTTTACTGTACAGTATTCTGCTACAGAGTATTCTGCAGCTTTTAGACATGAAATTCAAACTCGATATTATAATGAGAATGTTTGCTACTATAAAACTGAGCTTGAGTCATTCCAATTATCCTAATTTTCAAGATCCATATCTTTTGAATAAAAAATCATTTTTTGCTTTATATTTAGCAGTTTATATTTTTCATCCAACAATTACCAGTAACATAATTTTGTTGTCTGCGTTGTCGGCAGCGGCTGCATTGTCATGTTATTGTCTCTTTATCTCTGCGGCCTTCAAGGCGAGCTGAGTTATTTGCATAGCACACACATCTCCACTTCTATTTTATTGAGTTTGTTATGAACTTCCTGATATTAGAGCCAGCACTGCCCATGAAAAATTATTACAGACCTCACGGTTTGGTTGTGTTGCAGAACCGATCCAACATAAGTATGAATACAAACTATTATTACTGCTTTAACTGAAATATCCTATATATTTTAGTTAAAAAACTAATATTATTTTGTATTAGGAATTTTTCCTCAATATTTGATTGGATTTTTTTATTGAAATATATGTAAGCAAGGCTGTATGCAAAAGTTCTTGGATTGGAGTCCATTCTTGAGAGATATTTGATTTTGAACATGTTTATCATGGATAGAACAGTAAGTTTGAAGAGACCAAAATGAGTTTATGCAAATTTTATGATTGATACCTATTGCGCTGAAGATAGATATAAAATATTCATAACTCTGTTGTACAGATATTTCTATTCACTATGAATTGAATTTAAAACCAATAATATTCAATTAGATATATTTGTAGGAATGGGGTGAAAGTTTTTTTTTTTTGTTTGTAGTGCACCTTTATAAGGGTTTTTAGACTAACAGGTGTGTAGAATTGGATTTTTACAATCGTCAGCATTTGAATTCATAAAATTTGACATTATGATTTTGCTATAAAATGAACAATTTTGAAATAATCAAGAAGCAAAATATGTTTTTATAAATATTTGAACGTTACTCAGTTTTAAAAACGACATTCGTTAATGTTGATGTCTTGTTGTTGAATATTAGTTCTAAAACTTAATACTTCTTGACCCTTATTTCTTCCCATATCAGAACAGAATTTTCTCAAGACTTAAAAATACCAGCAATACGAACAAAATATTAGTATCAATTGCAGTTTATGATAGTTATGATGAAAATACTAACATAAACATTTCCTTTCAGTTCTTCATGGACATTGGACAAAATCAACGAGGTGTATATGTTCGAGTCACTGAACAAACTCGATACTTCAGATCAGCAATTACCAGTACGGTCATTTATTTTTCAAGATTTATTATTCAATCAGAAATTTATTTCTTCAAGTATGGCCCACAGGGGTACTTGGTAGTACATCTATGAAACATAGAAATATATTGCTATGTGTTCTTTTTTTTCACATATTGTTCTTTCTAGTCTATGTTTGATAAATATGTAATACAAATTCCAAATATCTGGTAAGTTTTAATTGATCATTAAAATAAGGTATGACATCTTTACAATTACTAGGAAATTTGTTAATATAAAGGCATTTATTTTAGAGACTGGTATTATAACCTGGCTATCTGGAATGATACAATGGGCATATGGTAAATGCTGTTATGCGTAGGGATAAACACTAAAATGGTCACTGGTATCTTGGGTTGAGTCCAGGATTGTTCTTATAGTTTAGTTTAAAATAGAATTTGAAATCTATGTATGTATGCTTATTTGTCTTGAGCAATGAAGATATCAAGGAAAACACAATCAAGAGGGTATAGTTGAGATGGCTGTATGCACAAGACTGGTTTGCCTAAAACACCACCGTTGTAATACCCCCTATATTGATAATGTTTTAACATTTCAAAAAAATGAAATTGCTCATATATTGGACCATAATAACCATAAAAAGAATCTAATTAACCTGTTAATCTTGTTTTAGTTCCGGAACGTTACTGGAATGACTTCTCGAAGTTTTTCGCTGATGCCGAGGATCAGTTGAAGAATCCCTCTGCTGGTGATGCTCCTTCCTGTACTGGAGATGGATCTGAAGGTGAAGAGGGGTCAGAGGTCACTGGCCAAAGAAGACGAGATTATGAGTACGATGATGATGAAGAAGTTGGGCAGAAGAAAGATTGATGTCGTACATTTAAATATTTGAATGATTAAGGTGAGATAAATTTATATACGATTATTTGCAATGTAGGGTTTTGGTTTGTCACTTTTTGATGCATCCATCATATGTAAAGTATGACATGATTGATCAAATAAAAAATAATTATTTGTTAGTAAAAATTTCTGGAATTTAGACCCTGTGGGCCTGAACCTAATTTTGAAATAAGACTTCTAACGTTTTATAGTATTTCTGGATTTCATCTTTCCTGTATATTAATGTAAGAAAAGTGGATATAGTGCCTATTATTAATTGTTATTTTTTGTTTCTTCTCTCTCTATATAATGCAGATTGACTTCATCGGAAATTTAATAGACTGATTTTGACTAAAAATGTCTGTGCGTATGTTGATCTTTTTGTCATCGTAGACATGTACTGGTAGTAGAAATCGTGACTGTTCGACCAAGAGTTTTCAGTTTTGGGCATTTTGAATGTAATGATGTATTGGGCTTATGTAAATCCTTCATGAAATGGAATTGATAGACAGATAGATAAAATCATGAAAGATAATAGTATGATATTGTTTTCAATAGGCGTTTAAAATGTTTTGGTTTGGTATGATGATAGTTGTCAGAAATTCTTTAATATTTTGTTATGAATCAGATTTGGATTGATTAATTTAAAACGATATGATTTTATTTGAAAGTTGCGCTCCCGTCTCAAATATTTAAAAGACTGATGATAAGCAGCGAATATTAAACTAATCTAATGTCATAGAAACTGGAAAACAAAACTATCAAGTTTTTCGGGGGTACGCTTTAAAAATCATTTTCGAGTTTTTTTGATACTGTTGTTTTTTTACTGTCAATTAATTTCTTGTGTCCTACTATACTGAAAATTCGAACATGTTTTTTTGTTACCGTATATTTGTCTACCCGATTAGAAATGTATTTTTTCAAGCATAAACCGCGTTTCATCATGTGGTTAATCCATTAGTGTGTCATGTTTGGCAAAACGAGAAGGAAAAAAATATTAAAATTAAGTACCAGTCAATCTTTATTTAAAATACAACTATTTTGTATCCTTTTTGAGTAAAGAATTTGATTTCCCCAAACATGATTTACAGATGAAACTTGCTTTTATTGACATGTTCATCTATGGGTGTTATTTGATATGAATCCCTGTCAGAAATAAATTATCAGCACGTTTTATTAAGTATGAATCACTAATGGATCGCGTCAATGAGACGTTTTCCATCTGTGACCCATGCTTGACAAAAGAAAGTTTCTGAGAGGGACACAATTTGATCGGCTTAGGTTTTCTAATAACGTAGGTATAGATTATACTTATATTCGATTATATGCGTTTTTGTGTTCTATTAGTTTGAATATAATATATTATCAACGCACGCCTGTCACATTACATCTCGAAAATGTATATTTTATCCTGTCATAATTGCGCTTCTGTCACAATAACATCACGTTCCTCTCAAAAAGCATGAATTTTTAAAAAAAAAAACTACTGGTACACTCTGAAATTTGGGCAAAACACGGAAAATGCAAAATTTTTGAAGTATACATTCTATGAGTTGGAATAACCAAGTTTAACGTATTTTTGATATAGGACTGAAAAATTTTTTCATATTTGCTCGATATTTTTTTCAAAATTATTTTCGATGTCAAAAATTCACAGCTTTGAGTAAACTCCGAAAGATGGCTTAACACTAATCTGCAAATATATAAGCCAGCTTCGAATTCCGCTTTAGTCTTCTAAGTTCCCATAGTCATCTTAGTTTCCTATTTATTTCAAAAAATAACTTATCTTCTATAATACCATAGGGTAATTTTTCACTGCAAAACGGCAATTGCGTAATGCTAAGCACACTCTTTTTTTTCCGCTGTGCCGTTTATACGCAATCATTTAATCACACTAGCCGTTAATGTATTGTACAATTCGTGTACTATAATTCTATCTCTCTTAATAATATCATCTATATACTATTAACAACAACTATGTATTAGTTTGGTTTTTGAAAAAAATATTTGGAGAATTGACACGTATAAATTTTGCGTTCTTTTCTTCCTTTAAGGCAATTTTTGACTGAGTTGGTTGATTTTTGTTTTGGACAGGTAAAAATGGATGAAGGTAACCTTTCATTGGTTAATAAGGTGGTGTGGGTGGGTAATTAAACGATTTTAGTCTGTATTGATTTTAATGAAGGGAATTATCAAGGTGGATACATCGTTCGTTCTTTTTTCCAGTTTGTTTCGTGTGCTCCAAGGTCTTTGTGCGATGATATTGAAATGAGATGCTCGACCAAATGTCTGTTTGACTCATTATTTCAGTAACTAAAATTGCAGCTCGCTGCTGACGCTACCCGGTTAGAAATTTCATTTTGTCAAGCATAAGTCACAGATGGACCACGCCTTAGCGGTTGTGATCGATTAGTGATTCATACTTATCAAAAGATGTTACGGCAAACTGTTTCTAAGCGGGTGATAAATGCACCTCGGTAGCAAATCAATCCATATACAAAAAACAGTGGAATTAGGTCAGTGGAAAACTTCAGATTTGAAACTGTATCAAGATTCCAAAACCCATGGATTGTAGAGACAAACTAGCACGTTCGTTCGTTCATGTTTTTCACAGAGCTGTCGTCATGTGGTGTGTTTCGTTCAACTTTTTGCTCTGTATAGAATATTCTTTGTATTTTTTTGTGCAAATTGTTTTTAAATTTTTATTATTTTAGCATGTAGAATAAAAAAAAAAATAATAAGTAATATTCACCAAAAAGTAATTTCTGTATAAATTGCTCATGCACATAGAAAATTTGAAACTTTCTCAAGTGTATTTTCGTTGATGCCTCATCAAGCTTAGTTTCAGAATAGCCCTGGCAAAAGGACATAATTTATTTATGAAATTAGAGTGTATTTTTCATCATTTTGGTCAAATTTCCGTTGTACGTAATTGGATGGTTTTTCATGAATTGGATTTTTAAGTAAAATTGAGCATGATTTGAGTGTATTGTCGTTATTGTGTAGGCTGTGGGGATAGATGTCTCGAGCGTTAAACCCTGTGATAGGTAGTTGCGTTCTGCTGTCAAGAGGGACGTCCGTTTCAGTTTAAACAGAATCCGATATTTGCTATATGGATCGGATAAATATTCAGATAAGCTGGGTTGCTGGTATTTTGCAGCAGAATCCATATCAAATTTTATGTTGTAACATTTATCATCATGTATGGTGATTTCGCTGCAACATCATGTTAATTTGAGAAATGAGAATCAAAAAAACCAAATTGCTCCTAATCTGAATAACTGACTATTTTTCGGATAGAGATGTACCTACGTGCAGTTGAGGTAAGATGTTTGGTATTCCAAGTAAGCAACTTTGAAAGGTTGAGTCGTAGGTGGGAATGTTTGGTGTTTTGGAGAAGAGTCGTAATATTGAGGTTTTTTCATACATAGATGTACGGTTGCTTTCCATGCAAGATTATCTATTAAGAAATAAATTCGTTTGGGAAATGACTAACTTGACAGCAGGAGGATGTGTAGTCATTGGTTACACAAAATTGAACGACCTTTCGCCTGCGATTTTGAAACGCAAGATTGAAGCAAACGTAGTTTCATCGGAGCAAAAACCATTTCATAGCAAATGCAGTAGTACTTTTTAGCTATTAATATTCACCAAAGGTTGGCAGCAGTTACGCGAAAGCAGACCACTCTTGTGTTTACTACATATATGTGGCTCCAGCACTGTAAGGAAAAACATCCCCAACTGGACCAGCACGGTGTGGTGTAATGAAGGGATGGTGTCTTCTGTCCTATGCCACTTCAACTCACCTCCAGCGACACACAGTACATGTTAGTGTAGGCGACATAAGCACTGTTGATTATGAAACTTCTCTCTCAACCCACAAAAGTTACATATTTCCAGACATCGAAAGTCTAGTATATATATATATATTCAATACAAGCTGGTCATTTTCCAGGTTGATTTCATACAAATCTTGAGCAAGCCATTAGCATTTTCCTGCCTCAACCCACTCTGGTGTTATCATTTTATTCCATGCTATGCCCTTTTGCACCCACCATGGTGTGCTTAGAGAGTTGAAAACCTTGAATGTCAATCAAGTTTTATATTTTTACATTATTGTCAAATGAATATATGTGAGTAAAATGCATAAAGAAACAAGCCAAGATTATCAGACACAGGGAGTTCAAATAAAAATAACTAGTAACAAAAATCTGACACTATTTGCAACGTTTGTGTAAAATAACTAAAGCAATATCGATGTAGAGTTTTTTATCACAATACCAGTTATTGATAAAAATGTCTAACAGGTGGGTCACACGGCCTCGAGATGCTATCTATTTGTGTACGAATTGCCATAAATCTATAATAAGCTGTTTGAATTCAAAACATAACAGTGGAACATAAGTTGAGAGGGTTCCAAATAATAAGTTTATTTCAACTGAGAATCAGACATTTCAATTAGCAGGGAAACATATTATCTAGAGTTCGAGCATTATTGCTTCAGTCATTATTGTACTTGGGGGCTGTATGTATTTAACATAATTCCGATCAAATTCAAAAATTACCCAACTAGATCACACCTATAAAGTTTTATAAAATTGTTATATGATGGAAATTGCATCACATGGGGTTTCCACATTCAGATGCACAGAACAAGCAAAAAATACTGGACAAGCTTAAAAAAAACATTATGTAATAAAGGCACAAAATATAAAGGCAAGGATGCTCATTTAAAAAAAAGTATCGAATGTGATGGATGTATAACATACTAAAGGTCTTATTTCAGTCTTAAACACAGCCAACAGCACGTTTGGTTGAAGATAAAACTGAATGATGTTCAAAAACGCTAACCCTATTTATCAATCAACGAGTATCCTATCACTGTGGTAAAAAGGCCTTGCTTGAGGTAATGCACTCAAACAAGTGACTGTTGAACATGAAAGGTTTATTTGGCAGAATTACTAGGTTTATTTGGCAGAATTTAGTTTCAAGTTACAGATAACCAAAATATCCTTTTTTAGAGTACATAACTACCGTATATAGGTAGGGGAAATTTTACGTATTAACAACACATCAGGTCCTGCACTGTAGGAAAGACACTACTAAATGTTTTCTTTTGAATATATCCGTTATTATGTACATTCAGACTACAATTCAAGATTTTGTTGTAAAATAAAACAATACAGAATAATACAAAAACGGATTTAAATTTATAAAAATTCGATGACATAGAATCAACTGAATTCATTCATTCGTAACATGTGTACCAGTATGTGTCATTATTGCACTAAACGATCAAACCATTTCTGGAAAGGTCAGAAATTAGTATTTACATAAGTAAATAAGTGTATTATCACCATATCCAGTCAGAAATTAATAGCCCAAACATATTTTTTGTCAAGTATGGATGTTACTAATAGAATGCGTCGTGAAGGAGCAGTGCATTTGTAATCCATGCTTGACAAAACAAAAATTCTGATCGGGCAATACCCATCCATAGAAATTAGGTATTTGGCATATTTTAACATTTCCAACTGATGGATACCATCACACAGGCAAGATCATTTTTGTAGCTCAATCTTGACAAAACAAAAGTTTTGATATTATCTTATATAAATTTTCCGAAATACTATCATCATTAACCCCATGAGTCGAAAACTCAGTCCTGAATTCCATATCCAAACTGTCGATTTCCTCGTTTGTATCTGAAATGACAGAGAGCGGCTCCAACGATGAATCCAACTAACGCCATGGCTAAGCACAAGGCAGCTATTGCTCCATTTGAAAGTCCTTTCTTGGTGTTTCGGTCCAGAGCTTGGAGGTGGAGAATACAGATCATTGCTTTCTACAAAGTAGTTTGGGAAAGCAGTCATGCTGATCTTTTCGCCCTGATATTGAAAAAATGACAAATTTTATAAAAAGCATAAAAAATAGTTATATTCTAGTGGAGGTGAGTTCCAAACTTGTTCGCTGAATCACTATAAACCCACACTTCATTGAATAGAAAACAAAGTGTGCTTTGAACCATTATTTTAATAATTAATGCACCTGTCCACCAGTGATACACTCAAGTATCCTACCTTGATACAAACCCCATGGTGCTATACATATTGCATGAATGCATCAGAATCAATTTAAAAAAATATTTTCAAAACAAACAAACGGTTTCATAGTTTAATTAACTTTAATTTACTTTCAAGAGAAGCAGCAACTGGTTAATACCACTGAAATTGAAAAAAAATTGCTGTATCATAAATGCAAGTCGAGTATGGTGCATCATATTACCCCAAAAATTGTATGTGACATAAATATGTTCATCGAACGTTATTTCCTTGCGTTTTTATAACCAATGCACCACCCCCCCCTAAATATGATAGGGCTTTCGTCTTTTCAATGTGAATATTATGAAATCTACTTACTGTAGTTTGCAACTGAAAATCAATTCGGAAACTATTGCTTCTAACAGCTTTCTCCAAGTTAGATACTGCTTCAGTCAGATTAATTCCAGGGAGATACTCCGATGTATTACCTAGTATCAATGCAAACAATGGAAATAATTAAATGCTAACAAATACCTACCGGTAATTGATTATTACATAGTACATAAGACAGAAAACATTTTCAAAACTTATTTGGTGTGCGGATGATTATTACGTATCTAAATTATTCCATTTCACAAATGTCTGGGAAAAATAAAGAAAAAATGGACAATTTTCCCTTTACTGGTATATTGGTGGAAATTATTGAAGTTTATGTAAAATCTTAACATACCCAATGAAATTACTGTATTAATTGTCAAGAAATATTTTGAGCACATATGTTTTTGTTAGTCTTGAGTCACTAATAAAGCCTGTTTTGGAATTGTCAGCTATGTTTTCATTTATAAAAAATTCACACCATGAAAGCTGGGTTGATCATACAGAGTTACTGTTATAAAAACCATGGAAGCTGCATTATCTTTTCCAGATGATCGATCAGGTGCGATTTCTTTACTGGAGTACGAGGAGACTCTGATTTTCGATACTTTAGCAGCAAGAGCAACAGCATTTTGTGTAGCAACTGGAAAATATTAAAGTGAATTAGGAAATTGCTAGAAATTAGAATTTTTTATTTTCATATTGTAGGTAACACGAAAAAACACAATCACGCAAATTATATAATTAACTTGCCAGTTTGAGAATCCTTTATTATGAAATTATTTTTTTTCCTCGTAAATTAACTTATTTGCATACAAAAATATTATATTATCGATTGTTAAAGACAATACTGCTTATTGTTTTCTTAATTCAAGTCTGTTTTTACAAGATGTGAGCAATTAGACCACATTACAGCTTTTCCACTAAAGTGCATGATTTTAACGAAATATATTATTTATGTCTAACAATGAGTGATCGAATAATATAGGCCTAAGATATGGTGAATAACTGCTGATTTCAAAGCTTGTTCCAAAATATTTTAACATGAAGTATGAGAAAATTTAATAGAAATTCAATCTCGCGATTACATATCTTTTTAACCAAAAACTTTTTTTCTCCAACTTAGTGCAATTTTTAAACAATTTGAATGTTTTACATAGAAATGAACACGAAAGTTTGTTTGCAATATAATATTTTCAGGTATACAAAAATTTGCAAGAAGGGCTGACGTGGCATTCATCCAAAATTCATTTGTTATCAAAACAGTCAAAATTTCGAAAAACATCATTTTGTCAGATATAATTGAACAGTAAAGATATCACATTTCAGTTCGTATTAGAAAAAATACTCCTTCACCAAAACATAAATTTTTCCATTGAATTTCCATAGTGATCAGAAGCATTTGTTTTAGAAACAAAAATAAATTTTAATCAATTAATATAATTATCAAAACTATCTATATGTACTAGTTGTTGCACAATAATGAAGAAAATGCAAAACATTGTTCTTATTTTCTTATCACATGATTTTGCATGACACAAGTCGAAGTCAAGCATTGCCTCTGGCTACATACTCATATCGATCACAATATGACAGAATCACATGATTTAATAAATTATGTGAAAGTGAATGACGCAGCAAAACAAGATTATATTATGATCAAAACTCTTTTAAGATATAATACAAATATTATAAACCTTTAATCAAGACTTTTAAACGTGAACAAGTAGTAATTTTTCTCAGACAAGTATGAGCTAAAGATGGACAGTGCCTCAGTGGCACAATCCATCACTGGCACGTGCTTGACAAAGCTTTTGTTGGGATTCTTGAAATCAGGATAATCTGACTACATTTAATTTTGGTTCTACGCATAATTCTGCTCTTTGATTGTTTACAAAAATTTACTTGATCAGAACAGTCCAGTGATTCCAATACTGTTCTTTATAGGACATCATATAAGCAAAACCGTTTTCAGCAGTATTGATGATTTTGAAGGTTTTAAATTCATCTGAATAAATTAGATGAAAGTATGAGGCACCTCAAGGAAGGAAAAGAATCTTGCATCACCCCATGTGAGAGTATGAATACAGCATACTACACTATGAGAGTATATGAACGTTTTACTCACATTCAGTATAGTAACGTATACATACCATCAATCTGGACAGAGAAATTCGACAAATATTTTGCATATGTATCTGAAAACTTGAGTACAAATCTTTTTTTGGTGCTAGAATTTTGACACATTCCAATATCATAAGCATGAATTCCATGTCCCAAAGGCAAAATGTCCGATAAATGTATCATTAGATCTGTTTTTTTGGTTGTTCCATTACTCTGTAAAATTTGAACATATCATGGGTTATTCGAAAATGTTAACAACAAATAACAAAGAAAAAAATCTGGTAGGTTGTAGCATATAATGGTAATCAAAATATATACTATAGATTCACAAGAAAAGACATGCATATGTAATTTTAACTCACAATGCTCAAGCATTCAACCCAGCGACTTTTGAGAGGTATAGTCAAAGTAAAACAATTTTTCTAGTAAAAAAATTTGTAAGAAGCTTATTAGTGAGAACCGACTAATTTATTTAATGCTGGGGAACTTAGCAAACATCTCAGAATAAATGGTTTATATTATATTATTTTAACAACACAGACATTCACAACAATTATTATTCGGTATGCAGAGTGAGAGAATCTTGTTTTTATTCAGGTGTCAAAAATATTCATGTCATTTTTTTATAGCAGTATTGATGATTTTTAACTTTTTTTGTTCGATCTATCTGCTACCTGATACACAAAGAGAGACATCTTTTTTAATGAGGAGTACACTATGAAACTTTGCCTATTTGCTAAGTTTTCTCCCCATTGCAGCCATTTTCATCAGTTGTCTAAGTACAGTAGATGACATTCTGCCAGTATATTTGTTCAAATTTTGTGAATTAGTGCGAAAATGAAGATAACTCCAAATGAAAAAAACTCTGTCAAAACATCTTTTGTTAAGCATGTGTTACTAATAGAACTCTACTTACCTCAAATTTCATGGATAATTTTACTCCAACAGCCACCGGTGACGAATCCCCGTTACTCCAGTCTGGTGTCGTGAACATAAATGTCTCTCTCAATTCCGCTGTTCCATTTATCTGCAAAATCATGCAACACTGTTACACTAAAAATACGCCTATAAATTATGACGATTGCATTCTTACAAATGAAAAAAAAAACTATGGTATAGAACAATAAAGCTATCATGAACTCATCAACAATTCATCTGATGTATGAAATATTACATATACCAGTAGTCCCTTGATAGAATATGGTACATCAGTCAATGCATGTCTTTGCACGGCTACTTATATTTAAACATGATTAGATTTCATAGAATACAAAGTGTACACCTTTTTATGACATCTTCGCTCTTAGACTGGCATTTTTTCAAAGTTTAAATGCAGGCTGTCTAATTTTGGGGGTTGTATTAAAAGCATCCTATCAATTAACATAACAACAGATGACCTGACCTTATGTGGAACTGCTGAAGTCCATGTGTTCAATGTCATACCGGTGCGATGTGAGGTATGTCGTCCTGTGTAGGTCATATTCATTGCTTTTACAAAATCAACTTCATTTCTCATTCTATACTGTAAAAGGTATACAGTGTTAATCTAGTAAATATTATTAGTCTGTCTAGAATGATCAACTGACAGACTCATACAAAACAAATTTCCTTTCTATGGAAAGTATTCCTGGACACTGTGATGAATACAATATTGTTGCCAATTCTCAGTTATACTTATTTCCCCACTGTACATTGAATATTACCTATTTTAGAAATTTTTCAAACATTCAAAAAAAATAATTAGATAGCAAAATCAATAAAATGGCACTTCTTAAATTGAAAAGCAAGAAGTTATGAGAGCAATAAGAAATCAACAGGAAAGCAAAACATACAAAAATTTTTCTGTTGTCATACCATATGTAATCACAGAAAGCTGTATTCGAAAAATAAAATATCTGATCGGTCTTATCATGAATTAGGTAGTTTACTTCTTGATGTTTACTTACAAATCCAGGGTGTGTGGGATCAAGAGCAACATCAAAATTTCGCCACATAGGCTTGTTTGTTATTGGACTGACTACACAATTTCCCACTTCTTTATCAATCAAATATTCAACACCAGCATGGAAATCGTGGATGCTAAAAACAACACAAAAAGAAGAACATCAACGTAAACTTATCTAAATTGAAATTGCTCCTCCACCTTCCATTTGCACAGAGAGACTTTACACATTTACATGACAAGATTAATGAGCAAAAGATGGCAACTTGAAGCAATACCTATCAGACAATTATAAATGTATTATAATTTTAATTCAATATTGAATGGAATGTTTGAAAAACAGTACATATATACTACTCCTGACACTCAAAGAAATATTCCACCAGGGGTAAAATTGAACGAAAAAGCATTGTTTATCAAAAATATAGGTATAATATATTATAAATATATTGCAATAGTCACAATGTATTTTCATTTACACTAATGATTGCTTCTACTACTGCGGGGTTGGAACCTCCTTTGGTTTTATTATCAAAAATTCTAACAAGCCTATTTCGTAAAGCATATATTTTCCGCAAGTGAAAAAATGTCAGCTCCCCAGACACCAGAGAAAATTCCAGAAGAGGAAAATGGGAAATGTTTCACAAAATATCTCTTACTGGAAGATAAAAATGTCTCTTAACCGCCTGGTAACAACCAGTCTCTGAAAAAAGTTTTAAATCATCAATATTGCCATTACATAGCAGTGTTGATGACTTCGAATCTTTTTAGTCCATCCACGGAAAACGATATTAACATTTCGGCTGACACACTACGAGAAAAATCAATAACCATAATTGCACAATTGTTTCATAAAACTTACAGAGTATAGTGGTGATGGTACAAAGTAGGTGCAATTGATTTAGAAGAATTTTTTGGTGCAACAAAATCAACTCTGTAGAGTTTTTCATCATAATTAAAATGTTGCCTCCATGAAAAAATCTTTTTAGTATCTTTTTTGATTATTTCTTCTGTTACAGCATAATTATTTCCCATGGTAGGAAACGGGAGCATGTCTTTTCTCCCTGCGAAACAACGAAAAAATGTTTTCTCTCCGTGGGACAAGAGAGAGGAGTTGCAACAAACTTTAGAACAAACTGTTTCGAAACAGATACCATACTTATTATCACTATGAAATAGCGGTGTTGATAGTTTTGAAGCTCTTAGACAATGAGAGAAACTTGCATAAAAGTTTCAGGTATATGAAAAAAACAAGACAACACATTCAAATGAGGGGTAGACAATATCAAAACTTCAATCGTTCGATTCTGGAATCGAATTGAATCATAGTCAACAATTCTTTCTAGGAAATTGCAAAATACGACAAAATATATATGTATTTTCTTGTTGAAAACCCCAAATTGGATGATTCACATAAGGCGTTAGAAGAAATTGTAACATTATAATTAAAATTAATTATTAATTAATCGAGTATTAACTTTATAACATTAAGTGAATTCAAGTGATAGAGCCAATACATTCAACTATTTAAAAAAAAAAGCTCCATTCATTCAGTTGGCATAAAATTCGTACAAAACACTTGTTTTACCTTCACATATAACATCGTTGGGAAAATACATTGGATGTCCACGAGATGAATTTTTGTGATAAGATGTAAATGAATAAGTATATTTTTCAGTTTTAAAATCACCATTCACCGTGCTATTCACCTGAACAAACACACACAACAAAGCTGTTACCGGTACCAGCAAAGATTTACTTCCTCACAGTCGAAAATTTTCTACTTGAACATATTTTGTCATGTATGAGTTACAGATGGATCGCGCTGCTGAGGTGCGGTCCATCTGTGGCTAATGCTTGACAAAATGCAATCGCAAAATTATAATGCAGATAAGTATTCAATGTATAATGGACTGAAGAACAACAACGCACCAAGTCGACCAACGCAAGGGAAGTAAACAATACGTCATAGATACATTTCCTGTTACTGTACTTGCAGCGACCAAAAACTATACACCATGTACCAGTAACTGAACTACGACTATTTACTATACAAAAAGAAATTTATTTTTGTCACAATAGAGTTACAAATGGACCGGCTTTGGCGACACAATCCACAAGTGATTCATACTTGAACCAAACATTTTTTTCTACTTTAATTTATCATAGATGGTTAGATATAGGTACTGGTAATAAATAACACTGTGTGTTTTAAACATTTAAATGGATTACTAAAAGTAGAGAAAAAAAAAAAAACGATTACTATATCTGATTTCTTATAAAGATATACACATCTTATAAAATATTTCAATGAAATTAATTAAATATTCAAATGAAATTAGGGTTTGAAATCAGATTTTGCAGTCACAAGATATTTTATATTAGCACTCTTATTTAGTCAACATTAAGTATTTGCATAATTATTGGTACTTGTTGTCAAGCATGTATCGCTGATGTTCATGTTTGATTAATTCAAGTTTTCAATTAGCGTACCTTCACTAAAAGCATCAAAATGAGATAAGATCGGTGAAGAGTAATAATCAACAAAGGCATAAAGTAGAAACCAGACAAATTTTAAACTACCACTACTACAATTTATTGAAATACATGCAAAATAGAAAACTCAGTGTGTACTACAGCATTACAAGAAATGATTTTGAAATTCGCTTATACAAGATTTAATATACCACGATTCTCTTGCAATATGAGTTTTCTGCAATCAATCATTTGCTTCACAAATCATGTCTATCCAGACATTTATTATGCCCTCAATGGAGGTAACAATTGTAGTTATAATATTTCATCTTCACCTTGACATTAAAAATGACTGAATAAATCAATTTCAAAGTGATTTGAAAAACGAACGAATCGCTGTTTGATAATGATCCAACCAATTTTAAAAAGTTGGATCATCAAAATTACTGTTTTTAGCCTATTTTTTTCAGATTGACGTCACAGAAAGATTGTGACATATCAATTTGGACACGGTTTTGCTGCAAAATCAAAATCTGACACAAAAAATAAAACCTTACCTTCAAAACTACCATTAAAGGTACATTCTGTCCATCAACAACATCCCAGTCGTCACGACTAAAATATAAGTCAACATCATATTTCATTTGACTGTTGTTAAATAACAAACAGGTTGAATACTTATCTGCTGGTATTCCATTTATAATCGTATCCTAAAATCCAAATAAGCAAATTTATGTAAGAAGGTTTTGCAATCAAACAGGGCACTGATCAAGAATGATGTGGAGAACAGTCCAGAGTGACACAATCTTCTTTTCTTTAGGGTGTCAAAAATTTGGCCAGATCGTTATTCAATTCGGTCGATAGGTTTTTTAGTGTATAATTCATTAATCCCAGAGTGCAATTGCATTGCATCAACAGATTTAACACTGCCATTTCATAGTGGTAGCTTTGAATCTTTTCCTACAGTACCATTCCCTCAGAAGGAGATTCTTTTTTTAATTCTTCTAGCAGAGATATATGATGCCCATTTGCTAAATTTTCTTCTAAAGAAACCCATTTTCTCTGGGTGTCTGAGTAGCAGACAAGCTGAAACTCTTGTGTGTTGTGGTGTGTGTTCCACACCACAAGTTGAATTTCCATACCGAAAGCTCAGTTCGCAACTTTTACCCCATCAATATGCTATAAAACCACACAATCGTTCATTAGAAAAGATTTTGGTTGTTTTGCTCGTATAGAACAAAACATATTTCAAATTTTTGGAAATTCTGGTTATGAATCATCATAATATCGATATGGAGTATATTTGTAAATGGTTCGTAATATGTCATTTTTGTGTAGATACATCGTTGTATTTGTTAGTTTTGACAAAGAAATCCATATTTTTATTGTATCTATCTAAATCCAAATAACAACCATTTTTATCCAATTGTACATAAATAAACCTACATCACAGACTTCAAAAATATAGTGATTAGCTTTACATTTCCTTTGGTGTAGTTGTAATCTCCAGTCCACTTGAAGGAAAATTCAGGATTCTTGAATCCATCTTCAATTCCCATTCCAAAAATACTGTATGTTTCATTGTTCATTAGATCATAAACTTTACAAGTCTGGTCATCTAATAAAAACAAATTTTATTGACCCATTTCATTTGCCTATCACCTCTAAAAAAGTTAAAACTAAAAATGATCAACCAAACTGTTTCTTCATTCGAGAAAAAGGAATTTAAAATGCGGAACTCTAGAGAACACCCTGGGTATGCGCCTGCTAAATACTAATGATTCATTTTAATCCCTTCAAAAGGAGTCAAAAATGAAAAGTTGTGTAAATTCAAAAGATTTGTTATGCCCTCATGTAATATTTACAATATTTAGCAAGTTACATAACAATAAATTTACTAGGTAGGTATTCATTTGCGCATTGCCCTACAGATTGAATAAACTTTAGCATGAGTAAATTTTACAATACCGAAATAGGACGTTTAACCTCTTCTTTTACTCAACAAAATAACAAATACGGTAATAACAATTTCATTCAAGCCCTCTGGGAAATTCCTCTGCAGCTGCGACACCCAAAAATGTCTGCCATGTGATACAGATACAGTCTTTATCACAATACATACCACACATATACATTCTATATTTCTATTCGAGTCATGCCAAGTTTGAGCCCTACCACGCAAGCAGAAAATATGATACTAAACGGGAATAGACTCGACGAAACAAGATAATATTTTAGAATTATTACCCCAGTCTCCAACAATGTGGAATGTTTGATTGTGCTTATAATCATGATTTATCATCTCTGTCACCCATGTTGTGTTGCTGGGATAATGAACAAATAAGACTATGGATCCATTGGATAGATCTGACTTCTCATAAGCATCAAGTGTAACATTTTTGCCTAAAATAAATATAAAAAAGTGTTGATAAACTTGAAAAAATATTTGCAATGGATAAGTAAGACATTCATGAAGTCAGGAAAGCAGCAAAACAGGATGACAGAATCTTGTTTTTTATTGCATGTATGAAATGCTATGTCATTTTCTTTGTATGGACAAAAAGATCCAAAACCATCAACACTGTGATTTCATAGCAGTCAAGATGTTTTAAATAATTTCTAAGAAAAAAGTCTGGTTGCTACCAGACACATATTAATCTTTTTGCAAGAGGTATTTCCATTTGTAAGAAGTATTGTCCATACATTTTATTTTAAAACCCACTTGTCCTATAAGAAAGAAACTGTTTGCATCTGTGACTATGATTCTTGATGTTCATAGCAAACACAAATCAGAATTCTGGGAATGACTTTTGCATTGCTCATATCCTGTATCGAAGTAAAGAGCTGAGGTTGCAATTTTTAGATGTCAATAGTGAGACAATGATATTACAAGTAAGCAGAAAACACATGCATGTAGCCATTTCCAAATTAAATCATATCTTATGAAAGGATAATGATATGCTAGAGTAGCACTAAAATTTGCAAACTTTAAAATTGTACCAACTGAACTCTAAATGGGAAACATCCTAAAGGACTGAAGCAATATAATAAAGTACAGTGAGTTGCATCTTCCCTGGGCACGTGTAAATTTATTTAATACTTCATTTTCACTTCACTCTATTGCCACTCTTATGGCATGCAGATAATACATTTGGGCCATTCTAATATCTTTCAATACAAGGGTGGCTATGATATTCAGGGACATGGCATAAACTTGATCTGTAAATGAGCTGATGATATCGAAAGTCTATAATATGGCAGACTGTCAAAATCCCTGCTACAAGGAATGTCCAATATCCAACAGCTTTTGGTTTCAGAATCTAATACATTAATTTTCCCAAACCCAATCTGAAATCATATCGTAAACAAACAAAGACATCCTTTCATCAGCTTATATTTATGTGAAAATACATGTATTCTTGAAAAAAGAATTCAAATTATCATTTTGTTGATTTGAATTGTCGCAG
This sequence comes from Styela plicata, assembly GCA_963675895.2. Classification (NCBI taxonomy): domain Eukaryota; kingdom Metazoa; phylum Chordata; class Ascidiacea; order Stolidobranchia; family Styelidae; genus Styela; species Styela plicata. The sequence goes on along the minus strand of OZ023151.1, from coordinate 7,927,674 downwards.
AAAGTCAATAATAAAAATTTTGATTAGAATATGGCAAATCAAATCGAATATTTTGGGCAGCCTTACCTGCTACCCAAACACCTGAAGAAAATGGGCTTCATCAGAAGAAATTTGGCAAATTGGCAATACTTCATGATATAGCCTATACATTTCCAGAAGATATAAAATGTCTATTTTGAATGGCTGGTAGTGAACAAATTGTAACAAATGATTCAAGATCATCAAAAATGCATAAAATAGCAGCTTTTTCACTCATCCAAAAAGAATTAAAATTTCAGACACCCGAAGGAAAATGATATTCTGTCACCACATGATATGGTACTAAAATTCACAGGTTTATTTAACCCAGGATTCGAATTAACTTTGCATTCACAAGAAGACGTTCCAATTTAGTTGTTTGACAGTTAAATATAATTACTAGTAACTCAGCGTTAGAAAAAAGATAAAACATATTTATACTCTACTTTCAACACTGATCAGAACTTTGTATTCATATGTAGTCTCGTTGACAACTGGTGGTGTAACTGTGACAATGTTTTCATCACAAGTGAATTCAAAATCAGCCTGTGTTAATTTACACAATGTAACTATAAGAATAAATCCAAATGTCCACACCATTCTGTCAATCTATGCTCTGCTATGAAACAAACAAAACAAAATCACCTCAATTAATGTACAGGTTGAGGGTCATACTAAATACCAGTACTGAAAACAGCGCAAATTAAGAATGCACGACATCTCGTACAGATATCATTTCCAAGTTGGGGATAAGATTTTTTTCCTAACCGTTTATTGATGGAAAAGGACCTGTCCCATATCTCGAGTACAACGGGAACTATTCACCACTATGCGAAAAGGTCACAAGGAATTTATCCAAACGTTTTCGAGCTTGTAAAAGTTGTCCCAATACACAAGAAGGAATCGAGGTTAGATTCAAGCAATTACAGACCAATTTCATTACTTTCTCAGTTTGCTGAAGTATTTGAAAAACTCTTGTATTCACGTATTTCGACTTCTCTTAAAAAAAAGTGTTTGCCAGTTCGGTTTTGAAATGAGAATTCCACCGAACTAGCAATAACTAATTTAAAAAAAAGTTAGAGAAAATATAAACAATGAACAATTATCGTGTGCAGTTTTTTTTTGATTTAGCCAAGGCTTTCGATACTGTTAACCATGTAATACTCTCAGATAAAATGTCATATTATGGTACGCGGTATACCTCTTAAATTATTTCAGTCATATTTGAGCGTGCGTCAGCAATACGCTTAGAGCAATGAGTTTATTTCAAACCTCAGTGAGCTTCACTAGTTTCTTAAAAGAATTCTTTTACATTTAATGGTATTGAGGTGTGGGAAAAAATCCCACATTGTTTGAAAGATAAAACTCTTGCTACATTCAATTATCTTTTAAAAAAAATCGACAGGTACGAGCAATGATGAAAATGTTTAGGTTGTGTTAGTGTATACCTATAATCGGAATTTTATTATGTGATAGAAAAATTTGAACCAAACCTAATTTGTCGTGAATATTGATAGTCCAGTCAAAATACTTCGAAATTCCCCAAACCCCAAAAAGATTTGTCTGAAGTCTATTTTTGGATATTATGTAGCCATGAGCCTGCTGTACAACATATTAAAAGTTTACCGAAATTCGAAAGCTCTCCAAAATGATGACGCCACAATAGGTACAAACAAAACTCATTAAAGTCACAAAGGTGGTTTTTGTTTAGTCTGGTGAATTTGAGTGTCCCCTTTTTGGTTCTGCCAGGGAGTGGTTTTGTGGAATAGAGTTTTGCAACCGCTATCGTGGTTTTTTGTTTTGTATATTTTTAGGCTTTCACATCTTTCAGGGTTGAATATCATGGAAATTCTGAATTTAATTTAAAATATGATATTGACAACTTCTAAAAACAAAAAATAAGATAAAATCAATATGTATCTGTATGTGATATCAAATGATATATGAGAGCATAAATAACTGAAAAAAAATCCTAATCAAATACACTTGATCGGAATTGTAACTTGGTGCACCATCAACAGATACTGAATATATATATTCAAGTAGACAAATATTGGGATATTAAAACCGCAAAATTGTGTTCCAGAATATGTTTAAAATATGGTCTACACCAATATCCATGTTTCTTTAACCAAGAACCAACTGCCAACGCACCAACTATCATCATCTGACTATTCCACCTTCCTGTACTTCAAACTGGCAAAACAAACCAGTAGTATTGTTCACTATCAGATTTGACTTTTGATGTATGATAAATGTGATTGACTGGATAAAACTTATATACATACAGCAAAAGTGCAATATGTTGATATATTGACTTTTTTCATCTATTAGCGAGAGGCTCCCAATGATCGCAAAATAGAATGAATTAGGTGTCATCAGCGGTGTCTGTTCCTCAAAGTTTACTTTCTAGTCCCCCAAAAAATCCTTAAAATGTAGTTCTCGATTTGCAGCTGGCTCTCATCTTTTTACAGTTATGCATAACATAGAGGATGCAAAAAGTTTTTCCATAAATCATGGAACTCTCTGTCACCAAAATAGTTTTCATATGGTCTCAATTTGAAACATTTTAAGTCTCGTGCACCGTCTTGGCATTTTCAACATCCATGCTTTACAGTTTATGCAAGTTGCTCACTGCATAGGGCTCTAATGGTTTCTAGGATATCTACATTATGGAGCTTCATTACTGACGATGTGCGACCTCGTTGGGAAAAAAGGGTATAGTAAATGCTTATATGTTCACTATTTACGGATTCCAAACTTAATTCGAATTTCTAGGATATCTACATTACTGAGCTTCATTACTGACTATGTGCGAACTCGTTTGGAAAAAACGTATAGTCAATGCTTCTGTGTTCACTATTTACGGATTCCAAAATTAATTCGAACTCTGAACTCACATAGACTTTTTTGCAACAAACTTCTTTGGTGAGGTTGGAAGAACCCAATCACTTGAAAGCCGAGTCTTATTTGGAGATTTTTTCCTAATAAGATCGAATCGCAATCCCTGTATAAACAAATCTATCTAACTATTTCTCTACAAATTCACCAAACATGTTACAAACAAACTGTGAAATGCAATAAATTTCGCATTTCATCTATACAGTATAAGGACAAGACCAAAAAAAAAAATTTTTTTTGCGGCGTATAAATAGAAAAAAATTCTCTTAATTTCGCATTTTCATTTTTTTGTTTGTTTTGCATCCACCCCAAACGAGTGGGATGTAAATTAAAAAAGATAATGATAAAATAAAAATAAAATAGTGGTTTAGACATATCCATTCCAGATAATTCGTGTCCATATTTCCATTTCCATATTATGATTCCAACTATATCGTGTTTATTTTGTGTAATGCAAAGAAGTTTCATCAGTTTAAGAGTTGTTTCGTAGTCCATTTTTTATCATTTACATATACATATATACCATTATTTTATCCACCATATCAGTTATACCATGCAAAACAAAAAACATCCATTGATAACTTAGCACAGTCTATTATTCAGGTAAAAAAAGAATAAAATTATATAGTTATAACACTATCGCACAATAATTGTAACTCATTTGTATACCGTTTGTTTTTACGGACTTTTTCTATATTAATTCTACTGGATAAATATGTCGTAATCTGTTTAATTACACTACTCACATTTGGCTGTTTACATTGAAATATCATTGAATTCCGTTCGAGCCACATTTTATACCGGGTAATACACAATAGTAGTACAATGGCATTTTGTTGTTCTCTATCAATAAATTTCGCATTTTCAATTTTGTTCCTATGATCAATTAAGAACTGCAATCCGTGCGCCGACCTAAATCACAGCACTGATTTTGTTCAGCCCTTTTTTTTCTTTTTTTCCCGAATAAAACCCAATGCCAAACGGAAAAAATTTGTTCTTCTCAAAGACCACTCCAATTTAAAACTCACCATGTCCAATAACTCGGTTAGATGATAATTCATATTTTTCAAAAACTGTCATTCGCTTCTTCCCGATAATAAAGGATAAGGGAGTTTAAGAAACGTGCGCCAAATTCGCAAAAATGTTTTCAGAGATTTTTGAAGAATGACGATGAATTGAACAATATATTATTCAGCTATCAACGCCAATTTTATGAAATGAAATCTAAAAATCAATGTGAGGCGAAAGCGATCAACATTAACTAATGCTGTATTTTCCGAGTTGGAAACAAGCGCTTACTGATTGCAGCAGATTTTGGGTAAAACCTTAGGTTTTCGTCGGAATTATGAACAGATTTTGCGCCTTTTTGCAATGTTTATCCAGAAATATTTAACACTTGACTTTTTTTTTCACTTAAGTGATATTTAGAGGGCTGCACTAAATGAGTTTCAGAAGAGTGCAAGTGAAATTTGAAAAGAAATAATTTGATAATTTACTATTATGAATTGAAAAACTAAACAAATATTTAATACATATCTCTGCAAAAGAGTATCGACTCGTCATAGTATTGGGAATTATTATGTTTTTTGTGTGAAATGGTGCAATCTGTTGAAAAATCAACGAAGAGACATATTATTCCTCATTTTTAAATTACCGATTTTTTATTCAAGTTTTTAGATTTCATGTTCAAAGGATTTGCTTTAAAAAGAATTCTGATAAATTCCTGCCTAGTTAGATAATACTTTATCACATACATAACTTATAAAAACCTTTTTTCCCTTTCTGATGATTTATTTTTTAATAGAAATGTTTCATGGTTATCTACTGTTAGTACAAAAACAGATGTTTGCGTATTTGACTTTGATATAAATTTCAAGCCAGAATCTGATACTGTTAGTATCATATAGACACATCCCATGCGACTAAACAAACAAAGATCATCTTCGAACTACTTCTTACTGAGAACTACCTTTACTTTTGGTCAGTATTTAGGAAATGCCGTTTATATTTGCCTGACATAGCGCGGTATCCACAGGAATAACGCCGGTTGATAATCAAGAAATGCTACCATTTGTGGTGTCAATAATGCATGTTTCTCAAGATTTATGTTGTGACACATGCAGAAGTACATCGTAGACATTAGCAAGCTCTCAGCCAACCACGAAAAGACCCACTATCCCAAAATTCAATACCGTAAAATCTCGTTTATACATAGATTATGACTTCAATTTTGGGGAGGGTCCGCAAGTCCGATTTTGGTAAACTTTTGGTATATTATAAAATAAGCTCATGGCTACACAATATGTAAAAATCAGCTTTAGACCATTTGAGGTTAAGTTTGACTGGACTATATTGGATTATTAATGCACAAACTTGTCAGTTATGTTTCAACTTCAATCACATGCCTGTTTTAAATGGAGCCAAGTTCTGAACAATGTTTTTAGACATTGAGTTGTTAAATTTATAGCTAAATTACTTATTGTTATAATTTTGAGTCCTAGTCTTGGTGCTTGGTATAGCTAAATCCTAGATGCTTAGTTGAAGCTAGGAATGTCATCCAAATTACTAGTATTCTAAAAATATGACTATACAAAATTGATTTTCATTGTATGGAAAATTATTATGAATTTTGAATCCGATTGATTTTGTTTTAGTGTAAATATTTTTTTTGTTTAAACAATTATCTTTGAAAAAGGTACGTGCTTCTGTATATCAGCCTATCAATACAGTTTGATGATGTGCGATTCCTCTGAAGAAAAATTGGGCACCCAAAAAAAGCATGACTATCATGTTTATTTCTGTTCGTCTTTGCACTTGAATCATTCTCCTTTTTTGTACTGAATTACTGTAATATATGGTGGTATTTTTATTTGCTTCATTTCTGAGTGAAAGTGTTGCTGTAAAAGAAACCTTCCATTAAAACTCGCCGAGCTGTGTTTAATTGCCTGAGACATATACATAAACATTTGCTTAAAACACCAAAATATAATAACACAAACAGAAAAAGAGTTTGAGAGTTGATTGAAATCTAGTATTAAGTTTATAGAGTCGGGGGCGCATTCCGACTACTATCACATGGACAATTCATACTCACACGTGTAAATTTCACATAAACGTCAGACATTGAAAATTAAACTTATCATTAAAATTGTGATTCTTCTACTAAATTGCTTAAAGTATGACTAATGTCCGTAATTTACAGTATAGGGAGTGAGCAGTTTACGAAACATTTACAATCATAAATAACTGTGTTGTTTGATATGTTTATTATTAGTAGTATTTCCATCCCTTTGTTCGGTAGTCAATATTAATATAGAGCAAACAATCATATTTGATATTTCCAACAAGGATATAATTTTGTTATTTGTTTATTAATTGCTTCACGGTGCCCGTCTCCTTCTCTCTCTGTTCTTGACTCGTCCAATCAGTAACGTATTCAAAAGCAGCAAGAGCTGTATGATAAATTTCGTTAGCTTTTTCTTCCTGTCTCAGATTTTTGTACGAATGTCCAATCCCAGCTATACATCTGGCGTACACCTTAAAAGAATGCTATTTTGACGAACTGTAAGTTACAAAATCAATTGCATTGAAATAAACTAAAAAGTTAACTATACTTATTTTTTAAATGCCTATAAAATAAACATATTTCAAAAAGAATATTATAGCCTAATTTCTCATCATTTGTCAGGCAAGGAAGAGTTGTATCATTTTTTGTCAGCGAAATATAACGGTGACCCAGAATTTATACAGTATTGATTTGACAACATCTGCGGATTAAGGTATCTTGGCACTGCATTTCAACAGAACAGCGTTCGGAATAGTCCGGGTATTTTAATTCTAGATAATATATGTGGCGACGCTTGTTTTAAACTACTATGTGCCATTATTGTCCCGACCAGATAAAATAAAGGAGCCAGTTTTTGAAATACCCTATCGGAAGCTTTATTTTTTTATCCGGAATCTCTGATGACCCGCGCCTTGGCAGAACGGCGATTACTCAGTAGCTCATACTTATCAAACCTTGTTTGAAAACAAATGAGTAGGCAAATAAAATATATACTTCAAAGTATAAAATCATAGCGTTAAACGACCCAGTCAGAAAATTTATTTTGTCAAGCATGAGCCACAGAAGGCCAGCGCCTCGGCAAAATGCAGACACGACCTGACTCGGGACGTGATAAAAATTTAACCCATGTCTAAAATCAACCTTTGAATAATCACGTTAAAGTGTGAATATTAATTATCTGCTTCTAAATAGATTAAGAAATCGACTCGTGACTCGACTTGCGACTCGTAAATGTATAACTCGACTTGACTCTAGACTCTAAATTGAAATTTTGGTAAGACTTGGACTCGACTCGCAACTTGTGTGTCCTTCGACTCGACTGACTTGGGACTCGAAGGGAAGGGACTCGTTCCCAATACTGGTAATAACTGACCTGATACTTGGTTGCGTCATCCTTAAATTCTTTTTGTAATAATTGCACTGCTTGTTCATGAGTTTTTAATGCGAGGCCATTGTCTCCAATTACTCTGTAGCATATTCCAGCGTTGTACAAACATCTGGCTTTCTGTTCAGTGACTGCTTTGTGAGTCACACCTGTTATTTGGTCAATGATTTCGATTCCTTCTACCATCGTAGGTATCACCGACTCTGAACAAAAACAGCGGCGGCGTTACACCAAACTGACGGATTGAAAGAGCATGTTTTTACTTTTTAAGAAATGGCGGAGTGAAATAATGGAATGCAGCATTGTATTGAGCATTGTACAAAACCGAATCTTTCAAAATTCCAATCTGATTCGGATAATTTTTTCGAATCGAATCACTACTTCATGTAATCAGCAATTATCGCGCTTTTCTAATGAAAATTGACCTTGTTTATGCAGACAGAATATTACACTTGGAGCTTGGAAGGCACTAAGCCAGGTGCTTTAACTTGGATATAAACATACTAGGAGTTGTAATATTTTTTTCGAATCACACCGCATATGTAAGGGCATGATTACACTTGGTCAAAATCGATAAAATTTTCTTGTATTTTGCTGTTAAAATATAAAAATACCTTCTCATTTCGCAAGTTTTCATTCCTATGACAGATTCGAATCAATTGTAATTCGACGCGATTTGATCACCAAATTGAATTGACCAAATTCAAGACTTCCAATTTTCAATGGGACATATGAATTTAACCTTAGCTTCATCCTTGTTCGTGTACGTGTAATGTCTGGCAGTCAGTCAACCCTTCTCTTGTGCCAGGCCTGGGTATTAGGTTTTTTGTTAATATTTTGTCCAGCTTCTGAATGCACTTTGTGACATTTGCTTGATGTTATATTTAGAATTCTTTTACCATTCTACAACTATTCTCGAATACCTAATTCAAACGTTGTGAAGACCCTATATTCCACGAACAATAAACAACTTTTGTGTGCTCGCTAAGAACAAAATCCTAATTCCGCCACTGGAATAGTACATCTGCGAATTGAAAATTTAGCGTAGTTTATGGCTTGGGTAGTTCATGGCACTGCATATTTAAATATTTATATTCCGTTTACTGACCTTTCATTACAACAAGTATGCTCGGATCTGCCTTCACGAGATTCTGCACAATTCCAGTTGTATGCTTGACACAGGCTTTGATTCCTCTCACCGCTGCGTCTCCTGATAAGTTGATTTTGCAAAGTTGAATACCAGCTATGTAAAGCACAACACTTCTCATATCATTTTTGGATGTTGTGAATTCCTGTGCAACGTCCGTTATATCTGAAGTACTTGGGCGCAATGCCATCACAAGATCAGTTGCTGCCTCAATGTCATGTTTTATGCCCCGTCGTCCAGATTGAACCTTGGATGTATATTAGATGATAGAAATCGGTACTTGGACACTAATTTATTTAATCCGCGGCACAGCATGCTATTATTTTATATGTTTCTTGTTGACAGTATAGAATATGGGCCCTTTAGTTATCTGAAAATTTCGTGTGAAAAAGGGTACAAGATGATCTTATTTGAACAGTTTTTCAGCATTGTTTTGATAAATAATACCTATTCTGCTCATGGCCTTTAGTTGATCCAAAATATTTTGTTTTTCGTTGCAGGTATATTCAAGTTTGTTATTACGCCACCGATTGCATTTCTAAACTTTTTAGTTTGTCCTCCTTGTGGACATATTTTGTTGATGTCCGTGAGGAAGAATGTGTCGTTCTAACACATTTCAATAACTAGAAAATCACAACCGCAGAACAAAGTGTTATTTAACAAACTAATAAATATTAATAATGTTGTAGACTCTTTGTAAAGTCGAATTACCGTTTTATTGGTCTACAGTTGAATCTAACCAATTTTCTGCTCGTTTTGTTGCGCTATCAACTTCAAAAATATGAACAATTCGATTTTTAGGATGACTTTTTTATATAATTCTGAGTTTCACCTGTCCCGAGAAAATGTTTTTATTCAACACTACTTCAGAAAATAAAATCTTGTTATCAGAGGTAAATCGGATATTAACTCGTGTTAGTTATTTACAATGAAAATCTTTTTATTTGGAACAGTCAAAGAAAGCAATAATTTCCCAATTCCTACTCCTACTATTTTGAGAAGTTGTTTTTGCTATTTATTCACCTAAATCTGAAAATTACGTCTAAACAATTTTTGTTAAGTACGTGTTAAATATGTTTTAGTTTGGGAACCAGCATTCATTATCATTTTAAGGGGACAAGGTAATTAGAGGGCATCGGGATACTTATTATTAGCTTAAGAATTCCTGCACTGGACTACACCACAACAGCCAAGACGAGATTTGACACCAACTAAAAACAAAGGCTTACCGACCATGGCATAATAAATCTTCGTTAAATCTAAGTTAATCCACATTCCCTCCCATACACCAAAAGCGCGTATGATTATCTCAAACAAACCTTGCATTCAATTTTCATCAAAAGTGTATGAAGTCGCTCCCATTCGTTTGTTTGTAAAAACTGAAGTTCATTAATAAATTCTAGGGCTCGGTTGTATTTGGAGTTTTTGATCAAATGCTGAACTGTGACTGAAAAGAAAATTAATGAGTTAATTCATTTTAGATCCTGTAATGAATTTCGCTCAATCAACTACTATGGTATAGTATAGGTCAATTTTCTACTGGGCACAAGTGTTAGGGCTGGCCAAACCGAATCATTTATAATTCAAATTTGATACGGTTAATTTTCTTTCGAATCGGACCGAATCGCTGATTCCATAAAAAAAAACAAATGTCTCAGTTTTACCACAACTTATTGTCTACATTATAAAAAGAAATAAGAAATTTAGGGTTACAAATCACGAATATTAGTATAAACAGACTCAAAAGCAATATAATATTTAATTACATTTTATGTCCATGAGCAAAATCTTTCAGTTTTAACGATAAAATACATTCGATTTTGGTCAAATTTGCATTGGATTGTCGTTAAAAATAAAAAATTCTACTTTGTTTAGCCAGTTTTTGTTTCTAATAATCTGTGATTTAAATCGATTCGAAAAAGCGCAACATAATATTGAATAATTTCACGTAACACTCAGAACTTAAACAAAAAAATAGCAAAATTCTGCAAATTTTCAAGTTAACAACAATTAGCCATGATCACACCACATTTGTTTCAGAAATATCATTATGTAACATTCATAGCATCGATAATAATAATACATAATACAATACATCGAATATATAACACAAAACATTTTCCTAGAATAAGAATCCATCAATTATGCGTAAACGTAAACTTATATTTGGGGCATAAGACGCAATGCAAAAGTAACGTATATTATTCGAAATGCAACACTGAGTTCGGTTCCACGCTTCATTTTTATCTTTCGATTAAAGTCGTTTTTTTACGTGACACATTTCGATCTTCTATTTTATTTTTTTTTTTTTATTTCAAATTTTTTCCAAGCAAGGTAGGGAGCAGCAATTAAAAGAAACCATCTAAGACCCCAAAAAATTCATACAGAACTGAACCATTGTATTCAAGTGCAGCGAGTTGTATCTGGTCTGGGCGATGCCTACCTATGAGTTCAATCCTCCTGAAATTCTTTTTAATTCCAACATCGCTCCCACCAGCTCCTGATTCTGCTTTCCTTCTTGAGGTTGAGGTTTTTTTAATTACTTCACCATATTCTACCTCGGTTTCAGGCGCTACGCTATAAGTAGGTATTCTTTCCTCCATTTAGTTCTATATACCGTTGTAGCCTAGAGAAATCGGATGTCAAAGAAACCTTAAATGCTTTTCTATTTTTTTTTTTAAATCACAAATTTGTTTTGGTTAGTATGAGTCACGGATGGACCGCGCGACGCGATAACATCAGTTACTCATGCTGAGCAAAACATGTTTCGTCGATGTATTTGATATCGTTCGTAGATATTTCGAAATTTTGATTTCTGTCCTAAAATATGTTCAAAATTTCCTCAAATATAACCACACACCACTACTGTGAAGAAAAAGAAAATCTTAGCTTTAACAAGACATTCAAAGAAGAAATGAAACGCAATTTACAATGTAAAATTAACGCAATCTATTTCTCGTCCTGTGCAATTTGCCTCATTCGGCTCAGTCATAAGGTTCAATTGATGACGTTAATGAATGATGAGATTATTTTAAATTATAACCTAATTTAATAACTTGCACCAAGCTTGAACAATAGTTAAACCACTTTTGATCCATATTTTAAAGTTGCCCAGATTTGCCCGATCGGAAAAATTTTGTCAAAGCTTCTTTTGTTAAGTATGTGGCGCTGATGGATCGCGTCCATGAGGCTTCCATCAGTGGTGCGTGCTTGAGCAAACGAAATTTCGATTGAGAGTCCTGACCTGAGTATCGACATCACATAGATAAGAGGATAAACGAATCAATTATTTGCAAAGTACACAAACGACTTGATTTTGTAACTGAGTAAACTTACTTAAAATCAATTTTGCACATCGAGTCATGACGATGTACAAAATGCATATTGTGTGCGTCTTTCATACGATTTCAAAGTTAACAAATAACAGAACATGTAACAGATTTTAGTTCCTGTAGACTAACTTCTTAAAATATCTATGCATTTAGGGGGTGGCGCCACAAATCCCTCGCCGACCGACTTGTGTGGCCTCAGAGGCATTAAAACGTGAAAACTTCCATGATTTTTCTTATTTTTGGTTTTTCAAAATTCGGGCCTGCTTTATTCTAATATATTACAAAAAGTACCATTTCTTGCGCAGGATTTTTCATAAGAACGCCCCCCCCCCCTCATTGGAAGTTTTAAATACAACGCTGCCTTAAAATATGCATGGCCAGTGTTGGGTTGCTACCCAGTCAGAATTATTTTCTGCCCAAAAAGGGTTTTGTCAAGTATGAGTCAGTGATGTCAGTGACTCCAAGATAATCCGTCGCGTGAAGAAGAACACAACAAGAAGGTTGTACCCATTTTCTCAAATATCTGCAATGAAAGAATTCGTATTCACGGAACTTTATTCTCAAAAACCAATCTGGTTATGGAAAGCAGAGGTGAAGCATTGATTGCAGTAAAGCATTCAAACCCAGTCAGAAATTTTATGCTTAAACTTGTTTTTTCGAGTATGGGTCACTGATGGATTGCGCCGCCGGCTCATACTTGACAAAATAAAATTTCTGACTGGGTAAGGCCGATGTTTTATGATAACGTGATACAATGCAATTCATAGACAAACGCAACCAAATTAGATCTGCAAAAATAAATATACTTGGTTTTAGTTAATTTAAGGCTATGCCAACAACTACCCCCAACCCCCCCCCCTCCCGATCCCAATATGTAAATAAAAACATAAGAAATAATCTTTAAAATTCGAATTCCAATCCTAATATTTATACCAATGCTTCGCGCTGTAAACTCAAACACTCCACTTTTTTACATTCACTGTTAACGTTCAGCGACTGCGGTGGTCGACGGTTTTTTGACTCGATCTCAAAATAATAATTTAGCCACTGCTGTATGTGGCTACTCACTTTGACAAATGTGCAGTAAATTTAATGTTCATTTTGAGTATTTGCATATTTCCAAAATTCAAAATCCCCTTGGTAATGAGGTGTATGCCAAGTACGTAATGGTGATGGACGCACTTTGGCGGTGCGTGCAATCAACAGGCCATAATTGGCCAAAAAAGTTCATATTGTAGATTTATTTTAATATCACCGAGTAAAATTATTGTCAAAGAGCGGTAATTTTGTTGCACTTTTGTTATAGTGTAATATTGCTCCTTCACCACTTCCTATAACACGGCTTTTGCGAAGTTGAAAACAAATGAAATCGAAATATTACAGTTCTTACAAATTATACAACAGTACCATTCAGATTTGAACGCCATTACTGAGATTTTTGTTGCTAAAGTAAATAATTTTAAACAGGGGTCGAAATTATGTCTCATTGGAGACGCTGTAGTAACTAATACGTTTAGTATTGGTTCAAGCATTAAAAATGTTGAAATCTATAGTTTTATTTAAATTCCACTTGATTTTGCTAATTTTTTTCCTGCTAAGACGGAAAACTTTAATATTGAAAAAATCTTTTGTTGAGCATGGGACACTGATGGATCGCGCCGTCAAGGCACGGGCTCTGTATCTGTATATTTTTGATTGGGTATGACGGATTCATGACTAATTCGCATATTTTATGCCTGGAATCGAATCGACTCGCCCAGCCCTATCTCAACCCAATGAATGTTAATGTAACATTATATATTTCAAATTCTGTTAATTTCTACTAAGTTCGCATGAGTAAGCAAACACGAAGAGAGGGACTCTGACAGACCTTAACTAATGCATCGTTTATTCTGTATTTTATTGAATAATAAAATACTCAATGCAGCTTAATGCTAACAAGTTGTCGATGATGAACGAGTTCCGTATGTTTTATGCAGTTGATTAAAAGACTTCATTGTCCATTCAGAATGTGGAACACCAGCAAACACACTAAGGGTGATTTAGTACTATGCAAACATCGCGATAGCCCTGGTTCATTTGCAATCTTTTTTTTATACATTTTTATACAAGGAATAAAGAGACATCTGTTTGTTTGTTTGTAAGCCTGCTAAGTCTAGTTTGCGTACGAAAACTTCGATAAAGCGCTACTGCTGTCGTTTTAAATCTGGTGTGATTTATATATGATGTGTAAGTCCGGAGATCAGAAGTGGTATGATTGCAATTTGTGACATAAAAATGTGCTCAGCAGATACAGTACAGTTCGAACCGGCTAAATCGGCGGGTGACATGTTTCCTCTAATTTTTGGGAAAGTCGCAGTCCCCACCAAGATTTAAGATTTTGAATATTATTTGAAAAATTCATTAAATAAGGCAAAAGTTTTGTCCGCCGGCGCGAAATTGTTTTTGTGTACGCTTTTGTTGAAAGAGGAATTTTCGATCTCGATTTTTCGATACACCCCGAAGTTTGGCTCTTTATCAACGCTCTTAGCGTTTGTGAAATTGAGATGTTGCCGAAGGCGCACATTTCAGCAGTTGTAAGACAGCAAAAAAAGAGGTGTCAGTTGCATAAGGTAGGATGGGTGCTCGGTGCATAATCAATGCGCAATCAAAGTGAAATTGAGGCTTTATTACAGATAACCAATGCAGTTCATATTTAAAGCAAATTATACAAAAAGGAACTCCTCTCTGTAGAACATTTGCAGAATATTTCAAAACACCATGGAATCGAATGTATCAATTGAGACATCAAAATTTTCCGGTGCTGATTACGCAGTATTTGGTGGATTGTTATTAGTATCAGCTGCTATTGGAATTTATTATGCCTGGAAAGATAGGCACGAAAAAGATGCGGATGCCTATCTCGTTGGAAAAGGCGAAATGTCACCGGTAAGAATCTAATTCGATTTTCAACAGCTTCGGCGCCGCAAAAGTTTTTGAGAGCGGACGAGCCCTGCAATTTATTGTTTATGCAATTGAACGAAAAGATTTGTTGGGCACCGTACGTGCGCAGGTTTTTTTTTTTTTTTATCTTTTTTTCAAGATTAGATTGACTACCCTCCGTCGAGACACCTGTAATAAAAATTCGGTAAAATCGCCGTTCTATGGCCGTACTTATATTCCGTGTTATTGGAATTAAACTAAAAAACTGCCTTTTTTGGCCAATTATGGACTCTTGATGGAACGTGCCGCTCACGGTACGGCCCATCAACAATTCATATTCGGTCAACATCTCGTCAATAAAGCGTTTTTAAATTTTGGAAATTACAGCAGATGCACGATGGTGCGATTTATATATTTACAAGTATCGGGGTGATAGGCGAAAACATGTGGAAAATATTATACGCTTATCATCATTATAGCACTTGAAATGTTCATTTTTAAATTGCATTTGATTGGTAAATACTGGCTTTAAATACACTCTAAATATATGTGCACGCAAGTTCATGAACCGATGGTCGACATGTTCAATATTGAGAAATTCCTCTGAAGCAGGAGTTTATGGTGGTAACGAGATCCCCATGTGACCGTAACATGAGATCCGTATGTGACACATAGTCAACACCTACCATCCGTCCTATTTTCTCATTAGATATCAATATCGAGATAAAATGAAGTGTCTAAGAAATATACTTCAACAATTCAACAAACCTAATGGCACCGCGCGTGTCTCAAAACACACGCTGAAATGTTTTATTTCTTCAATTATTTGCTATGGCCTGTCCGTGAACCTACCGGTTGCTACAGCTGTCCGCGAAGCGCCTGAAGGGCACGCTTGGTGGCGAAACGGTCGACCCATCGGCCTTCCCGACAAAATGATCGCGCTTAACCGACTGAGCCACCGAGCCGGGCTCGCTGAAATGGTATCAACAAAATATACTGTTTTCCACGAAATAAATAATTTTATTTTGTTAAACATACATCACAAACGGATCGCGCCGCCGAGGTGTCAGTGACTTACGCTGAATAAAATATTTTCGAAGGTCATCTTTCTAAATGAGTAAACCCCTGAGCGAAAAATATTCAATTCAGAACTGGCCCGCTATAGTATAGCGCTGTAGGCGATAGCATTCTTTGAATTCGATAAACTATAGTCGTCTCCAGCAACACACGGGAAGTACGCTAGGTCAAATTATAAACTCTTTGTATAAAGTATTTTTTTTAGAGAAAAAGATAATTACTCTTATCTTTAATATAATATAATACATATTGCCATAACCACCGACCACATCAACTACTGTATAATAATCATTTACTGAACTAATAATTTTTCTCAGATTCCTGTTGCAATTTCATTATGTGTTTCCTATGTTTCTGGTCTTCTCATGGTTGGATTCCCGACGCAAGTCTATTATTTTGGTGGTGTGACAGTCTGGTATTCTGCCGCATATTTCGTTGGACCATGGATAACAGGACTGTACTATATTCCAATGTTTTTCAGACTGGACATAATGTCTGTATATGAGGTAGGAGGGGAACCTAGTAACTCAATAAAACAAGGTTTGCCAAAGATACTTGGGTTAGTATGAGCCACTGATATATCGCGCCGCTGCTGCTCATGCTTGCCAAAACAAGTTTTAACATTGTAAAATAATTTGGAATAAGTTTCAAGGAGAATGTGCTCGATTTTTTACCAAGATTGCAGTATAGCACATGGACAGCCCTTTGGAACATTTCATAATATCCAATGTGCAATGGGAAAAGTTAAGTTACAGGGCGGTGCTAGCAGTCCAGTAGGTCTGAATTATTTATCCATATTTTTCAAATATTGAAACAGAGCTCGCATGCATAATATCATGAGGTGGATTATCATTCTGTTCGAACAATTGTTGCGAAAAAGTGCAGAATACAAGAAAGCTCGAAAGTTCCGCAATATTCGATATTTTTTCTTAAACTAGATAAAGTAAAAAGAATTTACCACAAAAGTATATAAGGTATCACTGAGTAACTAAGTATTACTTATAAATTCTTTTTCAAACATAGGTAGTAAGTCCCTTAATTAAAAATCAGGTAAACTAGGGAGTTGTTACTTGGCTGCACTTATGACGATTAACATCTTCGGATGGTCTAAGCCTTTTTATGATGAAAATGTGATTTACCTAGAATAGTTATACTAGATACCTAGTTTTAAGCAGGAGCTTATTTGAAAATTATGTCAATCTACTTAACATACTCGCTAAATTTCTAAGTAAAACTTCAAATAGAAAAATCGGTAAAAGCAAATATATCAGATACCAGTAAAACCAGGTAAATCAGGTATACTAGATAAAATCGGTACTTTCATCTAAAATTGTCAACACCAGTCCGCACCCATGTATAAGCGTTCGTTTACCTCTATTTGTAAATAATTTACCATTTTCAATAGCATGCTGCAGTCAGAATACCAGGTTCATAGAAACATGGAGAAAATGGTTTCATTGCGAGAAAACTTACCAAACAGCTATAATATTTCGTAATTTATATCTTGCTAAATAATTAAAATGTAATCTTTGGATGTTGGGTAGCAACCCTATAAAAGGGTATGAAATAGGAGATTTGATGGTTTCGAAGTTTTGATGTCCACCATGTTAATATGATGTGAGCATTTTGGACACCCGAAGAATATCGATATTCTGCCACCCTGGCATATTATTATTATAGAAGACCCGGTTTATATTAACAATTATGCCCTGCTTCACCAAGTTAGCACCAATATCAATGCGTTGGTAATTGACAATTGAAAAAACATGGATAACTTTCGTGTGTCACGACTTTCTGTAAATGTTGAAATCAACGGAAAAAATTGTCAGATCTTAAACAAGTTCGTTTGAATCCATGGAAAATGACATATGGGTATGTCGAATTAATCAACTGAGATGTATGAAAAAGCGAGAACGAAAAAATCGTCATGACTTAATGAGAGGTGGAGATTTTTCTTAAAAATGATATAAAAAATTCTTCTACTTCACAGATTCTAGAAATAAGATTCGGAAAAGTGTCAAGATTGTTAGCTTCAACGTCAATAATTATTCTTATGGTAAGCCTGGTCCAGCACGTCAAACTTTGCTTTAATCGAACATAATTTTAATAGAAATGTACTGACATTGTCGTCTGTTATTTAAGATTTTTCTAGCAAAACGACAATTCTCTTTTTCCATATCTTCTATAATTATGGATTATATAAATTTTGAAAATGTGTTTGGAATTACGAATAAAAACAATACTGGCTAGTACAGTTTACACAACATTTTTTAAAACGGTTAAGACCGTTTTTTATACGCTGTCTAAATTTTCATTATACACTGCTTGAAAAGCAGTTTTGGCTAATTCGAGATAGAGGGTAGCTAGAATTTGTTGATTTAACTAAATATCTCGTCCTTAATTTGCACTTAAACGTAGAAAAGGAATATATTTTAACAAAATCAACACACATAATTCTATTTGACAGATCATATACATGGGAATGGTGACATTTATACCGTGTTTATCTCTCAGTGCAGTGTCGGATGTATCAATATCACTTTCCATTTTGCTTACTTGCACAGTCTGCACTTTCTATACAACATTGGTAAGTTTGTAATTTTTATCTCTCAATTTATATTTTCATCTTGAGATGGGTTGAACAAGCCAGATTCAATCAATCAGGCACTCGTATTGGGAAAATAAAATGGGGTTGAGCGTGCATAGTCAGAAAATATTGCCAATACGTACCTAGTTAAGTATGAGCAACTAATAGATAGTGCCGCATATCCCGCAATTAGAAAAAATATTTCGCTGGGGCTTTTTGATGAAATCCACCACGTTCAGAGATAAAACTTTGAAATGGGGAAGCAAAATTCTAAAAATTTTCTTGGTAAAACTGTGACGTCATACTGGGAGTCACAGACAATTTTTTTTTTTTGTTTCTCTATTATATCACGCTACAACGATAAAAATCGCGCTGGAGGGGCTAAACATTTTCGAAAAAAGAAAACTGTCCAAATATGTGCAATAACAATTTTTGGTCGGCGAAGGCGGTGCTATGACACCATGTCTCCAATCGAAAAAACATTCAAACATTTCAGTTTGCGTAGATGAACGCTTTCTTTCCCCGTCTCGTTCTGAATTTTGTATTAACCCAAACCTTCTTTTTTAGGGGGGGATAAAAGCTGTAATTTGGACTGATGTCGTACAAGCATTGGTGATGATATTTGGGATGATATCTGTTATAACAATGACTACAATGCATGCTGGCGGTGTTTCAAATATAACTGCGGCGTTAAAAAGAGGAGATCGTCTTAATTTTATTGAGTATGATTAAAGTTTGTTATATAATACTGTCTGTAGCTAAAAAATTACATCTATATAGATTATTAAACGGCGTAGACCCAAAATTCCCTATCCTGAGTATTCTTGCATTTTTCCAATTAATGGTCGAATAAATAATCTTCCGCAACTATGAATAAATCATTTTTGAAGCTTTCAAAAATATATCTTCATCGGCATATGAAACAAAACTTTTTACGATCCATCAATTCTATTTATGAATGGAAACTAGCTAGGAGGGATTTCTCTAATGATTCAAATACATTCTTTCATAGGTTATCGCCCGATCCTTACCTTCGATATTCAATATGGTCGATTGTATTTGGACTTCCTGTGGTATGGATAATGATGTCAGCAATAAATCAACCAATGGTTCAAAGATATTTGTCATGCAAGAATGTTACCCAAGCTAGAGTGTGAGTAAACACTGAATATACATGTTTATGCATTGTATTTGTATATCGCAATCTTTATAATTGTATGTGTGACCTTATAATTGACAGGAAAATTGCTTAGAGTTATGTCATATGTTTCGAATGCAAAATATAGTTGTTCAAGATTACATAAGCTTACTGGTAAAAGTACTGGTTGGGATGATTTATATATACCTATATCAGGGGTAGTTATAACAGTTCCATACATTGACAATTTTTTAGGACTTTCTTCATTAATCACAAAAACTCTTGATTCCTTCTAAATAAAGTGTGATTATCATTGGAAATACTCCCGTAACATTCTCGTATTATAAAATTTTAAAAAATTCAGTACGATATGACTCATCATCATCTTGGACGGGTCGGTTTACTGACTGATGGAGATATAATTTGACTGAGATATTCCTGCTTCAAAATATATTATAAGCAATAGTAACTTTTACGAATCCCAATATACTTTATCTTGTAGCGCGGCGTGGATGCTTCTCATTCCTCAGCAGTTGTTCTTCTGGTTGGCATTCATCACAGGGATGGTTATGTACGCTTATTACGAAGGATGTGATCCACTCAAGTCCGGAGCTATTACAATGCCTGACCAAGCTCTTCCTTACATGGTCGTAGATTTGTTTCAAACTACGCCAGGATTAGCGGGGGTTTTCATTGCTGCTGTATATAGCGGAACACTGAGGTAAGGTAACATCGGACAATGCGTTCGTGGTAATGGGCGCGTGGTTTGAAGCGTAAGAGCGAGAAATAGTAGGAGAGAGATAAATATGAATCCAATCAACCAGAAAAAATTGTGATATCACTTTAAAATGTTTTCAGCACATTCTGGTTGGTGACGGTTAATATCCGAGTGTTTTGCTAACGTTTGGTTAAAACTCTCAATTTCAATTTTGTTTTACAGTACTGTATCATCAGGAATAAATGCACTCTCTGCCGTTATTCTCTCAGACTATGTCTTGAAAGCTAAACCTGATCTGGCAAAGAAAAGTCTGATGATTAGTAAAATATTGGGTAAGATGCTCCATAAACAAAACTTCGTTGAAAAACTTCTATCGATTGTAACATTTTCACTCCTGCCAAACAAAACATTTATATATTGATATAATTTTGTGTGTGTTAAATTGCATCACAACAACATCAGAAGAATTGCTAAATATGTTCTGTTAAATAGGTGATTTGAGGATCGTCAATCGAAATCGTCAATAATTGAGTCCACTTCACACTTAAAACATAATTTATCTCATTAGCGATGAATAAATTCTTCTATTCCGTATTTACAGGCATAGTACTGGGTTTCATAGTTCTTGGCATGACATTTATTATACTTGGAATGGGGAAGATGGTCATTGATTTGTTCTTTGCAGTATTCGGTGGGATCGGAGGACCATTATTAGCAGTATATACTTTGGGAATGTTTTCCCCTTGGTCAAATGCCCACGTAAGTTATCTTTATAAGGTTTTTAAGCTTTGTCGCAATATAGTTTTGGTATTAAAATTTGATTTTCAGTGTAAGTTGTCGAGGTCAACATCAACGATATCTAAAAGTAGTGCTCGGAGCGTATTCCGAAAACTTTTAATAATTGAGCTAAACTAAAATGCTGTAACATCACGATATATATAAAACAATAAAATCAACTTCTGCGACCAATTATGGGCTGGTGATGAACCGAATCGCTCTGTTTCGGTTCATCAACAGCCCATACTGGGCATAACTCTCAAATGCAAGACGCTTTCGTATTGCGCAAATATACAAATACCGCAAAGGATCGTTAAATTTACTGTATTTTTGCTTCTTTGTATGTTGATGAATAACAAATATGATTCTCTTTATCTTCATCTACTAGGGTGCCGTGGCAGGACAATTATTGGGTACGTTCATGAGTGTATGGATCTCAGTGGGACAAATAATTTATCCTCCACCACCGGAAAAGTTACAATTAAGACCAGTTTATGTCAACGAATGTCCGACCACAAACTATACAAGCAGAAATATGTCGATTGTTTCTATGGATCATGACAAGTATACAACGGAATTATCAATGTCAACAGCGGAAATGACCACGGAATCTTACAGGTTTGTGAAATGTTTTCCAGTTAATAAAATATTCAATGAGTTTTCTACATAGTTTTTTTATGATTAAACAATGGGTGACTGAAATAAAAATGCTCACTCTTAGCGATGTTGACAGTAAAGTAAAGAAGCATCGGTTTCTGTTGTTGTTTCTTTTATTTCAAACATATGCCTTTGTAGAACTGCTTTAACTACCTGAATAAATAAAATTTGAATAAAATAGGTTAAAGTGCTTCATTAAGACAAAGGCTTTTTTTAGCTATTACTAACTATAACTAACGAAGTTCATTATAGTGCACAATGGTTGCTGAGATCTCAAGGGGCGACTATCCGTCCGTTATGACACCATGCTTCCCTCCCATCCGAATACGCTAGCGTACAAGTACAGAATAGTCGCTCACACTCTGCTCTTACCTTTTTTCACAGACCACCAATAGCGGACTCATTTTACGCGATATCAAGTAATTACACCGG
This sequence comes from Styela plicata, assembly GCA_963675895.2. Lineage (NCBI taxonomy): Eukaryota > Metazoa > Chordata > Ascidiacea > Stolidobranchia > Styelidae > Styela > Styela plicata. The sequence goes on along the minus strand of OZ023151.1, from coordinate 7,905,517 downwards.
GTTGATCGGATTCCTGGTTGCTATTGTGGTTGGTTTGGTTGTAAGCGGCATCACAGGTATTTAACATACGAATCAATAATCAATTTGATTTGCCAACCGAGTCATTTTGTACAGTTCTTTCTCTTAGTTAACATACCGCTACGTTACCTGAACATTTCAGCATTGATCTATAAGATTTTGATTTGGCTACAAATCTTCACTTATCCTTAGTCACATCCATAGCTGTGACGTATTGAATCCTGCTTTTGTATATATTTATAACCTATATACGCTACGATTCAGCTTCATCAATCTTAAAAACACAGATACCTCTAATAGTAACCCGTTTGGACAATTCTTTGGTGTGCTGTTACTGCTTTTGTTATATTGTTCAAAAGTTTCATATTATGCAATATTTACGTTCCAGGTTTTGAGGATCCAAAATATGCAAATACAGATATTTTTACTCCTTTAATGGACAACAAATATCTTCCGGAATCAGTCATCAAATTCTTCAGACTCGGTGTACCAAAACGACAAAAAGTGAAAAACGATCAATGGGACGAAGAAGATGACACAGATGAAAAACTCAAAAACGAAATGTCCGCTTAAATTGTGTTACGATATAGATTACAACTAATAAGCAACAGTTATAATGCACTAAATTTATTTTTTCGTGTACGCCCGGCCCTTCAAAATTGCTCCAACATATTTCCTGCGTGTCGTAAGATCATAAGAAAGGAAGAGGTAGATAGTGTTACTGTCGCACATACCCCTCACATATGTTATTTTTCCATTCACACCGTAGTTGCGAGTTTGATATTTATGCAGCATTTTATATGATATTCGATGGCCAGTTAGTTCTTTTTGGTGCCGCTTTCAATCCTGAGAATTAATTTTAATAAAAAAAGTGAAGTATGTGCTGTCTGCCAAGGACAGATCATGAGGTTGAATGCGTTGCATTGGTGACACTGACTTATCCTTGACGAATTAAAAGTTGAGTGAGAGCTTCAGTTATCTAATTTCGGGTTTTCATGCCGCAATGTTCAATTATTACATGAACTGCTATTTTTTATATTGTTATTTTTAAAACACAATTTGGTTTCCAAACCAAAATTTCATTTCGCAAGGATTGAGTAACAGACGTGTCTTGTATGCGCGACCCACCAGCGACACAATTATATATAATATACAATTTTACGACATTACCACGTTTTTTCAGCAACCCATTATTTTGCTTGCTACAGATGAATGATAATGTGCATGCAAATTCTGAATAAATTTTATTGATAGCCTTCCCAGTAAGATGGTCTGGCACGAATAGAATATTGGCATGCTTCAAATATCAGATATCATTCAGTTACGCTTTGAGATAAAAATATAGAATAGAATTCATTATTAAATTCGTTGTCATGTAAATAATAGAAATAATTTCGGTGAGCCGCGCGAAATTTTTGTACAGTTTCGTATTAAAAGTTATCTAATTACGCCATTTCAGGTGTAGCACAAAGCCCTAGTATGTGCAGATAGAGCTAGTATGACAAGATCAGTTTAGGAACGGCGCGCCGAGTTGTGAATAGCGACACACATAGCGGTACTATGGTGGGAGTCCAACAAAGCATGTGGTTAGGAGTAAAGTCGTTAGGTGATTTAAGGTGACATGCCAGTTAAAAGCATGAAATTTGCATCATGAGTCTATGACGTCGTTAGAATGCATGCGTTTGTTTACGTATTGTCTTCCAGGTTTGTTACCTAAAACGCAACGCACTGCATCGGTATGACAACTTTCCGTGTATCGCCTTTCGTAAAAAATATTCGACCATATACATTCACCTGTGCCATGGCCCACTGGTTAAGAACCGCGGGTCTACATACATGTTGGGTTTTCCATAAAAATGTACTATCTATTTTTTGCTTTACATTTTCCTATGCATGGTAGCCAGCGCTTACCTGTACCACCGTGCACCGGCGAGGCGTCCAGCAGAGCTCTCGCATATATTCATTCCTAATCCACGACGTTGGCGATGCGTGGCCCGGGGCGTATTCCCAACGCTTTGAGGTAAGCAAACACGTGTTACTTTCTTCTAATTTTTCCTTGAATCTTATTCCGTGGCAACTAGCTCTTAGATTTTGTTTGCTTTCCTGATAACTCTATAATGTTATATCTTTATTTGTATCGCCTTTTGTGTCGACAGAGGTGTCGAAATAAACTATGTCTATGCTTTATCGATCGAGCTAATCGGGCGTCCTCACCCTGCTAGCGAAGATTGATGTTCATTAGTGCATCAAATCAAAAACGTCTACTATTAAGCAAGCGATCAGCTGAGGGTACACATAATGTTTTTGTCACGCACTCAACCGTGCGACGGGTGGATGATGTCACAATGGTCGAAAATAGAGCTTCTCAAGTTCTTTTATTTTCTTCGAATGAAATGACTAATTGCGTTTATGATGATTGTTTCCGCAAATTTTACTTTGAGCCACAGATTACAGAATTCACCGGGTTCTGAGCAGCGTGACTATTTTTGGTGTATTTTCGATTGATCCCCTTGCTGCTAATGCACTGCTACACCAGAATTTGTAAACAGGTCCCCACGAACATTCTGCAATTGACCAACGACGTTTTTCTTTCAGGGTACGTGAACCTACGGAGGGATGGGCCTATACCCAACAACTTTTAGTCACGGGCCTATGTACCGTGTTACAGCTACCCGCGAAGTGCCTTGCTGAAGTGCTCTCTCGGTGGTGAAACAGCCCAGCCGCTTAACTGACTGGGTCGCTGAGCTGGACTTAATAGAGTTTTATCCTGGTACGAATTGACCGCCAACCAATCAGAATATGTATTGCATTTGAATAAGCGCCATCGGGTGGAGAAGCGTAGGTGAATTTTTTTCAGGCGGGCAAGAAGTTTCAAACTGTTCTGAACTGTGAAAGTGTCCTGTCTGACCTGCGGCGCTCTGAACGACTCGTCGATTTTACCGGTTACCGATTCACCGGTAACTCACGGCGCTCGATTTACAACCACAGCAACAATGGAATGCTAAACGATGCTGCTTTGGTAATATATGCAGTATGTGTAGATTTATTCGTTATGTTGGGGTGCTGGGTTAGCTCAATCAGGAAACCTGTAAATGCGTTGGCAATACTCTTCAAGCTAGGCTATGCATCTCTGATCGTCGTGACGCAGGTTCAAATACTGTGAGGGATGGTGATTATATGCGAGAGGTCTGCTGGACGCCTCGTCGGTGCACGGTGTTTCACGTAAGGGGTCTCATGATGTTTAGCGGTCTAGTGAAGTTCAGTACCATATTCCCGAATGTCATTAAAATAAAAACTGGCTCATATTCTCATCCTAGCTAGGGGGCGCCAATGCTGCAAGCATTTGGCATTGTCTCCCGGGTTAAGATGAGTCGCTTGCAACATGGGAAATTTTTATGATAATCGGATATATTGTACTAAACTTCATGAGATCCAGGTTCAGTACCATATATCCGATTATCATAAAAATTTCCCATTTTGGAAACGACTCATCCTAACCCGGGAGACAATGCCAGGTACTTGCAGCGTCTGAGTAGTTTGCTTTTTTCTAGATTTTTAATCCTATATTTTAGATTTTATATTCAGGTTTTACGATGCTATGCTGTATGCGTGCATGTATTTGTCTTGAAGCTTGCACACAGGAAAATTAGTTATGGCCAATTTGTCCCGCTAATGTGCATTTCCTGTGCAGAGAGTGCCTAGATTTACACCTCTATTTAGATACAGTTGATTAGCCAGTGTTGTTCGTCTGCGACTCACTCGAGTCATCTTTTTTAATGACTCACTCCAGTTATCTTAGCAAAATTACAAAACCTGTACTCAACTTGACAAAATGCATACACAACGTGGCTCCAGATATGATGAGAATTTAGCCCAGTCTGTAATCATCTTCTAAAAAAACATGTCTGCAAAACCCCAAACCAAGCCTTCAAAAAGAATAGGCCTATGTCAAATCCGTTTTCATCTACTCATAACACAGAACGGAATGGAGTGGCGGTCAAGGTCTAAGCTTCACTAGACACAGTCAATTGGTTGACAGTCTAGTCGTACCAGTATGTTTTTGGTGGTTCCATTCGTACCTGGAAAATGGCACGTAAATCTGTACTTCAGTACAGAGTAGTATGAATAACTGATTTTAAGTTGGATGACAATTTCCATGAATTTTAGTTCAAAACACCATTCTACTAAAGTGAGGTAATTTTGCCAATTTTGAACTGCATGACTTATATATGCAAAAAGGGGATTAAATAGAAATTTATGCTATTTTAGTCTGTGGCTCAACAGCTCAAATAATAAACAACAACTAATATTAGCTCATAGTAAAATGGCCATTAACATGATAGTTAACTATGAGCACTTAACTATTGACTACCAACCAGTTTTGTTTGCTTAATGCCACCAATTAGAATATTCTCTTTCTTATTATGATCGTAAACAATAGCAGAAAACCCATTCGCATATGTTGATTATATGAATAGAAAATATTGTGTACTTCATTTTTCTTCCCTTTGGGCTGAATTATTTTTAATTGATGAAGACATGCAAATACCACTTGTGCACCTTAGAACTTTGGTTGTCAATGTCAATCCAGAAACTCGACATCCAGAGCCTTTATTGAACTGTATTAAGAAAAAGTTTAGTACTGATAATTGTGAGGTTCCTGATGTAAAGTGGAAAAAATCAGCTTTGAAATGTACTGAATTGTATGAAAAGCCTGAAATCGCTGTGTCCTATTTCTGTCCTTCACGAATTTCTGCAATTTTTATTGATGGGAACGACCATACAAATGCGGTGCGATATGCAGATCTCTGTTATTACTGTCTAGGTGGAGCAAGTGGGAGGAGGGTGTTTAAATCAACTGAATCGTCTATTTTTGAGTATAAAATACATCGGGTATCTTTACTTTATCTGAACGAGAGCAAAACGGGGGACATTGTGGGTACTGTGGTTTGGCAGAACAACGAGGAAACTTTGGAATTCAGTTTTCATATTTGAAAAGATGAAAATATAATTTGTCAAGTAGAAATTGAGTTTATCCACCTTCACATGCAGCCAAACTCTAATATTGCGAGTGTAATTCTTTTTTAAGTAAATCTTGAGGTCAGCATAATTAAAGTACGTCATTATGTGAGTCTATACGGTTCCATTGTCACTGATAAGCCTATTCAAAAATAGACTGATGCCTATTTCAATAAGAATTAACTGTTTTGTTTCAGTTTTGTAGCTTTAATCAGGATGCCACAATCTTGTTTTTATTTGGGTGTCCAAAATTTTGCGGTATTTTCTCTAGATGGATCAAAGAGCTTTAAATCATCAACACTGATGATTGATGAGTATTGTTGAGTTTGAAACTTGTTGTTTAGTTTGGTTGCCATCGTATGCCCAAAAGGCTTTATAACCTTCTGAAAGGTATCCACGAAATCTTGCTCATTGCCAAATTTTATTTTGATGGAATCTATTTTCTTTGGGTTCTGAGTAGCTGACATTCTCCCAGTCTGGCTTCAATCTAAACAGAAGTTTGATCAACTGCAATATATCGGACTGGTTGTGGTCATGGGCACGTTTATGATAATTTGGATAGATATGTACGGTACTTAGATTTGTGGTTGAATTCAAGATTAGTTAATGTAGCTGTAGGCACTAAACTTTTTCTTTGCTATATTCTACTAAAAGGACTATGTCCTGTACAGATTAGCATTTTATTTACCATTTGCCAAACACTAACCAACCATTTGGTAGATATGGCCATTTTAGCTTTTAATCAGAAATTCAATTGTAGACTGGCAGAATGTCGGCTACCCTGCAAATGGGCACTACCAGATAATAATAAAATACAAAAAACATGCGCAATATGAAAAATTATCTCTACGATTCGCCTTATTTTTAGTATGATTGTCTATGTATTAAATATATTCAGTTATTATCTTATTTCCATCAAGCGCTGTGAACATAGTTTGACTACACTCTGCCTATTTTGTTGTGCCAAATTTATGCAATTTAAGTTACGTCATGTTTCATTATTGTTAATTTACATTGTTTTTCTGTTATGCAATAAAGTTGCATAGAACTGATGCTAAATATTATAACTGAAAATTTCGGGTCTAGTGACGTTCAGTACCATTTTCCTGAATGTCGCCAAAATAAAAACTGGCAGTAGCCTAACTAGGGGCCACCAATGCTGCAAGCATCTTGCATCGTGGACCGGGTTAGGATCAGTCGCTCGCAACATGGGAAATTTTATGATAATCCGATATATAGTACTAAACTTCATGAGACCCAAAATTTCTTCTATCATTTTCTGCTTTAACACTAAAGAATTACACTTCTGTTAAAAACGACTTCATAAAATATCGTGCTTTGGCTAAAACTTGTTTGTGATTATGAGTAATTTCAGCTATTGAATATTGACCCAAAAATGGGGAAACACAGGTATTTGCGATTTAAATTAATTAAGATTTCCTCAAATCATGTCACCTCTATCTTGCTTTTCATACATGAGCGATTTTCTTTATTTCTAGTATACTGTGATTTGTGATTATCCGATACTTTTAATCATTTATTTCAGAAAATATTACCTTTTACTGAATAATATTTTGTATCATATAAGTGAATCCCATATTGCATCATGAAAGTCTTAATTGCAGTTGATTCAAGCGAACACGCTAAAAAGGCTTTTGACTGTAAGTGTTATGTTGTTGATTTTACGAAAATATTCAGTGTGTTCATTAACAGCAAAACGTGTGAAATTTTGTTTATCGTAAGACATCCAAAACGATAATGTTGATAATGTCATCGAAAGTCAAACGAATACTATTTCATAGCAGTGTTGATGGTTTTGAACCTTTTTGTACGGTTGTAACTCGACACTTAATATATGTTAAAATATATTGTATATTATATCAATCTTTGTGTCAGTAATTAATATCATCCTTTTTAAGTCATTACGTATACATGGTTTTGCAGGGTATATGCAGAATATTCACAAGCCTGATAATTTCGTCTATGTGTTGCACGTCAGAGATCAACCAAAGTTGCCAACATTTTCCTTTACGGGTAAATTTTTATTTTATGTTTAAGAACACTTATTACAAATAGACCGAAACCTAAAGGATTTCAATGGAATAATACTTTGCAAAAAAATCTTGGACGATACTTTTACTGACTGGATATGTCTAATACTATAAATTTTGAAACTTTGTTAAAAAAAACTCATTTATTTAATTACCATTCACTGTATTTATTTCAAGAGGCCGGAGCATTTCCTGCTAATGAAATAACAAAAATTATGACTGAAGCAAACAAGAAAGCCAATGATTTGGAAAATGATTTCACACAAGAATGTGGCCAAAAAAAGGTACAACAGTTTTTCTTGTAACATTTTCCAATTTTTTCATTGAACCTTGACCATTAGATTATGCAATATTTTTTTTACAAATGAATCTTACGGGGACAGTGGCAAGTGTAATTTTATTGCAGTTATCATACTGCAGCAAATTCACATTGCATGGCAAATTATATGCTGCAAAATTTGACATGAAACTGTATTTTGCTGCCGTATCTTCAACTAAATATCATCAGAAAACTGTAATTTGTTGTCAGAATTTATTTAATTTAAGAATATGTTTTGGGCAGGCAATCCTGTTTGCTATTGGTATCATATCTTTTGCTACGTGACTTACAGCACATAACCTCTTTTGTTTGCTCATTTCTCTCTCAGTAAACAGAAATGACCTGATGAGAATAAAGTCATTGTAATTCGACCATGCTCTCTCAGTGCGAACATGTTGTATACCGTAGTACAGTTTCCTTTTTTTATTACGTTACTCACATCATCTACGGTTGTGTAACTGATGTTAAGTGATGACCACTAGGAATGTCCTTGTATGAATATTTGGATATTCTTGAATTATAATTAAAGTAATTATGTTTTTCGACCATTCTTAAATGAATTATATATGCCAAATTTTATATTATTACGCCAATTTGGACAAAATATCGGTATTTTTTTGTGAATCTGAAATGTTGAAACATTATTCTATTTGAATAGAATAATAATCGGTATACATATATAGATATATAGAGCTGGGCAACATATCGGTAGGACAGTAAATACCAGTATTGGTTACAAGTTGATGCATTATCGCATCAAGTAATGACAAAAATGGGTATTTAGCCCACTTACACCGGCTTTCGCCCACCGGCTAGTATGCCTCAATTGAACTTTTGCAATCCGCTCGCATTTATAAGTACACACTTGTTGTTTTTTCAACTAGGTCGTGCCTTGCATGGCTCTTTAAAACGACACAATAGCATGCTTTTTAATTGCAGTAAAATGGCTTGGCATACCGGTAATACTGGCATTTTGGTGGCGGTATCGAGGTATAAAATATACCTAATACTGCCCAAATTTATATATTAGTGAAGTTCCAATGATTCAGTTGAAACATTTGTTTTTCGTGTGTTTTACATCAAAAGACTGTTTTTTTGTTGAATTTTATGGAATCGAATCTCGATATATTCTTGTTTCTGCGACGAGTCTTTTGAATAATCGTATAATCGTTTTAAATAAATCTAAACTAAATCATTTTTACCTAAATTCAAGAATAATTGAGTTAACTGTGAGAGTAGGGTGAGTAAAATCATGTCTTACCATATTCGGCATAATTGAAAATGAAATTCAAATCTGATTTATTACAGTAGATTATTTTTCCATTATTTACTTTTGGAGCAATGATTATTGCCGAATGATTTCGATTATATTCGATTTGTTCCTCTCTTATTGTTTGCTTTTTGTGATGCAACAAAGCTTGCCTGCGAGGATGTCTAAACATAGAGTTGATAGAATTGTTTGCAATCAATTATTCATAGGTTGGCACGAGTTAACAAATTCACAGTACAAAGTATTTTAAACTATCACACGTGGTGAGAATAATATAAGTCCGAGTCATATTTTTTCAACTATCACTCTTTAAACTTCGTTAGGTTAACGAAACAGCAATTGGGAAGCAGACTAAGAAGTTAAAAACAGAACTGGTTTTTGTCCATTTAAATGTAAACGTAAAAAACCCAATAATAAATTTAATTTTGTCAAAGATAAGTCGCAAACTGATTGGGATAAGCAGTGTAAGCATGGTTGGGACACTCATCTTGAAGTTTGATGTTCAATAATATATGAACCAAATCGTAAATAAAAAGCTGTTATCAAAAACAAGATTGCTTGCAACTCCTAACTTCATATTTGTTGTTTCCGCTGTCCTGATCTCTCTGATTGTATCTTTGTTGTACATGGGGAACTGAAATAAACTTATTTTATCATCTTGTGTATTTGGGTGTCTGCCAAGTGCCAATATTATGTTTTAATGATTGAGAATGTTGCAAATTTTCATATTTTTTCCGTGATTTTTCCAAGCAAAAAAGGCCCTTATCATTACTGTAGCAAAATTATATTTGTGATGGACGAATACTATGTTTCATAACATGCGAATTTTGTTTATACAATATACACCAGTAATCATTCTACAGCAACTCTAAAAATAAGTAGATTTACAGATTTCCTTGTGCTAAAACCAGTGTATTACGTTTGGATATAAACCCTTTGAGCAAATTATTTTAACATTCTTATCGGCTACCAGTATCACATTACTTGCTACTTGTCTTATAGCACATAACCTTTTTGTGTTCTCTCTCTGCTCCCAGCAAACAGAAATGACCTTATGACAATGGAGTTTGAGGGGTCATGAGTTGACATCTTTTATGATTCCACCCGACTTTGTTCGGGGCGAGCTTCAATGAAAATTTTTTTTTTTTCTGGCCAAGTTTGAATAGGAACTCAACTATTTTGCTATATCATTTCTACAAGCCATGCCCAGGTTTTTAATAGAGGATGGATCTTGAATAAATCTATGTTTGATTGTGGGGCTGTGAGGCCTTCAGTCGCACATTATAGTATAGGAAACCCAATCCTGAGTATATTTACCTAATTTTATGTAACTATTTCTTTATCTAGGTCAAGAATGAAATCTTGATGCGTACAAATGAAGGGGGTAATGCTGGCCAATACGTAATCGACAACGCAAAGGATAAATCTGTCGATTTGGTTGTTATGGGAAGCAGGGGTCTTGGAACCATGCGCAGAACATTCCTTGGTTCTGTGAGTGATTACGTTGTTCATCACTCCAAAATTCCAGTTCTCATTTGCCCCAAGTAATAAGAGAAACTATCGTAATTTGTTACTGTATTATAAAGCCAATCATGAACAGATTTTAATCTTTTCTAATTCTTGTTCATTGCCCAATTGAGTCATACATATCCACTCAAAAAGTGTCATCAAATTTGATTTTGCCAAGCATGAGCCACAGATGACTTCGTCTGGTTGGCGCAGTCTATCAGTGCCCATGCTTAACAAAATGTGTGTGGTAGAAATATAACTGACCTTGACATTTACCACAAAGCATGTCTCATATTCTACTGATTAAAAATTCTTATATGTCATTGTGTCTTAACATGTCCCAATTGGTGCTTGACTATGCCATAGAAAATAATAGATTAGATAATTTGCTATTACTGATCAACATATCATATAATTAAATGATTTTACATGTGCACAATTGTCATTTTTTACTTTCCATTTAGGATTTTATCAGCATTACCAATACCATCAAACAGTTGCATAGTGTTGTGAACTGGTGCTTGCTGTACATTCACATTTATCATGTATAAAAATATTCCCATGCCTCTGTCTACTTGTTACATTTTGGTCTTGCTTCATTTGCTGCGATCAAGGCTGAAGGAAACAATAAAATGTTTGTTATATATCGATCATGCATATATTAAAACAAGTCTAAATTTGCATTGCATAAAATCACCGTTTGTACTGTGTCACATGAAGTTTTGTGAAGTATAAAAACATGTTTTTCTTTGCAAAATATTCTTATAAACAGCTGAATTCATCATATAACAAAATTTTATATCCCAATTTAATTCTATGCCATATTTTTGTATGTATATATTTGAAATAGTGAATCGTTTGGTAATAGTCATCCAGGGCTGACTTTAAGGAAGAGTTGATGGCATTTCTTAAGGTGGGTACATCCTTGATTTTCTGTTTGTCTGCCTCTGGTCTGATAAAAGAGAACACATTAAAATCTCCTCCAATACATAGTCATGGATGTGGAATACTCCATATCCAATAAGTATCATCGTGGAAACTTCGTAAACTATTTTGCAAAACGAAAGGTTTAGTGGTTAAAAGAACACCACTGAAGCTATAATATTTGTTACATTTGTATTAGTGTTCTGAATTTGATTTGTATTGTTTATCAGCATGTTTTATCACATCATCACTCCAGGGTTGCCGCTGTCAGATTTTATCATTTTCGAATTGAATGTAGTATCACGTTCAGAATGGAATATTTCAGACTTTGATTTTATGTAGTAAATTTATGAAAAAGTTCTCAATATATTGGATGAAAATTTTTGCTTTCTCTAATTGGAAATGTTTTTGATGTTGTCTTTCTGTCCATCTATTCCTCATGATTGACAAAAGGCATTTAAAATCGCATTGTAAAACGCAGAAATAAATTTTCAAATCATCTCGAAGTCAGACATTCAAATCTTGACCATGGCATGCATACTCGCTACAGCATTATTACCGGTACTTAGAACATACCTTGCTCTGCAGGCACAGATGGACCATGTCTAGAGTTTTTGAAAAACCGAATTGTTTAAGATATTTTTTTTTAATCTCAATAATCTTAATTTAAATGTAAACAAGGACTTGTATTTTTACTATAAAAATAATTTGACTTGATAATCATGGTAAAGACATATGAACATGCTATTAATGACATAAACAAGCTGGAAGAGGCGATATACTTCCGATCGACATCTCATCTTTTAGGGCTGAAATAAATTTGACCAAAATCATAACATTTTTGCTGTGTTTTACATTTACAATTCAAATATGAAAATTCCGCTTCATTTTCAAGTTTTTATTCCTGTGGTCAATGCACTACTGATTTCAAATCCATTGTGCTTCGAATCGCGGAATTCGATCTCCCAGCCCTAACTTATCTCTTCGACATGGTCCATCTGTGACCCTTATTCAACAAAAATGCTTCTGTGTCAAAAAACGTGGTGGCCATGCTCAACAAAAAATGCTTTTTTCAAGAAAAGAAAAGTTGAGGTGCCATATACGTGTATCCATCCTTATTATTTTTTTGAAAGATTGTGGTTTCGTTTAAACATACGAGGACCGCTGATAATTATAATAGTTATTCCAAAGATAATTAAAAATCTGTGATTATTGCTTTTTAATTATAGTGCGTTGCAGTTTGAAAAGTAGTGTTGTTTAATATTCTTCATCCTCACTCTGTCAGTAATATTTTATACTAAGAATGCTCCACAGTTGAAGTGTGCTTTCGAAGCATGCTTTGTCTTTGGTCTTAACTTGGCTGAAAATATTTATATTTGGAGGGTTGCTTTGTGTGAATTGTTTGCAATTTCATATTAATTAAAAATTAATTGATTGTACTTATGCAAAAGCAGTATTTGTAGAGGTAGGAACCGTGCAATATTAGGAAAGTATTCCATTCTTATCCTGCTGGATAGAAAACAGAGGTCGGGGCTTAACCATGTGGCAAACAATTATCTCTCATGCCGATGTCAGTATCGATCCGTCGTTTGATGTTTTTGCTTAACCATTTGCTAACTTTTTGTGCATGGACGCAGTCGGTGGAAGAAGCGGTAACCTACTGTTGCGTGCATGTGTTCAGCAGTCTTCTCAGGCATTTAAGGCACATTTCGGAATAAGGTACGACTTTGCCCCAGGTATAACGTGTAGTGAAGAAGAAATTTTGTGAAGGAGGCTTGATAAAATAAGAATTTCAAACTTCATTGCTTTATGGTGTGAGTCGTTATCTCGCGTGTCTGGATGTGATATCAGCTTTTTTGAACGCATGGTTTAAGGTGAAATAGACTGATCGGAATAGCAAAGATTGATATATTTTGGCAAAACGAGAGATATAGCAACACAGTCGATGAAACTGCTTGGAAATATCAAATTTATCCCCGAGTAAATTGGAATACTCGCTTGGCTAATGTACCGTCTCCTAGTTGATTAAATAAATTCAAGCTCCTGGATACGCGAACTAAAATACACCACCATGAACGCGGTTGCCAATATGGATGGTCACTCGCTACAATTTAATAAACTATATCATACGGTCTTACAAATAAAACCCCAATACCGAAGCATTGTTCCTAAAATTTAACATAGCAGAGTTGATGTCTACCAAGACTTTTTAATTAGAGATAGCGATTTTCCGCGAACGGGGAGATCAATTATCCTTTATATGTTGCGAGCCTCCTATCGGTTTTATCGACTCCAATAACAAACCTTATAATAACGCATGGAGTTTCATGTTACAGTAAGCACTTTCCCGCCTTTGATGATCAAAATATAAGCTTACGATTTTTTCCGTTATTCCAGTACTCACTTCTCAAATTTTAGCTTCTTGTTATGTATAATTTTATATGCATATGAAGTACTTTATTCAAATGTATCACGGACAAGCTGCACGGTCACTGGAAAGTGCAAACATGACCAAAAACAGACAGCATTGTCGATTAAATGGGCGTTTTATTTAATTAAAAATAAACGGCCGGCCGCGGAAGAAGTGCAAAGATTTTTTCTTGTTACCAATTCATTTGATGCACTTGCGCAAATTTGACGATTAGGATATGCCTCATACGATCGTTTAGGATATCTATATATTATGAACGTAGTATTTTTTAAAGAATTTATCCAAAATTTATTTATTTCTGCAAAAGATTACATCTGATGGTCCAAATGTCATATTATCCCACATACACTTAAAATCATACTCATGCTTGTTATCATATTTATTGTTTTGAATATATAGCCTTGAAAATGTAACCTACATTAAATATTACACACTATTATAATATAATAAGTGAATTATTTTCAAAGAGAGCTTCACTCCAGTTCAACTGTGGTAACTTGGGTCGCTATTCCGCACTTATTTTTGCCTCTAGCAATCCGAAAGTATCCATCTTCTCCCCATCCTTTTCCCCACGAATTTTTGACTGTCCAGTATTTCTTCGTATTCCCGAATATTGTTTTTTCCTCTCCATATCCCGTTATTAAAACAGCTGCAATTAAAAAATAACGAATAAACGACACGCAAACATAGGAATGCGCTATAGATCGGCTTTAATAATTAATTGTTAGAAAATGAACTGTGTGCATATGATTTATGCTATTAGGATCTCATGATTGAAACACCACGCGCCGCAATATCACTGGGCGGCGCGACTGATCGGTCAAATGAAACCTACGCGCCGAAGCCGCCAAAAATTGGTATTTCATATAGAATTCCAGAAAAGACTGTCCCACTCCTATTCCCAAATTTTTGGTGCGTAAACAATCCTAAATGAAGTGTAAGATTTTCAACATCTCAATTATATCATTTAAATTGTATTACAATAACGATCAAAAATAGCACACACAGTTTTCAAAAATGAAAAAAAACGTACCGTGATCTAGAGCTGTAGGATCACACAGCAGCGGATCATAAATTCCGGAATGATAAAATTGCAACATTGCAGCATTCATCGCCACAGATAATGGTCCTATGTTCAATAAATTTGTTGCGATATCTGTCTCATTCTGTATAATGAAGCATACAGTGGCGTAATTAGAACCTTGAAAAGGCGAGATCAAATTTTTGAGAAAATTCGAAAGTGAAATTATGACATGGCAATAAAAAGACACTCGGCGCCGCAAGTGTAAGATTACTCTACTCGACTAATAAAGCGCAATTACTGCTGCGCCTGAGATTTTCCAAGTTTGAGACACATATTAGGCCATTCTACGGCATTTTTTGGTCGACGAAGAAGGGGACATGGTGCAACCTCTACGCTTAAATACGCTAGTGGAAACTTACTAGATGGCGTGTATACGAATTACAGGGGTGTAATGTTTTATAAAAAATATTCGATATTATTATTCTTCATTCATATTCAATCATTCTGAAGAGCTTTGAGAGATCGTAACGAACTTCTGTATAAGTGATTTCGTAATGGAACACAGAAACAACGCGACTTTCGGTACGGTACATCAGTGGTTCTGATGGTCACACATAAAGATAAGGCACGATTTTCTTACAAGAATTTGACCATCCACTACCCACCTGGCTGAACCATTGCCATCCCTTTACTTTTAATTGAGGAACAAATTTACTTGAATCGACTTTTGCAGAACAACTATCCTCGTTTTTACAATATTCAGCTGGTGGACCACATAACGTTTTATTATATCCTGGTGCAGGACAAACAAAACAGGTTCCTAATGAAAAGATATTGTTATGTTGGCGTTATAAAGTGAAAAAAACAACAATACCGTTGAGAATTTACGGACTTGAATTTATTTGGAATAAGAGGGAATTTTCACTGAATTTAACACAAAGAGATTACTACCAATGTACAGACATAACTTGATAACGTCTTTCGTTATTGGTATTGGTACACCGTCTTCGATTGCGTCATAACCGAATAGGTAGGTCTAAAATGCGCGAATAAAATCCTGATGTTACTTAATATTTTTTCCGAATATCTTTGGTTACATGGTCGATCTGAAATTTTACAGAACTGTGTCAGTGCACGTTAAACAATAAGACGGCTAGTATATATATTATACATTAAAATCCTATTTCACGGCTGATATTCAATCTAAGACTCATTCTGGTGAATTCGGTTCTCGGGAAACGCGATACATTACAGATTTTGATATACTAATAATCTCATAGTCGGATATCCCGAGTGGATATTGCATCTAAATAAACAATTTTCAATCAAACCGTTGGTGAAATTACACACTAGATTTTTGATACAAATATTCACCTTTTCCTCCTCCTAATCCACAACAGTACGGATAATCTGCTTCCGTTTGAATTCCACCCGCCTTCTTCACATACTGGTAAGCTAGATAGGGCCAACCTCCAAACACGCCACAGTCTGCCTTCTCCCTAGAAAAAGGCTTGAGATCACTGTCGGAGTAATGATGTAAAGAATGAGAGTAGAGAAATATCGAAAGACAATCCAGTTCTTGCGTTAAAACTTTTAATAAGGAAGAAATTGGAGAATGAGCATAAAAAAAAACTTGGACAAAAAAAAGATGGGAAAGGCAGTGGCTAAAAATAATGTGCGAAAACAATGATTTTCTAAAAAAATGGAATGTTTATTTTGATTTCAACATACTTCTTCACGTCACTTGTCCCATCGCAGTCAACAATCTGCTCTACTGACAGTTCAGTCAATGGTTTTCCAGATCTTGCCCATTGTCCCTCTATGTTTTGAACGGCACTAAAGGCCCAGCAGGTTCCGGCAGAACCTGACAAATACAGTTGAAACATTTTCATTATCATATGGTTAATTTTATCCTTGTAATAAAGTATTACATTCAAGTCCTCTTGATATGTGATCCTATTAAGATTTCACAATGAGCACGTCAAAAAAAGTGTATTGTTTATTTTTTTATGAACATCAATTCCTATATTTTCTGCATCTAAATTTGATAAATACATGAACATTGCACATAATCCGTCGAATTTCGGTTAACGTGTGACGTGTTTTCGTTCGCAAAATAAACCTACAGCATTTAATCCTGGTTGTCAATATGGTTACAACATGGACTATGTCATGTAGGGCAAAATAAATATGAAACTATATTCACTTTGTTTCACACTCTAGACCAAGCAGTCCTAGATCAATAGATTGTTGAACAAAATATGTCATATCTTCACTAACTTACTTGGTTTTTCAACATCGAGGCCTCGTAGACAATAAAACTTTCTAAGATGTTCAGTTAATACTTAGCGGAATAGTTGGTAGCAAATCAAACGATTCGGTTATATCTTCATAATTACCTTGATCCCTTACTGATGAGACGACGCCTTTTTCTTTCCAGTCGAATGATGTCGGTAAATATCTTAATTTGTTATGTGGAGTTTGACGAAGATTGGACTTGTCCATTCTAACCTATTGTTAAATATTTTTGTTGAATACAGCTTACTTTGTATATGCAATCAAATTACATTAGCGCTATTAATTGACTGTCTAACAAGATTGCATTAAGAAAAAATTGCATGAAAAGCAAGTCGGCATAATGCGAAAGGCAGATATTATGATCGATAACCGAAGATAGGGGTTACAAAACAACATTACAAAACGTGTTTACCGGTGGTCTTTTTGGCATCAGGTGCGTTGCTGTAAACTCCTTCTCAGTTAAATCAGCAAATTTGTTTGTTCTGAAAACCAAACCTCGCTCATTATATCTTTCATTTAATCCATCAATCAAATCCAAATTTCTTTCAAACACTGTCGATCTATAGTCATGCTCATATTTATTGTCGTATACTCTTCCGAATTCATTCCGCCATTTACTGAAATATCGATAAAGCAACAAAATAATGTAATATTCATAATACAAGTCAGTGCTGTCCAGCTAGTACACAGAGGTCCAGCAGCAGCGCTTATACCAAACTTGAAATGGGTGAAAATTATAGATTCCAATTTCCATGCTTGAAAACGTGAATGTTCTCAGATAATTCGGTCTAATTTGTCTCGAAAATGCCAAAAAAATCATGGATATCACTCCGAGAGTGTAATTTTGGCATAAAAACGTTCAACTTTGATATTCAA
Source organism: Styela plicata (assembly GCA_963675895.2). NCBI lineage: Eukaryota > Metazoa > Chordata > Ascidiacea > Stolidobranchia > Styelidae > Styela > Styela plicata. Next base: position 7,887,778 of record OZ023151.1, on the reverse strand, counting down.
CTATATATATATATATATGTATATATATCTATTTGAAGTATGTGTATACCTGTATTGAAGGCAGGTGTAGTAATATGAAGGTATTAATATGAGTGGTAACTTTACCATTTAATTCCTCTCCTGAAAATCTATAACATATTCTTTTGAATATTAGCTTCTGACGCGCAGGTACTTTTATTATGTCGTCGATTTATCTCGAGATTGTTTCGAGTTTCTGAAATTTTGTGAACGGTTAATACTATTTATAGATTCCAGTTCCAGATGATGCCGTCACAAACTTCAAATTTTTTAGGTGATACAGCGGTTGAGATGAGGCGGAAAAGTGGATTTATATCTTCGATGCTGATATACCAGGATACCAACAAATAAAAACAGGAAATTCCGCAAAAAGAACTGCTAACAGTACAATTTTCGTCCAAAACGCTTGCAATATTATTTGAAAAAACCTGAAGTTACCTAAATCGTTCTTCCACGGTGATGGCTGCCGCGGTACTGACAACAACAACCCTATAGAAAAAGAAATATACAAATGTTCAGTAAAAGATATAACATACCTAATTATGGATTATAATAAAAAGCAATACATTTTATCTCCTCCAAATCAAAATTCCACTTTAAAATATTTTTATCAAAATCGCTCATACAAATTATTTTTTGAAATATTGCATGAATTTATTTCGCTTAGTTAATAGTACGTACAAAATCAGTATACAATCATACATGAGGTAAAATTAGAAAAAAGCGCTGTCAAAACATAACGTTACTAAGCGCGAGATAGGAAAAAATCCGTAAGCAATATAGAAAAAATTTATAATGCGCGAGAAGGGGAGAGTGCATAATGTTCAGAAAGGCAAAACGTGCGACGCCTGTCTGAAATCAGGCCAAAATGAGGCAAAAGAAATTTAAAATATCTCTTTTTAATATCCTTTCGTAGAACGTATATCGTCGGGCGCGACAGCGTAACGGTTATCATGTGGACATCGCAAGTTAAAATTATATCTTTCTATCAGCACTAAACTCCTGACCGCCTATAAGCGACCGACTGTACAAAGCCCAGATGTGGGTGATCAAACTTTGGAGTAAACGGTGACACTCTTCTAAAATGCATATTACTCTTATCAAAACTGAATCATTTGGAAATATTTTTTTCGAATCGGATGGAAGCACTCCATGTAAATAATAATAATCTCATTCTTACTCACGCAACTTGTTAAGAAAATCAAGAAATTTTTAGTTTATAGCATATTTTCAATTCACGCTTCATGCCTAAGAGCAACAATTTTCATATTTTCACGATAAAATATCGATTTTGGTTAAAATTGACCTAGCTTAACTACACAATTCTTCGCATAAATACCTTACCATATAATGATTAAAACTGGATTGGCTGATAGTAGTTGAAACATTTTCTCGCGTCGTGACAAATGTTGCCCGCAGTAAATGTTGATCTAATTGCAGACAAACAATTACGATGCAGTGTAATGCAACTTTGTATAAAGCTTAGTCATTCATTAACAAGCACTTTATTTTGTATTATCAAGTAGCATTTAACCGAGAGGCGCATCCTTTGGTCTAAGCTTGTATTGAATATGAGATGTGGTAATTAGGGCTTGGCAATTCGATGCGGAGATTCGAATTTATCAATTTCGAATCAATAGTGAATCGTTCGGAGGAAAAAGGATTGCTATATATACTAGAATTTTCATTTTTGACGAGAAATGCAACAGATTTTGGTCAAATTTTATTTTTTGTCAAAATCTGAAAATTGTTGCTCTTATGGGGTGTAAACTGAAAATATACAATAAACTATAAATACTGAGTTTTACAATGCAAAAAATGGTAATACAAGGAACGAGAGAATTCTTATTTACATGGAATTAGTGATTCAACCCGATTTGAAAAATATTCGGATTAGATTCGAAGTTTAAACGATTCGGTTTTGACCAGCCCTAGTGGTAATAGAGTATTAAGGCTCCAAACGCGAAATCGGAAATTTTCTGTCAAAAAAGCCAATTAGCCTGACAATATAAAAGCTGATAAATGATGATGTAAAATTTTGTCGTCACGGATTTGAAACCTGGTGATTGGATGAGAAAATGGTTGGTCATATTATGGTGAAGTTGTCTTTTGAACTTTCTTTAGACCAACAGTTGTGCGACCGAAAGTGATAAGAAAATTAACCATTTTTAGGGAGTAATAAAGTTTATAGTTATAGTAAATGTGATTGCGCGCCAACGGCCCAGAAAAATTTTTTTCAAATATATTTTCATATAAAATTCCAAAATTTTAATTTGAATCCACCCCCCACCCCCACCCTAGCACCCAAGACAGAAAAAGTTGGTGTCATTTCATTATTTTGTTTTATTTTTTGTCAAATGAAGAGGGGGTCGAACCTCGCTAATTGATATTTGGTTCCCCCGTGACAAAATATACATACGCGGTGACATACATTCTGTCGCTAGCGGAGATAGTTCTTTTCACTGTGCCATATTCCGAGTTGCAACTTGAACTGAAAATCTAGTTAAAAGACCTTCCAAGACTTCTTCATGCTCATTAAACTGATATTCGGTTTATTTTTTATTCATTTATGGAGTTTATTTCATTATTACATGATAAATAAACTTTTGAAACGATTTGGGAAATCAATGGGATAGATATATAGAATGCTATAACAAAGATTCTTTGCAATATTTTGTTTCGCCTTTACCATCAGTAGTGCGGCACTCAAGTTCTCCTGCTTCTCTATCCGGTATCCTTGAAATATCACGTGGACGGACGGAAACACGCAATTTCTGAAATCAAGAATAAACTCGAAACAATTAGGCAAATTTTTTGTAATTATATCCTAGGAGCGTTATTTATAATATTTTGACTTCAGAAAAATCATAATAAAACACGTTTCGTGAAATGTTAATCTATCTGTGAATAACCGCGATCTATCTTTGAGCAGCGCTTAACAAAATAAAATTCCGGATAAAAGGATAAAAGCGCTAACTCACCTCAAGAAATGATTGCCCTTTTGCCGTATATAGAATGTAGATAGCAGTAATAGGAATCAATAATGTTGACGTCAGGGCAGTTGCCCATCCCAGAATATCTGCCCATACCGGATATACGTAAGACTTTCCAAGTTTAAGAGGTTCATAGCTCACGAATGAGTTTATCATGAGGACCTGTGGGAGTGAAAGTAGGCATTATATTTTGGTTACATATTTCGGATTGCGCGGACACCTATTTTTTCTTGTTTGTTCGGGACTTTTTTTTTCAGGAGTGGATCAATTTCTTACTATGGCTTGTCTGAAACCCTCGATACCAACAAACGATAAACACGAAATTATTGATTGCATATTCGGTCGAGCATCGAACCACCTCACTGACATGTAATACGATCGTGCTTTAACCGACTAGGTCATCAAGTCTGGTTGACCAACAATTCACACAGCACAGCATTTCATTGATTTCCCTTCTACATCGCCTTCTATCGGTTGGCACACACTTGACGAAAATTTTGTGATTTGTCCATTTTTTGTGTTTATATTAAATTCAATATACCGTCGAAAATGCCGGTCCAACAAACTTCCAACATATTTTCAGCAAAATCCTAGGAACTCGTGTGACTTGGAATCCCAACATTGTTTCCATATTATCACAAAACTTGTCAGTCCCATATAACCAACCAACAGTTATAAATTGTGCCAACGACATAAAGTAGAGGCACCAACCAGTAACTGAATAAGTGTTAAATATTTCCAAAACGAACATTCCTCCCTGTATATAGTATATAATAATATTTTAATATATGTGTAGAAGTCGATATTTAGCTAGTGGAGTGACCACTATGAAAGGTCAATCGGTCAGATATCAAAAAAAAGATAGATATATGTATATATATATTGTCCAGTTGAGTCACAGATGGACTCTATCCCTGGATGGACCTATATATATATATGGACTAAGTTATTTGTTTAACCAAAATACGGGTCGGTTTGGATTATTTTACAGTGGCAGGCCGATCCTTACCTTGTTAATATGTATTCCAAAATAGATTCAGCAGAGTTTGAATTCGTGGATATTAGGACCAACGCATGTTTGGACCGTTGCACATTGCCCTCGTTATTTTTCAAACATTCATGGATGTGACGGCTTCAAATATAGGTATTAATGGGCGCAAACATAAGTAAGTTCACAGTCTGTTTGCAAAGAGAGAGTGCAGAAGTTACCATCGCAGCTAAAAATGGCTGGTATCGACATCGGTATAGGTTAAAAAAATCTTCCGGCACCAATACGATGCTTCGAAAATTGCCGATACTTGCCGGTAAACATGTCGATGTATGGACAAATCTCTATTTCGTGCGTTTTTGATTGTGTCCAGTTCGTATATGCACGTGCAATGAGAGAATTACTTCAGATATTGCATATCGCACGTTCTGCGTATCTGAAATTCCGCTAACACATGAACTTTTTGTTATCATTATTATAAAATGGAATAACGATACAGGACTTACTCTTGTGAGAATTGGCAATGCCAATGTAAACAGAATCACTGAGGCAATTCCTATCCAGAATTCACTCGCGTATTTGTGCTTATAAAGTCTGGGAAATAAATCCTTCGTACAAGCTATGAATGTTTCATGGTAAACAAACTGTAAAACAAGAAAAGAATCGGGCGGTAACGTGTCTATGATCTTACGAGTTATAGCAAGCCAGGTTGAACCTGTAAAAACCCGATTTGCACGGTTTGAGCAATTTGCAGTTTTTTTGCAATGTTATATGATAATAATAATAAAAAAGACTGCGGTGAAAAGGCTGGTCTTGCTAAAAAATTTGAAACCATATAGGTGATAGCGGTTCAGATACCATTATTTGGTTTCTTTCGCCAATAAGAACCAACTATGTATATGATTTTACATAGTTTTACACTGTGACAAAAGTACAGTGAGGTAAATTTACCGTTCATTTGGAGCAATTTCCGAATATTTCCGAAATTTTAAAACTTAAAACGTTTTGTCAATGACGTATGCCAAGTATAATTTGTTGTCGTATACGACTTGGGCAAAACGTTCCATCAACAGTCAATTATTGGCGTAAAAAGAGAATTTCAGAGTGTTTAAACAGAAGTCAACCACAAGTGTGGGGTACAGTGACTGGTATCTGCTCTGGGTGCTTGTGAAACGTTAGAGCAACGATTCTGAAGACCACACCTACAGGGTTTCAACTAATTTGTGGATAAATATTCTTCGTCGAAAACCTAAGAATATTGTGTGACAAAGAAAATTTCCTGCTTTTTATTTACCTCACTGTCAAACCCCAGCAATAACAACATGATGAAAAACAATCCACACCAGAACTGAGGGAGAGGAAGCAGGGTTAATGCAGTAGGATATGCTATGAAAACTAATCCTGGTCCGGAATCAGTGACTTCGTCAACGGTCGTATTCTGTTATATTAAATATACGTAATAAAATAAAATGTTGGCCAAATATGGGCTGTTAATGAAAAACGCCGCCATGGTGTTGTCTCTCAACGAACAATACTTGGCATTTATCTCATCAACAAGGCGGTTTTGTATTTTGGAAATATGCAATTACTTGGAATAAACTCAATCAGGAAAATTTATTAAAACCCCTTTTGTTAAGTACGAGTCACTGATGGAACGCGTCGAAGAGACGCGGTCCATCTGTGGCTCATGCTTGACAAAAATTGAATTCTGATTGGAAAGTTACATTTACTGCACATTTGTCACGAAATTATGTTTTTGCCCGGTTTGAAATTAGGATCATTGTTCCAGGCAATAACGAGGATATCCTTCAACAAGGTACTTCGGTTGTGACTGAAACGACATAACCAAATTACCCTCGTATAGAGTAAGGTTGGCAATTTTAGGTAGAAGTATCAAGTCTACCTAGTTTACCGATTTTCTTTTCAAAGTACTTTTACCTAGATGTCCTACTTCAACTTTTACCGAGTTCACTTTTTGAAACTTTAACTAGTGAATTCACTAGGTAACATAAGTAAATTTGCCTAATTTTCAATTTCAAAAATCAGGTGCCCAGCATAAAAAAGAATCATATTTTCATCATTAGATTTTTTTAAGAGAGACTCTATTTGGATATTCTAACCAGAAAATCCGATAAAATGTTTTAAATGCAAGCAAATTGCTGATTACCTAGTCTAATCGGTTTTACTCTAGGTATACTACCTAGTTTTTGAGGTGAAACTAGTTTACCTAGTAATACTTTGCCCGGTTCTATGATAAATTCGTTTTACTTTACCCAGTTTAAGAAAAACTAGGTTGCGATCATTAGTATAGAGCAGTGGTTATCAACCGCCGGTCCACGGACCGGTACCGGTCTGCGTCAACTTTCCTCCCAGTCCGCCAAACATATTACAATTTTTATCTCAATTGCAAAATGTGAGATGTTGAGGGCTTGTCCATTGATGAAAAAATAAAACATCCAATTTTAAACTGATTTAGAATTTCGCACGTTCCGTAATTTGCAGCATTGTGACGTAAGACGAAGTTCAGAGTCTACTTAGAACCGCGTTTAACACGTATTATATCAAACAGGCAGCAGCAAACTTCTCATTAAACTGAAGTTTTTATACTTCTTTGGTTTTGCATTGCATAGTTTTTATCGTAATTACATTTTGGATTAATTTTGATGGTACACCGTCCGCAAAATTTGTTTTGAAAGTTTACCGGTCCGCAAACTTAAAAGGTTGAGAACCACTGGTATAGAGTACGTGGTGAGTCGAATGAAGGAATGCACTACACGTTGGCGAATAAATATCACGAGTCAAGGTAAGGAAATAACTCAATTCAAACAAACATACGTACCTTAGAATAAGCTAGAAATCCCAGAACTGAAAAGGTTGCAAATCCGACTAGGAAACTGGAAAGTCCATTTAGTACTATCAACAATATTGAATCCCTGTATAAAAATCATTTTAGGTTTTATCTTAAAAGCTAATTTCATTTCTTAACGCAAACGCCAGGACAAGATATGGGTTTTTGTGTTTTCTGATACTCCTTTTTATACATCCGTTAAAATTGAACTTTGCTATTACAGAATCACAGATTATCTTTAAAACATTTGCGTTAGTGTTACAGCAGAAGTAATGCAATGCCGATAAAAATTTGCACTGTTACGATTTTTATCAAAGAATTGGGTGATATTTCGATAGATTTTGACAACCAGATATTATAAGAGCAAAATTGCATTTGCATTTTCCAAAAGTAAAAATACTTAAAGCCAGTACCTGAAGAAGTTATGTTTAAATTTATTGAATTTCCCAAGTGTTGCAATTCCACCAGCACAAACTCCTGTTGAATACAACACTTGATCTGCTGCATCCGTCCATAACTATAACAAATTGACGCCTATATAGTAATTACATTATGCGCAAAATAACCAATAATTATAAATAAAATAATGGCTTTTCATGTTATTATTGGACCTTTGTGGACGCGATGGCTTAATGGTTAAACATGTTGTCATCACAGGTAGTAGGTCTCGGGTTCGAGTACCGGCTCGTTAATTCATATACCGACGACTCAACCCAGGGTGTAAAATACCTTAATGTAGGACAAGTCGAAAAAGAAAAGATCTTTTCCTTACAGTAATTTAAACCCCGTTCATCTATAAGTGGCCGCTGGTACAGGGCCTTGAGCAGGTCGATCCAAGCACTCCGAGTGGTTATAAAAATATTTATTCTATTCCTTGTTTGTAAGAGTTCACTCGCCTCAACTTCGCCCAGTTTAGTAATGTTTGGGCGAATAAATTTCTCAATGCCGTTCTTTGCTCCTTCTAACGTCGCTCCACGTACGAGCACAACCAACAACATTATTATTGGAAGCGTTGCTGTAACGTATACAATCTAAAGAAAAAGGAATGGTTTTCACCAGAACAAAAAGTCAAGAGGATGTGAAAGAAAATGGGGTGGAAAATTGATAAAGGTGGAGGTAGGGCTAAGCAATTTAATTCGGTGATTCGATTTGATACGAAGCACAAATTATTAGAATCAATCACAGGAACAAAAACTTTTAAATAAAGTGGAATTTTCATTTTTAACTCCCAATACAATCGATGTCGGTTAAATTTGACCAAAATCGATTGTATTTTGTCGTTAAAATATGAAAATTTGTCTCTTAGATATGGAGTGTGATTTGAAAATACATCACATTTTTGTGTGTTTATGCAAATATTAGTAATTTGTAGCGATGAATATCTTGAATTGTTCTCATGGAGAATTGTAATAGTAAAAATAGGATATTTGTTATGTATTTTATGAAATTAGTGATTCGAAAAATTATCGGTTTTGACCATCCCTAGGTGTCGGATAATACCTTACTGGTCCATTTTATCCCTTTCCAGATGGAAAAATAAACTCCAGTCCAAATTGCTGCATGACACAAAAGAATATCAACTTTTATTCCTCCCAAATTTTCTATTCCTTCAGTGATGGCAAGAATGTGGTTACTGTACAAAGTTCGATTAAAAATGTTTCTAAATGTCATATGCAGGATAAAAATAAATATCACAAATTAAAACTGTATCTGCGGTCTGGTTAGCTCTGAGCACTTATTTTTGAATATACTCGGCTATTGCAAAATCAAATCATGTACTTTTCTCTAGATAACATAAATTCCGACTTCATAGAATTATCAGAAAAAAACAGCGGCTAGCCCATTCAACAGAAAGGTAGGAATTTTTGTTAAAATTCGCTCTAGGCAATAAAAGGAGGCAAGTAACGGCCACTCAAATGGTAAGGAGATCATATAAAATGAAGTAACAAACAGCAACTACACTAACTGCCACTTTTTGTTTCCTTTTAGTCGCCTCTTTCGACACGCAGGAAATACGTTTAAAGCAATCAACATAGATCAAATAACCCGTTTCGTATTGCAAAAATCGATAAAAAGTATTGAGCTTTACTATATACTTACTTCCAAAATTCTTCTACAGATGATAGGTAAATTTCACCATTCGCCTGAGATATATTTTTGTGACTGAACTGTGACAAGTTTACCTGGAAACAAAAATTTGTTCTTAGTGAACAATACAGAAAATTCTTGTCATTGCTCTTACCCCAATTCCGAACAATATGACTAAAAAAATTTCACGTGACTTCGGCGGGACATTTTCACGTTGAGTAAATTTGAGGTTCGTTTTTTATGTACCCAAGGTTTGACACCTTCCTTCGCCATTGATAACAGGTATCATGGATTTCTTATTTATCAGGAAAAAACGTATATTTTACCATTTGTTGTGAAATATTTTCGTTATGCAGCAATGGAATGCAACTATTCGTGTTCCACTCGTTCTGACAATTTGCCCATGAAACATTCGAACTGAATGTTGCTACGATCCAACGTAATGTCCAAGAGAGTACGACAGCACGGTACATGTTACTGAAAAACATGATGATTGGAGCTGCAAATCCGATCCCTGAAATTTTTTAGAAAAATTGTATCAAAACATCCCATTTTGGTGTGTATGTAAAGCACCACTATTATTTTTTCATTTAAAGTATTTCATGTACTCTTTTTCTGGAAAGTACGATTTTCCCAATGTAATACGTTTGATTGGTTGCCAGTTTATTTACTACTTCTCGATGAGAAATTTTATTTTGTCAAGTATAAGACACAGATAGCCTGCACCTTAGCGGTGCGATTCGTTAGTGACTCAGACTTAACAAACACATGCGTGCTCGAAATATTCCATACCGGGCATGTGCTCAAGAAAAGCGCCCAAATGAAAGTCAAAATCGATGACTAGGGTATAAAAAGTTTTGTTTGAGTAAAATAACTTCAAAGAACTGTCCGAATCAAGAATTTTATTCTGTCAAGCCTGAGCCACAAATTGATCGTCAGTTCGGCGGCGCGATCCATCAGTAACTCACTCTTAACAGAAAAGGTTTTGTCAATACTTTTCTGATATCGGCGATACTAGTACATTTTGTTTCAACGCACCTGAACTCGTATCAGGGTAAGAAACGTGTATTCTATTTAAGCGAAACGCTTGTCATACAGTATGTTTCAGAACTCTTCCCATAACCATAGATAGCATTTAATAAGATATAGCTCACCTGACATGAGAGGAATAATTTCCCAAACTTTAGCAACACTTTTTCCAGAATATTGACCAATAGCACTTTCCATGATGACAAGAGGAAATATCAAAAATATTGCGAAAACCCAGTAAGCAATCAAGAAGGCTCCTGTGAACAAAAATATGCAGGATGTACTTCTCTTAATATACGATAATGAGGAACAAAATGAAAAACATGTGATACAAAACGCTGTAAGTTGTGATCCAGCGTAACCTATACATAGACATTACATAGTGTATAACTTGAAAATAATAAATGCAAAGCTTGGGTCTTATAAGCTAGTTTAAAATTGACAGACGAAATACACCCGCGATAGAGCAGAATTTACTGATATTACAAGTTTTTTTAATGTGTCTCTTCCAAACAATAACTCAATAAACTACTGATATCAATTAGTGCAAACCATCTCCAACCTACGTATTGAATATCACCGACGTAGGAAATACATAAATGAGGATTTTACTGAAAGATGAGTCAATGTATCGGTATCGGCAAGTATCGATGATTTTGAAGTATCGGTACTGGTATCGGAAATTTTTCATCACCGATACCGCCGATACCAAAACCGATGTTGATACATGGGAGAGTTTCAATTTAGGTGGAAATTTTTACAACAGAGTGTACGAATACGCTCTATATACGCGATAGTAAATGGAAAACCAACTGTTTTATTACGCAACAATGAAACTTTTTGCTCAGACTTGCTCAGGCCGGATCTGTGTCGGCTTCGCATTCATCTGCTCTGGAAGATGAACTGTGAACAATTTTATTACCACTTTATTTTATTTGAAAAAAAAAACAGTCAATCTACGGTCATTATTTTTGAATATATGGCCTTTTTGATGCAAAAAAGGTGTTATATGCCCCCCCTTGAACGTAGCATCAATTCAATATATTTCAATCTATAAAGTTCGCACTCCAATGGATGCAAGAGTACAAGGGTACAAACATACGTAGGCGCACCCATACGTGGGTGAATTATACAAAAGTATGTGAATGCAAAAAGGTTTTTAACATATTTGATAAAGTTCTCGTTATCGAAATATAAATTACAAAGATGCTATCGGTACTTGTATCGATATCGACGAAATTTTTTGTATCGGCTCATCTTTAATTTCAATATTCAATATTGATATGGTCGTTATTGTATGTCGTTTTTTTAGATTGTTTTCAACACATTCGCAAGAAAAATTGCAGTTCTCACAGATTGCAAGTTTTTGATGTTTTTTGTGTTCCCTACATTGTAACAAAAACACAGTAGAATCGCTGCTCTTTGGCAGTAATTTTAATTTGCGATATGAATTAAACAAAACTATAAAATCGACTCTTTGGACAGACCATGAACTGTTGATGAAACGCACTGCCGGGGTGCGGTTCATCAACAGCCCATAAATGGCACAAATCCCATCCCATTGGGCCAGAACATTCGAAATTAAATTCGAATAAATTTAAAGTATTTGTAAATGCCTTAGGACTTATTCATGCTATTTGATACTTTGTCCTCTATTGATTATTGTTTTGTATCAGTTACCTCCTCCATTTTTGTAGCAGACATATGGAAATCTCCAGACGTTACTAAAACCAATCATAAGTCCACATACATTGAAGATATAGTCAAACTTAAAACTGAAAGTTGTCGCTTCTTTCTTCATTATTATTTGTATTTGTTGCACTTAAAGCTGAATGTAAAGAGTATAATTTTTTTTACATAAGGAGGAAAATATATCTCTATGATGATTTTACACGTCGGTTACGGCGATATTCATCCCTCGACCTAACTTCATATTAACTTTATCTTGAATGCGATCCACATCTTGGGTATTTTTGACAAACAACGAACTTCCTTAACCGAATTTGTTTGGCGACAAACGGTTACAGAATAAATCTAGCCTCATCAACAAAACGGAAGGAATATGCTTTGGCGCCAGAAAAAAATATCGAGTGACCAAAATGTACTGGAATTTATGCATATATAATATGATATTAGTTTTATATACATTTGATACTTCCTCAGTCAGACGCCTTGTTCTGGGATACTCGATTGTCATATGGTTCATGCCACAGTATGCGGTGAATATAAAAAATGATGCTACATATGCTCCAAGCATAATTAATGTTTGTCGACGCGACGATCGAGATGAAGATAAAGAACGGAACAAAAGTCATGTATTTGCACCAATATATCCCAATCGGGAATATATTATCAAAAAATTTTGTGTTAAGTAGGTGCGGTTAAGTCGGTAAGGCGCGATCCATCCGTGGCACATGTTTTACAAAATAAAATTTCTTATCGGAATTGCTTGAAGCCTTGTTTCACTCGTCTGTTTGAGTAACGGTTCTCGATTGCATGCCAGATGCACAAAACATTTGTACTTTGATGTAGTTGATTGCAACAGTTCGTCGGCGAAATAAATTTTCATGTGTACAATGTGCATCAGTGCGAAATAAAAATTAGATACCACAAATGATTTTTTGGTCTAAAACATGCAACAAGAATATAGCATAATTTTGCACGTCAATGGTATATAATATCATTTAAATCAAGTGAGAGAGAAAGTTCGAAAATAAGGTCTAACCACATAGCGATCTAACAAGAAGATAAAAGTTTTTACCTATTCAATATTGATTTATTCTGTACTCCCTGTCAAGTTCTCAAGTACATGAAATCTTACATCCAACTTTGAACTCAACTTTCTCGGAAGTCACACTTGCGCAAAGTAGCGAATAGAATTCAATGCTGGTGATAAAAAGCTTCCAACCAAAGAAAAGTTTCAAACAATAGGTTCGAATTCTTTATCGAATAGCTAATAATTTTTATGCTACCCTCACATTTTATGTCGATTAGATTCTGTATTCTATGCTGCTGGTATAATTCCACGTTTTGATTTCCTCTAATTGCGATTGGCTCAACGAATCAACGGTGATAATGTATAATATTAAAAAAATTATGAAAGTTTTATGGTTTTTGGTTTCAAAATACGCTTTTTACGTACCCAGCCGAAGTGGACAGATCTGTCAAAGACACCTTGCTAACTAATTTCCAAGACTATTTTTCTGCGTTTAGGGGGTCGCTTTTTCACAAAATAAACCAGGCCTTATCCTGCGAGTACAGCGCTCAATTCGAAGAAATGTTGACAGGTCGAATTCAAGCTCTCTGTTAGTTTGCATAGCAGGCCGTTTATACAGACAAACGCGTGTACAGTATTGTGTTAGCGTAAAACGCAAGGTTAATATAAAAGAAGTCAAGAAAAAACGCAACCTACGTAAACGTGTACGCTTTAAGTTTGTCTGTCCAAAAATGAGAACTTTTCACTGGAAAAATGCTGCAAAAACGTTCAATAACCTTGGCCCCTTTCCCGCCTTGGCGTACATCGGGCGTTCATCGGTATAACGAAAACATAGAATCAAAACAACAACCTCAATCAAGCATTTGGTGAAGAAGATAAAGTTTTTGCAGCAAATCAAGACCGCTGAAGGTAAGTACTTACCACTTTGATCGTCTGTTTTCCAATTCTCTCGATCGACAAAGACGAAAAAATTTCCCCTATTATTATGCACAATTAATATATATTACTTACTGGTTTCCTTGGAAGTTTCCTAGTCAATCTCAGCGTTATACATAAGAATCTTCAGTCGCCAGCACAAAAAGCAGTAAAAACTTCAACTGTCGGCACAGACTGTTTGTCCATCAGCGATATGCGGTGAAAATGCGCAATGCACGAACAGCATAAATTATCCTCTGGGAAATCAACTCACTTCTGGCTTATCCAACGGTGTTAATTGGTAAATTGGCAATAGACATCTTAATAACAACATTCAAGATTTCAGTCGTTATAAATGAGAATACTTCAATAGGCATTGACATTTCATAATGTGGTGGACACAGGCGGACATGCTTGGCAAAATGAATTGAGAGACGCAAACGGGCCAACATTTTGGCGTACATTGTGCAATAATCGACCAACTAAAGCTAAATATTCAAATTGCATCGCATCTTTTGTTTAAAAAAATGCGTAGATATACAATTTTTAATTCATATCTCATAGATGATTTTATCATCGCCTAGGGCAGATATATGGTGACCCATCGTTCATCATCAACATTTTTTGTACTTTATGGTAAAGCCATTGCTTTTTTAGAAAAAAAAATTAAAAAAAATTATTCGAGAAAAAAATAATTTTTGTTTGAAAATTGAAACCTTAAAAGACAATTATGCTTTATTCCAAGTCAAGCGACATGAAGAAAAAAATTTTTTTCACAAAATTGATTTTTCCCATAAAAATACAAAAATAAAGATAACGATGTACCACCATACAGATACCACATACAGACCCACTACACTTTACCATGGCGGTTCAGTTCCGTTTGGGATGTTTTCTGTTCAGAGTGCAGTTGCTGGTACGATATCTTTTAGTAGCTATTTGCTATTAAGTGGACGTTGGTTCTATTCAGGCACTGCTTCAGAGTGAATTTAATAAAAAAAAAAATAGGTATATTAGTTTTACGTATCGGTGTGGTCAAACCCGGCGGACCATCGATACTTTGAAAATCACCTGGTATGAGATAAGTTCTCATGTGTATTTGGATGAGCAACGGCTTTTCAACGAGGCTGAAATCAGCCGCATTCAGTAACCGGTAAACAAAGCAAAAGATTTTCTGCGATTTTGGTGCTCACATCATCTACCATTCATTTATCTCACCGTTTAGCAAAGATTACTTCATCCATTGAGTAATCTTTTTTATATTTTAAATTATACTTTAAGCAAGGCTGGAAGCAATTCCCAAACTGAACCATTAATGACTACTTATATGACTGCCGTTTAAACCTAATCTAGTCATGTATATATATATTTTTACGTCATTATGTCTACGTTTCCATTCATTTTTATAGCTTCTCCATTTCGAAAAATATTTGGCCTTGTTCAATACATCTTTTTTGTTATAAATGTGTGTGCAAAAAACTATATACGGGGAAAATTTGCACCATCGGACATCACTACTATATCACTATAGAAGTAGTATAGGAAAATGTTTTGGCTGGCTGCTCTTGATTCTTAGTTGCGTCTCCGGGCGTAAATCATTGTTAGTTATCAAACAGACCGCGTCCGTAATCATAACGAAAATGATGAAACATGTGTACAGATCTCAATTTTGGCTTGTGTGTAGCTGTGAATGTATGCAGTGCAAAAAACATATTCATTAACGTAGGTATAGGTTCTTGCGGAAAATAATCAACGCGAGCTTGTAGATATGTGACAAATCTTCTATCACCAACTGAGTGTTTGGTTAGCTGAGTCGGAAAAATCATCACTAACTTCGTGGATTCGAATCCCGTCTTCCACGGTTTCCTCCACCAACCATGTCCATGCACAGGAAAATATGTGTTGGTTAAGCAAAAACTTCTTCCTCAACATGGACTTGGAATCTGCACAAGGGGTTCGACATAATATGGTTAAAATACACTCTCGAAAAGAATAAAAGTAAAATCCCATTTTATTGGTTTTCGAAATAGATTCTGTTAACATTGTATGTTTTAACTGTCAAAAATCAGTCGATATATTGTCCCGGTAGGAAAAATTGAAATTAGAAAAGTAGGAAAATACGTTTTATGCTTTTTTATTAAAATTCACTCTGAGCAAGTTCAGAACCAATGCCTAAAAGGTACCAACTTACGACTTTCAAGGGAAAATGTGGTATTGGTCATTCATATACTAACACTTTAAACATAACCGTATGTCATATTAATATATCGATATTCTTAGTTTTAATCAATAAAATTTCGCCAGGAAGTCATTGTTTTAGTAATTTTTCATAGCGGCAACGACCCAAAAACTGTGTTCCATACACAATCCACATTAAAGCAAACGTTTTAATGAATTTCCCGATCAAAATTAGCGGACTTAGAAATCGTAAAAACTGTGATATTAGTTTTTGTATGTTATATAAACAAATTAGGACTTTACCAATTTGGGCAGTCGGCGAACAAAAGAATCGCTATTCGAGTTCTATCTTCTGCTTTTCAAGGCATAGAGACGTATATAAAGTTTCCTTCACCTTTTACCTCACCCCTTCGAATTTTGGTGCTTAATCCAACCAATTTATAGGTTAAAAGCAGAGACGTTGCAACAGATAATTTATTGGAGTATGTATATTGTATGTACAATGAAATGATACTTCGACTGCTAGTGGTATAATACCAAATCCCATCCATGGGGTTACTGCCTTGTCGCGGCGGATGGGCTTATTACCTTTGTAATCTGTAGCGCTATACTGACTGGAGATATTATCTCCTGGCAGGGTCACCCTTATCAGGAAGTTCTATAGACAGAAGGGAAACCAAACGTAATCCTAATCTCAAGAAGTGGTAGAGAGTTCATACTCTCGTCCAGGGTAGATACCACTCACTGCATTCAACGATGGCAGTTCAGTTTCTTTGGAATGTTTCCTGCTCAGCGTGCAGTTGCTGGTTCTTTCACATATTATGACGCGTCCGAATAAAGCCAATGGCCCCCAGTCCCGTGCACCCGTAATAGGGGAGAGGGTGCTAAGAATCTCACGGTCAACAAGTTTTAAATTTGTTTTTTTCTAACGTTCGTGGGTTGAGAGGAAACTTCGTTTCTGTGGAATCATTCCTTGCGAGGAATAGTCCAGATGTCTTTGCACTCTGCGAGACCAACCTTAATCCTGAAATCTCATCTTCTGATTTCGGGGTCGAGGGTTATTTGCCGCTCATACGCAAGGATTCTCCAAAGCATATGCACGGACTAGCTGTCTACGTTCGTAGCAAGCTGCCTGTAGCTCGTGCATTTGTCTTTGAGTCCACATCACTTTCGTATCTGTGCCTCCGCATGTCGCTTCTGACATTGACGTCATTTCTATTCTTCGTATACCGATCCCCTCAACCCAAGATTGTTCTGTCCTGGATGACATCTCTTTGCAGATGGACAAGATTTTGATGTCGTGTCCATCTGCCAAATTTTGCATAATGGGAGATTTTAATGCCCATTACGATACCTGATTGAATTCAGCTGCAACTGACCTGGCCGGACTTAAAACTCATAATTTCGCCATCACTGAGTCACTGACACAGATGGTGGATTTTATGACTAGGATCCCCAGCAACCCGACTCACACTCCTTCCTGACTGGATCTTTGTTTTGTCTCAGATCCAGGTGATGTATTCTCCCTGGTTCCCCAGCCCCCACTTGGTACTTCAGACCACGTCATTTTGCAGCTGAGATTAAAAAATCAGACTCTCATTAAGTAAAGAGTCTCCTTTTCACCGCACTTCTTATAACTACAAGGGCGTTGACTTGGACTCTTTTCGGGACTTCCCTCGCGATGTGCCGCGGAGTGATGTTTTCTTGTTGCCTGCTAATGAGTGTGCGGTGGAAATTGCAGAGTGGATACGCCTTGGAATTGATGAATTCATTCCTCACCGAAGATTCCAGGTGAAGCCCCACTCTGCCCCATGATTTTCACCCGAATGCTCGGCGGCAATAGCGACGAGAAATCATCGTTTCCACCGCTATCGTCGACATCCCAACAGCAATAATAGACGACTTCACAGAAAGGCTAAAAATAATTGTAAAAGAATTTTCAGAATTGCTAAAACATGATACCTGGAATCCACCAAATCCAAAATTTCACAACAAAAATTGGGTTCCAAAGATTTCAGAAAAATAATAATGAATAATGTAATGAACAGGGGTAAATCTAGTATCCCTCCTCTTTTAAATGGCCACGGAATTTTGTGTTCTTCCAGAGACAAGGCGGAGTTGTTTGCCAGGATGTTCTCTAATAACTGCAGTTTTTGTTCGGTTTCTGGTACCTCACCACCTAATTTTCCAAATCGAACCGACGTTACATTGGAGAACATGTCAGTAACTCCGCTACTTGTCTCTAGAATGATTGCCAAACTCGATTCGAACATATCTCCTGGTCCTGACTGCATTCCATCTTTGATTATGAAGATTTTTTCACCTGAGTTTTCCTCTATTTTGGCAAAACTGTTTAATAAATGCTCAAAAGAATGCACCTTCCCCAATACATGGAAATGTGAAACGATTGTGCCGGCATTCAAAAACTGTGGCGACCGAACTGATCCTAATAAATATCGTCCAATTAGTCTCTTACCAATTATAACTAAAATTTTTGAATCAATTAATAATAATAAAATTTCTGGACACCTGGAGTCGGTTTGTCTCCTCACTGACAAGCAATATGGTTTTCGTCGTTCTCGCTCTACTGCTGACTTGTTGACAGTAATAACCGAACGAATATTTCGTGCCCTTGATCGTTGTGGGAGGCCAAGTCGATTACTCTATGCATTTCTAAAGCATTCGACAGTTTGGCACCAAGGTCTGTTGCAGAAAATTCAATCGTATGGGATAACAAGTTTTTTCAATTGTCAAATCTTTCTTATCCTATGGCAAGATTAATGTTGTTTTGGACGGACAACGTTCGGGAAATAATTCAATTTCATCCGGTGTCCGTCAGGGGTCGATCCTTGGTCCAACTTTGTTCTTGATATACATTAATGACCTGCCCGATAATTTGATATGTGATTTGGTAATTTACGCTGATGATACAACTCTATATTCTTGTCTCAATGAAAAATCCCTCCCGGAACAACGTCTAGCTCTGGCAAAACCGCTTGAGTGTGATTTGGCCACAGTATCTAATTGGGGTAACACTTGGCAGGAAACTCTTAACTCGGAGAAGACTAAAGTTTTATCAAGCTATCGTTACACTAATACGAATGCAACCCAAATTTCATTATCTGGTACTGTTCTGGAGGAATCCTTAAATATTCGTCTTGTTGGACTCACACTGTCTAAGGACATGAGATGGAATGAATATGTCACTAGTATTGCTAAACAACCCTCAATGAAAGTCGGTTCTCTATATCGAGCTCGCCATTATCTCACTCCCGAAATCCTTCTCCATTTGTACAAATCATTGATTCTAATCCGTATGGAGTCTTGCTGTCACATTTGGGGCAGTGCCGCTGTCACTGTTCTTAGCATGCTCGATCGTATTCAACGGCGTGTGGTCAATATGATTGGTCCTAAACTTTCTTACGGTCTGCAAAGTTTGACATACCGACGCAACATTGCCTCACTATGTTTATTTTACAGATATTATAATGGTCTTTGTTCAAAGGAGCTTTCTGCTCTCGTTCCTCCTAACAAAATTTTTAATCGGTCAACACGATTAGCTACCAATTTGCACCTATTCACTGTGGAGGTTCCACAATGTCACAAACAGTTTTATGCAAGAAGCTTTTTTCCAAGAATATCTAAACTTTGGAATTCCATGCCTTCTTGCTGCTTTCCTGATCGTGTTGATCTACAAGGCTTTAAAAGTCACGTTAATAGACATCTATCAGGGATGGGGGTTCCTTAGTTCCTGTTCCCTGCATTTTATGTAGCTCTTTGCACTTTAGTGGCTCCAGGAGAGTTTCCAAGTTTGATTCTTCTTCTGTCCTTGCTCTGAGCGAATTTCAATAAAAAAAAATAAAAAAATTGAGATGTATTATTAGAAGTTTCACATGCATCCCAGCCAGAAAAATTATGTTTAAACATGTTTTGTCAAGCATGGGTCACTGGTGGATCGAGCTGCTGAAGCGCGGCCCCTCTGTGGCTCATGCTTGGCAAAATACAATTTCTGATTGAAATATAGCAATGTTTTGTTTTCTGTTTGGCACTTAAGTACATAATAGCAGAACGCATGTTTAAACCATATTTTTTTTCAAAAATGTTCTCATATAAAATACCATGAAAAATTATTTTTCAAAGATTCCTCTCATTTATTCATGAGTTTTGTTTTATAATATTAATTTTACTGTACAAGGAAGAGCGTCATAAATTGCGATGTTATAACATATTGCGCTATAATAATACTGCTTATCACCTTACAAATATTACATCATCAAATAATAATTTTCGTGTCACTATTTGGTCAATCATTATGTAACTCCAGCCCGCATAAAAATTTATTTTTGAAAACAATATTTATTTACTGGCCAATAAATTATATATGCATATAAACATTTCAATATGTTTTGATTTTCTGTTTTGTGAGACTATTTTTCACAAATAGAATTATATCATGAAAGATTCGATTTTAAATCATTTTATTTGAGATTCGATTCGTAAACAGAATTTAATAAAACCCACATCCTTAATCGAGATACATTCGCGAACATTTAAATATTCTCCGTAAAAGCAAAATATTATTATATGATTCTTCAGATTGTTTCCCTTTATACAGACACAGTAGTATCGGAAAAAATCAAGGGATGCACCAAGGTAATAGTTTTCGTCAATTTTTGTAATTTTCGATCGTTTTTACACCAAAATATTTTCAGCTAATTTTTTCTGGCAAAAACATGCTTTCAAAATCAACATCGCCCAAATATTCTCATTTTGAGTATCGGTGTACAATCATAGGAAAATCACCATTAAAGAGATTCTATCAGGATAATGGGATTTTGTTGACATTCTGTTAAACTGATAAATTTGAAGTTTATTAAACAAAAATGACCTATAGATATAGCTGGCAGGTGGTTCAAGGGTATTTTGATAATAACCGATTTACATCAAAATAAAAAAATACATTAATATTGTTTCTCCGCCTGTCATACCAAAAAATTTTGGTTTCCCACCAATGTCAGTGGGTGGCGATTATCATTATTTCCTGACAAACAAAAGTACCCATTGTTCTGCAATTAAAATTTGTTTTCCTTAGCATAAGGCATAAATCACTGTTTAGTTGCGCTCGTGGGCGCGTACCATTGGTGAACCATCTGTGATTCGAAATTGTTGACATAAACTATTAATATTTACTGAATCTGATCATAATCAAATTTATGTTGTTAAGCATAAAAAATAGTTGGGCCACGTCGCAACACAATCTGTCAGTGAATTATTTCGAGTCAGGAGCATTTTGACATAACACAAGTTTGGTCAAGCATGTGTCACCGATGGATTGCACCGCCTGGGCGCCGTCTATCAGTGGCTCATGACAAAATGAAATTTCTGATTGGTTTAAAACAAAACATGCAATTTTGTTTTCAGTTTAAAATAGCATCCCAAATACAATATCCCCGCTGGTCTCGTTCAAAAAAATCCCTTTTTGTTTTATTGATTATGTTCCATATCATCGTTAACATGTTGTACTAACGCCTAATTAGTTTCACAAACATTCAAATGCTTATATATAAAGCCTAATATATGGATCCTGCCAATGATTCTTAAAACTGTCGTATATTGTGTTCGACAAAATCAGGAAATTATTTATTTGAGAAAATTGAAGAGAAGACTTTTATTGCAAAGGTAGGATTTGAAATACTTCATTAATATGTGATAGATTATTACTCTCAGGAAACTCGAAAATGTAGGATTTTTCGTGAGACAACGACCTTCTTGGCATAGTCTATACGCAATTTCTTCATTCCGGAACTCTTTATCGATGCATATGGGCTAACCGATAAACTCGAAATTGAATTCGGAAATATTAATGTTTTATACTCATACTTTTTTGGCAAACTTTCATTGGCACTGCATTTATATGCATATTTTAAATAAAAAAATCGAATGTGTTTCGTCAAGTATAAGTCACTGATGGATCGCGCAGACGTGAAACGGTCCTTCAGTGACCTGTACTTGACAGAATAAAATTTCTTATGCGGTTTTGATTTTAAGCGTTTATTTTGACACGCCCTACAAGGATGATAATAGGAACAAATTCTGTCTAAAGTATTAAAGTTGGGGGTAGATTTCGTTTAAATTCTGCCCGAAAATTGTGTTCCAGTATTCTTTTTGGTAACCTTTATGTCAGCAGTTAGTAAATTTAGTAATATGAAGTATTTTATTGAGCATTCTTTATATTTTCAGATGACCCTATTACCAATGTTCTTTGTGACTTGTTTTCTGTTCGGAAACGTAAAATCGTAAGTGGCAGCTATTTATTTTTTAATTAAATTCTTAGATGTATGGATCTGTTACCTGTATCTAGGGCATGTCAATTCAAAGCAAATTTTATTCGCATATTATTATCGATTGGTAATCGGCCACAAAAAAACTTGTGATACAAAGTGAATTATCATATTTACACGATAAAACACTGGACAAATTCATTTGTACCCTGAAATATAAAGTGTGGAATGATGGGACATAATGGTTTGTTTATATCAATATTTGTGAATATGAATATATTGATTTTTATGATTCAATTCTAAAAGATTAAAGGAATCAGATTGGAATTTGGCATGGCTCGGGTTTGCTCTTTACACCTGTAGCTAATAATTTTGATACTTGAGAAGTATAGAAAAAGAACCCCCAAAAAGTATATATTCAAAAAATGATAATGTGTGATTTTAATTTCAACTTTACTGAACGGAAAGAATAAATTAGACCCAATGGTATTAGACCCAATTGATCTGAAAAAACTGTATCGAAATTTCATTTATTATTAAAAAGTATGTGCTATTCGTTTATTAGTAAAACTATCGGTAAACTTACATCAAACAGACGCAAGACACGGACATCTACAGTGACAGTGTACCAATAAAGTAATTTTGTCAAGAATAGGCCACAGATTGTTTCGTTTTTTTTTTTTGACTGGCGGACATCTGTTCATCAGTCAGCCGTACTAGTCATGCCCATAACTCGCGTTATTGGCCACGATGCCAATATTATAAAGATTATGTCCACACCCCTTGAAAAATAATGTTCCAATGTATGTGTCACATTTCAAGATTGCCAACGACGACAACACCAATAACACATTGGATTGCTCGACACGGATGTGAGGTGGAATTCAGTGAAATTCGTGATGGATTTGCCAAGTATAATGAAACAACGTATGTAATTTTTCTCCTTTAAATTTAGCGAATTATTTACTATTGACTGTTCGTCAATATATTATGGGAAGTCATATATACCAAGCAAACGTTTGCTGTGTGCGCCGGGTGGTGAAACAACTGTGAAGCTTCGAAGGGGGTCACCCTTTATCTAAAAATGGACGGAGCGGTTTTTTACCTTGGGTACAATATGAAATGATGACGTTTTTCTACTGTTTTTTTTTCATCAGAGTTTCATGTGGGCCAGGAATTGATAGCTTCAAATACGTAGAGGAATGTCCAACATTATGCTGGGATCCAATATTACAAACAGAGAAAAGTGGGGAAAGTTACCAAGTTGTTGCAATTACTTCAACAATAGATATCGGCGGAAACGAGACTAATGCAATCAAATCATGCTCGTAAGCTTTTTTTCTTATATTATATATTTTAACTATAAAAATTGAATCTTTCATTATGAAGGTGTGCTTTTATATCGTTGCGCTCGAGAAAAAGAGTATGTTTAATTCCGTTCCCTTTTCTGGATAGCCTAAATCGAAGTCTTTTTACTATTTTTCATGTATGAATTTTATGAGAATTAATTAGATGACAGTTTAAATTATAATGAATAATAAAGATTGATATAAATATAGGGCCAAAGTACAGTCTGGTAAAGGTGTTTTTCAAATATAAAAAAGTGCTTTCGATTTCTAGCTGTGCCGCAGTTATGGAAAATATGTCACACAGTGCAAGAAATAGAATGGCATATGCCAAATCTTGCACAAGTAGGATGTTCAATTCTGAGGACAGCACACTTCAGATCCATCCATCCTACAGAAAATCTTACGATTGGTATACGAGTGTTCCAGCTGTGTGCATTGACCACTATGCGGTAGCCAGGTAAATACAGTTTATCTTTTTATGTCCACTATCCGCGTTATTCGGACGGAAGGCGGACAGGTTGGTATACCGCGTCTTAGTGGAGCGATTTAATAGTGTCTCAAACTTAGTAAAAGATGCTTGTTGAATCTTCCCCAGAGGGGAACGAAGATCACTGCTGTCGTTTGCGCAACTATGACTATTTTACGCCAACTAATGGCCCTTTTACTATCTTTACCACCTTTGGCAAAAGATGGAGGTTATATCTTTACCAATTCTCATTTCGAAAATAGTATTAGCAGTTCTATAAATGAGGTTTCGACCTTCAAGCTCCCATTTTGCATTGCACTATTATATTCGGGGAAATATTCGTATTGTGTGCATTGGAACTCTTTAACTGAGCATTTTATCAATGACAACTCATGATTTTGCTATACTGCAAATACACATTTAGAATAGCATACCATATTTTCTTTATATCTTACTTTTTAGAAGGTGCACAACCAAGAAGCGAAAGAGGAGAGGCCCTCAACACACAGGCAACTAAACAGTTATAACAGATGAAAAAACATCGTATTTCATTTTGCATCGTTGATCATCAGGCTACGAATATGCTTTTAGAGTTTTTTTTAATTTAAGGTATTGCGTGCAACAATATGTTCGTATTTTTTATTACATTTATATATTTTAGGCTACTTTATCAGTTTTATTTAAAATTATAATACTTTTGATTTTACATTTTCGATGAAAAAATATCCTGCCCAACAGTATCGGTGCAAACTCAACAGAATACATACATACCCATGTCACATCGGCCATGCAGAATGTGGATTATGACTGGAGATGTCTATCCGAATTGTCGGGTATTCTAGAAATCTGATTAAAAGTAATTTCCTTTTTCTGTTATTCCTAAACTGCACAGAAATCGTGATATATGTCAAATTTTAAGTGCAACTTCGTGTTGAAAAATTTGACATAAGTCATGATTTTGCTGCAAAATGTGAATGACGGATTTCAGCAATTTCGTTTACATGATATTATTCCATTTACGTATAGTAAATTTTACACATCGCATAAACTAAACTATTGGGACAACTACAAAGCCAAAATCCTCTTTAACTGATAAACATGCCTTGTGAAAATAGTGAGGATATACGTTTTGCTGCTTTCGAGCTAATGACCACAAGCGTATGAAGAGTTTCGGAACACAATTTCTTGATTCCACCATTAGGCCAATTACGCACACTAAAATGTCATTTTTAGAAAAAAATTCGCGCATTCTGCACGTTTTAATCCCAATTCCGGGAAAACTTATAAATTTTTAGAAACTCTGACAAACTTTCAGTTATTGACCCCTCCTAGCACATAAATAAAATGCAATTTTTATCAAATGAACGAACTGGACTCGAAGATGCCTCCGTATACCGGTAAAATTGTAAGTTGGTAATTTTTTTGAAAACCATGATACTATATTCATATATTTTGAAAATTTGACTTGGCTATTCACGCATTTAATCTACTATTCATATTATGCTTATTTTTTGTTAAATTTGTTGTTACAATTTTACATAATATAAAACAATAAAAAAATATTGCCAATTAAAATTGCTAATGACTGCATGTTATAAACGCTTCATTGGTTTGTGACTCTAGGGGTAAATTAGAGTGACTATCTGACATCCACACCAATTATATTCAAAATGGTCGATCAGCAATTGTTAAGCTGGTTCCGATCACTCCACAGCAAGCAGATGCGTACAAATGTTGCCATCAAATTGTTGTTAATTATGAAATACACACTTGGTGTAAGGAAAATCACACACAAAGTTGTACGACAGGTATAGACCCAGGTGTACGAAACAGATGGACTTTTGTAGGCAACAAGAGTACGATTTTCGGGTCTAGTGAAGTTTAGTACCATATTCCCGAATGTCATTAAAATAAAAACTGGCAGAATGTTCTCATCCTAACTAGGGGCGCAAACTCCCGGGTTAGGATGAGGCGCTTGCAACATGGGAAATTATTATGATAATCGGATATATGGTACCCACTAAACTTCATGAGACCCCGATTTTCTATAATAAAATATATACCGGTACTGCTTAGTGTATGGCACAATAAACTTATTTTAATAAAAAACTAAGTTATATCAAATCATCCGTGGCTCATGCTTGATATAGTAATAAAATAACATAAAACAGACTATGATAAAAAAGCGGATATACAACAGTACGGTATGGTAGAATCTCATTGACTGCATCGCTTGAACTGAACAGGCCTAGCAGAAAGATTTAAATCACTAGAAGAAAATCAAGATTGGGCTACGTTGTGAGTGCATTTGAAGAGAAATTTGAACTCGTACTCTACAATGTCCTAATTTCATTCCGATATCGTTGGAAAATCTTGTAATAAGATGTACATATGTATGTATGATGTATGCTGTATGTATAGGCCTCAAGATTTTCTAATTTCAACAAAAAAGTTATGAAAAATAAAAGCAAAGTTTTTTGCTTCTTGTAGGACACTGGAAGTACCGTACCGTAGTTTTTGGCCTTGATTTAGCCCAGTGAATGTCATTCCCGTTGAACGCAGATCGCGGAAGTTAGGCCTATGAATTATACTGTATAGTCTTATGAGTAACACAGTAATAAAGTGAGTTTCAGGAGGTAACTTACAGCAGTAAACAGCATTTGTATGTGTAGGATGTCTGGCAGTGGGGTAGTTAACTGGCAGTTAGGGCCGTAACTAGGGAGGCAAAGAATACCGGTACCGTACTCCCTCTGGGAAATATTCATGTTGAAATTAGAAAATCTTAAGGCCTACACATACATCAAATGTATGTATCCTAATGTCGTTTCATTTGTGCTTGGAACAATTGGGTCAATTTCTGGGGTCTAGTGAAGTTTAGTACCATACTCCCGAATGTCATCAAAATAAAAACTGGCAGAATATTCTCATCCTAACTAGAGGGCGCCAATGCTGCAAGTATCTGGCATTGTCTCCCGGGTTAGGATGAGTCGTTTCCAACATGGGAATTTTTTATGATAACCGGATATATGGTACTAAACTTCATGAGACCCAATTTCTGATTCTTTAGTTAGTAATATCAAAAAACTTGGCTTTGATAGTGGTGAAATGAATTCCATCGTAATAAAATTACAACACAAAGCTGTGATAGGAAGTGCTAAGATTGCCAAAATTGCTTTAGCGTAATTAATTTGCTGAACAGATTTTGTTTTTCGTATTCATATTGATACTAATACATTTATCAACGATGTTTTTTTTTCTCTTCTGTATTTAACGTTTTATTTTTTCCAATCGTAAGACAGAACATATAATACTTGTATTTTCTAGTGTCTATTTCAGTAAATATTTTGTGCTATATTTATTTCTAATCGCCATTACTCAAATAATTCGGTAATGATATTCAGTGCACTTTGGTTAGAAAAATATTATTGAATCATCGAATTTCCCTATGCTATTTGCATGTATGGCATTTGCATATATCGATTAAAACAGTGTATATGTGGGTGTGTTATATATGTAAAGTCATATAAGTGTTTTGTAATATTGCCCCGTTATTTATATTTATTTGTTTTAATTGGGCATAAGGTTTCTCATTTTGACTACTGGTTGTTTTCAAATGCGTTTCCTATACTGTATATCTGTTGAAAAAAAATAAAATTAATAGTACCCCACACATGGTCGAAATGTGGCTCATGCTTGTCGGTATATGCGTTAGCTCGGTTTCCCGCCAGTGTACATATTTTCCGAAATAATTGTCATGGCCATCCGTTCACTGATCCAAATGCCTATATACCTGCAGCCTTGGGACGATGCTCGATAACCTTACCGGTTTCTCATTGGTTTCACACGGGATGGAATGGCGAGACGCAAGATAAATCTCGAAACCAGATATAATTGTAAACATTGTTAATCTGTAATTGCATACTGTGAAATAAAGTTCATTTCATTTCATCAGTTGGCATTATAGTCTTGTGTAGCGTGCGTTGTTCAAGTCAGATTCGAATTTTTCGATGTACTTTCGAATATAAGAATATTCTGTATTAAGACAATTTGTTTCAATACCGGTGCAATGTCTCGTATTGATAAGTCACCAAAGATATGTATCGTGGGATCTGGAATTATGGGATTATCTTCAGCTTATTGCCTTGCGAAACATTATCCTGGTGCTAAAATAACGGTGTATGCAAAGGACATTCCCCCTAACACAACCAGGTATGCACCATTAGCAAAGTGGATTCTTTTCAGTTAGGATTCAATAATAAACAGTTTAATCATGTCAAACAGTCAAATCACGATATAGACCATGCCAACTTTCACATTGCCAAAATCGACATGATTAAAATAGCCCAGGCCGAAAGATAGGCAAACTTGAAAAATAGTGGGATTTTTAGAAGCCATTTATGAAGGCTACGACTTTTTTTGAAATACACTTTTGGGCAAGGCCCATAAGCAGTGCCTAAAAGGAATCAAATAATGGCCATCTAATAGCAAAGACTGAAAGAGGTCTAAAAGATGTACTACCAGCTGCACTCTAAACAAAACTGAACCACCATGATAACATGCAGTGATGGGTATCTGCCCTGGACCACTTTTTTTGCCAGTTTGGAAGACAATATAGCTAAATTAGGGCGATTTTTCAAAATTAGATTTCAAAGCCAAATTAACAATTACAATGTAACAATTACTATGTGCCGGTTTTTTGGGTTTTCGATGATTTTTATTAAACAAGGCAGCAGAATCTTGCTTTTTTTCGAGTGTCATAATTAAATGTTCATAATTTTGGATGGATAGATTATAACCATCAATATTGATGATTTTTACCCTATAGTTTGGTTGCTACTGGTCAGACACTTAAAATCCAAGAAGAGATATGTTTATCTTCTTGAAAGAGATAATTCGACCATTTGGTAAATTTTCTTTTGAACGGAATGCATTTTTTTGGGGTGCCTGAGTAGCAAAGCAAATGACATTCTTCCAATTCCAAGTACGTAAATATTGTACTACTGTTTGATAAGCATTTAGATATCACTGAATTATTATCTAAGCAATGCAGGATATGGCATCGTTTTCTGTCGAAGCTATGACTCTAATATGTATTCTCACAAAATTGGTGAATGGAGCAGTGAAACATCAAGATATTGTACAGAAATGATGAAAAATCCCAAGCAGGCTGTTGAAATGGGAATACAACCAGTTGATGGTTTTCTTGTTATGACTAAAACTGAATTGTCAGAAGTGAAGAAAAACCCAGGTAGGATCATTTTCTATCTAAAGATTGACTATTTAAAAAACTTCAACTTCAACTACCAATAATGTTTAAAAGAAACTTTCAACTAAAGGTGATATTTTATTTTCTAAATCCATTAATGGCTAGCTTTTGGTATAATGATAATATTACTATGTATCATTTGTCAATCAAAATTTTGCTATACAAAGGTTGAATCTGGAATATCATAATTTGTAGGTGTATTTTTTTAAGGGGAATCTAAAGAACAGAAAGTAAAGTTCCCCTCCCTCTGTTGAATTCGTCAAATAGTACAATTGGGTCCAGACTGGCAGAATGTCAGCTACTCAGACGCCGGAGGAAAGTGTGTTTCATCAGAAGGAATTTTATCAAATGGCGAACATATCATGATATATCTCTTGTTCAAAGTATGAAATGTCTCTTTTTTAGTGTCTGGTGGCAACCAAACTGTACAAAAGGTTGATGAAATAGTAATGTTGATACTTTTGAAGCTTTCATGTTCTTCCTAAGAAAATGTCATGAACATTGTGGACGCCTGAAGAAAAGCAAGATTCTACTGCCCTGATTGTTACCTACCGCATAGGCAATTTCTGTATAATAGGTATTAAAAAGTGATCTAATGTGAAATGTTAAAGTAAATTGCAAGCTACTCAGATACCCAAAGAAAATTGATTCCATCAGAAGAAAATTCAGCAAATGGGCAATATTTCATGATATATTTGTGGCTAGAAGATTTGAATGTCTCTTTGAGTGTCCAGTAACATAGAAACTGTAGCAGGTTCAAGATCATCAATACTGCTATGAAATGATAGTGTTAATGGTACTGAAGCTTTTTTCGTTCATTCGAAGAAAATTACATATATATATATATATATATATCGATTTCGAACAGCCGGTGAAAACCACGATTCTGCCATTCTGGCTCAATGTAATTTTTATTCTATGGCTTTTCCACATTCATAAGCTACAAGTACCGCTAGGGTGAACGGTAATTAAAACTGATAACATCTATTTTAGTATTTCTAAGTATTTCATTTTTTATATTTAAAGGAAAGGATAGTATTGTGCACAGTCCAACACTTCGTGCGACGTGCACATACTTTCGTGAGTCGACTGAAAAAGAAATACTTGAAAAATTTCTTTCAAAAAACACTAAGTTTGCCACATTGTTGGACGTTCCCAAAACAGATGCTTGTTTTGAGAATTTGTCATTTTATTCGTATGGTACGTACATCATAGATTCCGATGTTTATCTTCTGTGGATGCAAAATGAAATGAAAAGGATGGTTGATAGGTTTGTATTTCAATATTCTGATTGTTCGTATCCGAATCGCTGTAAAATATAGAAACATGATTAAAACAAAGGGGTGCCCAGTTGGCTCGTTTGTTGAAGCGTTGGGAACACGCCCCAAGCTATGTATCTCTGGTTGCCCAAACGTAGGCATTTTTTTTTCATTGAATTTCACTCTGAACAAGGCCAGACTCAATAGCAAAAAGCTACTATGATTTACCGGTAGTACCGGCAAATGAACTCAATTTGTTAATGAATATGTTTTGTGGCAAACAGAAAAGGAATGAGAGTTTTTGTTCCAAAGTTTTTTTCTGAAATTTTGTGATTTGATCATTTCAGAAGCATTTTGTTGCTTTGTGTGAATTGCATTTTCTGGTTAGTTCTGCTTTTGATGACGGTAGCCATTTTTTCAGAGGCCTGAGTAGCTGACATTTTACCAGCCTGGCACTGGCTAATCTTCTATAAGAATGGTAGGCACAATGTTGTCATGTAGCATCATGGGTTGAATAACTTTCAAACTCTGGGTTGCTAATCCGATGCCACCACTCAGCCTAGCTAACTAGCTAGGTAATAACTAGCTCGGACAGGCTAAGCCGAGCCAGAAGGCTCATATTTGTGCAACAATTTCAACAAACCTGTTTCAACTATGAGTGGGTGCTCATGATCCACTCCATGAAGTGTCTAAAACAAATGTAAATCAAAGTTAGTAATTCATTACATTCAGTCTTTGAATACTTATTTGTATTTCAGGGGTCTACTACAGGAATTCAGATACGTGCAAAGAGAACTAAATCATATTACAGATTTATGCAGAGAAGATTTTGATCTTATTATAAATTGTTCTGGCCTTGGTGCTGGAAAACTAGTAGATGATGAACTCGTTGCTCCGATAAGAGGTAATGTCGCTGATTGTCAAAATTTGTTCTTCTAGTTGTTCTGACCCAGGGTGGTAGAATCTTGGTTTTTTTTTCGGGAGTTCGAAATGTTCATTTGATTTTTGGATAAAGATGGACAAAAAAGGTTCAAACACTGCTCTTTCATAGCAATATTGCAGATTTTGAATATTCCCATTTGCTAAATTTTCTTTGGTTAGAACCCATTTTCTTGGGGTGTCTTAGTAGCTGGCATTCTGACAGTATGTTGTGATTTTTTGGTAAAGCGACTGTTCCAACTAAATATACCTAGATCATTTGCAAAATCTTTCCCAAACCATCAGTATTAACTTAATGTTCTGTGGTCTATTTATACAATTTGCATGTAATCTAATCTGTAATTATCACGTAGAGAATAATTGCATGTATTTTATATTTATCCCAGATATGCAGAGGGATTGTGGAGCATGAAAATCTATATTTTCATCATTTAGTGTTGTAGAAGACCAATTTGTTACTCGTTTTAGCTTGCTAATTGTTAATGACATTACTGGTGTTTTTCAACATATATTGTATTTTTACAATTTAACTACTGGTTTGCAGGATCGAAATAGCAAACATGCATAACCGTTTATTTTATATCTTTATCTAACTAAGCTCACATTAGATTTAATGTTTGCTTATTTGTTTGCTGTTTTGTTAATGTTTGTTTGCTGATTTAGTTGGCATCAACATTCCATGTTGGACTTCGTTTGAGATAATTCTGTTCGTGTTCATGACCTTCAAAGTGCATGCTGTATCCGCCAGTCTGCTGCTTCCTCTGCCTATCTGCATACAAATTTATAGTAAAGAAATTGCCTGGGTATTTACTGTCTCTCATTGTTTCTCATTAACATTTTCTGTTGCTATATTTATAGAGCATAGTTAACATGACATAGCTCTCAAAATTATGCTGCATGTGCTTGGATGCAAATCTGGCTCCACTGCATGTCTCAATCAATGACATACGATTATTTGAAGGCACATGTACCTTCACTCGGATAGCTTAATAAACACGAACAGTCATCAGAGGAGTAGTAAGTGGTTATTTCATTTGCAACTTTACAATTCGTGCTAAACAATATGTCCGCCATTTGGTTTTCTTTCATCTGACAAAGGAGAGGAAAGCTGAGGCTTAATCATATGGCGAACCACAACCTTTGGTGCAGAAACTAGTTACAAATCGGGTTGAAGGTATTTGGCTTAACATATTTCTCATTTTTTCTGTGCATGTAGCTGATTGGTATAGGAAGTCGTAAGCAGTGCCTATGTAAATCATCGTGCACTGGCAAGTAGGCGAGCAGAGCTCTCGCATATAATCTTCATCTTTCACGAAATTCGAACCAATGTCAGGACGACGACTCTAAGCATATTTCCAACGCTTTACCGATTGAGCCATCCAGGCACTGGATCGTTGTAGAAGGGCCTATATTGTAGAATACCTAGTGAAACACTTCTCCCTTGATTCTGAACCTCAATAGCCCGTCAAGGATCGTCTCTCAAGGTCAATATTTTGGCCAAGTCTATACCTCATGCAGGTAATAATGATATTGAAAATTAAACCTTAAATATCAATTTTTCAAGCACAATGGTTTCTGATACGAGCACCTGACATCACCAACTTATATTATGCTGGTAGAACATGCATTTGTCCGAGACCTGGGAGAGTTGCTCTGGGATCTGTATTTCAATGGAATAGATATGATACTGATATCGATCCAGCTGTTACAAAAGATAACTGGGATCGAGCAAAGTCTTTGTTTCCAGAAATTGATGAAAACCAAGTAAGAT
The DNA here is from genome assembly GCA_963675895.2 of Styela plicata. NCBI lineage: Eukaryota > Metazoa > Chordata > Ascidiacea > Stolidobranchia > Styelidae > Styela > Styela plicata. The sequence goes on along the minus strand of OZ023151.1, from coordinate 7,854,674 downwards.
ATTTGAAACTATCGATGAATTGTTTCGAAATAGAATTTCCAAATTTTGATGGGTCAAAAATTTAAATTGTAGAATGTAAATTCTAAATTGTCAAAATATTTATTTGAATGTTGCTTATTCTTATTGAATCAGAAACCCTATTTAGTGTTAAACATGAGACACTCATAGACCAACTATGACTTAACCTTAAACATAATTAAACAAGTTTTTCTGATTATGCGGAGTATAATAGTTGCTGAGTCAAAATATGTTTGGAATTTCATACAAAAATAATATAAAGTTCAGAGATTTTTGCTCGAGTTCATTTGATAAAAGGACGCAAATTAAAATTCTAAATTTGACGTACTATAAAAATACGTACGTTCATGGATCTTCCTTTTTTTCAGATATTGGGAGAATTTGTTCGTTTGAGACCTGGTCGACAAGGTGGAGCTAGGCTGGGATTAGAAAGAATTAAAGGTATATTTAATAGTATAAATGGACTAGATATCCACATTTTCGTATTGATAGGTTTTGCTGTCCAAAAACACAGCTAATTAACATGCAGAAAATTGAATGGTTATCTAACAAAGTTAAAAGTTTTGATTGATGTTCAGAAATGCCACATAAATTGCAACCTAGGAAAATTCGCCTAACAAACACGAATGTAAAATAAGTAGCCCGGTATTTGATTTTTCCTGTGTTAACTCAATCTTAAAAACAGTACTGTTGATGAGATGTGTTCTTTTTCATCCCTCATCCTCTTGCCTTCCAGAAAAATGATAATTTGTTATTGCTTGTCCTTTCAGGTCATGGAAAAACATTATCTGTTATTCACAACTACGGACATGCTGGTACTGGAATCGGTCAACACTGGGGATGTGCACTTGATGTGGCAGAAATTGCAATGACTGTTTTATCGGATCCTAAAAGCAAATTATAGTTTTACATTTTCTTAATTATCCATACTCATTCTCAAAAAGTTAATTTGCTCAACATAAGGTCACAAGGTCTTATCAGGAGCATGGTTGCAACCACGGAAACAGTTTAAGCTATTAAGATTGATCATATCAGTGGAAAGATATTTTTTTTGTTATTGAAATTCACTCTGAACAAGGCCGGAGGCAGTGTTTGAAAAGAACCAAATATTTTCAACTTCATTGCAAAGAGCCAATAAAAGATGTAGCACCAGCAACTGCACTCTAAGCGGAGAACATTGCAAACGATACTGAACCACCATGTTAAGGTGCAGCGAGTGGTATCTGTCATGGGCGAGGGTAAAACCATCTATTGGGGATGTCCTTGTCCGAATAGTTGCGCATTCTATAATTTTGATTGGAAGTTATTTTGTGTTTGATTATTTTTCACTTCAATTGATCAATTTTGCAGTGAAATCATGATACATGCCAAATTTTACGTTGTAAAATTTGACATGAATCTTGACTTCGCTGCTAAATGGGCAAAATATGGACTGTTTTACGCTGTGTAAAAGTGAAAGTTTGTTCATTTCAGAACTGTTTGATACTTCATACTATTAGATTAGGTTTTATTATTCTAAAATGATTAGAGATCGTTAATACATTTATTCTTGCTTTGTGTAACTCTTTATGAAATGGCCTTTTTGATATCCTTAAAATTCAGAATCCTATTAAATTTTAAGTTTTAACTATTCAAGAAACTTTTTATATGCTATCCAGTGGTTACGAAATTCACTGCATCTATCTATCTGTATCCAGTTTTTGATTTTCAAAGTTACTATTTTCAGTTGCTCAAAGTTCTTCAGTGCCTTCTGGCCTTTTTGTAGGAAATGTTTGGAATCTCGCACATTGAGCAAACTAATGAAATGAGTTAAATAATAATTTTGATTTGCATTCAGTGGTGCTTACAATGATAACATGTTAGTGGCCCATGCTTGAGATAAATATTTTGCACCTATTAATTTTATGTAGTGAATCCTCCTTTCTTATAGCATGGAATGAACTATATCATTTATGATATGAATATTGAGCTATAGCTCAAAATTTGAAATCTTTCGCCATTTTTGACTTGTTTGGTCGAAAGTTGACATTTTCTACGTTTTGGCAAAATTTTGACGCCTTAAAAGGGTGCTTTATTTTATTTTTCTTCTAAATTTGTAAAGCTTATACAATATACATACTAGACCTTTTTGTCCAAAAATTTATGGACAATTCGAAATAAATAGCGATCAAAAATGAAATTTATATTTATTATCGTTTTACTATATGCCTGCTTTACTGTAAGGGTCGTCGATATTCAATTGAAACACCGTATTTAATTCCCTTTCCACAATAAAAGTTTGTTAATTTAATTAAAAGATGTGTACTTTGCGTTGATATACTGAGTTTGACTGGTTAATCTAATAATGCACCACTGAAATATAACTGGTGGTTTTATCACCTGATTGTGGACTTGGAATGGAATGTACTGGGTGACAGAATCCTGTTTTTTTTTTTTTGGGTGTTTGGGTCTTGTTTTTCTTTCATAGCAGTGTCGATGATTTGAACCTTTTTGTACAGTTTGGTTATTACCGGATACTTGATACGAGGTTTTTTCCTTTTTGCAAAGGGCATCGATGTTATCTATTTGCGAATTTTTTCTTCCGGCGGAATCTTTTTTTCGGGTGTATGATATTTCGCCAGTCTGTACTTGTGCAAGCATGTTTATGTTTTGGGTAGTAATAGTTACTTTTCTCAAGGGAGAGTCAGGCGCGCACACCTAAATTAGAAGAATTACGCGATAGTGATGGCAACCTAGTTACGAAATTAGGTATAAATTAAAACGGAATTGCCACAAAACTAGTTTGAGTGTTACCAGGTAACCTAGGTTCACTTTCAAACTAAAGAGGTAAAATTAGACTAGCTCGGTTATATGTTTCTGAAATTAGGCAAAGTGCTTCGAAAATAAACTAAGTATACTTGGTACCGAGGTAAACGTGATACTTCCAATACAATGCGCTGATGTGTTTGAAATCGAAAATTTGTTTTCAGCCCAACGCCAAAGCGAAAATTGTCCAGATTCTTGCTTACGAAGCAAGCAATGTTAATAGGAGGATAAAAGGTTGAAGATACTTTGTGTTCTATCATGATGGGAAGTTTTGTACCACTGTCAGTATTGATAAATTTGGAATGTTTTTGTTGGCCCAATCGCGATTCTCATCTGTTGGCAAGTACTCAACGTTGTTAAAATGACTACTGAGCGAAAATTTTACTTGCGTTTGTTTTAATGATGCACGTGCACATGGCAATAGCGACAACAAGTAACAACGGTCGGCGTGTCAAGCTTTTTCAGAGACCTGATTCAGAATTTTCGTTTTTGCCAAGCATGAGACACAGCTGGACCAAAGACATATTTTTGCACAATTTTTTTTTTTTTTTTGACCCAGACAGCAATGCTAAAATTCTTCCGCGCATTCACTTGGTTATAATACCAACCTCTCCAACACATATTAGAAATTCCGGGTTGGATGTCGAAATCCCGGTGATTACGTCATTATCTGTTGTTCCCAACACTCCCAACCCCACTCATGGATCACGAATGGCCAGGTTTGTGACAAAACCTTAATAAAAAAAGTTTGACAGATGATTGATGCATGTCTATTTGTCTTCAAGTTCCGATTGACATTTGATATTGTTTTCGTCTGTTCGATTGAATATTTGGTAGCTGACGCTTCTCAACGAACAAACTATTTCCCAAGCTATTGTCTCCGGTTCCCAGAATATACCCATTCGGAAAAGTCACGTTCTCAATTCCATCCATCTTATTAAACTCGTACATGTCAATTTCATGTTTTCTTTGTCAATTAATTATTAAATCAAATCCTACTTTGTGTAAACAGGTAGGTTGCCTACAGCATGTAAATGAACTCATCGCCCAGTTCGTCGAATTAAACAAGTGAAATGCGAGTCATTCCCCATTGAATACACACCAAGAAATAAATTTGTTAAGAATGGGTGAATGTTTTTTTTTCATATTTTGCAAAAGAAAACTATCGACTTTCATTTAAGCGGAACATGGTCTCATCAATCGCTTCCAAAATCATAGAATCACCTGCATTAAAAGGAGGTTTAAACCCCCAAGTTTGGGGCAAGACAGTTTGGGGCAACAGTAAACTAGTGCGCGATGATTTAGTTTATACGCTTATTCATACGTTGACATCGCTAGTTGCAGATCTCACTCGAGTTCGAGGCACAATGAGCCGGGTAATGAGAATTGTATTGCAGGCTACGTCAACAGAAAGTGTTCGCTAAAGAAGAATAGAAAATAACAATTGATAGGTCAAAAACGTGCCGAAGGAATACAAAAGTGGTGGTGTGTTCACTCTGTGATAACAGTGAATGAAAAAAAACTAAAAATTTTATTTCATCATGTTTTTTGTTTTCACAATGTTATAAAGAGAATATTCGCGAGTTGGGCGCGGGATTCTAACAATATTCAACCACCCCTGTCTTCAGTGGTTTTGAGTCCAATCCCTGAACTAAAGAGCCTAGCCGATAAAGCGTAAAGTCATCATAGGGGGTGGGGCTACTTAGAAATGCTATGTTAAACCCCATTCTTTCTATTTCCTACCCCCACTCTCAAATTGCCAGAGTTTCACAAGCTGTTTTAGGTCATGAAATCAATTATAAAGCAATTATAAAGTAACCACCTAACCCGTCTTCAGGCGAAATCTTTTATAATTTGTCATATTTTACACGTTGTTTACATTTCCACCTCGTTAACTTGAAAATTATTTTTCTTCATTGCAAAAAATTTTAACGTCTCTATACGTCTGTATATTTTTTTTTATCATGATATTCTTGTTCTAGTTTTCTGGTCATAATTGCGCTCTGAGAGAAAAGCATGCTTTTGACTTTGCAAAGAATGATATTTCCACTGCTACAACAAAAACAATCACGACTAATGTATGTTCGCGATGTTCTGCTAAAACGACGCCGTAGAAGTATGAAGGCTCGCCTCGATATAATTTTCAAGAGTTAGAAATAGGCTGATAAATTTGCTTAATGTTTAAATATCGCGGCAAGTAACATACGGGAACAGCAGCGTAGGCTATACTTGCTGCCGGAATTTTGATATTGTATTCCCGCAGGGTAGTGTGGTTTCATTCCGACGTTTTTTGTAAGGCGGCGTTTCGTTGAAAATCTCATCCATCATTTGATAAAGAAAAATGTTATTTGGTTCAGGACGGGCAGACAAGAGCTGTAAGGTCAATTTGTGTTGCAGAACCACCTTCGGTTTGCCCCGAACTAACAATGATGCTCTTTGTTATCTGTGCGGACGCACACAAACAATAATGGCCGCAAAGCCAGGAATTCTATTAAACATGCGTCGAGGTCCATCCGTGATTCTTGTTCGATAGAATTAAGCAACTAAGATGTGGCTATATATAAATACAGGATTATCACAGAGGACAATCAGTCATATTCTTTTCATCTTGCTCAGCATGTCCAGATAAGAATAATATTATTTGAGTAGTAGTAGACAACATACAATGCGAATCGGACTATGGCGAGCGAATATACAGGCGTTATTAAACAGAAAGCTGAAAACGGAATGATTTTTCCGAACATTACTACATCTTTGACGACAATTTCACAATTCACTGTCGATTTTGATTCCACTGTTCTACATGATCACCCTGCTTCATTTGAAGCGCAGGTACTGTACTATTTCGTTACTATTTTTGCGCAAGGGAATTTGTTTTTCTAGTTCAATCTTTATAAGTTACGAAGGTAGGTTAAGAAACATAAAGTTAAATATTTTTAAATCGAAATCACGTTTTTGAATTTTTCACAAAGTCAATTTTTATATTTTCGAATAGAGTCGAAGTTTGCAAAACGACCGCCTGCCTATAGGCGACGTTTCGACGCTTTTTATTAATTATTCTTATGAGTAAAAAACAAATATATGCCACAGAGTCAAATATTTGTGTAATTAGGCCACGTTTGCTTTTTTTAAGATAAACACTGCGCATAAGTTTTTTTTTTCAGTTACGCTCAACCTGATTTTTTCATTTTGTCAAGTAGAACCTACAAAAGTGCCTCACCTTGGCTACACGATCCACCAACGATAAATACTTGAATTTTTGGACAAACTTTTCTGGCTTGTCTATTTACTGCCATTACTTTTTCATAAATAAAGTATAGACGATTTCCTTCAAATAAACCACTACATATCCCTGTTTCCCAACCGAGTCGGAGACTCACTACAAATGGATCACTGATGTTGCTAGATCAGCGACGATCCACCCCCCCTCCCAAAAAAAAAATTGATCATTGTTTCTGACGCCAGTGTAATTGGACATCACCCATTCGATTGTCTTATAACAAGACATAAAAGATATTCAAATATAAGATATTATTTTTGTGAATAATTTTCCTTAATAAATAGAAATGCCAAATGTCGCCATTTGACCCATTGTTTACGTAAAATATTAATACAAATACAAGATTATGTCAATGTGCAAAATCTATATTCAAAAATAAATATTGCACATTTTCAATGTTTATAAAAGACATAATATGTAATGTTCAGATTCAAAACCCAGAATTGTCCATTTTGTTAATATATTCTAAAGTCCGTCAATATAACTTCATTAATATAATTCTATAATAATCTGGTCTTGAAATAACATCATGATAAAAATAAAACGCTATGCTGTGCACCTGGGAAAAAAACTCTTCAGCACGCTTCCGGCACATCTGTATCCCAATCAGAAATATTATTTTATCCAGCATGCGCCGCAGATGGACCGCGTCTCATCGACGCAATCCATCAGTGCCTCATATTTTACAAAAGTTGTTTTGACGAAACTTTTCCTATCGGGATTGCCCATGGAATGTATGTTCGTTGGGAATGGTGATGCACCTTCCATCTTTTGATTTTAATGTATAAAGATTTAATACGTATTGAAAAGTACAGATGCTCAACAAATAAATACCTGTTTTATTTTCATTCTACGGATTTCAGTTTATTTTGAGTATACTCGTGCTATACTAGCCCATTCAACAGTTTGAAAATAATAGTAACTCTGATCAGAAACATATACAATGATGTGGTGTTTTCGATCATTATTTCAACTTGTCATTCGTTTAGTTTAATTCACAATACCTAATTTCACTTTATGCTTTGTTCCCAACAATTTCCTTCATACGTTGTCAATTTCATGTCTGTGTTGAATATTTTCACGAAATAATATTCACTCGATAGATTAGGACACGGAAATTTGCTCGGTTCTGCTCACAGATTATGCAATGTTGCGATATCTATTTTTAAAAGCCGAAACAGGAAAAGCTGGTCAGGCAAAATTATCAAGGCATTGTGATATGAATGACCGTTACCAATGCTGGGCAATGTGAATTCCCTGCATATTATTATAAATAGGTTGCGGGAGAACACCCCGCTCTGCCTTTTTAATTCTATTTTATCCCGAATTCATAAATGTCATTGTCCACTCAAAAAGATTTTTTTAGAATTGAAACAGAAACTGGACAGGAAAATCGTTGTGTAAAAGGTCCGGCTCATTGCATTGTTTTTGTGGATATGTCACAAAGCATTATATGAAAAAAATTACATTGTGTAATGAACCACATTTGATTCTAAAATACACTATTTACTTGCAACCGTTTGCGAAAGTTGAACAAATTCATCTCTTGAATGTTGTAAGCTATTGATTGTCACACTCCCACATACCATAGCTTATATTAATTGGACGATGTTTATGTGTCTGTGTTTAATTCAAAAAATGGTGCTTCCAACTACCTTTGCACCATGGCCCGGCCGGTATCAAACGTCTTCCAAGGTCTTTAATTTTTTCATTGTTCCCGTTTTACTTCACAGTGTAAAAACAAATGTAAATGGTTTACAAACAAAACAAAAAAACAAGCAACTAAAGTCTTATGGATTTCAAATATTTTACCTCTTTTATCTGAAATTTATTTGTTATATTCTAGGTAATCATCAGCGTTTTCATTGCCGTTCTCGGAGTATGGAGTACAGCAGGAAATATTTTAACAATATTAGCAATATCTTTGCACGGAAATATCAGAACAAAATGTAATTTCTTTATCTTCAGTTTGGCCGTATCGGATTTGATATCTGGGGCAATTGCATCACCCTTGTGGTTATACAGGCGGTAAGAAAAATTTTGGATAGTTTTCTAGTTATTACTTTTTATGTCGAATAATATTCGTTCTAGTGTGAATCGATCTTATGGGAAAGCGGTTTGCATTTCCGTCAAAATCATGTATATTGACTATAGATCTATTACAACAAAAATATTGATCTTTGCTCTCGGACTAACGAATTGGTGCAAAACACGTTAAAGGAAACTCTCGCGATTGAGGATACAAATTTTAGACTCGAATTCTAATCGAAGGATTAGAATAACATTTTCTGTGATTCGATATGATACTATAGTTTTTACAATACTAGCTATTGTTGAAGACCGAGGCCCAGATAGCCGAAGTATGAGTCACTGATGGATTACACCGCTGAGGCGTGGTCAATCTGTGGGGCTTATGCTTGACATATGAAAATTGTTTTCTGGTTAGACCGCTCTTCGGTGACGAACTCCATCAGTGACTCTGTTATCCAGTGCCCATTCCATTGATGCAATTGGAAACAATTGGCATTTTATCAAATTTGAACTCGGCTCACATAGTTAAAATACGATTTCATTTTATCATGCGAGAGAGGAAAGCCGAGAATTCAGCTTAATCTATGGCGAACCACGAACTAACCAGACACCCCTACTGCTAACCGAGCACCCCTGATAGCACCCATACAGAACTATATTGTAGTGTTTTTGAAAACAGCCTAATAAATAAATAACACACAGAAGTTCAATGATTCTCCTTTCAAGTTAAAATCCCGCGTGATAAACGTATTTTTAATAAGTTCAAATACTTCCCTATACGTCATATATTGCTGATGCCGAAGATGACATCAAGCAAATGAACATGTTGTAGATGTTTTGAATGTTTTTCTATTAGCTTTCAAACACACATAGTAAAAAGTAACAAAACAAAAACAGTAAATAGAATTTCACTGTCATTTATGCTTTTTTGTTCTTGTGTCCAATGTTTCTGTTATAAGAGTGGAATAACCTTTATATTAATGGATGTAAATCTAGGTTTCCAAATAATTTTCAACTTAAATTTTTTCTAGCAATTTTGTTATTAGTAATTCACTCCGAATAAGTTCGGAAGTATTAGCGATTACAAGGACCCAACTATGGCAGTTAATACAAAAAGCAATGCGGCATGAAGCAATGGTATTGTACTAAGTTATTTCCTGCGTGATAGATGCCCTTTTTCGTCCAGGGCAGATACCACTCACTGCACTTTACCACGATGGCTAAGTTCGGTAGGGGACACTTTTTTGGTATCTTGTAGCAGCTCTTTGTCATTTGAATGGTCATATTCAGCTCATTTTATTTTGGCTACTTGGTGGACTTTTTATGATGAATTTATTTATTGTGTCCAGTTGTGAAATCAATATACAACTATTTCGTTCTTACTCAAAGTTGCTCAAATTGGAACAAAACTTTTTGGTTTTGTAAACTAATATAACATCTTGAAACAGTTGGAAAGGAGTTTTTTTCAAATAGAATCGAAAATTCCAAATATTCGAGAGGATTTGATTCGAAAGTATTTTTTTGGAGATTCGATTCGAAAAAAATATTCGAAACTTGCATCCCTACTAGCAACTGCTTACATACGACAATAGACGACCCATACCCATCTGTGGATCATGCTTGCATCAAAGTTCATCATAGGCAAAAAATAGTGCTAAACACACACGTCGGTATAAACGATTACAAAGTGAACTGACAGCAAATTATGCGTAGGAGAATCGTTCAGTAAACTTGAGTACGGTCATCGCATTTTAAAAATATCACAATAAGCCAATCACGGTGAATCATTTATTACGAACCATGTTCATATTTCTCGAATCCAAATTAGAAATTTTCTTTTGACAAACATGATTCACAGATGGCCTGAGCTTCGACGGCGCGGTCCGTCAGTGAAACATGCGTAACAATATATGAATTGACGAGAGTGTTCTGATTGGGGTATATATCTGTAATGGAAAGTGACTCGATATTTTAAGTGTGGACAATATTGCACTTCCCGTTCTCACAGAATAGCGGGGGAATTTTCTATTGTAGGCAATTGAATAGTATTTCTTTGAATTACGTCGTACAATGTTGTAGTGAGGATCTTTGATTATGCTTTTGGTGATTGTTTTAACCTAGCAACATACTTTTCTTACCGCAAAAATAGAAATCAATCAAAAAAACCATTTCGTGAAAAAGAACGTTTGCTGCATGATTACCTTTGCGGTCGTATTGGTTTCTGACAAACTGAAATTTCACAATTATGACCATGATCGATAACGTGCTAGCTATTATAAAATATTATGTTGCATTATGCGTTGAGGTTAATTGACCTATTCCAGCCAAGAAGTTTTTTTTACCTTGCCTTGTCGAGTATTGGTTACAGACGAGTCACGTCGGCGAAGAGTGGTCGATCTGTAACTTATGGTTGACAAAATAAAATGCCTGATTTCGTTATGATCCATCAAGCGTTTAGTTTGATTCCCGGAGAAAAATTTACATTCTGGATAATCGTCGATTGTTTTGCACGCAGTTACTTTATTACAATAAAAGCATAAAATACGCATTTATTATAAAAAAAAATTACAACATTTCTGCACAGCTGTTAGAACAAGCCCAAAAAGCTCTAAATAATTTATATTGTTATCGTTATTATTCTATTTTTCATATCAATTTTTAGAACATGGGGTTTTCAACAATGGAAGTGGGGTGAATTTCTATGTAAATTATTTTGGTTTGTTGACGAGTCGACTTCCTACTGCACCGCAATGCACATCGCTTCCTTTGCGGTTTGGAGGTATATGGGAGTGAGATGGCCGCATACCATAGAAAAATTAGAAAAATGGTAAGTTAAAATTACATTTAACAGTTATGTAAATAAACCACCGATTAGCGATTATAATAAATTTTTTTGATGATGGTATTGACAATTCTAAAATATAATAATATGTAAGAATATTACAAAAATTTAGATTTTTTGAGCGAATATTCTTTATATTGTTTGTAATGTCGTTGGTATCACTTTTTCCATCGCTGTCCAAGTAAGCAACTTTTAGATGATTTTGTACGATACATTGAGAAAGTAATGAACGGATGCCTACGCAAACGAATATAGACGGCGACACTTCTATTCAATTCTATGCAATATTAATGGAAGTTTATGACAAGCACTTTCAGATTTTGACTCGAAACATGAGGTTTCACTCCCAACGAGATTGTTAAATTCTTATAAGCAATTGAGAGTTAACTTTTAGTTGTAAAAAAAAGACAGACCAGTTTTCCATGTTTTTTGACAAAATGCATCCAACTGTTTAGCAATGTTTCATTGTTTACCAATTTTATTTCGGTTGATAAATGTCTAAAATAATTTTATTTTTACTGTCCGTGATCACATCTGACAAAAATTTGAATATTTACTTCCCAAAAAGGTACTTTCAGAAAATTGATTTTGGGTCTCTGTAACGGCATCGTGTTTTCCGTTATTTTTTGGAACAACATATTCCTGTGATATTGAGACTTTTCGAAAGTGGGGTTGTATCGGTTCATATTTCTCTTAGTTTAAAATTTTGATCGAGGTCTATAAATAGTTTCAAAATAAATTACGAACGTTGAGCTTTTGTAACCCCTCCCATTAGAAAATCGGCTTAACCGACCATGCGCCACAGATGGACCGCGCCTATGTGGCGCGATCTATCAGTGGCCTGCGCTCCACAAAAGATGATTTTGAGCAACCGTCTGGGACACACCTACTTTTAAGTTGATATTATATGAGTTACTCTATTTTTATATTACTTTTTACAGCAGCGTAAAACTCTGGTTGTGTCTCATATGGCTTACAGCAATTGTTTTTGGAGGAGCAATTTTTTGTACTTTTTATACCGTAGAGGACAGAAGCCTTACAGCATTAGACGGCGCCTATGCAAGGTGGCCAGCATGTTCAATCAGGACGACAGACGACGGGTAAGTCACGTTGTTTTTTATTTTTTTTTATTTTAATTGTCAATTATTCAAAACTTTTTCATTACGGCATCAGAACTCAGACGGGGAATCGTATGTTGCTTCGGTTTTCTTCGCACGCATTTCTTGCTACATCCACAATTTATTTTGCAAAATTGTCACGTTTTCTTGAGCTCAAAACAAAACATGATTTAATTCTACTGGCTATCGTCAAAGATTGGTCATACCGCCATAGACGATTTGACAGTGGTATATGCCAAGTCTATGTCAATATTGAACACAAAGCTCTTATGAAAATTTAATCCAACTAGTTTTGTTAAGAGTGGGCCACTCATGGATCGTGTCGAAGAGGCGGGCCATTTGTGGCTCATGCTTGACAAACAAAAATTGATAGCAGTACACAATTTGATATGTTTTTCTTGGGAAAATATATTTTCCTATACTGAATAGCCAAATTTACCTACAATTAAATACAAATTCATTTTTTTATTCGCTTGGGGATTAGAACTTTCATAATTGGATTTATCTGTCTTCCACTATGTTACTAAATTAATTATGCAGCAAAAACATAGTTTAAAAGGTATTTACCTACGCAAGCGGCTGGAGTAGTAACAGTCGGGAAGTTTGGCAAGGTTTTCTTTCTGTGCATTCATCGGACTAATCTGCTCAAAACACAAATGAGTCATGAAATGAGATTTGCCGTGATCTCTAATCTTTACGTTCACCCCCTCCCCTATCCCTTTCTCATGGGATTCGGAATAATCGGAGTGCCCGTATTCCAACCCGTTTATCACTTGACAATAGGAGATTCAGAAATTCCCGGTGAAGGGAGGTATTCGGCAAGTTTTTGACGTCATAATGAGAGTCACAAAAACTTTTCAAATAAAAACGGTCGAATAAAGCGAAGAATACAAAAATTGCGCCGAAGGCCAGGAATTTTTTGCTTAGTTGAAATTTTAGAGTTCGAAAAAGTGCAAAAAACTGAGTTTAGTTGATTTTAAAGCATTAAAAAGTGCCAACATAAGATATGCCATAATGCGCGTCAACAAAGGCCAGAGGAGAATTTTTGTTGCCTTTATGTAAGTATAATATAAGTTTGCGAATTTATTTTTCGATTTCATAGTTTAATTTCAATATCGCAAAGTAAAATTATTGTCGAAAATCAACAATTTTACTGTATTTAGGATACGGAGTAGAACAGTCCTTGTGTTGAACGAAGTCTTCAATTTCGTTGTATTTACCAAACCAACAGTTAATTTCCCTTCATGTAATCCAAAGGGAATTGTCTTCGGAAAGTTAGAGTGGTGTTCCATGTAAACTGTATATAGTAATGTTTCTCTGAAAACCTCTAACAGATCAATAAATTCCTTTTATATAAGTTTATTCAGTTTACGCTGAATTCGGGCAGTCGCTCCGCTTAAAGTATAGCGGTTCAGTGAACTCGGCTATGCTCAAAATACCATTTCCCGAGTGGTAAATTCAAGTCGAGACTCTCAATATTTTTGACAGAACTTTTGCTTGAAGCAAGGCTGAAAGCACTGCCTAAAATGAGCTAACAAAAGGCCACTCAAATGACTAATAGCTACTACAAGATAAAGTGCCAGCCACTGCACTTCAAGCTGAAAACTTCCTAAACACAACTAAACCAAAGTGCAGGGAGTGATACCAGCCCAGGGCAGTGATAAAACCCTCTACCACTTCTTCGTTTCCAAATCAAAGTGAAATCAAGTGAATTAACTCGATAAACTTTGTAGAATTTTGTAGAATCGAAAATAAAAGATTCTCCTCCTGACGTCTGTTCATGCTCCATGTGGTACATATGTCCGCATTGAAAAAATTCGTATGCTCCCAAATTTGCATTGCATTGATTTTGTAGATTAATTTCAATATCTTCGAGTTAAGTTACAAATGCAAAAACAGTGATATTAGTGCATTTTTTCTTATTGTGTATTTACGTTGAAGGGAGTTTATAATTGATATTGAAAATATATCTCAACGAAAACATGTTTACTGTCTAGAAACCAAATTTTTCTTCACTGAGTACAGCGTGATTTAATCATCAAAATGTCTTTTATATGTAGCTAACGACTGATTAATATTGAAAGGAGAATTTCATTACTCAATACACTCCAATAGCTCGTCCAGTAAACAAAAATATGCCACGCATACATGAGATATCAGTATTGCGACGTCACCCTAATAAATTGACCCTCACTGTCTCTCAACGTTGAGATTCTGATTTGAGAATCATTGCCACTCCATTCCATATTTTTCGGATGCCCAAGTCAAATTTTATAGGTTTTTGAGCATATTTTACTGCTCGAGTGAAGTGGCGGTCGCTTTATACATTCGCTTCAAAAATAAGAAATCCCCGTGGAAACGAAGCAAAGTCGGGATATGGTTTTTTAAATATTATAAAGGGGAAATGTACGGTTGGCCAGTTCACGTATAACTTTATGCAGTATTTTGAATTGGTTGGAGGAAGTCAGTCCTCGACGTGAACAAAGATACTTGAAAAATGTGTTTTAACAAAACTATCGTCATCCTTTCATTCATCTTTGAAAAATGATACCATATTGAACCGTTGTAATGGAGTACAGTGCAGGACTGGGAAAAATGATTCGGTGATACGAATCAATTCGAACCAGAGTATTCGACTCAATTGCGTAACGTTCATAGAAACAAAAACTTGCTAAATAGAGGAATACGTAAACGACAAAAGGCAATCAATTTTGGTCAAATTTTTTCCAAAATCAATTGTATTTTGTCGTTAAAAAATTAACATTTTCGTTCTTGGACATGAAACTACATTGGCTCCAAGTCTGTTTATGCTAATATTAGTAATTCGTAACGATACATTTCTTGATTAACATAGTGGAAGTAAATTGTAATGATAAAATGGGATATCCGTCATTCCTTTGGAATGAGTGATTCGATTCGATTCGAACAATTATCTGAATCAGATTCAAATTCCTAATGATTTGAATTTTCGCAGCTGTAGTACAGCGCTTGGTAACACCCTCGAATGATGATAAAATTATTAACCATTTAATCATTTGAATATTTCTCTTCAGTTAATGCATAAATAGAAATCATGTTAGAGAACCCACGGATGTAGATATGAAAGGCATTCCAGTGGTTAAGTTTACATATAATTCCCAATCGTATATATATAATATTAGTGAAATGTTGATGATGGACGATAAATTTATGAAATAAGTAATAGATAATTAATATGTTGTAAGTGTAAATGAGGAATAACAGAAATCAGACCAGCTTTTACGTGTATTCGTGAACGCACAAACATAGTCTTGGGCTAAGTTACAAACAAACAACTCTTGCGAGTCAAGGCCCATACTAAAAAATTGGAGATTTGATGATTATCCAATGTGGGATATCCCGAGTGGGAATACACGACTAAATGAGACTTGAGTCAATCAAACATTTATATTGGTTTTTTATACTTATTCAAAATAATTAGCGAGAATGTGAGACAATCAGGGGCATAAAAACTTTTTGGGAAATTACGACCTCAGAAAGTTGGCTCAATGCACAGAAAATTACAACAATTTTAAGACGGAATGTTTGTTTTGTTAAGATGGACTACGCCTAATCGATCGTCCATCGATAAAACCAGGACATTAAATGTCTTTCCATCTGGGCGCTCAAACACTAGAGTTGTTAGCATACGCGCTTTGAGTAACACACTTCGGGGCCAATGATAGATTTTTATAATCGTGGCAGGAGAATACTTAGACTAATAAGGCTTTGATAATGATCGTACATTATTACATTCGAAAAATGAATCTCAAAATGTCTTTAATTATGTTGTTTCAGTGTCGCGAAGCACCTGATCTACTATACATTTTCATCAGCTTGTTTCATGTTGTTGCCAATGATGATTTTATTTTTATTTTCTATTCTTATTATACGTGAATTATTATGGTTTTCAAAAGTCAAGACTTCTTCAAGGAAATCTAAAGGTATGATTACGAAATTCGTTGCTTTTTCTTGCATTTTCACCGGTATTATTGGTTTTGCAATTAGTAAAACAAGCTCAAATCAAAGATTATTTATGATAGGTATAAGATCAGATTTCATTTAGGCATGTATATTTCTATGAAAATGTATTTTTTTGTGGACCGTGTTGCTAGGAGTAGGAGTGTCCTAGTTGCTAGGAGTAGGCGCACTTGTGCAAATCCCATACTATCCTGGCCAGAAAATTGTGTCAATTTGTATTATTAAGCATTAGTTCACTAAAGAATGCTTGGCAAAAATAAAATTCTGATGGTAATTCAATATTATTGATTACAAAAACTCTATTGGGGCGATATCGGATCGGTATCGAAGCAGTTTTAATTATTGATACCGGTAAAGTTGTATCACTGTACATATTTACTATTAAATTTATGCTAAATATTTTCCTCGGGCAATATCAGACTCGTTACTCTGAGGTTAACATGGCAACTAAGATTGTTTAGGCATCTTATGTGCACGTGTTTATCACGTTGCTTTTTGTGAAAAATCACGCACAGAGTATTGCATTGAGTATTTACATGAAGCATAGAAATTTACCGCAGTGACTGTGATTGTTTCAGTGACACTATAATAAATTGTTTTCCGAGATGATCAAAATCGAATATTTTTTTTTATCTCGAATACAACCTATATGCATTCTGATTACGAAATATCGAAAACATTCTGAATTCCGTTATGCATTTGATAAAAAGCGGCGTTTCAACTATTTTGTAAAAAAAATATTAATCGCAAAATCTACAAATAATGGACTTGTTCGCAATCTCTTTTATTTCATCGAACTATAATAAATCTTGCGTTTATTCTGTTTGAATTTATGGCGTATCTCTGCGAAACGCTAATATGAAATAATTCAAAAATTTTACTTACTATGTTTTGGACACAAATTCAACTTGACTCATTTGGCAATATTTGACTAAAATGTCAATCGGATTATCTTGCTTTCATAAGAATTAATATTAAAATTATGGTCATGATAAAAAATCAAAGGTATTACAAGGGATTATTGTGTTTTCATAAAAAGTCAACAGATTTTTCATTTCGTATCTTATCTTTTAAAAACTGATCAATAACTCGTATGCCAATTGCGTGCGTAACATTTTCCCAGATAATAGTCAACTGGGGGAGAATGCTATTGAGAATGGTCCTAAAATATTTCCTACGTGCCTTAGCAAGATACAAAAAGGATACAACGAGATGGTGGTTGGTTTACTTCGTCGCAGGCAGATACCACACACTGTACCCTATTATAGTGGTCCAGTTATGGAATTGAATGTTTTATACTTAGGGTGCAGTTGCGCTAGTTCTGCATTCTATGTAGTTCTCTGTCATAAAAATGATCGTTAGTTGTTTCCTTTTTGGAGCTGATTCTGACGTTTGTTATAGTCATATATGTTATATAACGAATTTGCGAAAAAAAAATTTGGTGCAATTTTTAGTGACTCAGTTCAAAATCACGGAAAAAGTATGTGGGTGTTTTAACAAAATAACACGTCATCCTTCTGTCGTGTTACAGCCACGGTGGCTTTGCTGTGGATAAATTAGGCAAAGAAATTTTTAAACTTTCTTCATGGAAAGAAAGGAAAGTTGAATAATTTTATTTTTTCTTAAATTTGAATTAATGTGAATTCATATTTCCATAACCTTACATACATTTAATATTTTACAGAACGTAAAGCAGTGTGTCAACTTGCACTTATAGCAGCCTCATTTTTAGTTGGATATATTCCAATGACAATATATGTAATGTGGACGACTCGCAAAAAACATGGAGATTACAGGTACGAGTCGCGTTGAAACAATGATAAGATATGAAATCCACTTTGTAGCAGCGCTATCGAATATGACCTTAACGACCCTGACTTAATGTGTATCCCTAATGTGGCGGCAATTTCATGATCTCCAATATGAGGAAAAATAACAGTTTAGTGAGGAAAAGGTTGTGCACAAACATTACATTGACTGAACCACTTAAGGATCGCGTTGATGGTTTGTTTCATCTCCAGGGCTGGGCAGTTCATTTTCGGTACACATTATTCGATTAAATCGTAGATCTGCCATACCAATTTGAAATCTTATTTTCTTAAGTATAAGCCACAGATGGCCCGCGTCTTGACGGGTAAAGGATTATTTCAATGAGGTGAACTTTTAAATTTTATGGTAAAATAATACAAACTATAGATTTCAATATTTTGATAATTGAGTAAATATTAAAGGTAAAAACGGTCCAATTGTTATATATGCGGATTTAGTGATTCGCTCAGATTCGAAAAAAGATCGAAATCAGATTCAAATTCCAAATTATTCGGTTTCGCCCACCCTCATTTGTGACTCATAATCAAACAAAACTTCCGATTTTTTAGGGGCCTCAATATAAAAAAACTTTAAGATCAATTATTGCGTCATCTTTATAACATTTCGCGTCGACGATTCAATATTAAGATATTCCTTTAGTACGCTAACATAATGTAACGCGTTTGTTTACACATACATACTCTGCTGGATCCGGATAACTGCGCCAATATAGATATGATTCATGTCTCAACTCATAACTATCCCAAGTTACTAATAAATGCCAGTAACTGGGCTGCGTTTTTTCAGTATTGTTCAAAAACTTTTTATTCATGAACAGCGGCGTCATTTGCAACACTTGATTGTGTGGTCATCAATATCCATTTTGACTATCCGTCCATCCATGTTATGATAGAACGACATTTTTCCAAGGGGTCACAGGTGCAGATATGAATCATCATTATTAAAGTAGATCACGCGCTTGTTTATGTATAAGAAATCAGTTCAAAACTTTTAGCTGAGGAAGGGCGGAAGATGGATCGAGCCGACACATTGTTCGATGTTTCTGCTACGTGCGATAGAGCGTGTTCGCTAATGTCTAGAATGCCATCACTTGGCCCGAGTCCATCAATCTGTTATATTGAGATGTGTTGAGATTACAAGAAGGGAGGGGATTAGGGGTATGCGTATTTCCACCTGTAAAACGAATTTGGGCAAGTATGTCACAGAAATTATAAAAACAAAATAAACCTGATCTAATGACGTAATTTTCAGAAGTAAAACAAAAAAATCAGAAACTTTTGAACTTATTATGAGGAAATGTTTAATTTAGCAAAAATACCTTTTTTCTCATGTTATTCAAAACGCACCATTGTGATGAATAAGTATTACCAACGTAAGCAAGCTTATTTTTTAAGCAAGAGTCACACATAGATCGCACCTTCAAAGTATGATCTATCAGCGACCTATACTTGACAAAACTTATATAAATAGAAATATGAGATGGTTAACTTCAGAGATCAGTTTACGTAGGAACTCTTATGAAAACGTTCAACCACTTTTCGGGTTCAAGTTCAGGACAATCTGTCTACCGTGTAATAAAACCCGGGAGAGATGCCTTATTAATGTTCTCTAAATTGTTTGATATCATTATCATTATTGTTATATCAAAAGTTATCGTGGATTTGAATTCATCTTAAATTTTCATGAATAGGGGTTTTCACGAATTTTGGTTTTGGAAAAGAATAGGGTTAAAAAAAAAAATTTTTGATGAGGGTAAAGAAAATCTAAAATGAAGTTTTGAACGCCGAAAATTTCGCCAATTATTGCAATAAACGCGATTTTTCGTCTATATTATTCAACAAAAAAATATTGAATTTATTGATATAATTTAATATATTATTAAATTGGAAATCATGCCCAAAATCAGATTCGAATAAGTTCGAATAATATTCGGGATGAAGTTGATCAGGCCTCGTTTAGAGCAGGTATACGCTTACGGGGGTTTATCGTGCGCCATGAACGTGCGCCATGAATGAAGAATTTTAATATCTTTGCATGACATATTTATCTATACAATCTCATAAAATCTTTTCTGATGATTTTCAACAAAGTTAGCCATTGTGGTGACGTGTTCAAAGTACATCCTCTTGAATGTACACAATAATATTATTAAATGTTTTATGAAATTTACATCAACGATCGATAAACGATTTACATAATTAAACGATAAGAGTATACCGCAACATGTTTACTGCAACTTTGTCTATGTGAGTTTATTAGTTCCAATCATATAGATCGAAAATTAAATCCATTAATAGAATTCTGACTTTCATCGGTTAGGATGTATCAAAATCTGCGAATCAAATAAGAAAATGCATTTGGAAATTTTAATGAACTAACCAAATTTCATACTGTAAAAATTTCTATAGAATCAGATAATAATGCAGGCGACAACCACACACGACTTACCTATTCCGTAATTATTATAAAATCGTGCATGGATAGCTTCGAATAATTTAATATTGTATTCAGAGCGCCGAGTTCGTCTGATAAAGATAAAACATTGGCCAAATATGTTCGATTTTCCGGAAATATTGCTTGTTTTGTATGGTGTAGTACGCATAACAATAAGCTATCATTCATCGCTGATAAATATGCATAACAAACGCATAATTTTTGTTCAAAGTCCCGCACTCGTACACGTCACTCATAACGTCTGTTTTGACGATTCGACTGAATTTTCTATGATTGATATTTGAATCTAATATTTGCCGAAAAACAAGTTTTTGTTGTTTGATTTTGACAAAATAAATTTTCACTCAGATGGATATCAAAACACAGTTTGTAAAGCGTGGGCCACTGATGGATCGCGCCAACAAGGCCCGGTCCATCTGTGTCCCAGGATTGACAAGATGTATTTCCGATGGGCACTAGCTCGATTTCTACATTATATTATCCGCGAGCTATAAATAAGTAAAATCCTTTTAAACTTATTTACTGCCTTTAAGCAAAATTTTGTGTAGTCTGGTACAGATGTTTTACTTCAAAATTCAAAATAAATCTTGTATGTAGAGAGAACGTAACTTGTATAATATATAAATGGGTCGAATTCGGTAATCGGATTGGTAGTAAGACATCCTGTGGACGATCTACTCGATAAAATAAAAATGTTTTTAAACAAGTCAACCCTAACGTTACGTTGCAAATCTGTTTTTGAAACATAACTAAAATAGCAAACCTTGGTAAGAAAAATATTTCACCTAATCCCTATTGAAACTCACTATAAGAAAGGATAGAAGCAGTGCGGTGGCCTAGTGATTATCATGTTGGCATTGCACGTCGGAAATTTAAGGTTTAAGGAAGGCTCATATCCCCATTCTAACCAATCCACTTCATTGTGGTCGTTAAAACGTAGTGGCTGCTAGTACGGGGCCTTGCTCAGGGTGATTCACTCAGATTAGTGACTATAAAAAGGGAAGTTAACCAGCCGTCATGGACAAAAACGGGATATTGTGCTAGCCCAAAAAATCCATTTTCTTCATGATGTCCTATAATATGATCACCCTACTTTCAAATTTTCACGCCTTGTTTCTGGTTTGTAGATATACGAAATTCCTTCCAATGCATAATAACACACGTTTCACATTTCACATTTTAATTTTGCATCTACTAATGGACCTTTTCAAAATAATTAGTCATTCGGGACTTTTTATTCATAATTTTTCGAAAATTTTAATACTTCCTTATTTGACTCAGGTAAAACTGTTTGTCAATTTGCAGCAAAAATCTAAATTTGAATATTCCAATCAGAAATATAATTAATATAGCATGCATTATTTTGTATATTTCGCAGCGAGCATAGACGATGTTCTTCCCATTCAAGAAAATATTGAGCAAACATGTTTTGTTAAGCGTGGATCACCGATGGATCGCGCCGCGGAAGCGTGTTCCATCTGTGACTCATGTTGGGCAAAATAAAATTTCTGATTGGGTGATATGTACGATTCATCAAATATCGATCAATGATTTGACAAAATTTTCGGGATGTGATAAGAGTTTTCGAACCTTCCCACTAATTTACAGAATAACTATAAAACCCACAATACACGTTTGCGTATTTTTTCTAGGTTTTTTTTGTTTTTATCCGTGAGTGCTCTGCGTGCGGTTCCTTACGTTTTCTCATATCTTACACAACCGAACGGTTTTCTATGCAAACTCGCGGAGAGGGCTCGTTTCGTTGCGTGCGTTGTGCTTTGTGGGCACGAATAAGATTAACGCAATGCAAATCAGGCATGTATTGCCGTTTTTATTTTGTTACTCTAAACGCAACGCAATGCATCGGTACGACAACTTCACTAATCTGCCTCAGCGAAAAAATTTCATTTGTAATATATATATTTTTGTATTTACAGGGTAGACTACTGGGCTCACGTCGGGGCATATTTTGCATTGAGGATATCAGAGTGTTTCAATCCAATAATATACAACATTGCATCCGCTAGTATGAGGAAAGCTTCCATCCGCACAATACGTTTTATAAGGTAATTAAGCAATCCGTGTAATTATTTGGCTATATACCGACTGCGCTGCAAGAAAATGCCATACGCGGTTACAGTCTGCTATCTCATGAAGACGACCGCCATAGATCCGTTACGAATAATAGCAGACACAAATCCGACCGCCAACCGCCTAAACATCGCTCAGAAAGGCACACACGTAAACCGACAAAAACAACCATAAACAGGGACGTTTGCCCCTTTCAAATAAATCAGACATCCGAAGAAAAACAAGATTCAACCACAACTAAAGGAAATGGAGTATAGTATTAAAAATTTATGCTACCATTTATGGTGTGTGGTTATTTCATTATATTGAATTCGCTCCTAAATCATACAATAGACATAGCTTATTGCCAACAGAAATGAACAAGCTCCTGTTTAATCAAAATTTCTTCAAACTTTCCCGAGTAATCGTTCTGATCTGTTGAAGGCAATCTAATAAACTCAAGTGAATAGATACTCAACGAAATCTATACTCGCCTTCGCGGTGCTTTCTATCAACAACCCGTATTTGACCAAAAAAGTCAATTTTGAAATTGTATATAATAACGACAAAGACCAGTGATTTTGTTGCATTTTTTTGTTGTTACAGTGTGCGGTATACCATTGGAAAATCGTCATTACATTGATTTTCAGGAATTTTCCTATAGGTGGAAATGCAAAAAAAGGAATTTTGCAATTTTTTTAGTCTCATATTCGAGGAAAAATATGGGAATGCAAGGGAATTGTGCTTGAATGTTTGAAAAAAATCATGCTGTTGTTTAAACATACTCTTACATGCCATTCTCATACGCATGCTATTGTAGTCTACTTTGCGGCGCTTCCACATTTGATAAGTTATTAATCTATATTTATTTTCAGCTTTCCCCGGTCGGAAAGTTTTTGTCGATTCATGTGTTGTTACCTTCTCCTTTTCCCTTCAGTGATTTTTGTCGACTGAGGTTTTGCCAAAGGCGTTGGATTGCACGTCTCTGACAAAATAAGATTATTAGGCTACTCTCGTTTTATTAGTACTTAAGTAATATCAACCAATGGCTTCATTAATATTCCAATTTTCTGATTTATCAGATTCCGATATCAAATAACAGAGTTATTCTACATATAATTAATTACCGAAATGGGTTGTTTCTAAAACACCATTTCATCAAAATTTGTCTCAAATATCGAATATACTCGAGGTACATTTTCAGGCACAAGTACCCAGAGATTATTAAGAGAGAGCATTCGCCGAACACATAGAGAGGACATAGACTCGCATTATATTTGTTTATTTCGAGTGAAAACCTTTGCCGTTGCCTACGGCCCTACCATACTTTTAAATTGGACTCGGCGCCCCCTCAGTAACATTTTGTCAGGTATGGTTCACTGATGGATCGCGCCGAAAAGGCGCAGTCCATCTGTGGCCCATATCCGACGAAACAAAACTTTTGATTGGGTTCTATAGTCCCCAAAATATTGATTATTATTTGGTTTTCTGGTTTCTAAACGGAAGCTGTTTAGATGGGGGGATGGATAAGACTCGCAATTACATTCATAATTTATGTGACCTATTTTAAAGTCGCAATATCGTTAAAGAGTTTTTTTGTCAAACACTTAATTATTTTTATTTAATGGTCGGGAACCACTTCAACAGTAAGACATATTAACTTGGAAAATCTTGTATATTATATATAATACCACTGTAAGACTTTGGGAATATTTATTTACATCAAAAAAATTAAAATTGTTGAATGGTGTATACATAATAGTTAACGCTTTAAGGTCAGGTAAGGTACAAGGTTATGTTACCATGCTTCTCTCTATAAACAAAAAATCGCAGAATATTGTTATAAAAGTTTTATTATTCTTTATTACCAAGGCTGTACTGACAATGTTAACTAGGTAATCGGTCGGATTGTCGCGTTTCAGACATATTTTAGTAGATTTGAAATCATCGATTTGTCTATTTCAAAAACATTTTACGAATGTTTGATTTACCTAGTGGCATACATTATTAAGAATCGGGTCCTGAATATATTTTATTTCAAGCTACTTTTGAATCACCCTTATTCGAATGGTTGCGCCATAACATAGCTTCTTAACTTCATGGTATAAGCGGGCAGCTGATTTTACCATGATACCATAAAACTGTTATTATTATTCCAGGAACTGCTGTCGGAGTGATGCTGAATTGGATTTTATTTCACACAGTCCTGCTTGTAATCATAAACGTTTAATAAGAAAGATTCAGCATAATCACACTCACCATCATCACCATAGAACGGGTAATCAGAAAAAACATCTTCCAAAAACACCACCAGTCTCGCCCACATTTGTGTTTCCTGAGAGGCCGAACGCAAAAGAAGCTAACGGACATGCAAGAACCAGATTCAAAAGGTTTCGCAGAAAAATAAGCGGTAGTGAAACTGAAGAATTTATTCATAAAGGATTCGAAGACAAAAGCGTTTTATCATCAACTTCAGCAAGAATGTGCTCTACTGTTTAATGCCTTTATTTCAATAAAGATAATAGCAAGATTATAGAAGAGGAAACAAGTTGGGCCAGGATTGCACAATCCGTCGCGTTTTAGGCAAAAGACGTAATGAGGTTGCGCATCCAGAGCATTTAAAAATGAGATTTCAGGAAATATACATTTTTGTCACATTTCATTTTCGATAATACACATTCATGAAATCCAAGTCAACTTAATAAAAACGAAAAGACTCTTTTCGGGCTAACATGGAATTAGCTTTTCAGCAGTTTTCCTATTTAAATTCCTTTGTAAATCAACGACAAAAGGATCAGGCATCGTATCTTCTGCAGCGAAAATCTGGAGAATTTTTTGATGTATTGGAGAACATCTTTCGTGGCATGGGTCACATTAACAAATCAGGGTATCTCTACATTTTAGTATTTATCTACTTTGTTATTCGTAGTCTGTAGGCTTTGTTTTATTGTAAATTTGTGATTTATTGATATTGTGTGTTATCACAAAATTGAATTTTTGTTCAATTTTAATCAGTTGAACGTTTGCGAATGGAATAGGTCTGTGTTGTGGACATTCAAAAGTACGAGAGCGTACATTTTATGTCGCGGTGATGCAAATAATTTGGTACCGACACTTCGCAAAAGTGGCAGAAAAGACATTGGCGTAACCAAATTTTGTGCGCCTATCACAGTAAAAAGAATGCTCACCTTCGCGGTGCGGTCCCTCAGCAGCCCATACTTGGCATAAATCTCATCAACATTGTGGTTTTCAACTTTAAAAATATGCAATTACTGTAAATTTACTGTACTTTTGTTACAGTGAATGGGTCTTAGGTTACTACTAGCGCCCCTTACCTATCACTTTTTGCATCTAAACACAGACACCTATCCTTTCGTTTTATTTGAAGCGCATTGAAGAAACTAGGGGTTTTAATCAGGAAATGTGATCGAATATCTATTGGATTAGCAAATTTGCATGTCATAAGAGACGCCACAAAAACTACGTTTCCAACGCATTACGTTACGAGCAGTCGAGATTTTAAACTTAGAAACCTAATTCGCCCACTCAATAATGATGAACCTAAGTGGGTACTTATTATGTGATAAGTGGCGAATCAATCTGTCAGCGTTGTTGAATAGATTTAGAAATCGACTCCTGACTCTACTTGCGACTCGTAAATGCGTGGCTCGACTTGCGACTTGAAAGTACAATGACTCGACTGGACTCGAGACTAAATTTTGACTCGCAACTCGTGGGTTCTTCGACTCGACTTTGAACCCGAAGTGAAGGAACTCGTTCCCAACACTGATTTTAAAATAACAATTTCTTTCTTTACTCTCTGAAATACACAGTAAAACAGCAAAAAGTAAACTATTCCAGCGAACTTGATGTATTTAGTATTTGTTAAGATTCCTTCAAATATCCATAAGCAAACCAAAATTCGCATTCAATATTAAATATATCTGTACACATCAGGGCTAGGGGCAAGTACAAAGCTTAAACGAATATTTATGTCGTATTAAAACTAAGCCGAGGTAAAAGTAAAAATTATCGTGCATTATAGCAAGGCATTGAGTGATTTTGTGTACCTATGTGGCAAAGAGATAATACAAAATGCAGTACCAGCAACTGAGCTATAGTCGGAAAACATTTCAAATAGACCTGAATCGTCAATTAAAGCGCAGTCCTTGGTATCTGCCCTGGGCGATGGTAAACCATTTACCACTTCTCCTAATAAATAATATTCATAACTTATATAATATATATTTATTAAATATCTTAGGTATCATATCACTATTAAAAATTGTTATCCAACCTGTTATCCAATCCAAATAGTTATATTAGCGATATATTTAACAAAGTAAAAAATGTATCAGTGATGACGTCATAGCTACGTCGAAATGCTCATTACGACGCATGTTGAACCTCTCAATCTTCTAGGTAATCTGGATTTAAATTCCCAGTGATCAGCTTCTGGATCATAAGAGGCAACTTCAGATCTATGTTCTGCATGCTTGCTTCTACATCCACCCACAACGTAAATATGGCCGCCCAAATAAGCACAACCGAATTCTCTGTCGGTCTGAGACAGTTAGATAAGTAAACAGGTTTTGTTAGAGTTTCATGGAAATGGAATAAACTGAATCGTTATAGAACATAGAATATGTGTGTAGAAAGACTTGTGAACGTCTGGTCTTACTGAATTGTTAATATGATATTTATTTTTGATGGTACTCTCACCACAGTTTCGAGGATGTTTATTATTTCAATTTTACCGATTTTTTGACCTTGTTAAATTTATCCAATTTTCGATTGGGTTTCTGAAAAATGCGACTCGGTGGGTAAAATAACTATTTATCTGTAATTGTAACAAAACATTGTAACAAAAAAGCCGTAAAGCAATTCTCTTTGAAAGTAATTTTACTCGTTGATCTTGAAATAAAACTCCAAAATTGACTTTTTTGCCCAATTACGGTCTGTTGATGGAACGCACCGCTGAGGTGCGATCCACCAACAGGCCTTATTGGGCATAAACCTCATCAACAAGCGTTTTTTAACTTTTCAAATATGCAATTACTGCCGATGCACAGTACATTTACTGCAATTTTGTCATAGTCTAGTAAAAATAGACAAATTGTATCTATTAGTTGTTGACAATCAAATTCCAAAATCTATCAAAAATATCGACCAGAGCCCTTGAAAAGAACTGACTAGCGGCAACTGGTGGCAGATAGTTATGTAATAAGAAAACTAAAGAACCCGAAGCGAAAAGGAACTTATTTTGGATTTTCCTACGTTTTAAATTACTCAAAAATCCATTCTAAGGTTATTATTTTTTGATTTGATTCAGACATACGTAACAAATGGAAACGAAGAGTAACAGATGAAAAACTTGTAAAAAGTTTTTCATTTTTCATTTGTTCAATGATATCTTTTTTTTTAAAAAAGTTACTACAACAATAAAACATACAATACCTTGATTGGTATTTCTTCAGCCACATCATGCCATTGATCATATTCCGGAGTATAACATTCAATTGCTATCCGCGATGACTTCGTGACCCCGTGAGCATTATCTTCCCCTCCTATCACGTAGATTCGATCACGGATTGGTGTCATACTGTGGCTGCTACGGCCACATCTCATGTTTGACATGATATCCCAGTGATTGGCCATGGGATCGAATCTGAAATAATATCCAACAAAACAATGTTATGAACTGTGTAAAATATAGGCCTAGTTCTTGAAAGAGTAACGTAATTGTATTTAGCTGTACCATAAATTATATCGCGTAAATTTATACAATTTGACCATACGTGACTTAATAATTAAGTTTTGTCAATCGTCCGTTATCAATAGAATCAAAATCATATATTTTTCTAAATGGGTCACTCTGAGAAAAGACCAATAATATATAATAACCACCTGATTTGATGAGAGTATAACGTAGCTGAAAACGAGTAGAGTTTTTTTGCCAAGCCCGTGCTCAAAGGTAAAGCATGACGCTTGCAGGTAGTCGTTACCACTTTCTCGAGGAACACGAGGAGACAGCAGTAATACAATCCATACCAACAGTTAATCCTTTAAAGACATTCAAATATAAAACATGTCTCAAAAACTACATCTCGAACAAAAAAATTTCTGCGTGAGAAACTAGCATTTAAGTTAAGTTTTACTAGGTACTTTCTTGTTGAATCATTTTTGAGGCTATTTACATACTGATACAAAAATGTAAGAAACCATAAAGAACGTAGTCCCACCGATAATCAAATTAGCTATCATTACGGTATGAACGCTGTTTATACAATTACCTTAGCATATCGCAGGTTGAATGTTTTCCAACAATTCCTCCACAAACATAAAGTAGATTCTTGTGTGTGCATCCAGCGTGAGCGTATCTTGGTATCTTCAATGAAGAAATAAATTCCCATCTGAAGGAAAGAATTTTTTTTCATACGATCAGTCGTGATGAGAATTGACGTGACTATAATTTGAAGATGCGATAAATGGTTTTATCACGGACAATGGCCGGTATTGGTGATACATTCTATATAACTCTTTGCCATTAGGGGTCGTCAATATTTTTCTTTAATAGGCTGTTTTCTACCTCTCTACTTTCTACCTGTCTAGAGTGAATTTTTTACCAGGAAGTGTTAGTTTTTAGACTATCTTACCCAGAACATATAATCAAGCCACTTACTTTTTTGAAGCAATGTTGAATTTCTCGGCAGAATTTCTGACAATTTTTCCACTTCTACCACCAAATGCGTACAAGTAATCTCCTAAAGAACTGAGATGGAAGAAAGACCTGAAAAACAGAATGAATGTTATATCGAACAATCAGAAGTTCTATTTCATACTGTCGCTGTTACCACGATCCAATGAGCGACCGCGGCGTTGAGCGGTCCACAATTGGAGGAACATTTTTTGATATGGGGCGAAAATTATAACAAATAAAGAGTTTGTAACATCGTTTAAACATTCCGAAAACGGGTTTATTTCAAATTTTGGTATAAAGTTAAAAAGATTTCCTAAAATCATATAGCAGTGAAGCAATTGGAGCAAGAGGGTGGATGGGGACCAGCAACTGCAGCCTATGCAAAAATCAAGCACACTTTTGAACATAAAGAAACAATCAACAGTTCCGTACAAGTTTTAAAGCCCGTATAGTATAATATTCAAAATATATTTATTTCTTGATTGGGAAGTGTACGGTGTACTGGTATATTGTCTACCTGCTATGATGCATTTCTGGCATTACAGTCCAGTCATGTCTCGGTTGGTGGTCATATCTCCACACGTTAGGAATACTATGACATCCTGATATTGTACTATCTTCTCCTCCGACAATATACAATGAACTTTCAATAACAGCAGCACCGTGATGGGAAAGAACGGTAGGAATACGAGCTACTTCATGCCATGAGTTACTACTAAATTGAAGAACCTGGAATTTTGTTTAAATTCGAGAAGATGTCTTTTCAATTATTTCATCATGTATGATATCATTGGTATGTGTGAGGTTATTTGCGTACACAAATATCGGTATGGCTATGTTAAAATAAATTCAAAGTCAATATCCGTGCTTTTCGTGCTTGGACTTTTCTGGAATGAAAATATTTTGAATCTGCTCACCTTAGCTTAGCATATGTCACGATTTCTTTTCAATTCGCAAAATTTCAGAAAAACGCTCATTCCTATATGAGTTCTCTTTATGCGCTTTGACTCCATTTTATATCTTTGTTTAAAATAGCTTGCCATATTAAATTTCATGGTTAAAGCGAATAAAAAACGAAAGGCTACTGTAACAATTTTAAATTTTTATCATGCAACAAGTATTTTGAAAAAAATATTGATAAACTATTTAGTATCCACCCTTTTATTTAAATGGGGAAATAGCTATCAAAGTCGCCCGCTTCTACTGTAGCACTTTAACGCAGGAATAATAATATCTATATGATTAAATGGCCAAACCTACATTGCTTTCAATTTCGATTATCTCAATTTTAGCGTTATGCAAAAATTAATGAAATCTATCCCGTTCTATGCAAAATATGACACTAATCACGATCCTACTTCATAATGAGCAGAATACAAACAAAAATACCGTTTTCGAAAATTTTCTGCCTTATATTAATATATATCCCCGTTTAATAAAACTAACTACGTCTGTTTGAGTAAGCCAGAAGATCAAAAATCACAATTTTTTTCAAGTTCGAACCACAGATGGACCGCGCCGCGGTGGCGCATTCCATCAGTGACCTAAACTCGACAAAATGTAATTAGATGGAAAATTTCATATTGCGGGGTTATTTTTCAAAATAGAACGTCACATTTTCTCATCATCCATTGACTTGCCTATTCTTCTTCGAAGACCAAATCCGCGTGTATTAAAGGTTAGCAGATTTCACATATACTTCGCGCCACAAAGTGTCTTGCTAAGGCAAATTGCTGATTTTCGGTATTTCTTTAAACGCGCCCTTCAACGGAATACATAGTTCGGAAATCTCAACATAGGTTACCGAGTCATTTTTGAGCAATGGAAGCAAATATACAATGCAATATTTAAACTAACCTGTGCAGTCATCTGGTCGAACAATCTTCCACCACAAACAAGTAGAGATGGTTGTGAAGGAAATAATAACGGACCGTCACCTGACCCATTCAATGACGTAATATCACCCATGTCATCATTGTCATCTGCACCTTGCGATAACTTTCTTTGTCTCAGCCGTTGTAGAATCTTCTTTTTGTCCGTACCAAGAACATCTTCGATGCTTGCTAAAGAAATGTGCTTGAAGTTACGTATTTTTTGCTTTGAAATTCACTCTGAGCAAGGCCGCAAGCAGTGCCT
The DNA here is from genome assembly GCA_963675895.2 of Styela plicata. NCBI lineage: Eukaryota > Metazoa > Chordata > Ascidiacea > Stolidobranchia > Styelidae > Styela > Styela plicata. The sequence goes on along the minus strand of OZ023151.1, from coordinate 7,823,391 downwards.
AAAGGGAACCAACTGACGGCCTCTTAACAACAAATAGCTACTACGAGATGTAGCAAGCGGAAAACATCCCAAAGGATCTCAATAGCTTATGTTGTTAGAACAACGCGCCAGTGGTCATTTGGAATGTTTGAATTCTGAATTTTGAAAATTTCGACGATCATTTTCAAACCCCGGTAAAGATTTTAGGTTGTCCGATAAAACGGAGCGAGGATTGGTCCTAGGTAATTTTAACTTTGAAAATCGGCTATTGAAGCTAGACAGAATATTTTGCAAAAACACTGGGTCGAATTACATTTTTATTCGTTTAGAAACGGGCCAGTCCCAGCTAGTACAATAAAATATCAATAGTTATCCAATCTACCAATACCCATTAATTCTTTATCACCAGATACAAGGTTATGAGTGACGACGTATCCTGATAACGTTGTCCTGGGTATTCTATGATAATGTAAATGTCTCAATAGATGGCGTGCATGAGCTTCTCGTTCCTTGTGATTCTGTTGAAAAATATTATCGAATGTCGCTAGGTTCTATGACACGCATTCACGAATGAGTGACAGCTTCATGAGTGAACTACTCGTCAGGTTCGTGACACTCACTCACGAATGAGTGACAGCTTTATGAATGAATTACTCGCCGGGTTCGGTAACACTCACTCACGAATGAGTGACAGCTTTATGTGTGAACTACTCGCCCGTTCCAGGCGTCACGTTCGATAACACTCACTCACAAAACGAGTTTGCTTTACGAGTGAACTACTCATCCTACTGCATGGACTCTTAGAACAAACGCCTCAACCCCGAATACGTATACAGACTATTCGTAATCATATATATTATTTTCTAGCGATGGATTTACAGATAGAAAACAGTGTGATTCATTAGTGGCCCATACGCGTAGGCGATTAAGAAGAAAAATGAAGAAATAAATAGCTTTTCTATCGCCAGGGCGGATATTACTCTTTGCACTTACGTCCGCCTTGTATAGACCGAATTTCAATGATAAAATTGTAAAAGGATAAGCTTTTAAACTGGACCTTATCTACATAGGGGGAAGAGAGGAATAACAATTCAATCGGAAATTTGATTTTGTCAAGCATAAGTCACAGCGCGATCCATTTTCGGCGCGATCCATCAGCGACTCATACTTGACAACAGGTGATTGGATCATGATTCCTGATTGGGAAGGTTCGAGAGAATTGAGCAATTCTACGTAATTCCGTCAGATAATGGTTGCGTTAAAATATATCTATATTTAAGTGTGACCAATGATAGATCGCGTCGTCGGGTCAGGTTGCAATATTCGGTTAATTAGGGCACCCGGGCAGAAAAATGTCGTTTTTGTTAAGTAAGGTTCACTGGTGAACTGCATCGATGAGACACGGTCCATCTTTGGCACATGCTCGACAAAATAAAATTTCTGACTGGGCGAAGGCAGGTCTTAAATTCCAGAAAGCAGGAGTAGAGAGGGCTGACTGAGAAAAGGGGAAAGTAATGCTGCAAGACTGGAGTGAGTAGGGCGAAGTTTGTGTGGTAAATTCGGTTTGGTTGTACGAGATAGTAGGCTCGGCACAGGTTTAGGAGAATGAGCCATTTATCAAGAATAAGTGCCGACATAGCTAAATATTTTACGATAAAGCAAACAATCTAAATATCCGTAAATTTGCCAGTGTAGTTATTCGCTGTAAACTTACGTGCTTTTCCCATTTCAGAATCCCGTTAAACATTTCAACTTCTGGTATGACTATTCCATCTGATACACACCCACGTCTATTGTCTACCAAAATCTGCAGAAAAGCATAAATAAGTTGGGAAACACTGCAAATTATGGATTCATGATTTTAATGGATTCAAATACATATGAGATTCGATTTGTATTTTGTTAAAATTGGGAGTAGATTTTTATAACATATTAACATTAACTATAAGATTTTTCAAAAATTTAAATAATGAAAAAATTATTTCAATAATGAAGTTATCAATATTAATCAATTTAAAATATCGAACTAGAACCAATGAGAAAATTTAATGTGAAATTGAGCGACAGTAATCGTTTTCAAAAATCTGCGATCTGCATCTATCATCGATTTATGACGGCATAATCAGCGACGCAAACAAAACGTTTTCTGCCAAATCTAGCATTTGTATTGTTTACCGGGTTGAACAGCCAAAATTCTACTCCCGGAGGCGCAAAACTGTTTCAAAATCAGGTTTGAAACTTTGTAGATGTTTGATATAACTACGAGGGGCAATATAGTTATCACCTTGTCGTAAATACACACCTGAATTTCTTTTTCTGTCAAATCCAAAAAATTCTTACTGTCCACAAATTCATCGAACTTTTCAATTGTTTTATGTAGAACGAATTCTCGAATATCCATTAGCTCTAATTCTTCGGATAGTTTAATTATTGGACGAAAGAAATCAAGAATGTACCTGTAAGGCAGATATCAATGAAAAATAATATACGTGGAGTGGAGGGAAGTTCAATAGTGCGCCGATGGGGAAGGGAAAAATCTGGGCTGAGAATTATTTGAAATTCAAATCTGGTTCGGATAATAGTTAATACAATCGTTAAATAATTGACAGTTCCACTTCACTTAACAACGATCGATTCGAATAACTTGTGCTTCGAATCACAAAATTAAATTGCCCAGTCCTGTGTGTTGTGACTGCGTTTTGTTGAATTTGTATCGTAAACGTGTGTATTGCGGCCTATGAAGTCGGGAGTCATAAATTGGTACTTGGATATCAATATTTGTTTTGAAAAAGCTCTTGTTTTACATCAGATCTGTGAAATATGATGATTCTGAAAAAATGACTGATTCTATCCAATATACCCCATATTCCCACGCGGAAATTTTATTACGACAAGCGTGTACCTCAGATCGCCGATGCAATCCATCAGAGAAGCAAACTCAACAAAATATTTTTGACATACTTTTTTGAGTTGGAACTGGCGAGTGGCGGTGAGAAGCGCCTGTATAAAGTGGAACAGCGGTGGAGTGGTAATTCCCTTTCTGTCAAACTTATATGCTGATGAGGAAATCAGGAAAGTAGCAATAAACGAATGCATCAAAAAGTAATTTGAGTTCATAAAGCTATGGCGAGAAGACAAAAGGGTGAGGGGAATTTACCATTCTCGCCTATACAGTTCTGCTACATTAATGGACGTCATTAGATATGGAAATCACAGCTCACGCAAACTCTTTTGTCGATAGACTACCCCACGAACATCATTAACAACATGTATATCAATCGAACAATAATTGCGGTGCCCAACCAGGGAAATCAATCTTGCGCCACTGATGGACCGCGCCGTCGAGGCGGGGTCCCTCTGCGGTACATGCTCGACAAAACCAACATCGTGATGGGATAACTCGCCCGTTTGGTCAATGGTGCACAATATATACGCACCAACACAATTAACTAAGATTTCAGTTTTCTATAAAATTGAATTTAGCACAAGTATCCAGCAGATGACATATCATGACGGAAACAGTTGGACAGGGGTCAGCCCTCGGCATTTCGAAATTTAATGAGTTCACCACCAGTAAATTTAAAATGTTTTTTTCATTTGTAATCGACACAAATCGCATAGACTGATCCTGTATTCGATAATAAAAATCACCGGGCGCGAAGGCACATAGAAAAACATCACAGTTACATTCGCTGCCTCGCCCTCACGCCGGTGAAATTTTTAACCGTTATACCAACATTAATTGAATTTTTTTTCTAAATATTTTCGGTTGTTGGTGTTGGAGATATTAGGGAAAGCTATACAATCGAAAGCTAATACTAACGTATAGGCCAGTCTGGCCAGATACTCTCCAACACATTTTCTATGACAGTTCAGTTCCATGTCAGCTGGTTAGGCATATTATTTAGTAAATCAGAAATCAGAAATTTTTAGTTGTCTTAGGGATATCCCAGTGGAGAGAATTTTGCCGTGAGTAAGATTCCGTAATGCATTGATTTCCATGAGCAAGTTTTTGTGTAAAAACATGCGATATGAATATGTTACAAGGGCTCATTAAATTTCAATTCTATCCCCATGCTAGTCAGCCATTATATTTTTTCATATGGTAATAGCATTCTTCTATCATTAACAGCCAAACAAAAAGGGTTATGATGTTTTTTCGAGCATGGGTCACCGATGGATCGAGCCTTCCAGGGGCGATCCACCTGTGGCTCATACTTGACTTGAATAGAATTTGTGATGGTAGATCAGTTCGTATGAACACTTGCTATTTCAAAATCATTTATCAACATTGGGAATCGGGGAAACCCAACGGAAATAGCGTATCGACTTCGACTACGTGCAGCGCGGGCGAAAGTGACTCAAATTCAAGTAATGCCGGGATCTGGGAGCTTTTGTCGTAGTCGATTCAGATCAGGGAAGGATCAGTTGTTAATGTTGAAGGTGGAGTTGGGTATCGAATTATTTATATTGCATCTGCTAAAGTGCGAAAAACTCCGTTATTTATTTATTCAGTTTATTCACACTTTTTGACCAATTATGGGCTGTTGATAGAACGCACCGTCGCCCTTGCAAATAGTTAAGGACAAGTTCACGGACAACGGCATTCGTGTAAATTGATTTTTATTTTATGTCTTGGCACTAGCGTATTTGGGGTGCCATGACCCCTCCCCACCATAAGGCGCTAATTATAACGTCATAATTTGACTGCGGAAAATTTTGCCCCTCCCCCACCCTATTCAAGGTTCTAAATACACCACTGCCTATAGGTGCTGGTAGAATTGCTCTGAAGTGTTTCTGCTTATCGCGCAGGCGACTTAAAGGAAACAAAAAATGGTCGTGGTTCGGAGTGAATTTCAATAAGAAGAAAACAATTAGTTTATCTATACAGGCGTGGTATTTCAAAAGCATCAGCAATGCAAAATTGCATTATCATACTGTGAATTGAATATTTTAACTGTTTTCGAAGATAGATTCAAATCTGCCAAAGGAGAATTGAGTTGGCCTGCACAACATCCAAACACGCCTCTGGTACACCCTGAAGAGTGTCCAAGGTACCAAGACAAGGTACAAACACAGACCGATACAAGGAAGTAAATATTGCGCTTGTTAGCAGGATTCCAAAAATACTTGCACCATGTAGAAAGCAACCGAAGCACAACTCGATAAAAAAATGCTATATCGTGCATGAGCCATTGATGGATCGCGCCGGCTACGCGTGGTTCATCTGTGGTTCATGCTTGGCTCATTAATTTTATAATAGGAAACTCATAATGCTTGTCCAAGGCCAATAACTTTGCTTTTTAATTCTTCATACACGAATACGAATGGTCCAATCATAATCCAGTTATGTGCCATGCTTGATATAATTTCATATTTTAAATTAATAACAGTCCATACAAGGCTGGTACATAGATCATGCAATCTAAACGAGATTCACGCGTGATTCAAATACGATCGCAGTATAAGCATGACACGTACCTATCAGTAAGCAACGACTTTTCTTGTAGGAAAAAAGGCGATTACGATGGTAAACCAAAAGACGACGGGCGAAGAAAAGAGGTTCCTTCACCTATATCGGCTTTTAGTAATACTTCCGTTTTGGTCGCAATACAAAGCGCTCGCCTGTTTTCTCCGAATTTGCCTGTTTAGTGTTTTCATCGTTTCGTATATGGGAATTTCCCCAGGTTAATCCTTAAGGCGTAGTGACATTACTATGAGCAACACCCAGTTATTGCTAGTTTATTAAGAGGTAGAGTTGAGAATGCGAGTAAAGATAAATCTTGTCGAAAAAGCTCTTGTACGACGCATTGTGGAATGGATTCGTGGGGATTCATACAGGCAAAGTAATTTTCTGGTGGAAAGAGTGGAAAGAGAAAGGAAAATTGACCGTATACTGTTCAATTTGAGTAGTTTGGAATATCATTGTCGAGTCTACCGGCAACAGGGTATTCTGTATCTCTACGTGCGTACATTCTTTTCAGTTTGATAACTGTTGTCTGAACATTTTGTTAGGCGCAAAGGCGCAAAGGCGCGATTTTTGACTTATGCTTGACGAAGTTAAATATTCGACTGGGTTATAGGTATTCTCGATGAAGTATCGGTACTCGGCAGGTGGGCTTTCGATTTTGTCGTTCACGTTAGGATTGTTCTAACTGAGTTGGTATAAAATAAGTAATGTATATAATTATATATAGTACGCTTATCAATGTTGTGGCTTCTCAAACAAGTGCTGTATTTAGTAAAAGCGACATGGTAAATTTGCTATTTAAATTTGTTACTGATCTGGAAGTTTATCATCAGTAGTTTGATATATTTTTCGAATTTTGTACTGAAATTCTTGGTGAACGACGTTTAAAAGCGAAAGGTATCTGCCTTTGGCGTCTAGTTATCTAAGTTATTAAAAATTATCAGGTGGTTTCCACCTATCTTAAATGAAATTTTTTTTTCTGTTTTCGTTATTTCACGGTAGAACTGGAAATTTATTGTAAATTTCCGCCTGCGGCGAACTTTGTGACTCATATCTTCAAATCAAATTACAAAAAAATCTGCCTTTGACTCAAGGAAGTCTTAATTTGAAGTTTAAAAATGTCCAGGCCACCAGGAAACTATTCTCGAAATTCTAAATATGTTTCATTGAACACGCGAACGTCTGGAGGATGATATTAGTCATGGTTGTTTAGTAATCCATAATTCAATAAGACAAAGAAGGAAAGCGAATAGCATATGTTTACATTCATTGGTATAACGGATTAAATTAAAAAGTATTGTTTTTTCGCTACGCTGTCGTAAGGAAGTGTGTGAATCGTCTTGCAACTGTCTTTGCGCTTTGCAGATTTCCGACGTACGTAATTAAGGTCAGATAGGATATCTAAGCCACGCGCAATATTTTCCTTAACCTCACCCGAGATATTGATGATCGCCTATTTATTAACAACGTAATAGAAAAGTTGGAAAATGAATTTTTACTTGGTAGATACAAATCAGAAAATTAATTTCGTCAATCACGTGCCCATACTTGGCAAATAATGCTTTGCCACATTTTTTCTCCACTTGTGCTGTATTCATATCGGTAGCTACTCAATAATATAACGAAGAAAAGTGTATGTATTGATAAAAGTAGCCTAATTCAAGATGCGTAAATTATAGACTTGAGGCAGCAGGAAAACATTTGCGAAGGTTGCATCTTCTGAGCTTGTTTATTTCGACGCTGCGTTTTACGCTAGCACAATGCTGCACATGAATTTCTTCGGGTTTTTCTACTCAGCTGAACTATCTGCTATGTGAGCTAGCGGCGAGTGCTTGTTTCTTTACGTAAATTACTACGTTTGCACTTAGCACGCCGTTTTTATTGTGTTAAATCTGGAACGCGTACGGACGTATACCGTGGAATTGCGTAACAGGAAGAGTGGAAAGTCAGTAATTCACAGAGTAGCCAAACATGCTAAAGGTATAAGGTACTCTATCTTTGATCGTCACCGTACAAAATCGCGAAGTACCGTTTTTTGTGGCAATAGCCACCGAGTAATAAGGACGTAAAAATGAATCTGTTTAAACACATGTGAAACATTTCATCTAAAAGATTTTTTTTATGAATTCATCTAGCATTTTTATTTTATTCTCGTCCGAGTTTGACACACCGATACGGGACCGTTCCGTATTTTATCGCGTAACGGGTCGAATAAAGTAATGTATCGAGTAGTGTTGGCAATTCTAGGTAGAAGTACCGATTTTATCTAGTTTATTTTCTAAGTAACAAGTAATTTTCTAAGTACTTTTTCATAGTTTTGCGGATATCTAGTTTACCTAGTTTAATTTTACCTTTTTAACTTTAAGTTCACTGTTTGAAATTTTACCTAGTTTGTTAAAATCGGCAAATTTACCTAATTTCAACTAGATATATGAAAAAATCAGCTGGGTGTCTGGTTCAAAAAGTAGGTACTTATTACGGAAAATTGGGTAAATCATATAGTAAGATACAACAATATAACAATCAAAAACTTATGGTAAAAAGTAGAAAACTTGCTGAAACCCAACTACTCACATTTTGCTGGCAATAGTTTGTTACGATAGGCTTAAATACGAGGAGTATTTTTATGTATACCAATTTATCTTTACTACTTCGGTGACGTAAGTAGTGAAACGTTGAAAACAGACTTATTGTCAAGTTTGTTCTAAACATAGAAGATGTTTTTTCGGAATTTTACAATGTTTCGTATTGTGTTGCGACTTAGTCTTTTTCATTCATTATAACCTTTCAAATCGACTCGATTTTGATTATTTTTAATATATGAGTTCGTGGGCGTCTATATAGTATATATAGCAGTATCAGTATAACTCAATCGTCAAATATTTTGTTAAAACAACCTTTGTTTGAGTATGTGTCACTGATGAATCGCGTCATTGAGACGCGGTTGATCTGCGGCGCATGTTGACAAAATAAATTTTTTGATTTGGAGTAGCTGTTGATACACAGCAGAGTGAATACACTAATATCAGTATTGCCCAATTTCCCAATTTTTCATTTCCTTCTCAAACTTTTCATGCGTACGAATATGAGCATCAGATAGATTAAATACAGTAGATATGAGCCAATGACCAACAAGGTTGGAATATTTGTAAGTGGTACTAAATTACCTTGAAATACAAGTAAAGTTGGTGCTATTCCTAAATACCAGCACTGTGAAAAAGTGCGATAAAATCGTTGCTCTTTTACGTTAATTTAAAGTGGTGCTGTTGAGTGGTTACTATAATATTGAATCCTTGGCCAATTACTGACTGATGATGGGACGCACCGTCGAGACCTAGTTGGCACAAATCTCGAATATAAGGCCATATCAAATATCGAAAATGACCAGTTACTTGAAAAGAATGGTATATTTATTGTATTTTTTTTCACAGTGATGTAAGAGTCATCTACATATATTGCTTTCTAGCAAGCGATATTCTGTCGACTTTAAAATGTAAATTATTGAAATCGCTTACATTGTATTTTACTGTATGGAAACACAATGGAAAGTGCTTTCGTTCGTGGAATTGCTCATCGATTGTTCGAATCTCGAGTAAAGATTTGACAACCGTTGGGGCGCTTTGAAAATTTAAGAAGTGCGATGACTCGTATTGCGTTAATAGAAATGCAGCGTATTTTTCTGACCGCAATGGTATGTCGGATCATGACTATACCACAATTAGAAATTTCATTTTGTCAAGCATGAGTCACAGATGGACCGCGCTTCAAGATATCAAGACTACATTTTCTGATTTGAATACTCACACGATGTCAACGCTCCTCACAGACTAGAAAGCATATATTAAATTATCCGAATTCAAAATTGCAATTTTAAAAGAAAAATTTGGATACGATTTATAATATCCTAATGATGTCAAATATTTGCACGTTCAATCTCACTTGAATTAAAGATTCCTCCTGTATAGGGGCATCATTACTTACAATGTTAATTATTTTTATTCAAAATTATTTTTTCTATGTTTTTGTTTCTTTTGGGTTTACCGTACTTGATACATTCATTAATAGAATTCGATATTATGGATTCTGCTCAAGTATTTCGAAAAAATTCAATAATAGTGAAGTATCCTGAATTGCCTGTCATAAACGCAGATGGAACCGTACTAACAAGATCGTATACTGTGCAGCTGAGTTATATCACGCATGATGAATAGCATAAAAATCATGGAATAATATACTGCGTACAATATGCAAATAGTGGGATTCTCCCACTATGAATACCCAACTCAACATTGTTCAAATTTAGTTATGAAATTAATAGAAAGGGAAATTTCTAATGTGGGAATAAATCGCATGTCACGTTCAAAAAATAATGCCATTTTTAGATTCAAGATTCGGATCCGTTTGAAAATGAATACATGTTCGATTCGGGATTTGAACACTATTTATGTGATTTGATTCCTAATCGGAAATATTTTGTCAAAACATCTTTTGTTGAGTATGGGTCACTGATGAATCGCGTCGATGAGACGCGGTCCATCTGTGATTCATGCTTGACAAAATTAAAGTTTCCGATTGGGTTCTTGCAAAGGTTTTTCCAATGAGAAATTTTCCTTTTGCGAAGAATGAGGAGTTGATAGAACGCGCCTTGACGGAGCGATTTATTATCAACTGAAGTATAATAAAAAACATACGTGAGCACAAAATATTTTATTGGACAAAAAATGCATTTTATATGCTACGATTTCGAAAATTACTATCAATGTTGTGGAAAAATGACATTTCAACTTGGAATAAGATTCGGAAAAATTAAATTTGGAATTGATGTGATTAGATACTTTATCCAAAAATTACCACACCAGTGGCAAGCTAACAATATTCTTAGCAACGTAGACAGACAGACAAGCTTTTTGTTCAACTACAGTACCGCGGCGCTCAACTGTACGCTTCATCAGTGGCTCACGCTCGATACTTTTTGATGGAAAATAGTCATTTTAGATACAAATTCGAATCGATATGCATACATGTCCGAATTTGTTGATTCGATTACTCATTTCTGTGACTCTGTATGATTCAACAAAAGGCAATCAGAATTTTTATTTTTCGAGCCTGAGGCACAACTAGAGTAAGTTTGAATGCATATTTTTGTCTCTCTTTAGTTTTTTCATAATTTTTCCTACTAGGATAAATGATCCATAACGAACCAATTAAATGCAATACTTACCGAGATGTGAAATCAATGCGGCTGCAATACTTGTACAATTTAATAATAAATGATGAAAAATCGAAACCCAGAAATGAGATTGAAAATGTCTCTAGCACGCTTTTATTATATTAAATAAGTTAATAACTTTATAGCAAAGTCGGAAGTTGTCAACAATAGAAAGATTTATTGAATTACACACTATCACATGTGTCTGAGATGGGACACAGTATTTTGTTTTGAATGACGAAAGACTTACGGTATGATCAGGTTGTCCAAGTTGAAGAAAGACTCGCAATATTTTGCGTGAAGATGCCGATGTATCGGTATCGGTATGTGACGGTGATTTCAAAATACAAGTATCGATAATTTTTCATCACCGATATCGATAGCTGTTACTTCTGAGCTGTGATGGTAACTTCCACACACCTATGTTTCAAACATAGGTGCGCTGAAGGATAGGCGTACCATCGATTTAGGAACAAGGAAATGGTCCAAATAAATAAGGTACAAAGCTGTAAATAGTCAAAGTATTCATTTATTCGTTCATTAGGACAGATCTAAAGCCCGTATGTGCAAGACATTATCTGCGAATGGAATCGTAATAATAATCCTTTAGTCTGACCGAACCACACATTGGGATCAAACACAGCAGAATTGCACGCACTCATGTCGTATTGCCTTCCCGCGGCATTCCCCCAGACGGAGCCGCTGACACAGGGCATTGCTCGAAATAGAATTGGCCCAATAGAATGGAATTGTCCTCACATGGCATTGCCTCGACACAGGTTTGCCTTCACGCGAGATTGACCACCGCACAAGGATTGCACCCACGCGAGATCAGCAGCCCCACGCAAGATTATGCCCTGGGGGATTACACTCAAGCTGAATTTCATCTAGGCACACGTGGAATTGCTCTCACGAATACTTCCTTGTGGGCCTTAAGTAGTATTGTCCGACATGGGTTTGCTCCCACACGGATCGACCCTCACGAAAGAATGCATTAACGGCTGGGCTGAGCGTGTGAGGGCAATCTAGCATCGAGGCAATTTGCGTGGGGGGAATCCCGTGTGTGGCTTCGGTGGGTCTATTGCAGTAAGAAAGAACTTTCTAGCACAAAACAAACCACACTGTTAAAAAATCGAACGAATCAAATCAATATATTGGGTACAATGCATGAATTTGCATTAAGTAATTTTGAATCTGTTCGGAAAAATGCCTTGTCGTTCGGTATTTTCAATGCCTTATCTCCAGTTTAAACAATCGGTATACTAGGAAATGCAGGTTAATTTATTGATTTTCCAATAGTTCACTGCGATTTCCAATGGAAATATCTAAGAACGCTTAAGGTTAACGAACTAACAGTGTTCGAATTGCGAAACTAGAATATTAGGACTATCAATAGTAATCGAGAAAAAATGTCAAATTGCTTGCTAGGCAGGCCTGGTGGTCGGACCAAGTCCAATAGGGACTCAAATTAAAGTAAAAAATATATATCTGAAACTTGCATCCTCAATCCATTTGCCATATCTGATTTTGATTTAAATGCGAAAATTACACAACACACCAGCCAACAAACATGTACAAGAAAGTCACAGCGTTAAAGCCGCAATACATGTTTGTATAGATTGCATTATTTTCAGGTTTGTTCTATTTCACCCCTGCGTTTCATGCTAGCCCAGTGCTCTGCATGCAGTTCCTTACGTTTTAAGCAACCGAACGCAACAGACGTTCATTGCCGTTTTTAACTCGTTACCCGAAACACAACGCAATTCATCGGTAAGACAACTCCACGGTAGCCTTTAGTAACAAGAATTTCTGATGGGGGTTGAATTTATCTTCAAGTTTTTAATCTGGGGTTATAAACGTTCTGCTGATTATCTTAATAATGAATAAACTTTTCTAATCACTTTTTCCACTTATTCACTTTCCACCCAGGAGATTTTGTGAATCAATCATAGTCATAGCTTCATTTTGCAACATGATGTTTTTTAACGATGAAACAGTCGATATCAACGGTATGACAATACCGTATCTCGATCACATGCCCGGAAACGAGTTTGTATTTGGCCTATCGCCGGATGAAGATACATCGGAAATGGAGGTCGTGTACGCCAGTGGCGGTGCGGAAGCAACTTCGGAAGAGACTAGCGATTCGTAAGCTTTGTTATGATTATGTATTAGTAGGCTACACTGAAACAAAAAAGCTTCAGTAAAATCTTTAAATTCAGTATAAGTAAATTCACTTATTGAGAATGACAAAAAGCTATATTATCGACTTTTAAGCCAATTATGGGTTGTTGGTGGAACGCATCAGCTGAGAGCAGCCGATCAACAATCCATGCTTGGCATAAATCTTATCAACAAGGCCGTTTCGAATTGGAAATACACAATTTTGACAAATGACAACTGATAGTTCAAAGTAAAGTTCGGGCCGGGTTCGGGACTAAATATTTACTTGATTAGTCTCCCTTTAGTACGCGGCGTATTTTTTATGGTCTTCCATATCCTCGCCCCATAGTCTAACAATATTTGCCTATGGCGTTTGAAGTTTCTCGTGAAGAAGTATTAACACAGTTTCCTATTTTCAGAGTCTATTCCACTTTCTATGAAACAAAGCCGACAAAATTTCATACGGAAAAGATTATCGATCACAATCCCCAGTCTACTTGCTCCCCCTACATTTCTGTCGTCATGGTTATATTGTTTGTGACTGGAATCCTCACCAATCTTGTTGTGAGTATTTTTTCGGTCCATCTATGGCTAATTAATACTGGGGATGATAACCTTATCCGAATAATCAGGTATTCTAGGATTTTGATCAAAAGTAATTCCGTTTGCGATTGTTTCGAAATTGATTGATAGTGTATTGCCATCATGATATATGCCTAATTTTACGCTGTGAAGTTTGACATAAATCAATGCTGCAATATGGGCAAGATATGGCCAAATACCAGTAATTTCGTTATTATGAAATATTGAAACATGATCGTATTTATATAGTGAATTTTGAATACCGTTTGAAATATAATTAGGGGTCATTGACAGTACACTGTTCTAACTCATATTTGACATCAAAATGCGGGCTTTATATCTTATTTTTTCGTGTTAAAAGAGGCAACTAAGAAAGAAGCCGAAAAAGTGCCAGATTGTTTTACCATCCCACTGGCAGAACTCTCAGTGCTCCCCACTATGGTAGTAAGATTATTTATGCGGAATAATTCCCACTTAAGATGCAATTGCTGATTTCCCATCTTTAGAAGCTCTTTGGACCATGTGATCACCATTAGGTTTTTATAAGTGCTGAAAAACATAGCTGAACAATCACCTGCTGAATTTTGAAATAATTGGAAAAAAGACTTAGAAAATAGAGGACTTCAATAATTACTCGGATGTAGTCGTGCGATTTTAACATTGATTTTTTCAGCGAATGCGAATCTAAATCAATTAATCAAGCGATCATGAACGAACCGAACAAAAATATAATAAATTAAACAAATTTTGCACATAATGTTTTTTGAATGATGTGTTAAATTTTAACATGGTTCCGATAACACAGACTTTCCACTAGTATGAGCAAAAAAAACAGTACGCAATGTGTTACCGGCGAGGTACATTCCACACAAACTGGTGTATCTTGTATTGATTTTTGTTACAGGGTTATATCAAGGCAGCCGGGAATAGAAAATTTGATCGTCATTATCACAACTACCTTCATATATTTCTGACAAATATCTACTTGTTGATTCCAATACCATTCAGCATTGCCGCAAGATTTCATGGATCTTGGGAATTCGGTGATATAAGTTACAAGGTATAAAATTATTAACTTTTCTTAGAGGCATTCACGGCCGGCAGAGTTTCTTTTTTATTATTATTCCAATCGTTTGTTCTTGAATTTAACGACAATACTAGTTTATTTACATCGAGAAAGCTCTGGTTTTGAATCTGCTGACTCATGAAATATGCATGGAAGAAGAGTGGCGTCACGTCATCTTAAATATCTTGGCAATTTTGTCCGAATATATGTGAAATTTTAAATTTCATTATTCAGTAAAAATATCTAAAATCATTCCATTTAACCGAATAACAAACAACGAACGATCAATGATTATTATTATCATTGACTGGGCGTGGAAAATTTGTTGAAAATAGTCTTTACTAGCACTTATAGATAGAAAATCGATTCGAATGTGTGCCACAGATGGATCGCACCATGGGGTTGCGAAAATGAAAAAAATCTACTCATATTATTCAAATAATTTCGCTTTATACTTCATTCATACTATAATATTGCAGATTCTCAGTGTAATAGAAACATCTGCACAAACGATTCTGGCTTTTCACCTAACTTACTTGATGCAAATATGTGCTCTGGAATATGCAAATGGTAGAGAAAAACCAACGGTTGGAAATAGAAAGGTAACAAACGTTTAATTCAACTCTAATATCTTCACAATTAAAATCCTCTTTACTTCTCAAAATTAATTTTAAAATTGACCATATATGGATGTTAAGAAAAACACTGACAGAGTTTGATTATATATATTTATACGGCTTATCACACTGCGCGGTAGACGCAGGGTAAAATCCGTAGGTAAATGAGAATGTGTGAGGGGATTGCTGGACTCATCACAGCACAGTTGTTCACGACGTAATCGCTGGTTGCATTCTGTTCCACCATGTCCATGCATGATATGACTAAGTCATGACTCTTTGCCATAAAATAAAAAAGAGGCAACCTAGCCTATATCACATATTTTTGACACTCTGACACAAAAAAACGTAATCCAACACCCAGAGCTTTTCTCTGACAAGCGCGATTTAAATTGTTAAATTCGATCGGAAAAATTTTGCCAAAAGATCTTTAGTTAAGGACGTGTCACTGATGGATCGCGTCGGCGAGAACAAATACGCGAACAAATACCTTTTTGGGATTCCAAATACACGGACTGAATTTTACTGGGTCGGAATTCAGCTGTTATTTTTCTTTCCCTTAAGCAATTTTATTCAAAAAAAATAAATAAATGAAATTGGGAATGACAAAAAAGATTTTTGAATTCATTTTCAATTTTTATTTCACTACTTTCACAGATTGTCTGTTACTTCATATGGTTGCTTGGATTCGCACCTTCTTGGCCGGCAGCAATATACGATGATGTTATGGCAGGTATGGACATTGCCATGTGTAATTTCTTCGAAAGAACTGATTAAAGATTTTTTTTTTAAAGTTTACTAACTTCGTAGATGCTGCAGGCTCACCTCGAGAAACTATACACCGAATGTTCAGTTATTCTTCAAGATTTTAACTTAGTAAAAGTCCGGCGACCTTTGTTTTTCTTGTCGTACTCAATTATCTCATCAAGAGATAAAATAATTTGAAGTGTTCGAGCCGAAATATATGAAGTTCTAATCCGAAAGTTAAATATTGGAGGTTTCTAATAAAAATGAATCTCATTTCCCGATTATATACAATGACAATATTTTGTTACAAGCTAATAACGTAGTTAAAATACCCAGATCTTATCAGAAATTTCGTTTTGTTAAGCATGCATCGCAGATAGATTACGCCTCGACGGCGCGATTTATCAGTGATGACCCATACTCAACAAAATTGGATTTTCTGACTGGGGAATTCACTAGATGTACGCGCATTTATTACGACGTAATATTACGTCCTGCTAAGTGTGCATCTGTGATGGATTAGCATGAAGCAACTATTAACTGATCGTTACAAATCATGTTTTTTTTTTTTTGGGGGGGGGGGGGGGGGGTATTGAGTTATCTAAAAGCACTTAAATGTGTAAATTATTTCAATAATGTAACACTATTTTTATAGATGTTGTAAAGAATCAAGCAATGACAAGATCGGATGGAGGATCAGTTTTTATGAAAGTTGACACTATTGTTGGTTTTCTAATACCAGGACTGATAGTTTTGAGCCTATTGATATATGCAGTAGTCAAAAACCAAGAACGCGAATATTCACATAACAGGAAGTGTAAGGAGGTAAATACATGCAACCTACTCTTTATTATCGTTTGATCATTGTGTGATCATTTATTTGTACGGACAACTCTGGACGAGACATCAACTCTACACCTACAGACGGCCAACGAAATGTTGTTAAAAAAGGGGTTTGGAAGTTACCACTTCCAAATTATCTGGCTGAGTGGTAGATTTATCGATCAGAATTATCTGTGCTCAAAATCAATATCTTTCTCTCAACTGCGATGTTGAACATAAAGGCGATTGCGTTCAACCCCTTACTACAGTGTGTTTCATATATTCTGTGGATGCAAACATATATTTGACTTTTGAGATTAAAAATGTGCATGGATACATGTCGGATCCAGGTGATCAGAATACTTATTCCGAAGATGCGATCATTTTGAACGATATTTCAAGCAATGATATTGTCACAATTACTGTGTTTTCCAGCTCTATTCAAAGGTCAGTTAAAACCAGATATTTTCATAGCCTCTAGTTCTACCTAATTTATTTTTTATTACAGAACCAAACAGCAATAAAGACCTATCTGAGATTTGCAGGATTTTATTTCGGTTTATTTTTTGCGATGTGGTTCCCATTTCGTGCATTGAGGATCGTAACGTCTTCAAAAACAGAGACACAGAACTGTGAAATTAAGTCTGACGTACTTCTGTGCTTTGGAATCGCATTCAGGTAAGATATAATTACAGAGATTTAGCTGCCACCCGTTATAAGCGTATAGTATGACCTAAGGCTGCCTAAAATATTCGAAACCATTAGTAATTCGAGAATTCATAAATTATTCGATTCGATTTTACCGTGGAATTACGATTATTTAAGAATACTTCAAACCAATCTTTTACGTTGACACACGAACACTCGTGATAGGGAAAAACATCAGCCATCTATTCATTTCTGTTTCGTTTCCACAGCACCATCATGCCAGTGGCCAATATGATTGTGACGCGCAACAACAAAATGGATGAAAAACTAGATGTCAATAGGACAATCGAGAAGGAGACCGGGGAAACAGAGAAATTGACTCAGAAAAAACAAAGTATCGAAAACAACAATAACGAATG
Source organism: Styela plicata (assembly GCA_963675895.2). Classification (NCBI taxonomy): domain Eukaryota; kingdom Metazoa; phylum Chordata; class Ascidiacea; order Stolidobranchia; family Styelidae; genus Styela; species Styela plicata. The sequence continues at coordinate 7,805,669 of OZ023151.1, read as the reverse complement.
CGTTTAAGCAGAACCTCTTAGAATATTTTATCGAATTCTTTTTGATCCAAGAATGATCTCCTCATAATCCCGAACCAAAAACACACTTCGGTCTCGAATAGGGTCGTCATTATCTTTTAGGCGGTATTGGAAAGTTATTATAATCGAATAGCGTTTCGACATTTCAGATAAATGAAATTGCTAATCTCTGACATTAAGTAAAATGTAAAATATTCACCTTTGTGGTAGACCAAGGTTGTTTTTATCACGCTGTTTTTTAATTCGTATTCTTTTAAATTTATGGCATATTTCATTTTTTACATTGTAAATAAACATTTTCGTTATTCGATACTGTATTTGTGTCGTTGATGTGGGCGCGGTAGCCGAAATTGAGTAGTAGGCTTAATAACAAAACCTTACGGATGATATTGGAAGAATAAAAAGAAACCGTTCTTAGATGAAATGTGCGGTAATTTGATACCGAACTTGTCGATATGCTCATCTCTCAAAGATACTTTCTTAGTAAAGAATGTAATAGTGATAGAAGTGGAGTGGTATTTGAAATAAAAAAAACATCAATTCAACTTTTTTTATCGATGAAACCGGCTTTTTAATGACGAGGACATTTCCGAATAAACGATGGACCGATTGTACCACAAAAAGTCATTTGTCTCATAATTTCTAATCTTTCTCATAATGTATTTCTTTACGGATAAATATTTCAAAAAGCAATAAACATGTCAATTGGCAAAAATAGCAGAATAGATAAGGTGTGAGCGTACTGTTCAAAATTTTCAACACTAGATAAAGTCCTTCACTACCATTTTTCTCGGGATATCGAAGAAAAAAATTAGCAGTTAAAAGTTGATCGCAAATTGATATTCTGAGGGATTTAACACGATAGAGAAGCTAGATTCCCATACCCAATAATAGATTTACGAACTACAGCTAACTGCAATTAAGTGCCCAGTTACTAATAGATCTCCGACTAAGGTCGTCTTTGAAGTTTAGTTAATAATGTTTAAAATTTCAGATACACACGGAATTGCTGATATTTGACCATATTTTGGCCATTTTTTTTAATGAACTTTATTTCACAGAATGTAATTAACAATGTTTACAATTTTAATCTGGTCAAGAGATTTATCTTGCGTCTTGCCATTCTGTCCAGTGTGGAACCAATGAGAAACCCGTGAGGTTATGAAGCATCATCCCAAGTCTGTGGGTACAGGGTCCCGCCCAAACTTCCAGGATAGGCAATAATTAGGACTAATATATTGTGAATTTTTTTGTAATCAGAGATGATAAATATTAAGAAATTATATGCTTATTAGAGCTTTTTGTAATCAGAGATGATCAATATTGAGGAATTGTATGATTATTAGAGAATTTTTTTGTAATCAGAGATGATCGATATTGAGGAATTGCATGCATATTAAGAATAACCGATATCATAAGCCATTTTGTGATCTGTCGATATATCGTTATAAGCGAAAAAAGCGACGATCTCCCTGCAAGCGATCTAATGCGATTGCTAACGTTATAGGTCAAGACAATAGTACTGACATACCCGTTATTAAGTGCCCAAACACAATGCTTCTTCAATGAAGATATTTTCAAACGTACTGCCGCTTCTAGGACATCAGGAATGTCCTTGACTTTTAAATCCATATCAGCCGTGTACATGTAATGGATGACAAGATCAACGATTCTTCCAGCCACCGGAAACTCAATCAGAACCCCAGAAGAATCTACATCCGATGCTAGTACATTTGGTGGTGATTTGTTGGCATCGTCTTTCTTCACAACGTCTGAAAATGGTGTCATGATTCACTATTTGGTATTACGAATTCAACGGCAATTGCAAATTATAATATGTATATATCTGTTGTTAAATTTGAAAATATAAAAATGAAGTGACATAACGACATCAATTCGAGTACCAACACCACCCTTCCTCATCAAAATCGGATAGTATTTTTTTATTGAGATACGTCCTATGCCAGAAACGAAGCCGCGTCATTGGGGAACCAAATAACAGCCGCTCATATGACAAACAGCGGTGACCTCAAAATGCACTAATACCAGCAATTATAGTTTATGTTGAAAATATCCACTTCCACAAAGAATACTTAAGAATAATAACCAAGTCAGGTGGCACTTTTCTTATCCACAGCAAAAAACACGTCGCTTCGAGTAGCCAGGCGATGCACGACAATGAAAGTTTTGTATATAATTGATAAATCAATCACAAAGACATGGAAACCACAATCGCGATAATATACTAAAACAACGAACTGAAAATCTGTAGGAGCGAGATTCTAAATCTGTATTGCTGCTTCATCGTGAGGCGTAGGTAGCCCGATTATTGGCTATTATCCCGGCAGTAAACAGAAGCGATTAAACGGAGAAAGATGCATTTCGCATATAAAATTCAGTCATGCTTAGTTATAACAGGGTGAATGGCTTGGGTAGAGATCGTATAAGTACGTACGAAAATATCAGAGTTGAGGTTTACCATTGTCACATGGTGGAAAATCCTCAATATGCAGAGAAATCCTCATCATGTCGCGTGCTGAAAAATAATTTCCTGGCCTATTCTATACGTTGGTGCGTCGAAACCAACACACAACTTTTTCAAGGGCGTCCCAAGTCGTAACCAAAAAGGTTTGAGAAACACTGTCCTAAATCAGGATGTAGTTTGATGTATTCCGTATCGGCGGCATCTGATTCTTTTGTAGAATGCACAGATACAGTTTGTATGAAAACATCACGAAATTACCGATACTTGGAGATATCGCTGTTCGAGAAACACTGTCCTAAATCATGATGTAGTTTGAAGTATTCCGTATCAGTGGCATCGGATGCTTTTGTAGAATGCGCCAATACAGTTTGTATAAAAACATCACGAAATTACCGATACTTGGACATATCGCTGGATCGGCTCATCAATTATGCATATTTTAATTAGATTATACTCTATCAGATTATACTCTGATGAGCATATCTGTAGACATTCCCCACCATACATTCTAAAACCAGACAAAGGTTATTTACATTTAGTATATCAAATATTTTCCTTGTACACTGTGATGCCTTCACAGGAAATCATCCTAAATACAAAGATTCTATAGTGGTTGCCACCATGTTAATAGTGATAATACCGGCTCTTAAAAATAGAAACATCGTTTGCACGTTGTAGCACCTTCATTACAAACCCTCGATATCTTCCTCACGCCGTAAAATATACTACATATTTTGCCTAACAACTATCTGAGTTACTTTACCTTCTGAAGGCGTATTGTTGTTTTCTAGTTTTTCTCGGCAATATCCACTACAAGCAGCAAGAATGCATTTATGTACAGAATATATTTTCTGTTGATTTGTCTCTTTGTCTGTAAACGCATGAAAATAGTAGGTGTAGGCTACTAGGTGTAGACACCAAATTAGAGCTGCATTTCAATTAATATTCTCATTTTTCTTCATAAATAGGACGTTTCAAAATTTCTATATTTATTTGCATCAATGCTTAATGTTTTGAAAAACCAGCACTGCACTCTAATCGGAAAACATTCCACACACAATTTATTCTCTACCGTTGAGGACTGTGGGTGATATCTGCCCTGGACAATGATAAACTAACTAACTACCGTTGACTCATTTAAAATTCCGATTGTTCTGTTTTAGACTTGGTGCTTCAATAAAACAGAGTTGGGTGTTAGATTTTATTTTCAGCGACTCTGGCTCCTAATATGATATGTAGAGGCTCTCTTATTAAGCTATATAAAATAAATACCCGAGTGAATTTGGGAAAATGACTTACCTACGATTTGCAGACTCAGATCACAGAACTTATCGTTTCTTTGAAAACTGCTGATATTTTCAAGCATCACACTTACATGTTCCTTGGAATTCATGAACGGCATTGGCAAAGTTTTTTCTCCTCCTGTTTCTGTTCGATTCGAGTTCCTTTTCGAATGCTTAGACGCACCTCCGCCTGAATACAGAAATAGGAACTTGAAAATAACTAAGCGGAGGAACTTATTTTTAAATTTTACGTCAATTGTAATAGAAAGCAGAATGTTGCAAGTGTCGAACGACACGCGAAATTTTTGGCATTAGGTTATATTTTCCTTTAGGGCCATCAAAGAAATAATTAGACTATTACCGTAACTTACCCATTGCTTTCCCGTTGTTGAAACCTCCAGCTTTTGCGGAAAAAGAAAACCTGCAATTGCAACAGCAAGGGAACGAGCCCATTCTATGAATTTTATTTTATGACGTAACAGTGCAATAAGATGCGATCGCGATGTTCGGCATCTCGAGTCTCGATCTCGCATATTCAACAAGAAACTGATCTCAAGCACGCACTTGTGCAATTACTCCAAGTGTTGTAATTTGAAATGCCGACTTCCAAATAGACTCGAGGTACACAAGTAATACAAATACACACTTGAGGCACTTCGTTGGCATTCGAAGCATCATCAAAGCATTCATTTAAAACAGAAAAATTATACTCTTTGGCCCAAGTATGATCTGGCGAGAAAAATAAAATTACGATATAAAGTTATGAGTAAATGACAATGCCATAGTTGTTCAGTAGTTCTCGTATTTAATAGCATCCTTTTGGTATGAAAGTCGAAAACAAAACTCCGCAAGCTGGTGTACTCGATCAGCAAAATTATCAATTTCTCAGTATGCGAGCACGCGTGTCTCTGTGCAGCAAATTTTATCAGTGACCTCGTGCTCAGCTGATCGATGGTTTGTTAATTTTGATCGCTGTTAGCCTACCGAAAAGTCCGCCTTCGATTTGTTTATATACATTCAATCACTTAATAACATAATTTATGTTCTCTCCTTACAGTAAAAAAGTATCAAACGTTATTTTTGATTACAAATGCCAGAATACGGAACTTCGTCCTGCCAGGCCACACGCGAATGAAATCGCCCTCCGTGGAATGCAAAAGGAATGTGACTTGCGTGGGAGTTCTATTCACATATCGCCCGGTCTCATTTTTTCTCGACCGGCGTCGAATACGTAATCTCTTCGCCTCGCCGCAAACCATGTGACAACGTGGTCCAGTGCAAAACATTCATAAAGCGTTGTCGGCAACAGCTGGCTGGGGGAAATTCGTAAGTACACCTCCGTTTTACTTCTTGTGTTGAATAGCTTATTTTTAATGATTGTAAAGCTTGATTGTTATGTAGATATTTCCTTTTTCGTAGACTGGCAGAATAAATATGTTATCCCATTCAAACACAACTTAATACTAATTTTAATTTACGTTATAAACTGATGTTTCAATAACTTAAACTTGTTCTAGAACGAAACCGACTTTTTGATGTCTATTTGATACCGGTATGTGCTTTAAGCTTCAGATTGAATTTCTGCATGAACTTAGACAGTTAAAGGTAGCCTGATCAGCTGATGAGGGTTGCTTGACCTGAATCCCCTTTTCTGCAACATTTTCTTGTTTATATATTTTTACTCTAGAAGCTTCAATATAAATTTAAGGCAAATTTTAAAGCAATCACTTTTTATATAACATACTTCATATTTTGAGCCACTAACATGCTCATATTGATCTGGTAATTTGTTACTAAATTTCACTATCTTGTTCTGTTACTGCATTGATCCTAAAGTTATATTGGTCGATTTTAAGCAATTAGGCAATATCTTAATAAGTAATAGTTGTGTAAGTTCGTACACGCGTATAAGCTTGTGAGTATTGTATGATGAAGATTACGCCTATTTATTTTTCATACAGAAATATGACTACACTCTCCCAGCCTAAAAGCAATGGGGCTAATAGCATGGTTGGATCGCACAGGCATCAACCTCCATTACATGGTCATCATAATGGTGATGGGGGAGATTCCGGGGACTGGAGTTTGTCAAACTATGAGATGGTCGCAGAAATTGGTGTAGGAGCATACGGTGTGGTTTACCGAGCTAGAGACTTGGAAAACAATGGAAGGTATTTTAATAATTTGAATAATTTATATAATAATCATTTATATTTTTATGCATCATTTTTGTATGTGATTGGGGTCTATGTTGTTACATTTAAGATTCAAATAAATCCAGATACATATACCAGACATTTTACTAATATTGTGGTCATCAGTGTAAAAAGTTAGGATTTTCGGTATTTATATTTTTTATTTAATATACGTGTTTGTTTGGATGACATGTATCTACAGGTAGTTCAATGCTCAGATTATCTTCGAAGTAAATTTCAGTTATAAATAGTGTTTACCTAGTTGTGCAACATACATATGATAAAATGCCAATGTTAGGGTATATTGTGTTTGCTGCTCAGTTACTCAAATATGCCCAATATTCAGAATTCTAAATTTTTCTTTAGAATTGAAACTAATAAGTTTTATTGAAAAACATTTTAATCCTTGAAGTTAAAAATTAACTTTTCTTCCGCGTGAGGAACATTATTGTATTAACAAGATGACAAATGTTTTTTTATTGTAAGGTTTGTGGCTTTAAAGTGTCTGAGAGTGCAAAACACTGAAGAAGGAATGCCGTTGAGTACTGTACGTGAGATAGCGCTGCTTAAACAATTGGACTCTTATGAACATCCCAATGTTGTAAGGTAATTAATATTCAAAACACATTTTATCATCTCTTACTTGTCAAGACTAAGGAATAGATGTCCTGTAGATAGCCTGCTATGTCTGAACATAAACATGGAAAAACGCTATTGGGGAAGAGAGATTCTGGATAGGGTATTTTTCTTTTTGTAACAGATTGGTAATCATAGCAAAGCTACATGTACTATTCGGGAAATATTTGTCCAAACATTTTGCTAGGATGAATCTCATCGGTAACACATGCTTGGCAAAAAACCTTTCCAATTGAATATGCTTAAGTAACTGAATTTTTAATGGTTACAGTAAATATGAATGCATTCTGTAATTCATAAGAATTCTGTGGCTTAACAGAGTTTTATTTATATTTTAGTTTTTAAAATATTCCTCTTTTATAATTATAATCTTAAAAATTCCAAGCATTTTTAATGCATGAATAAATATATTATTACGTCTTATTTAAAGCATTCTGCATATTTTTGGCAGCGGTTAATTTGGGGTCAAAAGTCCTCTATATGAATGTGTAGTGGAATGTTGAGGGTCTACTCTTCTCGCTCATTGTTCACTCTTCACACTTCATTGTTTCGCCGGTTAAGCCGCTCGCTCTTCCAGACCAAAAATTCAGATCTTTCATTTAACATCGCAATGAATGGTCAAAGTTAAATCCAGCTGTAAAGCCGGATTTATCTTTGTGCCATACATGGTTGTATGTTATCAATTTTTCCATCCACAGTTTTAATAGAGTTGACGTCAAGTGTTCTCTTGAATTTTTTCCATCACCACGTGTCTCATCACATTTGTCACATAATTTTGGTCATGTGCCAAATTTTAGCATTGTAAGAACAATCGGTATTTAATATGAATATAAATACCATATTCTTATATGTATTATAATCTTCTGTCAGAAGTATTGCTGGAAGCAAAGTTCATAGAAAAAATTAATTTATGGTAATAACTGTATAATGGATGCATAGGAATTTTGTGACTTATGATTGTGAATTATTGAAAATATTGTGAAATTTCACTCTCAATGCTTGACTTGAGATGCATCATAATTTTAGCCATTGCAAAAGATGCAATTGTTTTTGTTTTTTCAAACATACATAAAAGTATATAAACATCTGCTTTGCTGGAATTTTCACCTTGTTTTATTTTGTAAGTTTTGTTGTAATAAAAAATGTATACCTCTTTCTTTAAAATATTTTTTCAAGCATAATCTGAGACTACATTCTCAACATAATTCGACTTCACATCGTTTTGCCTAATAGTGTAATTCCAACTTATTTGGTATTCAAAGTAGGTACTGTATATAGTTCCTAATACATACGTAATATCACATGTATTTACATTCATGCGGAACTCAAATATGCGTCTCGTAAATTCCATTCATAAATTATTTACCCTTGACATAATGTGGAAAGCTGTGCTTCAAAGACTTTTCAAAAATACGCAACTGAATATAGGTAAACTATGGAATTTTAACCGCGGTATTTGACGTGGGCGGAACAAAGTTTACTCAGTGCATCATAAGTTGTGTGGGCGAATGGAATCTATGCATGCAAAATGACTAAAATGCAATCCATTCTGATGTTTCATTCTGTTTATTAAACAGAAATGTTTTTTTATCAATTTGAAGATTGTGTCACCCAATGAGCTATGTATTTGGTTGTAGTTGCTCTTCCAGAAAATTATTGAATAATATTTAGCAAACGTAATTTAGCGATCCATCGGTGACTCATACTTTAAAAGATGCTTCGACAAAATTTTTCTGATTGGGATTTGGATAAGAACATCCCAAGTCAACGGGATTGGAATTTGAAATTTATATGAAGGAAGATTTTGTTAAATTTTATTTGTGCCATTTACAACTAAATAATAGTATTTATAATTTCGTAAGGTCCCTTTGATGAATGAGCCCTGAACCGAATACTATCTTTAACATTTTTTCAAAATACTTACCACATTTTTTCTATGGATATTATTATCTTGAAGATTACATTCCACAAGGCCAGACAATGTCCATCAATCACAATTGATAATGGCTTTCACCTAGACATCGTTAAACTTTATATTCTCTTTGATGGTTTTAATTTCGGTAGACAAAATGTCTGTGTTTGCTCTCTGTTTCCATAGCTATGCAAACAATAGATGTCGCTATTTTTGTTGAAAAAAGTTGTACTTGTTGATATTTTTTTCAAGTATGGCCCAATCTTAAATTTTATTAAGTCAAGAATGAGTCACAGATGAACCGCCATCCATCAGTTAACCAGGCTTAACAAAACATGTATGTATGAAATTTTTCTGATTTGGAGCTTACTAATCATCCTTTCGTGGCATGTGTTATCAATGGGCCACCCTTTTCAAAAATAAATCATCGTCATTATTAGAGAAAATCCGTACATTCCCTAGCATTATAATATCAAGAGCTCTCGAAAGCCGCACGCAAGTACCAATTCCATTTGCATGATTCATTATAATCTTGTGGTATCGTGCTGGTGGGAACAATTTGATCAAAAATTCTTTCGAATCTTATTATAACACGCATGGATCTGTCTTAAATTTCACAACCAAAATTTTTGTTTGTTATTTTTAGAATGCTTTTGCCAAATATGCTCCACCTATATCTCATGAATAATATTTATCGTGAATTTACAGAAATGGTTTGTAATATTGTGGTTCTCAATTATTTTATCAAAATGAAGACAAAATTATGCTGCAAATTGATTTTACATAAAATATATTTTCTTATATTACATCAGAAATATCCCTCTGTCGTGTGCAGCTATGTCTCAGCGAGTCTCAGCAATGCGATCCATCAATGGATCTTGCTCAATTGTAGGGCTAACAGCATAATATTTTGGAACATTTCATTTTTTAAAGAACAATGCACAGCAAAAGCCAGGATGCAATGTCAATATTTCTCTTGATTTTTAAACTTTGCCATTTTAAAAATTTCAAGAATTGAAGTTTGTTGATATTCTTCGATCTGTTTCATTGAAACCGGGCGCCAGATTGGCAGAATTCAAGCTACTCTGCTACTCAGATTTTCGAAGAAAATCAAAAATATCTCACTCTGCTGGGCGCATACTCGATACTCACGTCAACTGGAGAGTATAACGCCATCCAAGAATTTCTATTGCTGCATTTGGCTTACAGTTCAAAATATATTGGCCTTCTCCACGTTTCCGTGGCTTTTAAGAACTACAAACAATCCAATGTCATTCGTTCGGAAGTGGTAACAGATAGGTAGGTTTGCTTAGTCAAACATTAAGTTGACTTTTTGAGTTCTCTGGTATCTTTACATTAGATGACAAATATTGATGTTAACTTAACGACAATCTGTACCTTTATTGATCTTCAACTGTTCTGTTGATTTAACATTTTTATGACGATGGTATCGCTAAATACATATCATGTTGTGAAATTAAGGTCGTAATTAAGGATCACCTCATCCGAATAGTCTGGTGTCCTATAAAACTGATTAAAATAGTTTCGTTACGATTACTCTTTGACTTGATTCATTTTGCAGCGACATCCTGGTATATGCCAAGTTATATATTGTAATTATGTACTTGAATCATGCTTTTCAAAATGAGCTAAATACAGTTGAATATCAGCAATTTTCATGCTAAAATGCTGGAACATTATTCAATTTATACAGTAGATTTCGAATATCAATTAAACTGTATAACTATAATCCCATTGATGGTAAATGGTAAAATGAATTCTGAATATACAAGTGCCTAAGAATGCTGGTTTTTAATGCTTTTGGGCATATTTGTCCAACCATGCTGTGCAGTATGGAAAATCCTAATCTAACCAGGTGCTGTAAATTATATATACCTATTTCATTAGGTAGTTAAGAGTTATTTTCATTAATTTGATTTTGCATTGGTCCAGAGAGCCAGATTATTCATTTTTGAGAAAAGCTATTATATTGAAAATTTAAAATATGTAACCAATATTAGATATTTTTGCACAAAATGACCTTTATAAACTTAATCAGATCTTGAAAGATACTTTTAATTGAGTGTACCATTTTGGTTGATGAGCTCAAAATACGAATATGCACCACCATACACACATTTTTCTGTGAGTCACAATTTTCACACGCACAACTTATGCGAGAAAGAAGAGTCATCTCATGATAATTTATAACATAACAACAAACAATACCTAAATTTTATTTTGTGGAATATCAATCACCAATGAACAATTTGTGTGTCCCAGTCTGAAACATTTCTCAAAAAATCTTTTGCCAAGTATGAGTCACTGATGGATCACTCAGCCGAGGCGCTTTCCATCTGTGACTTATATTTGTCAAAATAAATTTCTGATTGGACTAATTTAATTTATCATTGAACATGCTTGGTTCCTATTGGAAAATATTGCAAACTGGTAAAGGGACATTTAAACTCATAATTTGGCTCTTTACATTTCCTCTCAGTATCCTCACTTATTACCAACAAATTGATAATATCCTTCCACTTTGCTTTGTTCGCACCTGTTTGCCCTTTGAAATCCATGTTTGAAAGGAATATTACTGTACATTGAAATTATTGGTGTTGTGATATTATAGATTTGGAAAAAGGACTTTGATTTTATATATATCCTGATCCTGATATATAAACTAGTTTTACGTTGTAAATTTTCACATATGCTAATGCTCAAATAAATTTTGACATGAGCTTATACTTCAAAAAACCATATTAAGAAAGCTACTCTGATATGGCGTACAAAGTTAGAAATAAATGCACATTTCTCACATAGTATAATCATTAACTAGATTATTATTAACGTCAACAGCTGCAATTTTTTTCGGCAATCTTGAGACAAAATTGTATTAGCTTTATTCGATTTTAGATATTCTTGACACCCAGAATACACCTTTCCACTTAATATTTCTACTTGGTCAAAAATAAACTTTAGGTGAATATTGCCTGTACTAGCAAAAAGACAAAGTTTTATGAGGCTTAAAATATCATTTTGAGTATCCGGTAACAACCAAACAGTAGAAAAAGCTTTAAAATAATCAATACTGCTATGAAATAGAAGTGTTGGTTTTAAAGCTCTTCGTCCATCAGTAAAAAATGATATTAAAGTTTTGGACTCAAGAAAAAATAAGATTCTGTCTCCCTGGGATAGACTCCACTCCGCTATTTCGTTAGTTTAAATTGAATATCACTGTGAGAATGTCAATCAGGGAGATTCGAAAGCAGAGTTATTTTTTTAATTTTTCTCAAAAAATAACCATTGATTATCAGTGATTTGGGAAATCTTTTTTCAAAGTATCTGTATTAAATTTCTTTTATGTATTCCATCACTGTTCCTGTTCTTTTCATATTTTGTTCAGTATGTTTCCCTAAGTATCAAATAGCCTTCCTCACCGGTATTTGAATACTGAATGGTGTCGCAACTGCCACCATCCATCCGCTCGTTCTTTCATCTGCTGTAAATTGACACTGCGACTGCATTCATCTGCTGACTGGAAATTTTGCCGGCTTCCAGTTCTCTAATTTGTGTGTTATTGATACATGTGCAATGAGGGTGCAGTTTATCCATGGTTTATGCTGGATAATATAAAATACGAAGGGCAGCCCATTGATAATTTGCATATAGTAATGTGATTTGGCAAGGTATCTGGAGTTGGATCATGTTTTGTGTACCAAAGTTTACCGCCTTAAGACCAAAGTTGATGTGCTTGGGAAACATTTTAATCTCTTCAAAGTTGTGATAGCTTGGAGATCATTTCTGCCTTACTTTTTCTTTACGTTTTATTTTCATATTGAAAATTTGAAACATTTTCAAATATTTTGTGTAATCTGAGTATTTACAAGATGTTTGCACGAGATGGATTGCTGCAATAATATTTGTTTCTTCCTGTCGATAAAAGAATTCATGGCCTGTCGTATTATAATTACCGTAGAAATGTCCTTATCCGAACAGTGTTGTTTTTTAGGATTCTTGTTATTAAAAATGATTTGTTTTTCGATTATTATATTAAATTGATTCATTTCACAGTGGAATCCTGATGTATTTAAAATGTTGAAACATTATTATATTTATATAATGAATTTTATATACAATTTAAACTGGACTATTAAGGGCAATTCTAATTTTAGCTTTTAACATGAGGAATGGATATACTACTACTGAACAAATGTTTCCCTGTCTTTTAAGCATGATCTCCCAACCAAACATACAGTTGTGGTTGCTAACATTATTTATTTATCATCTTTATCAATATTAATAGACATATTCGCTATTTATTTGTTCAGATTGCTTGATATATGTATTGGTGGACGAACTTCGCGCGAGACAAAATTGACACTGGTATTCGAATACATTGAGCAAGATTTGGACACGTATCTCAAGAAAGCACCACAGGCTGGTCTTGCGCCTGAAATTATCAGGGTAATATTCTTTTCATGTAGAATATCAATACCAAATTGCAATGTATTTTCATACACAGAAGAGTAAAAAGTAACTTAAAAGAGTAATCAGTATGATATATAAATTGATTCATAAGGAAAGTCAAATATAGATTATTATATGTGTCTCATGAACCTGGCAAAATGTCATCTAATCTGTTACTCCGCCATCCTACAAAATTACTAAGTTCAATCTTAAAAAGAATTGACTAAAAATCTTTATTTCATGATAAACGGTTAACTAGAAAATTGAGACATCTCTTATTAGGGTTTTTTAGAAATAGAACTATGCAAGAAGTTTTAAAGAGTTCAGATAGAAAAAGTGTTACATCCGTTTTTTCTTTCAGGACATAATGCGTCAATTACTGCAAGGAGTGGATTTTCTGCATTCGAACAGAGTGATACACAGAGATTTGAAGCCTCAAAATATACTCATCACAAGAGATAACAAAGTGAAGTTAGCTGATTTTGGCCTGGCTCGTATCTTCAGTTTTGATATGGCACTAACTGCCGTGGTAGGTGGCCTTAAGTTGTTAACTTATTGACACTAGAGTCCAAGGGTTTGATAGGCATAAATTGAGATGTCAAAAATGTCTAGTCTGAAACCTAAAACAGATTAACAGAATGCCTACTCATCTGCTACTCGGCACCAGACAAAACTGACTACCACTTATCACCAATCATCATGCGCCCCATTACCACATTTACCATGTTTTAAGATAAACTTCACAGAGAGACTGTATTTTATTTTGCAATAAAACCATATAAAAGCTTTGTCACTGATGAATTGAAAGACTTCAAAACCATTAACACTGCAATTATATAACAGTGCTGATGGTTCTGAAGCCCTCGTACTATCTTATTATTGTCTGACAATCAACATACACATTTTTTAGTAATTCACCTCTATTGGCACAGATATATAATAATGCATATGGTGTTTTATGTCATTTTTACGCATAAATTTAATTTAAATATCTGTAACAGTCATTTTACTAGAACTATGCTAGATAACAAAAGATTGGGAGTTATAGACTGGAAATATTTGCGGAATATTTAATACAAAATGTGGATTAAATGTATCATCAACTAAAAACCGTGTCATCAAGGAAGTCATATAGTCAATCATTATCTTGAAATTAGATCTGATAATTTCCGTTAAACAATATGTCGGTTTAAGACATACTCATCCCACTCTTATCCACCAACGAGACACTATGTCTGGCTTGCTCTTTTTCATACCATCTTAGTGGCTCTTGTGGCTTTAAACTATCAATGAGTTAAAAGACATTCTTAAGTAGCAAACTATAAGTACATAGAAAATTGCATACATACAAACACAATTTATGATGTTTGCTTTGTATTTTCAACCACATCGAAAATTCGCACTGAGTATGCATGCATTGCTATCAAGCTGAGTTTTATTTTCTGAGTTAATATTCTACTGAGATTTTTACGATAAAACTTATTTGTTTGCTACTGCATTGGCAGTTTTTGTTTATTTGCCAGACTGGCTATTCTAATATAAAATTTCAACATGTTTCGTCAAGTGTTTGTCTCAAAATGTAGACATTGTCATCAGATAACCCATTTTCGGCTCATACACGTGTATTGCATAAATAGTTTTGATTTGTTGAAATTCACTATAAGACTGAGGGACCAGAAGCAGCCCAGGCAGAAAAATTGGGTCAAAGCATTTTTTGTTAAGTATGTGTTATCTGTGACTCGTGCTTGGCAAAATAAAATTTCAGGTTGGAAGTGCCGAAAAGAAACTGACCAACAGCCAATTATATGACAACGAGGCACTACAACAATTTTAAAACTCATTTCCTAGGAAAAGATATAAAGATGCTATAATTTTTAGGTTGTTACACTATGGTATCGTGCACCAGAAGTATTGCTGCAGGACAGCTATGCTACACCAGTTGATTTATGGAGCGTTGGTTGCATATTTGCTGAATTATACAAGAGGCAGTAAGTGTACTTTTTTGTTCTGTGAATTCTTGCTATTAATTAGTTTATCAGGAAAAATAGAGTTGACACTTAATTCTGACATATATTGGTTGCTGATGGTCTTACTTGGTTGAATCTTTGTTTGCCAGCATGATACACTTGAGAGCACTTGCTTGAATATAGAGTCCACGTAATATGAGACCCTGCTTTACAAAATATGACATGATGACACACAACATATATCATATTCTGGACTAACATAGTGAATTTCAATCTTGCTCTCC
This sequence comes from Styela plicata, assembly GCA_963675895.2. Classification (NCBI taxonomy): domain Eukaryota; kingdom Metazoa; phylum Chordata; class Ascidiacea; order Stolidobranchia; family Styelidae; genus Styela; species Styela plicata. The sequence goes on along the minus strand of OZ023151.1, from coordinate 7,790,419 downwards.
TTATTTTTTCAGTCCACTTTTTTGCGGAACCGGTGACATCCATCAACTGAACAAAATCTTCGAGTGAGTTTTCATAATTTTCTGTTCAATTATTCTTTATCTCAAGATGTGTGTATCGAGAATAAAATCCAAGATTTTAGTTTATTGAAGTTGCAACAATATTTCTCTAACGTCTAAAGCAGGAACCTATTTTGTTTATTATAACATGCAATTCATTAGTGCTCAACACTCTAATAAAATACATTAAATAATCTTACTCAATGGATGTGCCTGACTGAATCGCGTTCACTTTTTATTTTGGAAGATGCAGTATTTTCTGTTTATTTTCTTCATTTTAATGTGATAGCTATGCAAATGTATTTATTCTATAACCAAGATTTGAATTGAATAGAAAAAATATGGTTACTCTTTTTGTATGTTAAATTCATGTTAAAATCAATGCCCAATACCAAGGACCTTACATGAATAGTTATGTATTCTAATTTTCAGAATTACAATATAAATCATTGTGGTACTTAGATTATTCTTAATTAACATATATCGCAATTAATTAACATAATTTCGTCAATATCAACATTCCTGCTTCCTGCAAACTTTTGCATGATATGTCCTTGAACGATTATGTTTACAGTGATAAATTAAGGCACATGCTCTGTTACTATAGCAAGAACCTCAGAAGTGCATCCTCGAAACTAGAAGTTAACATAATACTTTAAATAATATCAATCTGTTGTTTAAAATAATATTTATAGTTCGGGGCGTCATTGAAATATTCTCAATTGTGCCTCAACCGAATCGAGCCTTGTTTAAGCTTAAGTAATCACCTTTGTGTGCCGTATTATGTAAGTGTTTGAGTACAGGTTATTGTTATAAAAGAAAAATCTGGATTTATTTCAAATTGAGAAATACAGTAAAAAAATAGTATTTTTTTCCTAGCTTCATTGGTCTACCTACAGAAGCAGACTGGCCATCGGATGTTGCATTACCTCTTACATCATTTCGACATCGACCACCAGTTCCTCCCCAACACATGGTGCCAGAAATTGAAGGGTTGGCCGCTGAACTGTTGTTGGTAATCACCTTTTGTGGATATTGAAGAGTTTATTGTGCTCGTTCTTGTCTGATATAAATATGGAATACTGCATAGCACAATCATGATATTTGTAAATTTCAAGAAATGATGGTTTTCTTTTGCCTAATCTGTAATTATGCCTGTCTGCCCAATCACAAATTTTATTTGGCCAAGCATGTGGGATAGATGGACCTCATGCTCGATGATAGCTAGCTTATCATGCAGGTGCCTCGTATTCCACGATTAAACTCTGGTAGGTACAGCTATGAGTCCAGTCCCAATACGAGTGTATTAACTTGAATAAGTTTGTCAGAACCTGAAAGCAGGAAAGCACACTTCAGCATCACCAACCCTATCCGTCTAAATGGCTACCGGTATGAGACCTTTTATTTGGATAACCTGCTAACGATCGATTATCAAATGACATTATCTTTACAGTGCTGATGATTGCAAACATTTTCTTGTTAGCATTGATATACACCCTAACACACATTTCCTTCTTTTTGCAAATTATATCGGAATAATGCATTTTTGTTAAATTTTCTTGTGGTGGGAACGATTTCTCGCAGGTGTGTAGAGTCTGACCGAAATATCAACAGATCACAAAACCCGTCGATAATATCAGCAAACCGAAATACACAAACAGAAGTGCATGATGCACATTTGACAAAATGTACTTTGCCAATTTCGTTTTGTCAGAAAGAGACAAATTTCTCGAGTTGTGTTTTTTTAACCTATGTTGTAATTATGTGTTTACAGAAATTGTTGGAATTCAGACCAGATAAACGAATAACTGCAGCTGATGCATTAGAACAGTTATATTTTAAGGTTTGTGCTGCTACTATACTTTTACCTTCACTATCATCTAAATATATTATAATATATCCAGGGTAATCATGAAATAGGATGTTAAGAAATCTGATCATTTTGCCTACTCAACATTCTGCGAAGTTCTATATTTGAGTATAACGATGGTAGTCAGAAAAATTAATAAACACTACAAAACCATCTAAAAATTGTGTTTTATATGGCACAGCATTTTGGTTAAAACAAAGACCTAATGGAACATACATATGGTACATATGTTTGACTTCAGATCAGTGTACCGATACGTGTCCACTGTTCAAATATTATATGAATCTGTTATTTTATTCCGATATTAGTGACAAATGATGGGGGAAATATTTGAATTGTTGGTGTTATTATTTATTATAAACTTTTGTCTTTATCTTGGAAGCATTGGGTTTGACAACATTAACGCATGTAAGATGCATTGATTTAACCCTATCCCACTAGAACAAGATATATTTCAACAATCTACTTATATCTCCATCATTTATACTACAGGAGGAATTTCATCCCCACCACCATATCTCTAACATACGACAACCTGAGAGACGACGAAGTGCAGATCATTATGTTCAAAGACGTCCATTTGCAGAAATTCTACCATCTTTTGGTCTACCTGGAACATTGGGGTCTGCCATTTCTTCATTCAACCCTACTTCCAATAAACCATTTCAAAGACTGCCTTATACCAATCGTATGACTGAATCTGGTGCTTCGTCATCTAATTTTAACAGATATGTACCGAGGGTTACGGAAGAGAATGCTGGTCCTTCTCATCGAGGGGTTGATAGACCGGATGGGACAGTTCAATTGAGTAATTCCTCTACTTCCCACTTTCACACTTCATTAAATCTACCTCCCGATATATTTGGACGGACTACGGACATCGAAAGGCCAATGAGCGGTGTTGCATTCCCCTCCGAAAATGAATCCACTTCTAGTAATACACATTCATCAAGGCCAAAAAGGATCCCGTTTGCACCGTTAGATGTTTCAAGTGTTTCTAATGAAGATATGATTGTTAAAGGACTTTTAACTCCTCCATCAGACATGGCATCTTCGTCATCTGATTTATTAACATCATCCGGATCATCTAGATCTTCTTCTGTTTCAGAGGACAATGAACAACATCATACTAAACTTGATAGTTTTCCAAGTTCCAATATCAACTTGCAACCTTCACCAACTGTTAGATCACAATCATCCACTTTTCAAAGCGTGAACTCTGTTTTTCCTACCTCAACGACAGGTAATCCAACATCGTTACACAACTCATACTTTTCCTCCAACCCACAAACTAGCTTTATGCACAATGTTACATCATCCAGTTATACGCAATCATTGCTGCCTCATTCAAGTCGACAACCACTAGGTGCACTGGATACTGGTTTTTATTCCTATGATGAGCGAAATAACTCGCAAAATGAAAATACACAACAGTTGGAAACACAACTCCATAATGATACTCCACCAGATTCACAATATGACAATAAATCAACCTCTGACAATTAATATAGGGTTTAATTTTGGTAACCTTAAGAATTATTTTTGAGTTTCTTTCAAGCATTTTTGCAATCTCGCGAAACAAAGCTGTAAGCTGTAAAGTTTGTCAGAACCTTGCATCACAGCGAACAGTTAACAGTCTAATCAGCGAAAATTTGAATCAATTCTACAGTGTCCAAACTATTTGGATTGATATTCGTAGTGGCACGTGCAGGCAATATTTCGCAATTCGTGGAATGTGGGTTGCGCTGCTAATCTTTGGTTGTGCAAGATAATAGAAAAATACTCCGTTTCATATTGGACTCTAATACCCTCAGACCAATATCAGTTTCTGTATGATAAAAGCATCATTTTCCAAAAAACTTTTCCTTAATTTTTGAAAATTTCAATAGTACTTGTGCCCCATTCCTTCAAATGTTTGACAATGCAAGATTTGTGTGACTTATCAGTGCAATATATTTATAATAACAAATTTAAACAAAACAACTGTATGGCGGAGGTGTATAACAACAAAGACTTGTCTCGATTTCACACTGATATGCCTGGGGGCATGATCAAAATATATGATCAACCTATCCCAACCAAAAATTTACGTTTACAAGTATGAATCACAGATGGACCGTGCCTCTTTGGCGCGATCCATCAATGTCCCATACTTAGCAAAAACTTAGTTTTCGATTAAAATTTTCTGAACGGGTTACTATTTCTCGCTAACCAGATGTTCTTGTTCAGCATGTCTTTGAGTGCAATTCTGTTAAGCTTCATCATTCACAACAAAAAATGTGACATTTAGTGAATTTTAGCTTTTTTAGGTTTTTAAACTTTTTGTATTGTACATTACAAGTCTTTAGGTTTGTTTTTGAATTGTATACATTGTTTACAGTTGAAAATTTTTTTTGATGAAGATATTATTGTTTTGCTTACATTTGTTGAAAAGATATTTTGATATTAGGGCATCATTAGTGGCAAAATATTCAACAATAGTTCTGTTTTGCAGAGTCTCTTGTACTTGTATAGATAACTATTGTAGAGCTCCTTGAAATAAAGAAAAAACTTCCAATTTCGAACTGGTTCTGAACATTAAACATAATGAACGATTTGCTGAAATTGCCTGGTGGTGGAAAAAATGGTATTTTTTCTCATATTTCAAGCCTTGGTAGAATTTTATTTTGATTTTTTCATCATAAACATTAACTTTTGAAAATAAGTGATCCAATACACTTGAAGTTTTAGGTTCCAAAATTCAGGATTATATTTTCGTCATTTCTTGATTATTCAGTGGAGCACCAAATTGAATTTGTGTGTCTACTTCATTGTACAAGCCTAATTAATTTCGTTTCAATCAAGAACATAATTTTCTGTTGAGAATGAGCCGCAGATCAGCGACTTGTACTTGAATCTGTTTGAAAGTAGTTTTCTGTTTGGGTAGTAGATAAAAAAGGCGAATCTAAATGATTTTTCAGTCCCTACATATCGACTATTGCTATACCCTTTCGAAAATGTAATATAAAAGGATTCACACACCTCTGTTCTAAAGTCTGCTATCTTTTGTATTGTAACATTTGAACTAGTGCAGGCATTTCTATCATTATTTCCCTTTTGCGCTTGTGAATCGAATATGCTATTCACATTTATAACATCAATCATAATAATTAATACCACCGGTGTGTTTCTACCGAGATTGTGCAGAATGGATGTAGTCTCGTACCGCTTTAAAACTTTATTTTATAAATTGTAAAAAATTAACGATTTTTTTTAACTGCAAAGTAATTTCATTATCATGAAAGACTGAATTTAATGTTGGAATTCTGATAACGATTTTACATGTTATTAACAATTAAGTGAGAGCTAAATTTTTTTGACCATTAAATGTAAAGCCATCATCTTTCCATGCGTTTTATTTATTGACGAGATTCTTGTTTGACCCCCTTTATATTTCAATAATACCGATAAAGGAAGCAGATTGAAAAAATTAGGGTTAGAAAAGTTGATTTTAAGCGCTATCATGTTTCTTTTAAAGTTTTATCATTATGTTCTTTTTTCCCAATGTTGGTTAATTTTTTATTTTGTTTTTTGTTCTCATACCGAATTATTTTTCATTTTGTATTGAACAATTATTTTTGCAGGATATGGGTATTGGTCTATTTACTAGCTGAATGAGGAGAAAGCTTTTGTATTTTTTGGTGCTTATGAACAAATCAGTACTGTAGATGTATCTTTTTTAAATATGATCATGCTAAAAAGTGAATATTTTATTTATCTTGGCTATTTTTGTGTTTTGAAAATTTGATTTTGTCAAGTATGAGCCACTGATCGATCGTGCCTTGCGATCGATCAGTGGGCACGATCGATCAGTGGCTTGTATTTGACAAAACATTTTTGAAAGGATTTTTGAACGATCAGGCTTGGGCCTATGGAATATTTACATTCAATATGTAATTGTTCTAAATAATAGACAGAAGATGTTTTCAAATTGTTGCATATCGACTTCGATAGACTATGTTGTAAATGATGAAAGGCATTGTCTAACACTCTAACTGGTATTCAATGTTCAACAAAACAATATAGGCATTGGGGTGAGATCTCCTGTTAAATCTTGGTCTAAGAGTTTTTGTGCTCAAGCCAGAACAAACAAGTCCTATCTAATAGTTCTTTGCCGTGATGCTCTATTTTTTTCTTCTTGGTATTTGAAGATTTTTTTAATCATAGCGTTCAAAATTGCCAAACAAGATTGGTATGGACATTTTATAAAAAATAAACTTTATGACATGTCAATCAACCTTTTAGTGAATCGTACAGACTATTATGCCAGTTCAGACGTTTTTTGATAATAAATTGATAATAAATCGTACAGATTGTTTATTAGTTTTGGATATTGAGACTTTATATACGAGTTTAGTCCAATTTTCAAGTGATTTCCAGTGTAATATAGAATTTTTGTAAGGTTTTTATCGCAAATTGGATTCATTTTTGACTCATTTCTCAATTTTAATTTTGTCGTCATATTAACATAGTTTTTCATGTCACAACAGTTGCTATTTTAAACAAAATATCACTCTATTTCACTGCCAAGGGAGCTGGGTCTCCCATTATATTCTTTATTTATTTTTATTACTTTTTTTTTGTGGTTTTATGTAAATATTCTTCTTGTTGCTCCTACTGCTGCCTTATTTTTCTGTCGCGTGCTACCTTGTTTTGTAATATTCTACTCTTTCATCTTTCTATGAACACTGAACAGCTTGTCATTATGTTTCAATTTTTTTTTTTATATTCTCACCGACCTGGCCCTAATTTTGAGATATGATATAAATAAACATTGTTTGGCTAAAAACAGATTTTTCGGCTTTGCCTGTGAAATGCATAGAGAAAAAAAACTGACGATTTGCTTTTTTGTTATTAAAAGTCTAGATGCCCGGAAAGCACATTATTCTCAATTTTCTGCTTCTATGTATTACTCAGTCGGGAAAATATCATAAGCACCCGCTTTGTTAAGTATGAGCCACTGATGGATTGCTTGCTTCGCAGAAAATGATTTCTAATTGGGGTCATTTGCTTGACTTTCTGCTGCAGTCTGATTCCCAACTAGGGTTGTCACATTAGAGTATTTTAACCAATCGTATTATTCCCGTGACATATAATTTGCAAAATTTAATCTACTACAAAATTCATTGAAAATTTTACTAAAAACCTATTCATGTCACAATTCTAGGAAGTTTAATGCGATGCGAACAACTACACTCTAGGCGGAAAACAAAGAACTGAACCACCATGGTCATCAACCACTTTATTCTCTCTTGCTCACTTCTATGACATGCAAGGATTAATTTAAACCCCGTGCCTACAAGGCTGGCATTCGGATCAGTTTGGAGCCAAAATTAAAAATAGAAGTTGCATTGTTTCTTTCAATTTTTTTAATTGCTTACTTTTCCGAGAACTTTTAGCCGTGTCCATGTTTGTTTCTGGGACGATATTTTTTCCAGTGCCTGAGATTTTGGTTTGATATTTTGTTAAGTTCAGGTTATAAGTGGCAAGCATTTCTGTACCTCTGGCAATTTTTAATAAATGGAAAGTGCTTGAATTTGACAAGATTGGTATTTTGACTAAGAGGTGACATTTTGAAATGTGAATCCAATAGATGGTTGATTATTTTATTTACGGATTACAGTACCGGTAGTTGTGCAGCTTCTCGGTGCTTGAAATAGTATCGTTGTGGATCGGTAGCTACTAAGTAGGTATAGGGGAAGGTTTATCCTACACAGTGCAGAAAACCTTGTCCTGCATCAATGCTCAGAAAGCAATATTCGAAAGGACCAGCCTCGACCACCCAGTATTACATTGAAGGTATTTGCTTTTTCCCATTCAATCGTACGGACCATGGTTTCTTTTATTGAAACTCGCTCTGCGCAATGCCGTAAACAAGAAAGAAACCGACTCTGGGCCACTTTCGCGATAAAGATCTAGCAAGAAACGTACTACCAACGACTTAATTTTAAGCAGAAATCATCCCAACGATGCTGACATATCATTACCATCATGGACCACGTTTATACAACATGGTCGGAATACGCTCAAAAGTATGAAACGCTAGTCCACCTAACTAACGCCAAGGATTCGCCAGGTGGCGATAATGACTCGCAAAGTGTGGCCCTATCACACATGAAACGTCTTTTGAAGCCACCTTCGTTGTACCAATCGGTAACAACAAGGGTTCCCTTTAATAAGCCCGTGACTGGAGGAGCGCAAGGTGGCAATGAACTCATCCTCAGAAAAAGTTCTGTCCTTCCCTTATAAATTTCTTCGTAACATTATGGACTATTTTCAGAATAATTTCGGCAGTCACTAAATTTTCGAAACAAATATAAAATTGTTTTAGGAAATGATAATTTTTTCGAGTCTTCCTTTTGCTGTTTATGACAAGATGTTCCAAACTTTTCTCGCGCGTATTTTTTTTCGTATTTATTTTATTTTAAATATATATAATTATACAATATCTATAATATGTATATTATATAAATAAATTTTGAGTAAAATACTTTTTGTGGCCATCTGAAATTGCACGGACAGACATAATTGACAAGGTTGACGGGATAGCCCAGTTGGTAAAGCATCAGGGATAACCATATAGTTGGTATTGCTCGTATTTTCCATAACACGTTTGTAATTTTGGTACGCAATTATACTACATAGTTTTTGCGCACACGTGACGGTTTTTACAGCATGCTTGATTCTTCATTATCTATATTTGTGGTTCCATATATTACTATATTCATATTCCTACTGTTTTGAAATAAGGTCACGCTCGCTTTTCGTACTCTTTTTTTACATTTATTGATCGAATTTTGTCTAAAGCTCCAAACTCAGTTTTTTGACAGTTTCCATTTTCTCGCCTTTCTGGCAGATGTTTCCTTTAATACGACATAAGAATCTCTATCAAAGTCAATGGAGGTTCCAGATAAATCTCTGTGAGCAGGACTGAGGAAGTATGAATCACTTTTAACATCATATTGGTATGTAATCACTCGATAATCAGCATATGGGTCTCTAATATTGTCTGGGTTTGTGCCACGGGCCAACGTGATTTTGTGACTCTCTCCTCCTGTATCCGGGAATGTCACATAAAGCAATCTTTTACCTCGCTGTGGCTTAAATGCAAAAACAAACTTATCCACTTCATTTTTTAATCTGAAGTAATAAAAAGTGTTTCGTTGACCAGACGTAACGATCTTCACAGCATTTCTTTCTGCAGTCCAAGTACGAGAGTCATGATCAAGATAGATATCTAAAAGGAAGAAGTTATTGAGTAGACCCACAACGATTGAAACAACATACCTAAAAAGAAAAAACTCGATGCAAAGCTGAACCGCTTTATTAGATTGTAATGAGAGCTATATAATGCCGACGAAAGGTGTCAAATCTTGCGAAGAGGGAATAAAAGTAAAAGGTAAATGCTTTTGTGCCAAAACTTGCAAAAATTTCTTGGTGTTTTGTTCATAAAATACATCGTTTTGAGGGCAAAATGCTTATTTTAAAAATATCGCTGTTAAAATTCAAAATCTTGTATACCCCCACCCCTGTTACTCTTTCAAAAATCTCGTCTCTCGGTTCCGCGGACAGATAATATTGTTGCTATTGCTTGCTATTAACCAATCAGAAATTTTATTTGGTCAAAATGTGCCACAGATAGTCCGTATTTGCGCCGCGTTCTATCTGTGACACATACTTGACGGAAATATTTAGGTGAATATTTTCCATTAGTAGGGCGCGATTATATCAGAGGTTCAATACTAACAAATTGTAGAAGTAATTACAATATCATTTCGATGCCAACATTGGTATTTGAACTTTATGATGTATATTTAATTTTACATCCGACTGTATAATTTTAACTTTATAACTTACTTATACTCGTCATAACAGTTTCTTTTGAATAAATTTCATTTCACACCACAAGATATCCTCACAAATCGGAAACGATGTCCTTGTAGCGCTACTATTTTATGCGAAATATTTTTGCACATCATGTCTTTGTATGTTTTATGTGTATTAGTTTGTAAGCCAGTTTCTAGTCTATTCATACCCCTTTATCATGTTAGATTGGATTCAACGAGTTCCGCGTGCAGTTATGCTCGGCCGAAGTAGCTAAGCAGTGAAAACAATCTCGTTTCGAAGTGAATAATGCAATCGAAACAGTCCGATTTTGCAATTTAGATAATATTTCGAAATAAGTATATGAATAGGCTCACATATACACCCTTCCCCGTGGGCAGTTACATCTCACGTCAAATGAAAAAAGTGCCCGCCTGAATTGCTATAACAAAATATTATAATGGTCCCGATATTGGTGACATAATATCTCTATTCTAATAATACCACACTCTTCGCCAGAATCCTTGATTCGAATGACGAAGCCTGCAGTATTTCCAGTTCAGCCATCAACGTGCAAAAATTTACCTGTGTTAAATGGTGCTGGAAACATTTTTCATCGGTTTAAATTGAAAGTCATTTCCAAATGTATCGAATTGGACTTTCGAATCAAATTTTGAATCACCGCATTTCGTATAGAATCTTTCCGAATTGTAATTCGATCGATAAAATTATTTACAAAATTATAGAAACCGGTCAACTTATTACTAACCAATGAAAAAGGGGTTTTGTCATGTATGAATCACTGATGGATAGCGCCGTTCAGGCGCGTCGGCAGAAAAAACTTATTTAAAACATTTGTCGAATCATCAGGATCAGACATATATCGGAATCGACTCGAATCTTGAACTTAAGTTGCATCTTAGTATAGTAATATTCTTATAATTTAGTCAATAGTCTTTTTGATGACATTAGGTGCTCTATTATGTCTCATGATAACATGAATACAACATCTTTTCATAATGTGCCTGGAAGACAGGCTTGACACCGATGGCTCAATCGGTAAAGCGCGGTCGTTATTGTCGGAAAATTCGTTACTTGATCGTTTCTTCACCGAGCGTGCTCTGCAACAAGGCACTTCGCGGGTAACTGTGACATAGAACAATTACACAATCACTACAAAGGTCCATAACAAATATCTGGAAAACCAAAAAACATAACGGGCTGATTACAAGTTTAACAATGTCAATTCCGGTTTCATTTATGCAAGCCAAAGAACAAGAGCAACTAGTTCAAAACTTAAGCTATACTCTGGTGGTAAACAATAACATATACGACCAATGATGTAATTTCGAAAATTATATCGAGAAAGTTTTAAAAAATTCCCATGACCTCAACAAAAATCCATTGTCTGTTTCAAGTACGTAAAAAAGTTTAGTGTCATATTAACTACGATGATAGACGATTTGAATTTGAAAAAAATAAAAAAAATTCAGTTTGGGACTCAGAACTAAATGTAATAAAATTTTCGGAAAATTGGAATGGGTATTTAAATTGCAACACACCATTCACTAATAAAAATTAATTGAAATTGCTGTTTATGCTTCAACGGTTATTTTCCTTGGTAATATTGAAATAAACAACAGAATCGACTTTTCCGATCTTGAACTGTTGATGGAACGCACTGCTGAGGTGATACACGAGTAATACAAGCAAATACAATATATTACCAAAATAAGCTAAATTTTTGCGTGCCTCCAGCTCACAACAACGCGTTATGTATGGCCTTGTCGTTTTGCTTAGTGGTGTATTTTCGAAAAAAAAAATAAAAAAATTCCGCACGCCTCCGGCGCGCAAGTTTTGATACAAAAAAACTATACTTGTATTTTATATATCATCCCAAGACAACTTCCGCCAACTTTGACAACTTCCGCAGCCACTGCCTATCCCAGTCAGAAAACATATCGAAGCATGCTTTTTAAGCATGGGACTCAATGTTGGATCTCACTAAATAAACGCATCTTTATCTCATGCTTGAAAAAGCTAAAAAAAAAGTGCTGGAATATAACAAATGAATCAATAAACAGAGAAATGTCGTCATTTCGCCAATGACGTAATTATCTGAATGTGATGACGAAGAATACTTACGCTGAAGCATAAATTAGAATTGAATTCAAAATATTACGAAAGTAACCGACTAATATTACAACATACTCAAGAAATTTTGTTCGACCGTCATTATGATGCCACCAATTACTTCGATTGCGGAAATTCCGTATTGTGAGTATCACAGAGCAAATGGGATGAACAACAAAAATTTGAATAAATCCAATAAGATATAAATCTTGTAGACGTGTACATGGGTCAAAGTAATAAATTATGTCCTGTAAATACAAGCGTTAAAACAGACCTAATGTATTTAGTGCGTGACATATGAGGCTACCATAAGAAAGCAAAGTTTTAGATGGTTTTACCATCGCCCAGGGCGGAAACCACCCTCTGCATTTCATTATATCGTTTAACCTTCTGTCAGTTCACTATATTTGGTAGTAGCTCTTGTCAATAATTGTTTTCTATTAAGCGCTGCTTCCAGCATTGCTTAGAGTGAATTTTCAATAAAAAAAGGCTTTCGAACTTTACAGTGAGCCTCAACACTAACAAAACGACTATTTTATCGGGAATGTAACTTCTTTGTTTTCGTTCCATTTTTTGAAACATTTATAAGTAAATTTATATATATAGAAACATTCGTTGACTTATTTTCCTGTTCTATATATATTTTTCTTTTCAGCTCTAATATACTAATCATTTCCCGCCTCCTCATGCAAATTCCTGAGGAAATGTATTGCAATGATGTTTATTTCCGAATTATAGTTTCTGGAGAAAATAAAGAATCCAGTATCCGGAAAGTATTCTCCTACTTATTTACATCTAATAATTAGTTTCTGGTGGTGCTATGTGTCATTAAAACTGATACATTGGTACTATTATTGAACTTCTGCATCATTTACTGGTCAACCGTACCAGGGAATTATACCAATAATGTTTAGTTAAGTATGATTTATCTGCCGACCATGCTTGACAAAATAAAAGTTTAGTTCAGGAACCTCGGAATGCTCAAACAAAAATAAATCTAATTCGACTAATTAGAAATGCGGGAGTTAAATAGATCACAGTAGGAAGAATTATCGCGATAATTATCTTTTATTGAAGCTACATGCCAGCAAGCTTGTTTTCATTAATTCACTGAGACTTTACACATCACTTTTCGTGCAACAGTTCATGTTGCTAATCTTAAATGACGTCACATATCGAAAGAAACGTACTTCTAATTGGCACTTGTTCCAGCAGGTAAGTTCCAAAGTAAGCCCGAAGAAACAAGGAGTCGATAGCTCCTAATACATTTCACGTAGACGGGTGTAAAAAAAGGCTTGTACCTCACGTATTCGGGAATGAAACAATGTTAATTTTGCACGATTGTCGCCCAGGCTGTATGATGTAAGGCAGTGGTAGCTCACAAATAACCATCCATTGTGAGATTGGCACATGAAGTCGTTATACCAATTTTGTACAAACCCAATTAGAAAGAAATAACCTAACACGTTTCTGCCAAGTATTTCTTATCTTTTCAGTGTAAACTTGACGCTGATTTTAATATAAAAAAAATTATCCCTTAATATATATTGCGTATTAATGCCATGATGGCCCGTTTGCTATTCCAATAATATTATGACTAATAATGGCAATTATAACCACGCAATTGTGTTTGATATACCTACCTGACAAAAAGAGAAAAGAACTGTGATGAACCACAGTTTCCCAAAGGAATCACAGTGCAGTAGAATTTACGGAACGCCAATTTTACAGTCGTCTGCAAAAGATATAAATCTACTGCTGACGAGTATACCAAATTATAGCCTCCAGTAGGATAACCAACACGGCCGTTGTGCTATTAAATGACAGCATGGGCAAAATGGAACTAATGCGTGGTGATTCCTCTTCAATATTTTTTGTCTCCCATAGATTTCTATTACGTGCTTACGCATGCGTAATGTGTACATCATTACAATAAAAAGAAATTGTCCTCGATTAGTTGTCTCCCGGTCGTATTTCTTCGAGTGTGAAACATAAATTTGTCGCGCCTACCGGCATAAATGATGAATGGGATGGCGCCATTGCACCACCTGGCAAATCGAAAAAGTCGCTGAATGGCCTATCAAATACTGCTTAGGAATGTAGAAATCATACTTAGGAATGTAGAAATGATACTTTTCGATAATTATGTAGTTTCAGGCCCCGAAATCTAACTTCAAATACATTTTCGCGCTTCCTGGTCGCTTTTTGGACTGTTTTATGTTAGCTTTTACGAAACTTTTCTATGTACCGCCCCTTATTACATCATAATTTGATCACCCTCCTCCTTTTTACACTACCCAGTGCCCTAATGACAAATATAGTAAACAAAAATGATGAAATGAATGGTGTAAATTAGTAAATTTACTGCAAATATCTAGCAGTACATTGATATCATTTTTATCTTTTGTAGACGTCTGCATCATTATTTCAATTTTTCCTGGGGTTATTTTGGTCACGAGAAATTTCATTTAATAAATGCGTATTCACTTGAGAATTTACTTTGTCATACGTCGCTAACATTTGCCTTGGGCGTTTTATTGCTTTTATAAGTAGAAAACTTTTGATGAAAAAACGCAGTGGCGTTATCCGGGAACTTGAAGAAGGCAAATTATGACGTTGTAATGAAGGGCGTATGAATTGCGGTAAAATATCCAAGACAGTGCAACGAAGAGGCTCTAAATAAAATGTATTTTAGTTTCTGCAACTTAACGCAAAATTCAAAATTTGATCTCAAATTTTTTTCTCATTATTTCATTTGTTATCCATAAACTTTTAAGAGTTATCGCAAACACGAAATTCTAGCAATCAACCGTTGGTTCTATTGTATCATTCCCGAGTCCAAAAATCTAATGTTGAGCCAGTTGATACACTTTATGAACATGGTGTACTATCATGTTAAAATTTTAACAATGGTTTATCAACTATGCACAAGATTAGGGTCATCCCCTTTTAGTTTGATTTGAATGGTATTTGAAGTTCGCTATATAAATATAATAATGTTTATAATAATGATATTTCAGATGAGCAAAATTTCTGATATTTTGCTATATTTTCCCTTGTTGCAGCAAAGTCGTGATTTATGCTAAATTTTACAACGTAAAATGTGGCATATATCATGATTTTACTGGAAAATGAATCAATTTAGGTATAATCGAAAAACGAAATTACTTTTGAACAGAATTCTAGAATACCTGGCTATTTTCTTAAGGACATCCCTACACAATATGTTTCGAGTACATCATGTTAACAAAGTTTTTGAAGAGCTCCAAGATTAAAGCTCTTAAGTGTACAATGACTTGAAGTATAATTCATACTAAGATACATCAGGTTTTAATTGGCAAGGAATAGAAAATTTGTTATATTAATTCAATTGTCGTTCTCTAACTCCCAAATATAAACTATACACCTGACAAGTCAATTTGCATGAAGGCGTTTTATGTCATAGTTTCTGCCAGAGTAACAGGCGACATCTAATTTTATTGAAAACTATAGTATTTGGGAATGGATTATTAATAAAAATAAATCAACATCCTGTCCAAAGCTACTTTGGTATCGTTTAATTGGCAAACCACACGATATTGTTTGAAAATAATGATGTCATGCAACTTTCATAGTGGCAGGCTTGCCACAGAATGCGTGACAATACTAATAGGGGAAACATGTTTCTGGCAATATTTAAGCCTAGTTATGCATTCGGTGTATATTTTTGATATGTTTTTCGCTGTTAAAGTTTTAATAAATCTTTGCATTACTTGGGCCACACTTTAAAATGAAAATATTTATACCCCACACTCGTTCACACGTAAATGAGTGTGTACTCGACGCCTTTGATGGAAGAAGAACGCAACCATAATTCTCTCTTACGCGCATGGCTCGTATGTATATAAGATGTTGCTCTGGTACATAACTCACAAATACTTTTTGTAGATCAGTACTCTAAAGTGTAAGAAATTCTAAGCAAAGAATTCATCGAAAAAGAGAGGTAAAAGAGAAACATTGCAACAATCATCCAACTGAAAAACACATATTACGAGGAATCAATTATGACATCGGCATCGGGGTCAAATTTGTTCTTTTTGCAAGGTAAGTGTTTAGTTAACTTTGCGGGGACAAGCAAATTGAAAAGTAGTATCAAAAGTATTTACATTCGCACCTTTCTCGGAATCTCGGGTAGCATAAGTTGATTTCAAATGCCGATTACGAAAATTCTCTCACGAACATACTATTCGTCATACGGTAAACCAAAAATTCAAACAAAAATATCAGTAGAATTTGGTTTGGAATTCCTGTAGCACCAAAATGTGATATTAGCAATTGATTTCCAAAAAAATATCGAAAAAGGCGTGTTACATATGCTAATTAATCGTCTTTGATAATCTAAACATTATTATCCATTCAAAGTCAATATATATCATGATGTAATTATTTCCTTTCAGATAACAAAAATCTTGTTAAAACAACGAATACAGATATTGTGGACTTGCTCGATAAAACCAGTCTGTCCGACATGTGTGAATTAAAACATTCTCTTGCATCCGAACAAAGATATAGTCCCACATCACTTCGTGGATTCCACAACAACTCAGCTTGCAAACCTGTTGCCGACATCAAGTCAACATTTTTTGAAAAAACGACTAAAACTTGCGTCTCTGATAAATTGGAATCAACGTCAGCTTTATCTTCAAAGTTACAGAGCCTGCCTATTTCCGACTATATTACCGATTTTATATCTCAGCGTCACAAATATGACACGAGTGATTATGAATCATACTGTACGAGACCAATTAACGAAGAAATCGTAGAATCAGTCGCAGCACCCTGCCTTGAATCCGACTTCAAGTTCAGTGCCTTACTACGTCACCCAACAACAGATGCTCATTGGGGCGTGTCCGAGATCCGCGACAATGTTTCGATAAAGGCATCTACGAATGTTGATGACTCAGGTCTTTATGGATGGAAATTAGACGATAACTGCTATGTTTTCGGTTTCCATGATGGCGACAAAGTCTATTACGTGAAAGCATCTGAACCAGGTACTTCATCATTTCCGCATCTCATTCTATCAAGTGATGACGAGCACCCCAAAGAAATCAACGACGTGACAGACGACTATCGCTGTTTTTCATTCGAATATGATGGCTCAAGTAATAAACGTCACATGAGGCCGACACACAGCGATTTAGAAGGACATTGGGTGGGATTTGATGAATCAGAAAAACTCATACTTTTTAAAACAGAGATGAAAAATGCCACATCGTGGTTGTTGAATGAATAACCGGATCACGACTAACATCGTGATATATCATAGCCTGTTTACCTATCTCAGACATACGTAAATAAGCATCCCAATCAGGAATTTAATTTTGTCAAGCATGTATCGCAGATGGACCGCGCCTTAGTGGCGCGATCCATCAGTGACTCATACCTAACAAAAGACATTATGACTATATTTTTCTGACTGAAATAAGAGTTGGCGAGTTGGGAGCAAAAAGTGTTACGCATGCAATGCACGAATTCGGTTTGGATGGCTGACAACTGACGAACAGTCGAATATCACGACAAGACGAAAAACACGATTTATAACGACAAATGCCGCACGAAAAATTTTATTCACGGTTTTCCAATTTATTGACATTTCATGCTTGAAAAGCAGTATTGGTACCTAGAGCATTATAATTTATTATTTAAACCATTTCAGTATTTACACATTAATTAAAATGTCTTCCATATTTTTTGTCATATTATAACTATTTATTTTCTACCATTTATATTCCGTCGTATAGCATTTAGTACATAAAATTCCCTTCGAATATGAGACTGAAACAGTGTTCTGTATGCAAACTACAATGTACACTGAGCGAGAGTTTCAATCGCGGAGACGGCATTGTCTTACAAAGTGATGAGATGATATACGGTCATCTGTGGCTCGCGCTTGACAAACTAAAATTTCCCACTTCGAAACACGGACAATGGGTAGAATTTATATTTTGAGAGTGCAGCAATATTTGAAGTCAGTAAGTTTACGCCGTATGGGAAATACTAATGTTGAGCGCGACATTTTCTTGTATCGGGTGTATATACCGGCAATACAAAGCTTTAATCAATTGAATGCACCCCAATGGGAAATATTTTGTCAAAGCATCTTTTGTTAAGCATGGGTCACTGATGGATCGCGTCGATAAGACGCGGTCCATCTGTGGCGCATGCTTGACAAAATAAAAAGTTTTATTGAGATATGCTTTGCAACTTAATAAAGAAATTTGGATTTTGGTTCCATATCTATGCTTGTCACAATCTGAGTAAAGTCCGACAGAAGGAAAAAAATCCAATATTATTATTGTTTAGTTCGTGATACATGAGTAACTCACGGGCTACAAGCTACTGGCGGGAAAATTCATCAGTAATCCATTCTGTATAGGGAACACGGTTTCGGTTTATTTTTTAGATTAGGAACCTTATTGTTTGGATCGTCCCATGACCATGACGATGGATGTATTTTAAATAAAATATCGGATAGGATAATTTCAGATTGGAATCCTTTAAAATATCGGATTCTAGGTTAAAAAAACAATCGCGAGGTTCACTAAATGGTCACTTTGTCTATTGGCGATTCCATCACGAGGAATCCATTATGACAACGCAAAGAAATACAGGGGTGTATTGCCGTTTTTATTTTATTACCCGGAAGGTAATATAACGCATCATTAGGACTACTTCAGGTGTATTGTGGCCTTTATTCGAAGGCATGTATATAAGAACGTTGTTGTTATGCATTTTTGCATCTGGTATTTCTGGTGCAATTTAAGTTTTCTTCATATTACCGAATAATGCTATTTATTTGTTCAAACCATACAGACGCATTCCTAATTGAGATGACCATTAGCTAACATTCAACTCCAAATTGCCTAAATATATGATAACATTCTGGTGTTTCTGCTCTGATAATTTACTTCTAAGTAATAAAGTATGATTTTGCAAAAAACGTAATAGTGGTGCTTACTGGTTAACTCAGTGGCATAGTTGGTCAGTTGCGGATCCAGGTGGAGGTTTTTAGAAAACCATTTTTAGAAAACTTTCGCAAATTCATTTTGCTGGCTCTTTTTGTTTATCTCACCCTTAGGACATGTATTATTGTTTCGTTCTCCATAAAATTTCTCATTTTCAAAGCATATTTTTGAATGTTGAAAAAATGTGCCCTTCCCCTAAATTCTTTCTGGATCCGACATTTCTTCCTACGGTATTGTGAATTTTCAATAAAAAAAGGTCAAAGCCCATCACTGATGCCAACGATATACTCAGAAATTACACCTTGTTTTTTATAATAGGAATTCTGCTTATCCCGTCGATTTTGTTTTAGCTATCTCAACTTTCAGTATTACTGAAAAATGCATTTAAATTATGACGTCATAAACTATCTGCTTATATGTATGCCCCCCCTCTTCCACAATCTCAAAGTCCCAATGACGCCACTGTTGGTGACAATATAACTAAACTCATAACAACGTGCAGTTGAGACGGGGTCCATCTGTATCTTGCGTTCTAACTGAAAATAACTTACCAAATTATACAAATGGCGGAAATACCTATTCAGATTTCAGATTGAACATTTATACGACTAGATTTGAATAGATTTGAATGAACACCATGTCTATTACCTCTATATATTAAAATGTTTTATGTCAATGCCGACAGCAAGATGGCACTCGTGAGGAATTAAACGTTGTTATTTATTAGAACACTTCTAGCGGTCAAGGCCAATGGTTATTTGATGTGAAATTACAAGGAAACTAGAAGGAGTTGGATACAACTCCATAAGGTTGGACAGGCTCGAAATGGAAGGAAGAAATATATCATAACTCCACTAATAAAACAATGTGTAAAACAATGACATTTAAGAGCCACACTTCACAAAAGATGCTTGGACAAAATTTCCCGATTGGATAAGAATCGAAAATCTCTGTCAAAAATTGAATTTTGTCAGGCGTGATCCACGGAATGGAAAAGCAGAAACTGCTCAATAAGCGTAAATATTACCGACTGTGGTAGAGTATAATAGGTGGTAGCTGCCCTAGATAATCAACTATTTTTTCTTTCCTCCTACAACACGCAGAAAATATAGAAGGGCAATTTTAATTTCGGATTTCAAGAGTTTCATATTTAGAAATACCTGTTTGGTTTTGAATTAATTATGTATATATGTCATTATACCTAGTTGCTTACTGACTTTGGCTCTTGAACGGCCAGATTTTTCTTTTTTGATTGAATTAGCAAAATGTTTCCAAATATGGTCATACGATGACAACTATACATTGAGGTAAAAATTTTGAAAACGAGGCATAAGATATCATTCATGCCTAAATTGGTGCAAAGGGAGAAAGCAAGCTGTTTCCGCACCCGCACATCAACGTTTGCGTTTGCGTTATTTAAACGTAAACTTGCATGAGCTCCCGAATAAAAAAGCGGTTGTAAGAACATTCGTGGACTCATGTTGATCTGTGATACGGAACACCATATAAACCGTACTTTAGTGCTCGACTCCCGTGTCGTGTGCGTAGACACGCAGACTCTACATTTAATAATAAATACCAATCAGAAATTTTATTTTGTCAAGCATGTGCCACTGATCGATACGCTCTGGCAGCGCGATCCATCAGTGACTCATTCTTAACAAAACTTATTTGTACTGAAGTTTTCTGACTGGGATGCTGGAAATAATAACCATTCTACGACGTACTGATATGTATTTTAAGTAATCAATTATCAGGGAAACAGGTGAATAGCACAACGTAGTCTGTAAAGTCTCAGAAGTCCAAAACAAGGCAGACAATAAATAAAACTGATCCCATGCAGACTAGCAATCTTACAGCCGTTTCATGACAAGGTAGTTCGTTCATTTCCAACTGTTTTTGGTTTTGTCTACCGTGGTTAGTTAATATAATACCACATTCTTAGAAAATAAAATATAACCTACATTGCAAAATTTTCATACTGGTATTCTCCTCTCAAAACTTTCATTGTGTATATTCACTATCATCGCACGTACATGCTGGGATTTTTTAACAGGAAACCGAGTTCACAGAATTTCTAACTCACATTGTTATAAATATGCGTATAATGTCATTGAACAACTAAATAAGGTTAACTCTCTCGCTGATTAAAAAAGGTTTAAAAATAGGGAACGGGAAAAATGGTTGAAAACACCAAAATTGGGCACTTGTTCAACGAAATTTTGCGAGCAAATTTATAGAGTGAATTTCATTATCTGTTCTGGCTAAAATGACGTGGAGATAGAACCATGGACGTAAGAACCTATTCGAACAAAACACACGGATGTGTTGGTGACGTCACTAAGCACGTTTCCCGGGTTTTAACTAGATAACCTGTTTTTAATCCACCTGTAAAACAAGCTGTATCAAAAAGGCTGAAAATATATTATTATGTGAGAACCAAAGAGAACGAGCTGAAGCGAGCTCATTTTCTTCTCTTACCTGAAATGTGGGCTGTAAACCTCTGAAAAGTGATAGTTCAGAAAGATATACAGAAATATATATTCGATTAAGCGATCCTATAATATAACCAATGACTATGGAACGGGATGGGAGTGCATGTCCCAACCTCTCAAGATTTTGGAATCTTATACGAAAAATCTTTCAAATAGGCAAAACTTTCACGCGCCTCCGGCCCGCATATTCATATTCTAGTAACTTTTTTTTACCAAAAATAGTGTATTTTTCAGACAATAAGCGCGAAAATTGCTTTATTGATATGATTTACTCTGCGACACCCACCACCTTGGCAAAAAGCATGTTTCATCTAAACTATCCTTATTTGAATAGTGAATAAGCTTGCGAATTCTTCGTGTCATATCGAATAAATTTTGCTCTCCCAATTGCACCATTGAAACAGAACGGCTCAGTTAAAGGTATAAGCTTATGAAATTACCATCCCCAGTCGAAATATAAAGTTCAGGTGAACGAGATCTGCTTTTCACCTTCTTAAGTAAAATCTTCAGCTCCAGAAGGAGGATGCCACTTTAAGATACGAATCGATTCGGATGCGTGTCCGACTCGGGGAATTAAAAAAATAACGCAGGCGATTCGTTATGATAGGCCGCTCCGATGATGCAATCCATGAGTCACCCGAATTTCGTTTTATCTCGGAGATTGTTACGCGATATTGAAATATCTTTTAAGCGCATCATAGCGAAAAAAAAAATCGGAATTTAACTCTTCCGATTGTTCACAGGTCAAATCTAAATTAATTCCATTGTAACGTTGATATGAATAATATTTGATCAAAAGCGGATCTAGCGGACGTATCAAGAAAGGTCAAAACGGGTTACGATTAGATTATGATGTGTGAAGTGACGTGTGACGTATTTCCCAATTTTTTGATGACTTTTTCATTTGGTTTTTACACAATCGAACGCTATTAGTAAAGTTTCGCTTCGCGATCTTTTGTCGAGTTCAGATCACTAATGGGGGCGAGGTCTATCTGTATCTCCAGCTTGACAAAATAAAATTTCTTATTTGATAGTGACGTAACAACGCAAATATAAATCTATGCCATTTAATTACTCCCGGCATATTTCGGGACTAATTATAAAACAAGCCTCCGCGTAGGTGGAATTTTACTAACCGATTGTTTGTACACGAGTTTGTTTGGAAATCATAATCTGTAGTCTTTCGAAGGGGAATATGAATTGGGTTGACCGATGGGAGAACTACGTCATAATACATTTCATAATTTAGAAACTTGATTCTAAAAAATCAATCTTTGCCCTTAAGTTTACCAATATAATATAAAAAAGAGAAGTTGAAAGAGAATCTTATTATCCGGTAGGTCAATGGTTTGACCCAAGGCCGTTTCAACACCTAATGTTATGTCTAGAAATAAAAGTCGCTGTTAGCTGAATACCCTATCAGGAAAGCAGCATTTAAACATGTATTATTAAGCATTGGTCACTGATGGTCCATCTGTGGCGTACGCTTGGCAAACAACGAAATTCCCGTCTGCTGGATAGTAATGGACAACGTTCTCGCTTATAGAATTCTTTGGATATGCATTGTAATGACCCATTATGGGTTCACAGATTGAACGTATGAAACTGGAATTTTTGCATCCATGTGTGTTTGATTTAATTTAATAATTTGGGAGAAAAGGTGGTGACTTATTACCAAACCAATAAGAGAATTTAACAAAATGAGAACAGTCAACAAATTTGTAATAAATGATGACTGCAAACAATGTTATCAATGTTTAGGAATATCTGGACAATGACGACGGGCACGAACACCCAAGGCCCATGCGCTGCAAACATAACATGAGAAGACAAACCCCAAAGCTTTCCTGCAATTGCTATGGAATGTTGACTATCTGTGACCACCCACGTCTGGCTCTTCGAGGCCCATGATGGATCTGTGCTTCCGTCAAATAATTTTTTTTTGTGCTATATTTTGCTTTAGTATCCATTTTTATCCCCATAACAGTTTTCATATCCATACCTAACATAAATTTTGTTTTGTCGATCATAGGCAGAAGATATATTGCGCCTAATCGGCACGATCTCTCACCGACTAATATGACCTATTGCAAAACATATTTGCTCCGAATATCCCAATATACGTTTACATATGCCTACAACCAGACAATTGAGACATAATAAATACCGTCTGTGAAGATCACATTTTAATAAAATATCCTCATTGTCAGCAATAAATACAAGTTTTTATTATATGTGAAAAGGAAATCATTAAAATTCGGTATCCAAAATTAACGGCAAAATTGACATTTTGATGATCTTATGGAGCTTTGTGTGTGCGTTATTTTTGGAGAATCAAAGAAAAATCCAAATTTGTTTTCACGTATTCAATAACGGGATACGTAATGAAGTGACTTTTTTTAAAAAAAACTTATTAGTTAACACTTCATTTATGATCAGAAGGTTATTCTTCTGTATATAACAAACCCTTGCAGATTGTTGCTGGGTTTTGCTCAAAATTATTCATATAAAATGGAAAGCATTGTTTGACAATAGCTATAAATAGAATAGACCCTAATATGGGTTGCTGGTACTTGAATGTATATTGTTTCGTTTTCCAAAATAAAATTGCTACCTTTTTGTGTATGTTTTTTTCTTTTTCTTTTTATAAAATACACCGCATAATTCAAGTTTGAATTTAAATGAGATTTAAAATAGGAAAGAAAACTCGTCAACCCAGAGTTGAACCTCGAGTCCATGACGCAATTCATATTTGTAATAGTTCATTAAAAAGCGTTTGGGGTTGTATAAAAAATTTTGAAAATACAAATGGAGCTCTATAATCACAAATTTCTTCAGTGACATGATCCGTCAGTGACGCATACATAACAAAGCATGTAACGGCAGAAGTTTACCCCTATACATCGACCCTTTCGTTATAATTTTAAAATAATATTCATTTTAATTATAAAGGCTAAAACAATATAGGAATATTTTTTTATTTATATTGGAGACGTGGTCCATGTATGACACATATTCGATGACATCCAGTGGCTCATACCTAACAAAATGTCAGTGCAAACAATTTTTCTCGGTAGGGATATATAAAGTCACGAGTTCGCAGCAAATAAGCAACGAACATCTCATTCTATGCTACTTTCGTGTTTATTCAGATACAATAAATACTAACACGCAACTTCGTTTCAAGAAATCTTTGGAGATTCAAACAATGCAATACGTTTTATTTTTTTTAGGATAAAAATAGATCAAATTATGAAAGTTAACCGACAAAAAAGTATCTTTAGGGGAATCTTTCTATAAAATGACGAAATCCATACAAGTAGATTAATAAATACAAATTTATAGATTGCTTTAGATCTGAATCAGCAAACTGTGGTCATCCTGCCTTAATAGTCAATGTTAAAATCCACTGAATTTTTAGTATGCTATTGTTGTCTAGAGTCACTGATGAATTCCACTTTCTAGAGTGTTTTGTTGTTTTTCTTCGAATGCCATCTATGCTTAAAGAATTTAATTTTATTCAAAGGAAACACACTTCCATGTTTTCAATATTCAATAAGATATATAATTTGAATTCGACTAATTTAATTTTTTTTTCATCATTTCATTGATGCACCCACAACTGCTATAACGTTTATTTTCTGCGTAACGTGTTATTTCTATATCTCAAATCAGCAATTGAAATCATGGAATTCAATTATTGAAATTCACCCTAAGTAAGGCCGGGATCAGCGCATAAAATGAACCCCCTAACGGCCAATATAATATAACTGCACTCTAAGCGGAAAACATCCCGAATGCCCTGATCGATAGTAAAATCATCTACCACTTCTATGTTTCCTTTTAGTCACATCTTACGACAGGCAGTAAATACGTTAGGACTATTCTAAACCCCGTACCTACATGGAAGAAAAGAGAAGCTAAGAAAAGGATTATTAATAGTATATTTCGGTCAGTGATGTACAGTCTTTGTCTGGCGTCATTTTTTGTTCATATTTTTTTAAGTCTATCAGCACCCCGAGCAAGACCGTGTATACCCGCAGCCACTTATGATCGAACAGGATGAGTTACGAACCTTCCAATTCGGCCGCACCTGCCGAAGTTATTACACCCTGGGTTGAGTGGCGGGTATGGTTTCGGGACTCGAACCCGAGTTATTCAACCTGCGATCCCAACAAGTCAACAAAAAATAAAATAATTGTTAATTGTTATCCTACTAAATATCCAGTTAATTCAGAGAAGCTATAAGCAATCTTCTGAGTCACCGAGGTACTGAAGTTCTTTGTAATTGGCTCAAACCGAACACACCGAATTTTATTTTGTCAAACATGAGTCACAGATGGAGCGCGTCTGGTCGACGCGATCCATCAGTGATCCATGCTTAACCAAAACAATTTTTCAGACTGGAAACGCCCAACAGCCTGAATTTTCAAAACAATTGTCATATATAATTTAATATATATAGTAAGTAAGCTGACAAATATGGTAGGTTTAAATTTTTAATATATCAGTAAATACGCAAGTTTATGATAACCATGATTTGGGGTAACCATCGCTCTTAATCAACCCATTTCGGACAAATGGGAATGGGGACAAATGGGATTTCGGACAAGTGACCACTAGGTCACTTCTGTTTCCATTTGACGTCTATTGATGTTCACAATTTCAGGATATGCGAGGTCATGTATATACGAGGTCATGGTTATACGATCGTTGAGTCATTTGCTCTATGGGTTTGAGTTATTGGGCCAACGCCTAGGAGTTTAAATTAACAAATTGTAGGAATCATGTTATATTTAACTTTATAGCGAGCTATATATGGTGACCTGGAATAGTATATTAAACAATAAAAGCTCTACAGCATATTAAAATTGTCGCCCATGAAGTCCTTATTGAGTGGTTCCTACGTAAATTTACGATAACTACAATATGCCTCCACGTCGCATTTCGAAAATTAATAAATACAACATGATATTTTGAATAAGATAACTTATTGACACAGAGTTATTAACACGCGTAAGTGTTTCGCGGGAACAAAATGTTATATGATTTTACAAATTCATCAAGGCAGACCATTTGTATCACCCGCATTAGATTTCGATAAGATGCACGGATTTTATTTAATATAATATTCAAAAATTCCCATGTCTCGGATACATGATTCATGAGTGGCCCATACAAAACAAAACATGTCGTCTCAAAATAGTACGCATGTACATCGATTGTCGTAATTTCATTCTAATAGTATTGATCTGAAAAGGCTCACATCAATTACAGAGTTTATTTTGTAAAGCATGTCCTACTGATGATTCTCCAATACTTTTGTATTTTTTCGGATACAATAAATGTCAACACTTGGTTTCAAAATTTTTTTGGGAGATTGAAACAATGCAATTTCTTTGAGTATTTTAAGTTGAAAATAGGAAAAATTACGAGGTAGCAAATTTTGGAGTATATTTGCGTGAATCTCTACTAGTCTCCCATATTGGTAGTTTGGATATCCAACGTCCTCCAAAGTGTGTATGAATGAATAATCTGAAGTACTCTATTTTCTGTCGTAGTGAAGTACACCGGATCCGCAATTCTATTTTGTCAAGCTACTTTACTCGACTTTAAAAGCACATCCGGAGCGTTTCCATTTGGAAACTTCACGCTCTGAACACTTCAGTTCGTAAATTCATGCCGAACACTCAATTCAGGGTATAATGCTTGAGGTCATGACGCAATCAATACCTTGGTTCAGGGAGCGATACAGTACATTGGTACATTGTGCATCTACGCCGTATTTCAAAAAATTATAAATGAAACAGAATATATTTGGATAAGATAACCCGAAGAAATTTTATTTTATTGACACAAATATTACGCGTTGGTTGCGCAATATTTTAACTGCATTTTGAATAAACCGAATCTTATACAACATGAGAAAATTAAAGTAAATTTACTGGTCATTTTCCGTAATTGAATATTTTGATCTGAAAAGCAAAGGAATATTATGTAATATACTCTTGCTTTTAGCTAAAAATTTGATTACATCAAATATGATGATTCTTAGATAAAAAAGTTCTATTGGAAAACATAAATCTTAGCTTCAATAGCTAATATACAACAAAAATATGTCCCATCGAAATTTTCCATTTCAACTTAGATCGGGAGAAAAGGGGTCTGCAACGCATGAGCGAATATGTGACCTGACATTAGATTCATAACATAAGGTGGATTTCCCGGAATTTCCGGTACTATAATTTAACCTCTAGTTGAGAATAACCTATTCTCGCCAAGCATGTGCCATTGAAGGAACGATGATGAGGCGCATTCCATCTACGGTGCATGCTTGGTAAAACAATTATGGATATACAATAACTCAATTACAATATTGAAAGTAACACTATAACCTCAAAAATTACAAAAATACAAAGGGAGAAAGCAAATATGCTGATATGATTATGGACTTTCCATAAAAATTGACACTATCGTTTACTCAGAGCACGCACAGAAATTCCAGAAAAGCTATTTCAATATCGATCCATTATTAGAGATATTTTTAAAATTATTACGATATGTAATTAGTAGTTATTTTTCTTATTTTACTAAGAGCAAAAGATTATTTTCTCCAAAGTGACTTGATGTAAGAATGGTGTAGGCCAGCGGTCTGAACCGTGGCTTTCTGCCTTAACGGGCCCCCATGTGACACTATTAAAGGGTTGAGGGGGAACTTGATTGCAGCCAGGGTTTTTCGATTTGGCTGTTAAAATGGGAAACAGTATTTGGTTCGATGCTCCATTATGACATCACAGATAATATTACAGTAAAAATTAAACGATAAAAACCAAAAACTACAAACAATCAAATATGATAACGGATTTTCATAAAAATTCACATCATCGTTCTTTCCGAACACTCAAGGTTTCAATATTCCAAAACTTATTATATGTGTTAATTCGTGACGTTAATTCTATAACACTTATACATCATAAAATTATCAAAATCATTTTTGTTGTTGGTGACATGTTGTATTGATTTGAGGTAAGGCTTTTTACGTTGCAGAGTGCACCTTTTCTACAAAATTCTCCCATTATATTAGATCCGCACTTGAGAGCCACGTCGTTTTCTCATCTAGAACTTAAAAAATGTTTAAAAAAGGAATTGGTCTTGTATGTAAGTTATGCTTGAGAACAGACTTGTTAAGCAGGTGGAAATATCCACACACATAGTGCATTTGCATCGTCCGAAGATAGTACAATCTGCAATAACACAAATGTGCTTCTTCACCAACAGCAATTTTATTCTAGCCAGGCAAAGCAACAAATTGAGGAATATAAAAATAATAATATAACTAACAAGTTAACGTGAAATCATGAAAGACCTATATATATAGAGGTCATCAAGATTAGCGATATTGATATTGATATAAGCTTGGGTAGGACCAGATCAGACATTATGTTTTTCTAAGCATAACCCATAGCTGACCCGCGCCTCGGGGGCGCGATCCATGAGTGACTCATACTTATTAAAACATACGCTTGCATTTTGTTTTCTGCATGGCTGAGGTGTTATGCATCATGTGTTGTAAGCGCATTACAATTTTCTTGGTATGGTGCTAATGCAACGATCAGTTTACTTTTTCATAACCACTTTTGGGAGTGGATCACCCTGACCAAGGCTCTGTACTAGCGGCCACTTATAGACGGACATGGTTGTCAAAGTTGTCAAAAAACTATATGATCTTTCCTGTTCGGCTTAGCCTACTCAAGTTATTACACCATGGATTGAGTGGTGGGCATGGATTAATGCAACTTTCAAGCACCTAAGTACCTTAATTTTTAAACTGAATATCGAATCCTTTTAAATCGTAACCTTTGTCGATATACCGATAGTGATGTTGCAAACTGCATAGTGTATAATTCCTATTTTGTCAAGCATGAGCTATCCATCAGTGAAATTTGCTTAACAAAACGTGATTGTATATTTTTTCGGCTATGCGTTTACCGTATAGCACTCAGTTCGAAAAACTCACGTAACTATTGTTATACCGGTGGAAATTCTCTGAAAAAGTATCACCAATTGCCCATAGTTGGAAAACATGGCTCAGATGGTAAATTTGCCCTGATTTTCCATAAATAGTCAAATCCGTCGCCACGGACAACGTGCAACAAAAATCTCATATTATAAAGATACTTTCGAATATCTTTGCTTCCATATTAGCAAATATGACCAAAAGGGATTCTATTTTGTCATTAAAATGTGAAAATGTGTATATCTGTTCTTGTTAAAATTAGTAATTCGTAATTATCGTTTTTTATCATATTAATAAAAGTAAAAATGGTATGTTTGTTATTTACATGGCATTTGTGAGTCGATCCGATTCAAAAAATTATCTGAATCAGGTTAGAATTTCAAATGATTCGGTGTGACTCGGCCCTAGTTAGGAATATCTTACTCGATGGCATTGATTCCATTCGTATATGCTGCCCCTACTATTTTCTTTTGTTAATATTATTAATGACATTCGCTTTCTGCAAACCCAAAGGCAGCGCTTAAGAGGAAAAGATTGGCGGTCATATTATTTCAAAAAACTACTTCAAAATGTAGTGCCAGCAAATGCACTACATGTGGAAAACATCCCTGAAAAGACTGAACCGTTAAAATAAAGAACAGTCGGTGGTATCTTCCCTAAGCGATAATAAAATCATCTGTACGACTTTTTGTTTCGTTTCAGAAACGTCTCTTATGACATGCAGAAAACCCCTGCAATCCTAAATCCTTCACCTTAAGAGTTCGGATCTCATGCAAGTACTTCAGTCTATTTATGGTAGCCCTGTAAGGCCTTCAGGTCTTTGAGCGCTGAACGTTGCTTACTCGATGACAATTTTTCATTTTGCTTCGAATTCTAATATGTTAATAATATCACTAAATATATTACATCACAGGCTACTGAATGTTAAAATAAACGAACCTGAAGTGTTTTTGCTATAAATCATAGCGCACAAGGCTCTATTCTGGTAGCTCTAAAGAGACCCGTTTAATGGACATAATTGGTAACAATTTCGTGATACGGAAAAAGAAGTCGCAACTGCAAGTTTACTTAAATGACATGAGTTTATTTTTTATGAAGAAATGACACAATTGTATAAAGTTTGTTACGATATTTCGGAGCGCAACCAAAACTCAACGAAATAGCTTAGTTAGAAACACAGAAGTAACGTCATAATTCCCAATGTTAATTCAATGCATTGTTAATAAGACTTGTCATGATAATACCGAGCCGTATTACATGCGCATTTATTTTTTTGTTTGATCTAAACCACAGTTTAATCAGAAATCTGATTCTGCCAGGCATGAGCCACAGGTTCGCGGCGGCGCGATCCACCTGTGGCCCATGCTTAACAAAATATTACTGACTGGGAAATGGACTAAGAATCGAGAATGTGGTATATCTATGGGCCATGTTAAACAAAACTTAATTTTTTTTCGCAAATAATTTCGTCATCCCACACCTTTGGTGTACTCATAGAGCTTTCCAA
Organism: Styela plicata; assembly: GCA_963675895.2. Lineage (NCBI taxonomy): Eukaryota > Metazoa > Chordata > Ascidiacea > Stolidobranchia > Styelidae > Styela > Styela plicata. The sequence continues at coordinate 7,759,470 of OZ023151.1, read as the reverse complement.
GTTCCAACAACAGCTTTTCCGGTCGTAAAATGCCTTTTAGTCAGATTTTGCTAACTATAACCATAGGGCCATATTTTACGTTGGACAAAAAATATATAGCAACTGACTTTCGAACACTGCTGGGTGACTAATATTCTTCCACGTGGAAAAAAAACAATAAGATAATAATGAGCTGAGCAAATGGATTTCCAATTTGTTAGCAGTGCCCGACCAGTGACGCAATGAACGAAACTGAAGAAAGAAAAAAAGACAATTTCTCTCTTACTCGGTGCGTAATATAAAACGTGCTTCCTTTCAGACGAAACAACACATCACCAAACAAGTGCGCAAGACTAAAAAATATATATCATCTTCAAAAACGCTGTTTGAAACAAAAAGTCTGTGGATAAAATTTGACATACTAGAGTTTTTAATATAGAAGAAGACAACACTAAAATGGAAAACGCAGGTTCAAGAATACTTATCCATCCAGGTATATATTTTTATTCATATTTTATACGTTGTGAATAGCTTAACGAGGTATTTATATCGGATCACAGATTTTGTATTCCCTTTTATAACAAAAATTTGAACAAATTTCACATTTGTGTAACTTTCGTGTACCAAATTTTGACTTTTTATTTGTAAGATTTCCGGTGCGCACACCAACAAAAATGTCTTTCGCCAAGCACGGGTCACAGATGGATCGCGCCGTCAGTAACGGATGCTCAACAAAACATGTTTTGTCAAAATTGTTCTGCTTTTGAAAGACGTAACTTTACAGAACAAAAAATCTTGTACTACCGACCGGACTTGCAGCGCTGTAGTGTGTACAGTGAATTTAGTTTATGTGTTTGAGACGTTGAAGAATTGCTCTCCAAATACAATCTAGTCTTTTATTATATTTAAACAAACAGAGTGTGGCAAATATGGACAAACATCGTAAACGCAATGAATTGGCTCAGCGTCAAAAAAAATATGATTTGTTAAACATGGGACAATGATTGATCGTGACGACAGGCGCGATCCATCTGTGTCTCATGCTTGACAAAACAAATTTACGAATTGGGCACTCGATATAAAGGTGCCATGAAGTTCACAAATTAGATGATTATTGTACTTCAGTTAACATGGAAAAATTCAATGGAATGAAGCAACAAAAATCCGGAATGGCGGCGTCGGGGTGCAGAGGACAATCAAGACCATTACGAAAAAGATCATCGTCCACATCGATTTGCGAGCTCAGTGAGGTGTTGGTTCCAAAACGTTTGATCGAACATATGCAGACTTCGAATGAGAGAATAAATGATAACATGCAACAGACATCGAACTCTAGTTACGACAAAAGCGAAGAAATGAAAGATTACATCAACCAACTTATTTTCTTTCCGCGACACCGATCCAGTTCAGGTAGTTCCTCTTCTTCTTCTTCTTCTTCTTCAAGTTCCTCTTCAAATTCAGAGTGTTTGGGACCTCAAGTTATTGAAGAAGAGATACAACCTACTCAAACCATTTCAGAGGAGGCTGCATACAAATTCAACGCACAGCTTCGTAACCCGACGTCCGATGCCAAATGGACGATTTCTGAAGCTAGAGAAAGCGGGCCAATTAAAGCTGAATTGTCCGTTGGAAGGTACACATTATACGGTTGGAAACTCAACAACGAAGATTACGTTTTTGGTTTTGAAGATTCTGCTGGAAAATATTTTTACATCAAAACTCCAGATGCCGGTGACAGATCCTATCCATTCCTTAGTTTATCTAGTGCAGATTCAGATCCATCCAACATAACCGATCCATCAAGTGATCTGAGATGTCTTTCGTATAAATATGATCGTTTAAGTAACAAGTTCCATTTGCATCCGTGTCACAACTTGAGTCAAACCGTTGATATCGAGTCCAATGGATACTTGTGTGTTAAAACCACACAGCCGAGATTAGCAAGAGAATGGTCTATTTCTTAAAAAAATATACCATATTATAATATATATTTTTATACTTTTATTGAAAAAGCAAAATAGCATCATCAGATTCAAAATCAATTGCGTACTTAATTGTTGTCAGAGTCATCTGGCTCTGGAAATCAACATATTTTCAAATTTTAATTTTTTTAATAGATCGTTGTAAGCTATATATTTATTTATTCATTTTTTACACTTGAAGTATTGTCAATATTTAATTTTCTTATATTTTTTAATTTTAATTATATTTTATTTCTGAATCGAAGTTCAATTTGAAACATTTCAATTTAGATGCGATTCAGAAAATAATTTTTTTTCAAATTGAGTTCAAATCATTTTTTCCTATATTTTCGCGCCCACATTAGTATTTATTTCTTCATAGTATGTTGTGTCTTGTGTAGTTACTGTCCTGTGGACAATTGCATGTTTACATGTAAATGTGTTCAAATTTATAAATAAACACCATACTAGTAATTTCTTGTGATGGATTTGTCTTGTTCGTTTCCAAGATTATTGTATCGGGTATGGGTAATTTGAACTCATTCAGCATCCTTACATGATGACTTAAAATAATGAAAACTCTGTTTACCAACAAATAGTTTTGTCACGCATGGACCACAGCGGTCCATACTCGATAAAACATAATATGGCCAAAAATTAGTCATTAGCTCAACAGCAGTTGATTGGTTTCGTTTGTATTTAGTTAGAAGGGCTGGCGAGGTTTATCACACCGAATAGTGATATTTGGTTAAACATAAGCAGGACAAAACAAGTTCCCTCATGTGAGTAAAACATTCTTGCTTCTACTACTTCAAAAACCAAATAACGACCGCGCCAGTACTATGCTTGGCGTAAAGTATTTTTTGTACCTACGAAACGACGATATGAGACACGAATATTTTGCAGTACATTGAAATTGGTTATTAATATGTTGTTCCGCAAAATTTGGAGGGTTTCATATAAAAAGATATAGGTGGAAACATAGACTTTTTTCAAAATTTATGAACGTTCTATATGTTTTATGTTTATTATTCGACGCCTCTAAGAGAGTTTCCACTAAAACGTTTTCTGACCAAACAGTGATCCAATGCTCCTATTAGCAAAAATTTTAGTGAAAATTGCTTGTTTTTGTAAAGATATACTCTTCCGGGAGGGGTATGCATTGCATTTGCGTACGCCTGTGCATGTACGAAGTGACGCACAATCCCCTAACCGAATAAAAAAGTTTTTCCATACTATGTTTTGTCGAGCGTGGTTTATCTGTGGTTAATGCTTGTCAAAATGAATTTTTATCACTATTTATTATAGAGATTTCCCCCATCAGACATGGTTGAATAATTATTATTATGCCAACATGTTCCGACTTGAAGACCTGCTGACCAGTTCGTATATGTCAGTGATATTAAATACCAGAATTGAAAAAAAAATAACACGACAATTATTCAATAGTGAAACTGGTAGTAATTAAGATTTGGAAACTGGACCACACAATTGGTGACGAAAAATTGATGGTCACTGCTGCCCATCAGTAAGTTAAAAGACGTGAGCAAAATGGCAACGAATTACGACATGCTTCAGAGTTTGTTCAGAAATCATTTTACAGCAGCAAAATAACCAAGCACTCATCTGTAGCTCATGCCTGACGCAGTGTGAATTCTTATCGCCTAACCATTGGCCACCTCGATGCTTTTCAAATACAACGATACTTTTTGTCCTTCCTCGAAAATTCTCCGAGGTAATTTTGTCTGGAACAAGTATCGACTCAATTTAGCAAATATTTATAAAGAGCATTTTTTTCTTTTTTATAACTAAGCAAATATGTTGTGTATAAATAAGCTTACATTACGTACAGTACTGTTTTTAGGTAAGGGTATAGGGAGTTGTGTAAAGCAGTGTGCAACGTAAGGCAACGTAATGGGAAATTCAGGATCTAAATTACAGACTTTCGAAGGTATGCTTTGTCGTGTTCTATATTATATCATTGGCTGCGTTAATTACAAGTCCGATCTTGTTATTGTACGTACATATGTTTTAATATATAAAATATCATGAATCGCATGGCGGTGTGATACAAACAGCTTCAATTCAACGACTTCAGTGTGTGACTTGACAATAAGTACTAATACCATAGATATAAATTCTCCTGACGTGTTGACCGATTGAATGATTTAATAAATATTATCATTTTATTTGCGGTTGACAGCAGTAAAAAGAGTTATGAAATGCTAGACGCAATGAAGAGGAGAAAGAATTGTTAAATTTCAAAACTTTTAAAAATAGAAGCCGGTTGTGCGATTTATCAGTCAGACTCATATCTGAACATAATTTTATGACTCAGTTACACCCTAGTTTGCTTGTATTTACTAACATGAGTGTTTTCCATATGTGTTTCAGATGACGACATGTATACCAGTCTTTTAAATTGGTTAAATCAAGAGCAACATACGATATCAGAGAACATTCGACAATCACCCAGGCCATTGCTGAAACGAGCATCATCTAAAACAATTTGTAAATTAAGGGACGACTCTCACATCGAAGACGTTCATCAATCACAAGAACACAAAAATGACAACTTCCTTGCTTTCAAGCGTCAGAAATCATCTGACGTACGTTCCGAGAAGAAAGAAGCATTAGAGAATTTTATAAATGAAAACATTTTATTCCCACGGCATCGAGTGGATCCACACCACGAATGTTCAACGCCAGTTAGCGACAAAGTACCAATAACAACCGAGTCAGAGCCTGCGTGCAAAGTTGAAATAACTGGCTTTATCAATAAAATGATTTCGTTGCCACGACAACGATCCAAATCAAATAGTTCTTCCTCAAGTTCCTCCTACTCATCATATTCAGGATGTTCATTTGTCGAAGAAGAAATACCTCAAGTCGAAATTCATACTGAAGAATCAGCATACAAATTCGACTCACAAGTTAGATGTCCGCAATCCGATTTGAAATGGAGCATTCCCGAATCAGGAATCGTAGAAGATGGGCTTATCGAAACAGACTATTTCACTGGTTGTTATAAATTATACGGCTGGAAGCTTGGGATCGATGACGCTTATGTTTTTGGTTACCAAGATTCAAACGGAAAATATTATTACGTACAGACTCCAAAAAGCGATGATTTAAATTACCCATATCTAACATTATCTAACAAGGGCGAAGATCCGTCCAATATAACTGATCCTTCGAAAGATCATAGATGCCTTTCCTATAAATACGATCGTTACAGTGGTAAATTTTATTTACATGCAAGCCACGACTTAAGCCTGACCGTTGATTTCAAGTCTACGAACGGATATCTGTGCATGAAAAGAACTCAAAAAAAACTGGCTAAAGAATGGTCTATTTCAAGTTGAGTCTTTTTATTTCGTTGTTTTCGTTGAAGCCATTTGTTTTCATAAGCATATTTGTAAAAAAAAAAAGAAATGAACGAATTTCTGAAAATAGGTCGCCTTTCGTATTTAATCATTTCATTTTGTTATTTAGTTTGTTATATAAACACGTGTATTTTTTCATTACAATACCACCTTTTTATTATATAAATTAAGAAAAATATATAGCATGAAACTTTAATATTTTGTTATTATCGCCTCTACGTGAACATAAGCTTTTCGTTTATTGGGTAGATTTGTTTTGCGATGCATTACATCATTGTCTTTTTAGCACCAATGCGGAACTGATACTCAATAAATTTTAAATGAACCTAATACACATGGATTGAGTATTGATGCAATGTGTCTTTGTCGTAGGTGTACACTTGTAATTAAACGATAAAAACTTGTAAAATGTACAAATATTAGACTTAGCTATACTTGTCTGATTGTTCTGGACTACTAAACACTATAACAAAAGTTCAGTGAGTTTACCTTTCATTTGGAGTTAGTGTATATTGCCAAAATAATAAATCGCTTTGTTGATAAGATGTATTTATGCCTACGCATAAACGATTGACCAAATAAGTCGATCATATAATTTTGTTTCAATGGCATCGAGTTGAATTACTGTCAGAAAACGGCGATTTTACTGTATTTTTATTGCGGTATATTTTTTTAACAAGACATGTATAATTGAGTATATGATTAATCACTTAGTGAGACGTGGTCAATTGCATCTCGGCAATTCGTGATATTGTCAACTAACTGTTCACTCTAACAAAAATAAGGTTGTTTTGGGTGATTAAGCACTGTTGGTGGTGGGTATACATCAATGAAACGGTTTCAAACTTTTTCATAGCGACTTCTTGGAGTGGATCACCCTGACCAAGGGCCCGTATCAGCGGCAATTATAGACAGACAGGGTTAGAATTGCTAGAAGGATGTAATTTTTTTCTGTTCGACTTGGCCTACCCAAGCTATTTCAGCCTGGGTTGAGTGGTGGGCATGGATAAACGAGCCGAACTCGTCGGGGCTCTAACCTAGGGTCTTCCTAAGGTCCTGCGATGCCAGCATTTCTAACAACCAAATATTGCAAATGAACAATGAATTTGCTTTACTTGTGTCATTGTGTACTTGTTGAAATTTGAGTTGTAGTATGAAAAGGACAAAAAAAAATAAGTGTGGGCAGCTATATCGACCGATAAGCCCTATTTGAACTTCTCTTCTGTCAAGGATGGGTCACAGATGAACCGCTCACATCGACTCGATCCATCATTGACTCATACTTGACAAAACCAGCTTAGACAATATTTTTCTAACTGAGTAAAACCATAAAATAAGGACATTGCGGTAAATTGTGTTTCCTACGTCTATACCTAAGCATAAAAATGTCCTAAATCTAAATCTGGAAATCCTATAAGTTTGTTTAAACAACATCATTTTAAACAACGTCTGTAGGTCATGATGACCGCAAAAATCCCCCAAAACGATACCGAAATTCTTATCTGTCAAGCGATACTCAAGATCGCTACAAAGTACTTCATTAAATAAAATATGGCGCAATATATCTAAATTGGGCCGAATAGGTGATGAGAATTTTTATTTGAACAAATCTGCGCCTGATAGCTTCGATTTATAAATAGCTTCTGTATGTCCGAATATATGATTAGATGTTCTGAATATTTTTTCATTTTAGATGACGTAACTATTTGTAACTGTTTTTTTTTAGTGTTTTTTTCACGAGACTTTTCTTTATATATTCGCATCCACGCCACATAAGGTCGGCCGTAGGAAAAAGTCACACGAAAAAAGTATCCCACAAAAATTAACCCTATTGTACTATTTTGAGATTTTTACATGAATACAGCGAAATATTTCAACCTGCGCACTAAATATCATCGGCTAATCGTTTTGGCTCAGCGGGGAACATGTTTCAGCGCGATTGGAACAGATGTAACTATTCAGAAATCAATATATTAACTAAAATAGCGCCGAATTCTCATAAATTTTTGCACTCGATTGATACTATTTCTATTTCAGGTGGGATGCTCAAGTCGTCGCTACCTTTTGCCAACGCGAAATTCTTTACAAAATACCGTGTACTTTTTGCCATTTCTTAATTATTATTCTTTTAAGTAAGTATTATTCTTCATATTCTGAAGTGTTACTTCTTTTCTCCAATAAAAAGCATGACCAATAAATAGTAAAGCAAAAATTCACCGAGGATGGTCATACACAACGCAAAAATAATCCATAGATTACTATTTTATTATACACGAAACAGTCAGAAATGCATTTCCAAAAGGGCACTTTTTACAGACATGGATCGCGCCACAGGGCGCAGTCAGTCTGTGACTCACGCTTGAAAAAAGTTTCTGCATAGAGAAAGGCATATACCCGTCACATAATCCCCAGGTGTTCGAAGTAATTTTTTTACTCTGAGCACGCACACACGCCAGTAGCTCTCCGTCATACATATTATTATACTATATAGGTATGGGGCGTCGATATTGGTTTTCAGAGTTTTTCAATATATGGACTTAGGCATAGCGTATTTCGAACTCTCATTCTTGACAAAAAGTATTTTGATCAGAAAGAACTGACAATATAAAGTCTATTAGGAATGGAAGCCGTCTTATATTTCGCACTTAACAAAACGTAAAATCTGAAAAGAAAACATATGAAATACTTGAGTACACACAATGTCAACAAAATTCCTCACTTCGTCCGTCAGTAAATATTTTGACAATCGCGTAATACCACTTTTTAAGTTAGCGATAAAGGCGCGGACCAGTGATGGATTGCCTTGCGTAGTCGCGGCCCATCGCCGTCCCGTACTCTCTAAACCTAAATTTGGATTTAGGAAAAGGAAATAAAATTTAAATACGTGTGGCCTTTCCAACGAACGTGCACTCTTTAATGTTTTCCTCGAGATTGAAAACATTCGATTTCGAAAACAAGACAAGTGGTGAATTATATTTCAGCTGAGAATTAGGTTTCCAGAAATTTCTACAGACAATACAAACACTAGCAATTGACCGCATTGCCAATTATTTTTGCAAAACTTCTGTGGCGAGCAACATGTTTTGGAAACCCAATAAACACATTCATTTTGTCAAGCATAAGTCACTGATAGACCGCGCTTGGACAGCTCGATCCATCATTGACTCATACTTAGCAAAACGTAAAAGTATACAAATCTTTTTCACTGGGTCTACAGACTACTTTACTTCTTCACAATTACTGACGGCGAAAGTATAGAAGTTCAGTTGAAATTTGATATTTTTGTAAAATAAACTAAAACTTATCGCACGGCATCGGTGCGCATTTGCGCTAAGTAAAAATCTGTTTATTTGAATTCCAATGAGGCAAAGTGAAAGTAAAAAGTTTTACAACCATCTTGTATTTTCATTTTGTATGTGTTGGCAATACATGAGTGTTTTCTCGACGGCACAATTGTTCTTTGTGTCATACCTGGATTAAACAAAAATTGCATTTAAGTACAGCAGGCAATATTCTCGGAAAAGCGATGCTCAAAAGTCTTGCATAGAAAAATTAGTTACCAAAAATATTTTGAGAAGAATTCTTCACAAAGGCATTTTCCATTGTTTTTATAGAGCACTTCTTGGAGTGGATCACTATAATTGTTCTGCAAAAGCACGATCGTGAAGTTGCTGCGAATGACTTGCATGCGAATGACCCACTTGACAAGAGATACTTTGACAGATTTTTGCACTCGGGGGAGCTGACCTGGAATATACTATGGAGTATAACATATGTAGTATTGTATTATTTTTCATTTCAAAATCATGTACATATATATATATATTATGGTGGTGGTTGCAAATTACATTTATTTACAAGAAATCAGTGATGTAATCTTATGCAATGACGTTTGTAAGAACACGTGTAACGTGTAGCTTCGATTTCTATATGAGAAACATTTTGTTCAAACGAGTTTGCTGAAGTCGGTATATTTGCTCAAGGCATATTTGTTGCCTGCTTGCTTTTTCCTGTGAATAAATTTATTGTGATAACATTCATCAACGCAGGATTAACTCTATTTCACATAATATATATTCAAATCATCATGATACAGTACAGATTCAATTTGGAAAAATAAATTATTTACGATGTTATTTTTTCCAAGGTCTCTGGTGTGTTTTCCAGTCTGAAATAATATTTTGTCAAGCATAAGTCCCGGATGGACTGCGTCTTGGCGGTGCGATCCATCAGTGACCCACGCTGAAAAAAACATGTTTGGTTCACATATTTTTCTTTGCTGGATGAAGGATAATAGCAGGCGAGTAAAAAAGGAAAGTGTTTTCGACATGTCACGTCACTTGAGTTTGACTTGTATCATTTTGACGCGGATGAATACATCAGACTAATATGATCGCTAGACGTGCTTAGACATACATGTTCCGCAGATGGATTGTCCCTCATAGATGCGTTTCATCAACCTTTATGTTTTTAGCGTGTATGCAGCATGTTTAATACGTAAATGAAAATAGGATTCGAATGAGTCACGCATTGTCATATTCATTAAAAACATTAAATTAGTCAGTGAGATAAGTGACGGTACCGCGTTATTTACGTCATTTAGAAATACTGATTACATAGATAACCAAGATTGTGATTCGGTTTATTTTTAACGTAATTAAACAGCATGGGCTCTAGAATAGTCACAACGTACTCCCTACGAGTCGTAACAGACGGAAACGAAAAAGTAGTAGATGGTTTCATCATCACCCAGGGAAGATACTGCACTTTACTTTGGTCATTTAAGTGGTCATTAGTTGGCTTCGTTCAGACGCTGTTTTGGGGCTTGCTTAGAGCAAACTTTAATAAATAAAAAGAGCAGGCAAAACCCTGTACGAATCCACTTTCCTATTTTAAAGCATAATGTAGATTTTGGGGAATATTAAAATCACAAAATATTTTGTTCCAAAATGAAATTGGCAGTATTCCCCTACTTCCTTGGTTTTCGTTCTCATTTTGACTCAATTTTCAAAAAAATGTCGTCACCAATTCACTTTGCGCAATTCGAATTGATCCTGGAGCGACGCTATTTGTATATACTGGAGAAATGTCCTTAATTTCGTCTGAAATTTTTCTGTCTCCACTTATTATTTCTAGTTTCGCGCAAAAAAATTTCAAACGCTGCAAAAAAAATGCCTGAAATTGTATTGCTAAGTATGATTCAGCGGTCTATCTAATCTATAACTTATGTTTGACAAATGAAAAGGGCGTGCGCTTTTGTGAAGCCACATAACAATGACCTGGAACTGACAATTAAAAAATTTCCTAACGGAAGTGGTGGGATAAAATCATGCAAATAATTAAGGTCTTGCAACCATTTTCATAAATCATGATTTGATAGTTGTTGCTGCATCCAGGACATAGGAACGGGAAGTCGGATGACGCTTTTCCGTTTAAGCAAATTAGTTTTATAAGTTTTATTAGTGACTAAGTAATGAGATGATTAGATCATTAATTATAAAAGTAGAGTTAATTCAATCAACGCGGGCACGATCCTAATTATTGCGCTTATGTATATTTAGCTCTGAAGGTGTGGGTTTTTAAAGTACGTATTACCTCATACTGCCTCAAAAAAAAGTGAAAAGGAAACAAAGAAGTGGTAGATAATTTCACCAATGCCCAGAGCCGATACCACTCACTGCACTCGAAAGATAGCTCGTCTGCTTCCTTTTAGGTGCTTCTTCCTATTTTCTTCAGGTCAACTTCATTGAATAAAATTTACGTGGGGCGCGCTGGAGGCGTCCAAATGAAAGAAAAAAAGTGAAAAATAGTTTTCCTATTACCATTGCAAATATGCTAATACCACTCATTCACTAACGTATTCAGGTGCACTGTAACAAAAATGCATTAAAACTACAGTAATTCCATTCGTTATATTGAAATTAAGCCACAAAATCGACTTTCTTGACCAATTATGAAATGGCGATGGGACGCAACGCCGAGGTGCGGTCCATCAGCAGCTCATACTTGGTATAAATATTATCGAATATCATCGTCTAGACGTTTTCAAACCGACAAAAACTATAGCATATAAAATCCTATGATTTGTAATAGCAATCCGTTATAGGATAAGTAACCGTGATAGTCAGTCACATAAAAATTCATAATATTGGCCATTCCGATCCAGTCAGTTGTAGGTCGTGGAAACGGCGTAAAGCACATATTAAATAGTAAAACCATCGTTATCACGTATCAAGGATGTTTTGACGACTTTACCTAGAAATCACTGAAGCACTGAACTGCTTGCTAGCTCAAAATGACGAAATCGGTACACAAAATTTACGTTGACGTATTCATACGTAGTTGTTTGATTAGACGACAGTGACCTCGTGGGGAATTCAGTAAAGTATAGAGTAAAAGTTGACATGGCATTGTCGGCTGTGCTAATAATGACGAATATCCACGAAACGAAAATTTAAAATATTTCGCGCCCACACGTTTCGAGTAGAAGATTGATACAAATTCAATGATAAAATTTACTCAATTGATCTCCAAAACAATCCCCTGGTATACCAATCAAATAGAAATTGGTAGTTTCGAGAGTCCTTGAATAATCCAAACATAGCAGACGAATATGCTCGCTGAAACCAGCTGCTTTGCACGGTTTGTACCACAATCAAAAATTTAATTTAGCATGAGGCACAGACGAATCGTGCCGCCGAAGCGCGCATCAGTGACTCAAAAATTAAAAAAAAAAATATATATCTGAACAAACATTTCCGACTGGTGGTGTTTCGGTGGCGTTGAACTCTCATCTCAATCAAACATTTTATTTTGTTAAGCATGATTTACAAATGGAACGTGCCCATATTTAAATTCAACAAGAACATTTCATCATCGCCCATTGAGATACCACTAACTAACTTCCCTTCAATATAGCGGTTGAGTTTGTGAAGTTTTTCATTTAGAGTGCAGTTGCTGATGCTCACTGAGCGGGAGGTCGGAATAACCAAATGCCAATTGTTAGGTGGCCCCCTCTTAATTAAGTACAAACTATGGCAGAATTGCGAAAAGAACGTAAATTTTTCGCACGCCCCGGCATTTTTTTACCAAATTATATGATATGTTTTTGACTAAAACGCCGTATGCTGCATTATGACTCTGAACAGGTAAAACTGAGATTCCACTTTCCTACGTATTGTGATAGTATTTTCACGTACACGGATTCCATGCACGCATTGTCCGTATATTACGTACGCTTGCGTCTTAGTTTCGATTGCACAAACATGCCTTCGCATAAAAATAGAAGCATAGACGGATGAAAAATTGTACAAAAAAGGAATTTTTGCTTCATATTTTATAATTAATTACTGGTAACGTCAACGAAAAATTGAAGTCTAGATAAACGTTGCTGACATTTAAAAAGTCTGGCAGTAATTTTCCTGCTGTGGCCTATTTTAAACACACGACGCTGTTGATTTAATCACATTTGTGAAACATGTGCCACGAAAGAACCTCCATGGCCAGCCAAGCAATCAACGACCCCTGCTAGTCAAAATTAGAACAAAATGAAACTTACAAGAAATATAGTTAAAAGTTCAATATTGCACATTTTTCAGACTACGCTGCTCAGGCAATACACACGCTAATGCCAGAACGAAAACGCATATTTTTTAGGTGTTTTCCCCCAAAAAAACTTTCACGATTACGTCAATCTATCGTCCATTAAAATTAATAAGCGCTAAATGACGTCAAATTGCCACCAGAAAGTTTATAATCGTTTCGACGAGCTTATTCATTATCGCCTTCCGCCGCTTTTCCCAATTCAAAAATTCCTTTGTCACAGATGGACAGCGCCTTGGCGTACTTGTAATAAAAACAGTTTTGTACGAAGTTCAAGTTACGCAGCCCATTATGACTCACGTTCGAAAGCATAAAATATATTGATCGACAGGTTCTTGGGCATCCCACTCTCAGAGGGCAGATAGGTTTTTTATTAGCTTGGTTCAAGTTTTCCATTGGTCTCGAGGAATTCGTGATATACTTAGAATAGGATAAGATCTCGCGTTCGTCCTATAGGAAAGGAAAGCATTGAAGCTTAACCATAGGGCGAACTGGGTCTCGTGCATACACCAGTTCAGAATAGAGGTTTAGGTTTCCTTCCTTGGCTTCACACTTTGAGTGAGCATGGATTGATTGCATCGCCGAGCACGTTACCTAGGTGATTCATGTTTGAAAAATCAAGTTTCGCACGGGTTGCAGTGGCGTAACAAGTATTGACGCATTGAAGACATACCGAGGAATAACGAAGATCTTGATTGGTAAAATGCCGGCGTATGCTATAAACGGACAATGGTCTGATATAGTTATACGGATTATCAGAAAACTTGGCTCCGTTACAAACGTTGCTGACAAATTTTAGCAAAAAAAATTGACGCTCAAGCTTTCAGAGTATCCCAAACCTAACCTTTCGTAGAAAACATTCATAACTACCAATTTGACAGATAGAAATATATTGCATAAAATAACGAGACAAAATCAAATTAACGGATTCAGATATTATCTATAATACAAACATTTTACACGATATGAACGCTGTACACACAATTGCGATTAAAAATCATCAGGGAATCACTTACAATTTACAGCAAATAATGGAGCCCAATTATTCCACCAGGTTGATTCATATACAAGGTAGACATAGCACTACCAGAAAAGAGAGGAAGAAATTACAGTTATGGGTGGATTGCACTGCGTTTCATCTGTGGCTCATGCTTGACAAAATGGGCTTCATGACGAAGGCAGATTGAAATGAACAAATTGAATATGAAACAGATGTGCATTGAGAGAAAGGTTAGAATGTTTTAAACACACCCACAGACTGTTACTAAATGAGCTAGCTGACAGCACAGGTCAGTGGTAATTTATAAACTTATGCAAGTAGGTTCCAGTCTGTGCAATGCGACATATGTTACCTCCGGTTGGGATGTTAGTTACATTACCGTAATATAAAAACTGGAAAGGATAGAGCTAACCAGGCACTGGTGAAGTCTGACACATCCAATTTATTTTAGTTCAGTTATTCAAAAAGCTTCAACATCATCAACACTGCTATTAAATACCAGTGTTGATAACGTTGAAGATTTTTGACAGAGGCTATTAGACTTAGACGTACATAGACACAGTTTATTTCGACACAAAAGGCACAAGGCGCTTGAAAGTAACACTTTCATTGTTTTATATCCAATGTATCTATGCTTATAATGAAATCATTTGTGCATAGCAGCATACATCCCACTGCTTTATCAGGTAGTATCTTTAATCCAGACTCTATTCTTCACCCCAGATAAAAAAGGCATTTGTCCTTGCATTAGTTGGCCCTTGAGTTAATTCAAAATGGAGCAGAGCAAATTAACAGAGAGTGTAGCCACGAATTAACACTGAACTAGGGAGGCAAAGACGCATGTTCTAATGTCAGAACCTATTCAGTGATTTATACAGCCAATATACAAATACCACCAAAATTACAAAAAAATCTTCTATAAAAAAGAAAACAAACATGTTATTTACATGCGAACAAAAACATGTTATTTGGCAACAAAAATGATGGAGGCAACAGTCAAAGGTGAATTTTAAATATCGATATGTCAAGTATGAGTAGCAGATGAGAACATAAGTCACACATACTTAACGAAAATACTGAAGCACACTTTTTAGTAGCAGTTTGTATCGAAAACATAATAAATTGTGTCAAGCATACAATACTTTAAAATTGTCTAACATATTTACTGCGAGCGACTATTGAAGAGTTGAGAAGTGGTATATGGTTTCACCACCTCCCAAGGGTAGATGCCAAAGATCGGAATCTGCACGATACAGTTGTGAATGTTGTGTTCTCCACTCAGGGTGTAGTTGCTGGTTTTTTATTTTATGAATGATATCTCTCTGTTATATCTGTACTTGCTTGCTTGGTGCATTCCAGGTGCTGCTTCCAACATCTCTTAGAGTGAATTCCAATAAAAAAATAAATCTCAAACCACATTTTTCCACAACAAAAACTAGTGAGTGGATATATGTAATTGCATCTAATTGCTACTTTGTTAAAATGAACATTATCTTTGTAAAAAAATATTCATGAATTTTTGTTACATTGTGAATTGTTTAGAAAGAAGTCCTGGCAAATTCCATAAAAAACATTTGGCTTGAATTCAAATTTTGCATCGACTTGTTGCTAGGATGATATCTTTAGAAAAAAGATTCGGATTGGATACCTACCAAATTTCAATGATTCGAAACCTCATCCATGTGATAGAGTGACGTTAGAAGATCAGTTTTTTTCATTCGATTTATTGCATGTTCGAATTTATTTTGTAAATTTTCACCATCACCAAGAGGAAATAGGGCATTCATTTATCCATTTTTGTTCTACTCCAGTCAGTAAATCGAAATCTGTTGAGTATAGATTCGATTCAAAATTATGTTGTTTAATGTTTTATTTTCAAATAAATATTTCAGAAGGTGGCAACTTGACTGTCTACATTTTTATGCTTATAATGCTTGGTCAGTTTCAGATCTTCAGACTGCACACCATAAGCTATTTATTTTGTAATTTTTGTACACATGATTGAGTTTCCTGGCTGTAACGGCAAACTTCTTCCGAAATTCTTTGATTTTCGTTTTGTCAATGTTAATAATCTTTTATTTGATCCTTTCACTTTCTCAAACTTCCGAAGTGATTTTCTAAAAAAAAGCAAGAAAAATTAATTTAACTCATTCATGAATATATGTGATATATAGTTATATGTGGCAAAATAAGCTGTTTGAGTCTTGAACACATTATGGGTTTCAGCGTCCATTCTTCATGCCGAGAATATGTCTTTGGGTGAAATTTTTTCGTTATTCAAAAGACTAAGAATTTTACTTTGAGCCAAAAAACATCGCATGGGAAAGAATTCATGAATTTCAGCTGCGATTCATAGAATACAGTGACTACATTTGTTGTGAACAAGACTTATGCCCTCTACAAACTACTGTTTCAAGTGTCTACTTTGTTCACTTGAATTGAATACAACAAAGGAGAGAATTTGTACTGTTAAAGAAATTCGAATAAAAAAAAGTACAGCTTCTGAATAATTGTACTTTGTATCTATATCCTGAGTCATGAAAAAGATTTCCTTTACGACAGGAAAATGACTAGACCAAAATTTCATTACTTTCCCATAAATCAGCAAAATATTCGATCTTAGTTCTGATGTCATTTATTGCCCGGTTATCTAGACCTTTTGAAAGTAACTTCATAAAAGAAGAATAGAAATATCACCGGTCCATTGAATTTAAAATTTGAATGATTCATTGCTCAGTAGTAACACGAACTGAAATTTTATTTACTGGGAATGTTCTGAACACAAAAGCATTCCTTTTTCCTGAATATTTTTCTGACTCAAAGAAGATTTGAAATACATGTGCTTCTGAATCATTATGACTTATGAAGCATATGTTAGGTAAGCACCTAACATTAGTTGTATTCATTGAACTGGAAACGGGTACATTTTCTGGTGTTTTCTGAAAATTTAATGATGTAATGCTAGAAACAGAGAAAAAGGTCTTTTTGTATAATTTTAGTGTTACGAGAGCATCTTGTGATACGATTATTGACCAAATATCAAGATTGCATGGTGGCTATAAGTAGACCAAGTTGTAATCTTTGAGAACCCCTTGCTGTTTTTGCTGAGATTTTTGGACATTTTTCTGAAATGGTATTCAAAATTCTATAAATTTGATCAGATTTCAAATATTCACAATGAAACTGAAATATGTGTCTGAATATTTACTAAAAATTTAAAGTATAATTAATTTTGTTACACAATGCATTGACCAGTACTGACAAATCTGAATAGACATTCGGAACGTCTGCAAATTACAACGTTTGTATTCCATTACTTGAGGATATCCACAGAACTATGAATCTACCTGGTGGCAACCACTCGCTAGTACTGACAATTGTTTATATATCAACACCCTACCAACCAGTATAAATAGTTGGCACAGTAGGGATGAAGCCAGTAGGAGCAATAACCCCATAGATGCATCAAAATGTTAGTTGTGAGTAGAATAATGTTTTTTACATAAATAGAAAGTGATAGTAAATGCATAAATATAATAATGTTTCGGCAATTCAAATAAACGAAATTGGTGAAAAGTTTGGAATTTAAGAATATTTGAAAAAAGAAAGAAAATACTTAATCAGAATTATAGATTACCAGACTATTTAAATAAGGACATGCCTAGTTACGGTAGCATTGAGTATTAATGATTTTGTTATCTTTCATATAATTTTAATTTCTCTGTATTGTATAAAAATTGCTTTTTATTGAATTTACCTCAAATAAGAAAAATAATATCTGTGTATCTGGCATTCTGCAAATGTAATGGGAGAATCATAAATACTTACGTAAATACAAAATCAGGATATGATATTCTGATGCATGATTTTGGAGGAAGTGAAGAGAAATCGGTGAAAACAGAGAAATCTATCGAAGACTGAGCATCTCCCTGATGACGAACTGCTGCTCGAACTATTGGTGATTCAAGTGATAATCGACATTGAATAGACAGAGCTCCTCTAAAATAAAAAATTATTGCAAGAAATAAATAAAAGAAATGAAATTGAAAGAATTTAAGCATAAACAATATAAATCCAAACATATCATAACACTGATCTCAGTGTCCTAATCCCAGTAAAAAAAAATTCGTACACACACATTCTGCTAAGCACGAGTCACTGATGGGCCTGCCGTCTGGGGGTGGTCTATCTGTCGATCATGACTGACAAAATAAAATTATGTTTGGGCTTGACCTGGTAAGCATCTCAAAGCAAAGATCTAGTTCCTTGATTCAGCAGTATGATCAAACTATACCATCAGGTGGAATGATATTAACAGAAAGCTAATAAGAGATAATTTAAACAATTTAAAAGACATGATCAACATGACACACTAAGAATAAGTTTCAAGACAGTTGATAATCAAGACAACTTTTCAGAATATTTAGCCCATTGTACAGTATGATTTTAGTGCATTCGTTTCAATTAATTTCAAATGCATGCCTCATTTAGATGATTCGAAGCCTCATTTTCGTGACTAGATAAATTCAGCAGAGGTTAAAAAAAAATTCAATTGTACTTTTGTGGTCTTACATGAAACTTTCTTCCAAACTTTCTGAAATTGATTCTGATTTGTAAATGTTCGATTTGAAATATTCTTTATATCCCATTCGAAGATAAAAGTATCAGGAAATAAAAACCCTACTCATAAAATATCACATTTACCCATTTGTTGTTGTGATTTCAACAGTTCTGCTCCACAGTGAAAAATCAATTGCAACTGATATTTTAGTTGATATTGCACCAAGTACTTCAGCTTTCACTCTCAGTCCTGATGCCATTGGTATATGCTGTGAAAGATAAAAACAAATTTGATTGTAGTAATATGTTTGCAATTTTTGTTTAAGAATGTTGTATAATTAGTAGGAATATCGACTTCAGATGAAAACATATTCCAATTTTGAATACAGAAGCATGTTTCAAAATTTTAATTAACTATAAAGAAAATTACAGCTTATCTTACTGAAGAGGAAAGCCGACAATACGGCTAAACCACATGACGAACCATAACCTCTCGTGCACCAGTTTTGAATCAGAGCGAAGTTTTGGCATTTTGCTTGTGTATGGAACATGGTTGGGGGAAGAAGCCATAAGCAGTGCTAAGTGAACTAAGAGAGGTGTCCAACAATAATTGCTCACATGATTCGAACCTACTTCAGAACAATCAGAGATGTGTAGCTCAAAACATATTCCCAACATTTTACAGACCGAGTTAAACTGGCATGCTTCAAATAACTTGCAAAACTATATACCCAAAGGCAATCAGGAAAGTAAATTTTAACCTTCGAAACAAGTGATTTATTATGGAATATTCCTTTTTTGGGAAAGACAAAGTCTTTTGTCGAGTTTCATCTGGTGACTGAGTAGCATATAGATGACAAACAGACAGACGTGCAGAGTTTTGCCTGGTTAGATAGAGATAATATATTTACATGAATATCTTGAAAATAATATATTTACCTGTAAAAAGTCCATCAACATCAACATTGCCTCAACACCTTCTGATTCACCTGAACTACCTTGCCATATCAGCGACATCATATCACCGTATCCACGGAAAAATGTTAGAGGTCTCAACTTCACTCCCATCATAATAGAGGACATTCCAACCATAGAATCATATTCTTCTTCTCCTTTATCTGGTTCACTTCCTGTCAATGATTCTAATCCTTGGACAACGATTCCTGCCTATAATGTGAGAATGAAATGTTAGAAAATTTTATTTTAATAATTAGAATTTTTTTTTTTTGGCAAGCTTTTGTCACATATGGATCGCGCATCATTCATCCATCAGTGACCTATATTCAACAAAAATGTTTTCACAAACTTTTTCTGATTGGTTTGTACTTGAGCGTAATTTCATCAAATCAAGTGTAAAGCAAGGCAGAAATAAACCAACTAATGGACCTTCAATTGCCAATGAGCTATTACAAAATGAAGTGCAGTCCCAGCAACTGCGCTCTTAAGTGGAATCCCAGAAAGGACTGAACCATTATGATAAAGTGCAGCCAGTGGTATCTTTCCCGGTCAAACGTATAATCATATATCACTTTGTTTCCGTTTAGTCGCCTCTTACGACATGCAGGAAATATGTTAGGGCAATACTGAAAACCTCTCCTACATGACTTACTTAGTGATTAACAGGTTGACATTGCAGGTTAAATATCATGTTTTAGATCGGGTGCCAGTGAGTCTAGCTTACAACATCTAAGCCAGTCTCTCAACCGAAAGTGCCAACTCAGTTTTAAATCTTTCTAGCAACACTAAGTCTGTAAATCTTTATATGGCTGCTAGTATACGATCTTGTTCAGAGTGATCAATTTTTATCAAAGTATGCAAGGTTCTGGTTGAATGATATCAGACATTTGCATTTCTTTGCTTTGTATTACGTAAAAATATCTTAATCCATACATTGCACAAAGCTGAGTTTAGATGACCAATAGGTGATATCAAATCAATACCTCAGTTAGTGCAATAGAATTTCCTTGACTGTGAAGTGTAAAATCAGAAGCAGTTCTTCTCATCATCCCAGCATTAGAATATTCCATGAATAATCCATAAGTTACTTGAGAATCCTCAGTTCTAAATAGTTTAATCGTTATGATGTGATTAGCATGTCGGACTCAACAAATATATATATATGGAAAAACGTTGATCATTTATATATGGAGCTTCACTTTTAGTCATCTGCAATCGTTAGGAGATAAGCACCGTAGCACCGTAGGTAAATTCATATCAAATTGTATGAATTTTAAAAAATATATACTCTGAGTCATTCCTAGAGGTGAGGAATTTGAATTACATGTGGGCCATGAGATTGATCAAATATTTTGACAAATATTTAAATAATTAATACCCCCCCCCAAAAAAAAGAAAAAGAAAGCGTTCATATTATAGAAAGGGTTTGAATCACATTTTGTCAGCTCCGACTTTCCACAAATTTTAAGAAGTATTATTTGTATTTTCAAACCATCATAATTTTTCTCAATTTAATCTGTGATTCTTTTAGTGATCCAAAAACATTAGTCAATAATACTAATTATTATAGAACTTTTAATTTGTGGCCTCAACAACATGTTTCATTAGTGGCTCATACAAGATGAATTTCTAGTACAAAATTTCCCACTAGAAAAAAAGATAGACATTAATTAAAACTTACGAGAATAAATATCCAGTAAAAGCTGAAGCCATGCCTGAATTAGCCATTGTCCAATAGTTTGAAACTGTGCTATCCTTCAAAACTTTTTGGAGAATGTCTCTAAAATATATTAAAAGAATGTTTTTCAAAAAAGTCGATATGTTAAAAAAATTGCTTAAGATCCGGGTGGTAGAATCTTGGTTTTCTTTGTGGTCCAGAATTGGATGACGAAAAAGCTTCAAAACCATCAGCACTGCTATTTCATAGCGATATTAATGGTTTTAAACCTTTTTAAAAATATTGAGTTCTACCAAACACTTAAACTAACACTACAAACTTTAGTGGGCGCGATGGCCTAGTGGTTAAACATGTTGGCATCGCAGGTTGAAGATCTCGGGTTCGAGCCCCGGCAATCCGGCTCGCTTATCCATGCCCACCACTCAACCCAGGATGCAATAACTTGGGTAGGCTAAGCCGAACAGGAAAAGATCATATCTTTCCAGTAATTGTAACCCTGTCCGCCTATAAGTGGCCACTGTTACAGGGCCTTGTACAGGGTGATCCACTCAAAGAAGTGGCTATAAAAAAAAAAAAAGAGAGCGTGTGAATAACAGAGAAGTTGGAATTTAACCAGTTGACTTCAGCTATACTGACTTCCCACATTTAGATATTAAGCTAGGATAAGATTTCATTTTTATAGAGATAAGGGGAGATTTTACTTGGGGAGGCTGAGCTGAACAGGAAAAGATTATATCTTTCCAGGAATTTCAACCCTGTCCATCTATAAGTGGCTCCTGGTACAGAGCCTTGGTCAGGGTGATCCACTCCAAGAAGTGGCTATAAATAAAATACAGCTTAACTCTACGGTGAATTACGACCTCTGCCAGTGCCGAGAACCATGATTGCAAATCTTCTGGATGAAACTGATGGACAACTTATCCCATCACCGTTTCCTCCACAATGTGTTTTCATTTATGTTAATATAGCGTATTAGAGAAATAAAAAAAGCAATGTAACTTACTTAGATGGATGGTTTGTTTTAATAAGATCAAATATTCTTTGATTAAGAAAATTTGACAATTCTTTTGATGTTTGTTCTGGAAGAGACAACATAATGTTTCTGACATCTCTTTCTGTTGGTGAATTTGACAGAAGTCTGTTTGCTGCAGCAGCTCTGATAGTATTGTCGTATTTCTTCAAATTTTGATGATAAATTCTATTCATTGTGGCGCGGAACTAAAATGCAAGTTTTTAATAATAAATTCCAATGCATGGTTTCATAAATATTTCAAATAGTGCAGTTCACAGTCCATGAAAGATGAAAGCTGGTGTATGGAAATTCCTCACCGGCACATCTGACCTATTCATTTAATGACATTCTATCATCGCCTTGTGGTGAAAAGAACCGTAAATGTCTTATAAGTCAAGACCTTAAAAACCTATGATAAATAGTTTGCTTGAATGCAATAAGTGAAAGTAAGTAACTACTACGTTTACTACTCATGAATCCCTTTAGAGAGTATAGTGTTTTTAAAAATACCTCATTGACTTCAATTTATTACCCTGTTGCACCAACCTCATCTCCAAAATCTTTAGTATCAAAAACAGTGAGGGCAGTCAATGCATGATGACAAACGAGATAAAATTTGCTGTTTTCAGCTAAATTGACAAGTTTGTTGATGAATTCAGGAAGTCCAGTATTTCTGGCAATTAATATATAAAGATTCTGAGTATCTTCTGTTGTGGATTCCATAAATCCTTGATGTATAAGATTGATAACTTTTTTGGGAATCTGTAGAACAAGAATTCAACACGTTCACAGTAAGTATGTTAGGAAAATTTAGTTTGCAAAACATCATTTGAAATTCAATTATTTTAGCTAATAGGAATTACCGTATTGCTTTCTATGCATATTTGACTGATTTTGCGACAAAATCGTGATAAATTTGATATATATCATGACTCTACTGCACTTATGTTTTCAAAAAGATGATTGAATAGGAACTGATAAAATTGTTGCTTATTTTGGAATGATGAAGCAAGGGAGTTACACAAACAAATAAGTGCTCATATTATTTCGTGGAGTCTTGGGCCTTAAATTCAACACATCTTATGCACTTTAGAATAGTCCTAAAGCATTTTCTGTATGTTGTAGGAGGCGACTTAATGGAAGTGAAAAAGTAGTAGATGGTTTTATTAACGCCCAAGGCAGATACCACTCACTGCACTTTACCATTGCGGTTCAGTTCATTTTGGGATGTTTTCCGTTTACCGAGTGCAGTTGTTGGCGCTGCATCGTTTAATAGCTCTTTGTTATTAGGTGGTCATTATTTGGTTCCTTCTAGGCACAGATTCCGACCTTCCGTCCCAGAGTCGACATCTGCATCATTGCAGATAAAATGTAGTTTTGTGCTTTGTTCAACCAGTCCAGGCAAAGAGAAAATTTGCATGATTTTTTTCCAAGCATTGTTCTGATGAATTTCATCACTGAAATTACATTTTATATCATTTGCCAATAAGCATTTTACTAGAGTATAAAATAGAAAGCACTTATATAAAAGGTTTTAATTATTGAATGGTTTATTTTAAATGAAAAATAATCTATAAACACACCAAGCCATCATACTCACTATGACCCATACTTTGTTGCATTTAGTCAACAAATTTCGCACGCCTTTTATCAATAGTTACAAGGAACAAATATACATACCTCCCTTTGACAATTTCCTGGTACTATTGCACAATATTTTTTTAAGACCGCACCCATTGCCAATCCAACAGTTTGCCGTACTTTGGGACTTGCAATTTCACCTTGGTATAATTTCTGTGACAAAATGTAACATTAAAATTTAAAGTTTTGTATTGAAGTGCTATTAAAAAAATTATTAATCCGGTATGATATTACTGTTATGTACAGACTTGATTGGTGGAAATTGAACAGCATTTCGGAGTAAACACAATCGTGAAGTATTTTTTTTTATTAAAATAGGGTTTAACTGGGAATTGCCGAAGAAATTATTCATCGAGAATGGTGCTGGAAATACAATATTCATAAATTATAAAATTATAATTTTTTACACTCTAGAATATATCATAAATAATGACCATGCTGCAAACTGGGCAGAATATGATAAAATATCAAAATTTTTGTTGACCTGTAATGTTGAAACATTACTCTCTTTATATAGAGAATTTCAGCATTGTTTGAACAAAAACTATATAGACAGCCAAGCCATATGTAGAACTTTTTTTATCAAAAAAATATTTCATTGTTGAAAAAACATGAAATGCTAATCAACATAAATCATGTTGAGAACTAAGTAATCATAGTATAATGACCCACATAGAGATCTTTGAGAACATTCTCAGATGGATGAGATGAAAATGCGATTCCTGTGAGTGCTCTTTCCACCAATCCAGCCTTTTCTTTATCTTTAAAATCCAAGAATTCAATCAGAGCTGCTTGTGATGCATCTGTTTGAGCAGTTGCAAGGATGTCAACAATTGTGAACCTGAAATCATAGTTATTAAACACACAGTTATTGTATGTGATTAGTCATATTCAAAAATGAACAGTATAGAGTTGAGGGGTTTGAAAGTCTCATGTGACTTTTCTCAGATATGTCGAAAAAGCTTATAAATCATCTTCGTAGCTATTGCACTCCTAAAAAGTAGCGGGCAACATCAGTTAATACAAACAAAATGCATTTCCATGCAGTTGACGTTAAATGAGGTCTTTCGTTTTGTATTGAGTGTTTATGAGCTCAACCAGATACAGTATTTTATGTAGATTTGAAGTCAAAGACAGAACTAATCCGCAAAAGACTCAGATTTGACAAAGAATATTACAATACCATTTTTATATCTAAGGGCATGATCAAACAGACTTAGAATGAAGAGTACATGATTGATTTGTTAATATGCTTTGTCGGGCATTGGGTACTGGCTGCTAGATTTTATAACAAAGAAAAAACATGCAGGATGTATCAAAACATGAAAATATACTAAAACACAGAAATTAACTCAAACTTAAATTATTCAAAAGTAAACTGTCAAAATGTCAGCTATGCTACTATTCGGACACCCAAAAAATGGATTCCATCAGAAGAACGGTAGAAGGTAATATTTCATGTTATACCTTTCATAAGAAAAAAAAGGTCTCTTTCCAAGTATCTGGTGGTTTGACAGTAAAAAAAATTAAAATCATCAATTTTACTATCCAATAGCAGTGTTGATGGTTTTGAATTTTTTTGTCTATCTGAAGAAAATAAGATTGATGTTTTAGATACCAAAACAATAAGATTCTGTCACCTTGTTCAAAGTAGTAATTTTACTGAAAAAGCCGACTCACTGGATATCTTGAAATTTCTTCTGTTTCAGTAGTTGTGTGAGCATTTCTTTATCTGCTTGTCTTGCAGCTCGTACTGCGGTAATGTACGCTTGTGCAGAACTAACATTCGCCATATTTACCTTCGATAATTCTTTTGATAAATCACTAATTATCTGAAGAACCTGTGAAATAAATTCAATCACATTAAATCGTAAACTTAATCATCAACATAGGTTAGGCTTAAGTCAGTAAAGATGTTACAGTGGGTGGACTGGACCCTTTCAAGTCCTTAATGACAATAATAAAACAAATATAATTATATCAGCAACAGCTTGTCCCAAAAATATTTTGCCCTAAATAATGCAATCATTTCCCCTTGATCTTTTGTTTTATTTGTTAATAACCCATCGCCCATGTACAATGGTTTGAAATGATGGGTGAAATTTTCTTGGTAATTTTGTAAACAAATAAATAATTCTTAACTCTGGGGAATGAATACATTCCAATCATGTTTTGTTTCTAGCAATGGCTAATCGTCTGAAAAAATGTCTGTATTTATTTTGAAAACTCTGTGAATGAGAAAAGTAATCTTCACAGTTCAAAACTGCAGTTTCATAACAGTGTTGGGGCCTTTAAAGATTTCTTTATCCCTGTAATTTAATACTGAATGCTGATTCAACACTCTCAGTATTAAAAATTAAAATATTAAGACATATCATAAACTTACATCCAAACAACCTTCAGCACAATTTTTCACATCACGTTCAGATATTAAACTCATTCGAATATATTTCTCCCCAGATTT
The DNA here is from genome assembly GCA_963675895.2 of Styela plicata. Lineage (NCBI taxonomy): Eukaryota > Metazoa > Chordata > Ascidiacea > Stolidobranchia > Styelidae > Styela > Styela plicata. Next base: position 7,733,230 of record OZ023151.1, on the reverse strand, counting down.
TCTTCTTTCTGTTGATAGAAAATGTACATAAATATGTCAACCAACAAAAAAAGGTTTATGGGAGGGGAAGACCCCAACTTAATTCAAAGATAACATAATAGTAACTATTAGTGTTTTGAGCCTGATTGTTGTAGATGGATATTTACATAGAATGTTCCTGTCCATTGACAAATGTACGTTCATAAAATTTCATACTAATTTTCAAATTTTTTATGCAGTTGTGGATGTAATTGGATGTAATCAATACATTAACGACATGCATAATTAAACATAATAAAACGAAGAAATGAACATATGAACATTAGACTTTTTTATCGAATCAGTGTGACAATATCTTACAATTTTCTCGGAATCCTTCAAATGTATTACTATTATGTGGAACATAATAGAGATAACAGAATGAACATTTATACAAAACTTGATTAATTACCTTTAGCAAAGGACTTCAGTGCTTCATCCTTGGTTGAAGATGTAATAGAATTGGTTTTTTCAATAGACAGTAGACCAAGCTTTTGTCTAGAAATAGGATAGGGATGCTTATGTTTAGACTAATGTTATATAAGGCATTCTGTTGGGGTGAAGCTTTAGAATGAACCAGAAATGATTTAGATCAATAGTGAATCTCAGTAAATTTTGTATCTATTGTAATTTATATAAAACATGTGTAAATAATGTGTAAATATATACATCATGTATACATAATTTGGTATAAAAGTTGGGAAAAACTGGGAAAATTAATGATTTTATAAAATAGAGGTCAGGGTTATTCTAACAAGATGCCTATTGGGGCCAGATAGTAATATCTTGTTTTTTTATCATCTGACCTAATCAGAGAAATGTGTCCAAACGTCTTATGATGAGTATGAGTCACTGATGGATTGCGCCGATGAGGCGCGGTACATCTGTGACTTGTGCCTGACAAAATAAAATGTCTGATTGGGGACACATATAATCAATTTTCTTTACTGATGCAAAAGATTCAGCAAATCTGCTTTTTTAACAGAATTTCATAATGTTGAAGCCCCATGTCAAATGCTATCAGCAAAGGACACAATTCAGCAATATCATCATTTGAAAAGGCAACTCACCTTCCAAGTGAATAGAGACTAATTTCTTGTCGGAGATTAACACGAATAGAATGTGACTCCAGGTTGACTCCATATAATATGTGAGATTTATCAGGTGACATTGTGTATAAACCTTGACTTGTAGAATCGGTTGAAACACCAAGAACCTAGATTGATAAAGTTGAAAAATCAATATAATAATAAAGCTATAGTAATGTGCGATAAGTAAAATAAGAAAGATTATAATTTGTCAATTTTCAAATAAACGTGTTTGAAAGATAAGTAAGATAATTCAAAATATGAGCAAAACAAAACTGTCTACATTTTACCAGATGAATTTATATCCTATATACACGTATTCTACACCCCGATCAGAAAATTTTTTGTTATGTATGAGTCACTGATGGATCACGCCATCTGTGGCACGTAAGTAACAAAATAAAATCTCTGATTGAGACCAGGACTTGATTTTCCAAACATATTTGGATCATGTATCACTCAGTCGTTGAATTTTTTGATGTTTCATGTACATAGGTATTTTTTGGGGAATTCAAACATAGAAACGAACTAAATTTCCCTAATTCAAGCGCTTCAGTGCAGCAATATTATGAAATCATGATGTATGAATTTTGATGGAAACAGGAAAATTATTTGACTATTAGTGGCTTCTGGTACAGGACCACTCACATGAGTGACTGTAAAAAAGGTAAACTGTACGAGAGCAATGTAACTTAAACCAATTTTACCTTTGACATTGTAGAAAAACCTTCTTCGTCGTTAACACAAGATGACATATCTTTTACTTTCTTAACTTCTGTACCTTCCACGTTGTATGTTACATTACATTTACCTGACAGATCATCCTGCAAAAAACATCGGGAAATTTTAAACAAAAATATTAACAAATCATTTTCAACCAAGTTTTTTAATGGCAAAACAACACGTTTCAATGACAAATCTACAAATGAACAAGGAATTATTGAATTGTCGGTATTAGCTGGTTCATCTAGCCTCTGATCACCATCCCACATACTACGCCAATGAATTTAATCAAACCATAGTACTTCCCCATGGACTTTGCTTTACAGCATGGTAAAAGTCAATTTAGCCAAATTAAGACGTTTTAATGCATGGCCTATATTTTGCTCACCGTTAATTGACTATAACTATAAAAAACACAAATTGGATCAAAGTAGTAAAAACACTGTACTCAATTCTACCCAATTTACCCAACTATATCCTACATTTTTTACCACAATTTAACATCCAAAATGGTACAATGGGGAGCATACAATGAGCCTATATAAATCGTTATATTCAGGCATATATTCCAAGACAGATTATGGAGCTCAGTGAACGGAATATCAAAAGTTCAATCGGTAAACCATTGAGAAAAGCTTCAAACTGCGCATCTCCGATTGTCCATGCAAAGGTTCGAATCATATGAGGGTTGATGATCATATGTGAGAGGTCTGCTGGACACATCGCCGGTGTACGGTTGGTTCCTCCACCAACCAGGTCCATGCATGGGGAAAAATGGGTAATAATGTTAAGCCAAAAACCTTCACCTCGATTCGAAACTAGTGTCTGTGCGAAAGGTTGTGTTTAACTGTATGATTAAGCCGTATTCTTAACTTTCCACTTTCGCAGGATAAAAATGAAATCTTATCCAATTTAAGAAAATTATCACCTCAATTCTGTCTCCAGAATGCGTTTGGATCTGAAAGAAACCTAGAATTCCTCGTTTGATGTTTAGTGATGTTACTGTTTCTTCTGAACTCACATAAAATTCTTGAATCTAAAAATACAATGATAAACTAAATAATTCATAATATACTTTACAAACAGATCACACGAAATTTTTTGATATTTATATAGCCAACATTAGTCACCCATGGACCCAACCTAGTTGTATGATAAATATTGTAAATTTTGGTAGACAAAGTCATGGTATTACAGAATAAAAGCGATGAATTATCATAGCCTTATTTACAGAAATAACAGGAAATGGTAAGATCAGGATGGTACAGATAGAATCATAGGCCTATAATGGATCATATGACAAGGCAATGATGAACAAAACAAATATTTCCAATTTATGGTGATGCAATAAAAATTCTGACTGCGATGAAAAACTAAAAAAAAAAACTAAATTGACTTACGCAATGATGAACAAAACAAATATTTCCAATTTATGGTGATGCAATAAAAATTCTGACTGCGATGAAAAACTAAAAAAAAAACTAAATTGACTTACATATCCATCTGACCACCTGAAAACCAAAGGTTTTGTAACAGTTCGCAATGACACACTATTTCTTGTGACATAAAAACTGGGATCTCTTCTTTCTTTATCACTGACATTGAAAACCTCAGCACCATCAAACTGAAAAAAAATATTTGTTCACATATTTTCATAGCCATTTGAAAGAACCACTTGAAAGAATTCGGAATTTGGTAACCACTATGATGAAAGATTGTATAGATTCATATTACACAGCAACACACATTGTTGTGCTGTATTCAAATAAGGTTTGATAGGAACTACTGACAGGTGAGTCAAGGATTGGCAATATGGAATTTTTCATCAACAGATTGATTTTTATTTTAATTGATCATTAGGAGTTCATCAAAGGTGGGCAAGACTTGTGAAAGTTTGAAAAACAATGCCATAAGCATCATGTCTATTTAATATACAAATTAAAAATCTTTTTGATTACTAAAGACCCATTCGTTAAGACCATACTCACCCTCATTTCAATAACTTGATCATACTTATTATCTGGATTTGTCCATCGTACAATCAGTTCAACAACAGCATTTATTCGAACTCCTAAAGATAAAGTTGAAGTTCAATATTATTATCAATATTATAATTTGATGATAATTTGATAATATTATAATTTGATAACTATATTTGATGATATTCAATACCTCTTCATATGTTGTTTATAGAAACATGCTTGTTTTCCGAACAACAATTGATGATGAACAAGATGGTCATGGGCAATTGAGAATGCATTTTATAATATCTTATTGTATACATTCTACTAAGATATTATAATGCCCACTGCAAATGTCAAGTCATTGATGCATTTGTTAATATTTTATTGAACGCCAAATTTGAATTGAGATTTATATACATAATATCAATGTGTGAGGCCATCTTTTGAAAAAAAATATCTTGTTCGTGTTTGTGTGTTACCAACTACTTATCATTCCACTATTATACTTTTGTGTAGGTAGAACTGTATGCTAAATGCAGCATTGTATCAAATGTTACAAAGATAACTTTGTGCATGCTACTATGGAAATAAATCACAGAAAACAGTCAAATTATAATCAGTCCTAACCACTTGATGGAACTATTACTAATTATTGAGGCCTGATCTCCCGATCTACTTTTTTGTTAATTAATAAATATGACCAGTTCAACAAGAAAAGTACCGGAATTAGAAATTGAAAAAGATAACAATAACATATTAAAAAAAATAATTACAGGCTACTAAGTAATCTTACCAACATCAGCATGTTGTGTATGAATTTTTCTATCTTGTGGTAAGTCAGCTTCATTTAATTCGACTTCTGCTTCATAACTATATTGATATATTCTTGATGGGTCAAGATATTGTCCAGAAACACCTTCAGGAGTTGCTGCATTTGCGAAACCACGAACAGAAAAGCATTGACAAGATGGAGATAATATAAGAGTCAGCAAAAGTATGTGAGCAGAATGCAAAACAAAATTGAATTTGTTGCAACAACTCACACATTTAAAATCTTTTTTTGCATCTTTGCATTTTTTAGTTTGTGCGTTGCACATTTGGCACATACCACAAAAGTTTATCACAGTACTGTTCAACATGTGCATCTTCACAGTGTTTTGTTGTGGTGAGCGTTTTCCACGTTCTTAATTGATTGTATTTTGAAATGGCTTTATTTATTTGTACACAAAATTTTTCAATTCATTAATTTATAAGACAACTAAACAAACAAAATAATGTAAACAATAAGATTTTACAAAACATTACTACTTCTACCCCTAAACCATATATAAACATTGCTAGGTGCCAAATTTGCCAAATAAAAGAACTGCAAATGTGAGGTCTCAACAACTTCCTGAGAGGGGCTGTAAGGGACAACTGAAGCCTCCAAGCTGTCAGAAATATTTTTGTTAAGCTTGATTGCAGGGCAGATACCTCTCATTGCACTTTCCTATAACAGTTAGTTTGGAGTTTTTCTGCTTGAAGTGCAGTTGCTGGTATTGCATCTTATAGGTGCTCTTTGCTACTGATTGAGTGCTGGTTGGTTACTTTTAAGCAATGCTTTCTAGTCTTGCTGAAAGTGAATTTCAATAAAAAAAGTAATAAATACTGCTAATATTTACTGAGTAAATATTACTATTGTATTTATTCATGATATGATCAAAGAAAGTCAAATGAAAAGCTGTTAACACATTGACCTAGTTTCTGTCTTAATTAGTTGAATAATATGTTGCCTGGATGAGAAATCCAATTTTGAATAGCAAAATTCCTAATGGAAAATTATTATTATGGAGTATTATTATTTAATATTTACAATATAGATATATTATTTCCTATTCAGTTGTTCGTCATTATCCAATAAACCATTCAGAGTTTTCTCTATATTTGTAAGGATGTAAGACATTGCTTATTCAGTATTATGACCCTGTTCAAATAAAGTGTGACCAAATGAGACATTGTTACTGTTCTATACTTTGTAGTATCTCGGAGCACTGCATTTATCAACCAACTCTCTTGTGATGTCAAGCATTTTTTGTGAGTCCGAAGCGCTAAGTTTCAACAAGTATCAATAATAATATCTATTACAATGCTATAGAAATAAATTAAAAAAATAATTTGCAACAAATAACTTGACTATAACTCAGTTTAAATATGTCCCACACCCTCTCTGGTAGCAACAGCAGTTCCCGTAATTATCGAAACGAACAGGAACAGTCCAGATCGAGGTTTGTTTTCTACAGAAACTGACCCTCTCAGTGAAAGTGTGATTGAATTTGATATTTTCAACCAGTGCAGAGTGAAATAGAAATTGATGAATAATACATCTGGATTGCATGATTTAACCAAAAATTATGATATTATGAAGTTTTTAAATATATAATATAAATGATCTTCTACCCCATTTAGCAAACGAGGCCGCCAGATCATATTAGATATAGTAGTAACATCACTGTACAGTGCACATATGCAGTATGTTAGTGGTATATGTAACAATAAACATATGGAACTACACTTGAAAATTGCTTTATCCAAATAGATCAAAGGAAATAGATCCCTTCAGATATTTCAGTGAGTCTGTTCCCGCACAGAACATAACCCATATGAGTCCGTTTCGGCCCATTTCTGTTCATTTCGGTAAATACAGGAACCTGTAGCAACAGTGCTGTACAAAAACGTTGATAATCATTTCAAACATTTTTGGCTGTTCAAAGAATATAGTATGTTTCAAACACTCACTATGGCAGAAAGCGCCTGAAATGTTTGCATTGACACTAAAAAGCTGTAAAACAACATTTTTGTGTATTCTTTCGACTATCTCAAGTATGAAAGACGTATAGATCTGATTTCCCTGACTTTTTCTGGCACAAAGGGTAATGTGGCCCTATTATTTCATTTTTTAATCTCTCATAATATAGTACCTAATATACTACTTATTTAGCTGCTAAAACTAGACTTCAAATACCTCATACACTGCGCTGTGTGGAATATGTGTGGACTCAAAACTTAAAATATAAAAATTTGCAACTATATATGACCACAATATCACTATACTACTCTAGTTTTCAAGAACCAATAACAATACAATTCAGGGTATACATCTCAATACAACATAATATAAAGCCACTGATAAACAGGTTATAGGCAAGTCATATTCTGAGAAGTCAACAACCCAACTATTTTGAAATCTGTTTGCCAGACAAAACCTCACGAGAATTGCACAAGGTTCATTTGGTTTACATACACTTTAGTGTGCAAGCTTTTCTCTCCTATCACTTTGTTCAAAGTCCAATCTGTTTTGTACTGTAGTTGACTACTTAGCAAGCAAATGTTCTCTTTTCTCTCTTTTTTTCACTCCAATAAAATAAGATTTAGTAGTAAGAATGTGTTTACTGAGCAAAGGAGGTCAAGCTGTGATAAGTCATTGATTACATAGTATATGGTATGAAACTCCTATCTAGTGTTTAATTAGTATACATGTTTGGCCAAACATAGTGAGAAGACATATCAATTTTGATTAACTTATCCCATGATTGACCAAAGATAAATTCTTAGCCATTCATAGTCTAATGTCTCATGTCTGTGCAATGTGCAATTGCAATTGCAATTGCAATTTTGAAAGGATGCCAATAAAGCTATTCAATCACAGCCACGTGTTGTTCTATTGTGACTGCTCAAATATTCCCTTACAATCGTTATTTATCATGTATGGGCTACACATACACTTTTTTATTGATACATTATTGAAATGTATTTCTGCTCAGTTTATCTTGATACAATTAATAAAAATATTACTTTGGATTCAGCAAAATCAAACAAAGAAATGTAAAAGTTCAATGACACAAAAAGGTTGGTATATAACATTTACTTTGTTTTTGTTCATAACTCAAGGTATCAAAATGCCAAAGATATACTTCCAGCCTTGAGGGCATATTTAATTGTGTTTAATTCATACTTGGATCATCCAAAATAGGTGTGCTAGCTTAGCAGCTTAGTTTAAGTGAAATTATTTATTATCAATTTCAAAGTTTAGGATTTTGGCATTTTTGTCATGAGCCTTTCAAGCATGGATCACGCCGATGTACCATACTGCATACCAATAACGCTTGATCCAGTATAGTGCATGATGAAAACTTGGTTTCTTAATTGTAGCACTTTATCACTTCCTTTTCTAGCCAGAAATTCTATCTTGTCAAGCATAAGTCACAGATGGACCGCACCTCGGCGATACCATCCTTTAGTGACTTATTCTCAACATAACATGTTCGGCCAATATTTTTCTGACTTCATTAGCCCATCTATAATAATTTCAACAGAACATACTTAACCAACTTACCGGTTAATATTAAGACGAGGTAGTAAAGTTGAATGGCTTGAAAGATAGTTAACTGCATCTTTGTTTACAAGTGGATTCAATGAACCGTTGATGGAAATCTTTGAAAAAAGGAATTTCATAAATCAAATATTCAAGTATATGTATATAGACCATAGAAATATAGAAATTCTACAGTCTTGGGTTTCCCAAACAGAAATTTTATTTCGCCAAGCATGAGTCACTGATGGACCGCACTTCGGAAGAGCGATCCATCAGTGACTCATACATAGCCATACATGTTTTGATAAAGAATGGATTGATGATCGATCAATTTTGCCTCAAAATTCCTGTTCACCACTCAACCCAGGGTGTAATAACTTGGATACGCTCAATAAAACTGGAAAGCTCATGGGGAAGATAACTAGGCCTATCACTTCACAATTTGACAATCAATAATTGCTCCATGTAATTCACATTTGTTTTTTTAAAGCCACTCTTACTGCTTAACAGTGGATCACCCTGACCAAGACCCTGTACCACTGGCCACTTGTAGAAGTGCGTGCGTTTTTTTACAGTGTGGCAGAGCATAGCGCGGTAATCTGATAATTTCAATGTCGTGACCCAACATGAGTTAGCGATCAATCAAACGCATTCTATAACGCAATCTGACAATAGTACCTATAATATAAACTGTAAAGCTTTCAAGTGATATTGGTAATTATCCTGATATATTATATTTACTATGCGTTTTTACCAAACATTTCCGATTCATTCATAGACTATGTCAAATGTTGGTTAATTGTGTATTTACATTTAATTGGCAGTGATTTGCATTTTTTTCTAACTTTTCACTTGGCAATCGACCAATTCAGGATATCGACAGGAACAAAGACGCACACGTCAAAACGAGGACGAAAAGCCGAAAACAAAAACAGGTCTTCAAAAACAATGTTCTTTTTTCTCCAAAAATTAATCTCTCGCGTATCAGCTGATTCTAAAATCTGAAGCGACGCGTTTGAGCTACTTAATCTTACAAGTAAACGAATAGTTTTCTTACGTTAATTAAATCACCTAAGTGTTTCACTCACCTTAATTTCAAGTAAAGTGTCTTGTACTAATTGGTAATACGGGTATTCCGCCTTTCTACAAAGTCACAGTGGATAAAGCCAAACGAACGCAAACACTAGCACTTTTAAATTCAGATTTCTCTCGCGTCTTGTTTGCGCCGGAGTTTTGTCAAGGGAATGGTGCAAAGTCCATGCCGGTATTTGCTGTGTGACATGCTATTGATCAATGACCTAGTGTAGATATTATTGTATTGAATCAGCTCATGGCCACGTCAAAAATATTATGCAAGTCTTTTCTTTTCGTTACGTTTTACATGATAAAAATGCGTTGAAGTGATTCATCTGAGCGACTTGTCGCAATTTCATACGCTTCAATGCACATGTATTTTTGTAATGTGCTAACCCGTAATGTTTTGTTCCGTTAGGCTCGGGTAAGTGGTTGATCGCGCCGACGTGAGCGATTCGTCTGTGTCTCATGCTTGGCAAAATAAAATTTCTGATTGGGGTCGGTTCGGTTGTGATATGGCGGTTAGCGGAATAACTGCATTGCAACAAGTAACCGTTAACTTAGTGTTTCGTTTTTAACGCATCAAAGAGAGGAGATAGCAAGTGCATAAAACACTTCGCGCGACTGAGAGCGCATTATTTGTAATCTATAGGGCGCCGGTGCTAACGACAACCAGCAGCCACAAAACTGCAAAAATAATGCTTCCGGAATCTCTTGATAGCGATTCCACACGAACAACCCCGTGGGGTCGCACGTGCACTACACACAGCGGAAGCCCTTTTGACCGACAAGCGTGGATAAAAGTTGAGAATCTGCGCATTCATGCTACCATTTGTGGTAAGACAGTATTCCATGAAATGTTGATACAAATTAACATTGTCAAGCCTGATACACAGATGGATTGTGCTCATTCGGCTCACACGTGATAAAAACCCGTGTTTGCGACATGTTTCTAATTTGAATAACGTGTTGAATACTCATTATCGTAATCAGAAATATCGAATCATTTCACACAAACGAAATGACCATGTGCGTGCCTCAAAATTAACTTTGTCCACTTTGCCGAACTCAAATATAAATTCAATCTAAAATTTTCACCTTTTGTGTGATTTTTTTCTTCATTCTGCTTCATACTCCGTGTTAAAATAACTTACCTGCTGCGCACATTATGATACATTTTACCAAATTGCATGCCGCCCCCAACATAAAAATATTTCCGAATCCGATGCGAATCTCAATCCCTACCAAAGCTGGAAAATGTACATTAAAGCTAAAGTAAACTCCTTTTTTCATGACTTGATTGCCAAATCACTGCATGATGAATGGTGGTAGTTCGATTCCTGGGAGTAGAATGAAAAATATTAGTAAACGAAAGAAGCTTCAGGATATTCCCCTCAAACTTGAAACAATCCTCAATAACTTCGCCGGTTCGCCTCTCACTAACATGGAACAGGGGATATATGTCCCCACTTTTGGAAGGGAGGACATTTACCTTTCAAGATTTTTGGAGTTTATATAAAAATATTTAAAATAGGGTGAATTTTCCAGCCGTAGATTATGCAAATTTACAATTTCGTTTACTCTGCTTCATCACCTTTTAACTTTTATAAAGATTGTTCAGTCTAAAAAAATTCTTTCCGATTTCTAAAACATTGCAACAATAACGCTTTACCAACATTGCAATCGGGAAATTTATTTTTTATTGGAAAGTAATTTCAATTAGAATCATACAGTGATTTTAATAAAATGACTACATTCAAAAATAACAATATATATTCTGCAATCAATTTTATTCAAACTATATATGGAAGTTTATATTGATATCTGTTGTTGAGACAATGGGTCTGGGCAATTCAATTGATTTATTCGAATTGATTCAAAGCAAAAATAATTCGAATCAATCATGAACAGGTGATATTACAATAAAATATTTTATTTTGACTGAAGAAAATTATTTTCAGAAGAAAAACTTGCAAAAGTAGAGTGGAACATTTTCAAGTTTCTCCGGAAAAATACAAGCTGAATATTTCAATATTTTTGATTAATGGAACAAATATCAATGGTAAATAAATATTTGTGATTCATACATGATTAGCTATTCGATAAAATTATCGGAATCATGTTCGAATTCCAAATGATTCGGTTTTGCGCAGAGGACCACCATTTTTGACAAAGGCGATATTGGCTTCAATTGATTTTATGCACTGTAATTATCAAAGCAAAGTTGTAAGATTTTAAGCCTTGCAGGTTTTGAATTGGCCTAACATATTTTCTGCATGTCTTATACCAATCAGAAATTTCATTTTATTGTGCGCCTCAGATGGATCCATCAGTGACACATACTTAACAAAAGATGCTTTGACCAAAATTTTTTCTATTGGGATAAGGTCTCTATATGGAAACAATAAAGTGCTGGTTCGTTTCACTATTGTATATCGCAGATACCACATCCTGCACCCTCTACGGCTTAGTTCCATCGTGGATGTTTTCCACATTGTGTGCAGTGGTTGAAACTACATCTTGTAGCTTTTTGCCAAGTAAGTGGCTGTCGGTTAGTTCTTTTGAGTCACCGCTTTCGGCTTCACCTGAGCGTAGAGCAATAATAAAAGGGAATCATTTTAATACAGTGATTATGATGTGACTACTAAAACGTATTTGTTTTGATTGAAAACTATGTAATAAAGTTAGAATATAAAAAATACTTTGAAAAGTATGTAGAAAGCATATGAAGCATGTGTACAGTGTCGGTGTGCAATAAAAATAGTAATCAAAAATTATAATAATAATAAAAATGCCAGAACGTGATAAAGGTCAGAATTGGCATTGGATTTGGAGTTTTGTAAGGAAAAAAACATACAAATTTTGCTACTATTTCATACCATGATAATAATTTCTCAGTGCTACTGCTCACACAATATAAAAGTTAAAAAATACATGTCAAGTTTTTAAAACTGCGCTAACTGTATCGTAAAGCCTTCTGTAAGAAAACTCATTGCAAAGGCATCCATCATACCACATTAGATATACTTTCGCTAAACTGCACCCAAATCAAATTAATCTTCAAATCATCATAAGTGATAGAGTTTCCACAAATGTAGCTCATAGCCCTTCAGTGGTTTAAAGAATTCTCTATTGAAGAGTTCATTTAACCTCGCTTCAAGCAAGTGCTTGGTAATATATGAAACAATGAAATAACACCATCGAGTTTGATTTCAGAATTTTTTTCATGCATGTGCCACAGATGAATCACACCTTGATGATGCAAATGCTGGACCAAACTCAATCGAAAATTTTTATCTGTCCGCATGCAAAACAATGATGGATGGACAGATGGATCGTGGCCATGTTGGCACATTCCATCACTGACACATAATTAACAAAATATGTTTTAGCAAAAAATTTACTTATTCAGTTGAAAGATAAAAAATTATTCGTAATTGGCAAGGAAAGAATGGAGGGAATGAAAAAGCAATCAGGGATGGAATTGATAAAGGAAGACAATAGCAGAAAATAATAATTGAGGTAATACCATTCATATATTAAATTGATGAAACGGTAAATATACTGTCATCACATGTATATACATAAATATGAACTCATCACGAATAAATCTTGCCAAATATATCATAAAAATACTTTCACATCATAAAATTCACTGACATTGGCTTAATTTTGAATTGAAATATTAAAATTCAAAAAAATGATGATCGAACAAAATAACAAAAAATCGTTGTTTCAAAAATACATGGAAAGTTGAAGCTCGAATTTTTTATTTCAAGTTTGCTCAAAATTAGATCCCATAGTTATGATACAAACATCTCAAAAACCATTGAATGACTCAAACTGCATTATGAATTTATCGTCTTCTTATTTCACTTAGAATGCAAAAATTTTCGTACTTGTCTAAGATGCAGCTAAATCGAACATTTCTTGTTAGACATGGGCCACAGATGGATCGCACCTCAGAGTGCGATCCATCCGTTACCCATGCTTGACAAAACATATAATATCAATCAAACGAATAAACTATCACACATTAGACGATCCCATATCACCCATATTCACATCAGGTTGCCCAAGATCTTGAACAACAACATCAGGATTTCGTTGTGATAATCCATCACTAGTTAGTGTGCTCGGTTGTTGATGAGGTCTTGGTGTAAGTCTGCCTGATGTACCCGGTAGCAAGGTCATCTCAAAATCCAGGTCATCATGTCTTGCACTAAAATTGATGAAAAATATGAGATAAGCGAGTGGCAGATTCAAGGAAGATTGGTAATATTTGTCTTCTTATGCAAAAAGACGTTATATTTACAGGTTATTATCCTAGTTATTGGTTTCTTTTTATTTTAAGATTATCAAAACATGATCGTTTATGACTACCTATTATCAGTCAAAAAGACCAAGGAGTTACAGTATCGCAGGATAGCATCTTATATAAATAAATTCGTCAAAAGTGGAATTTCACAAACTTTCCAGGGATACTTCAAAAGTCACTGTTGAAACACTTCGAAATATTATTTATTCTGTTCGACAGAATCTAATACCTGTGTCCCAAATGAGAACATTCTCGAGGAATAAAACTGTCAATTTAGGATAGAGGATAGAATCTTACTTTTAATCCACAAGGGAGGGAGGTCGATAATATGGCTTTTGTATATTCATATAAATAGTGGAGAGAAGTCCTAACCAACCATTACGTGAACCATCATGTGCAAGCATCAAATGTTCATCAAACCCTGCACATATTATCATCCTACACATGATTTGAACGCAAGATGATGAGAGATTAATTTGCATACGAAAAAAAAGAAATGAAAAAATGAAATAAGCATTCCCATCTTTTTTTCCCCTCCCATCCCACAATACTCCCAGACCATTGCTTATAGTTTAGTTATTGATGTGGAGTAAAAATAAAAGGGTGAACAAAGAGCAAGAACCTAACATTTTGAAAATGTGACTTCTTCATATTATAAGTCTGATAGTCTGAAAAGGTCTTAGGGGCAGCAATATCGCATTGTTGAAAATTGAAAAACTTCTAGATATTCCTGAAGTTATTTTTAAGCTCTTTGAGATATCAGAAATAAAACATTCCAAAAGTAAGAACCTGTTAATCTGAGGGGATTTACAGGTTGCCACACAGCAACAGCAATCCAAACAGATCTGACTTTTGAAATGTCTCGAAAGTTTTTAGTATTGCTAGTTGAAATGTTATTTCTAAATCTAAACTACTCACTCCCTGCTCGGTCTTCTTGATTCTTGTGCAGAATGAATTAATCTTCTCATTAAACTATCTTCAACTGATCTTCTTGTGTCTTCTGTAGTTATTCTATCTAATGATGGACGCCTTCTGCTAGAGCAAAACCAGTTGAAATAACAATTGGAATATTTTTTAATATGTAATTGAGAAAGAATTTCATGCTGAGAGTAAAATTTTCAGGAATTTTCAGGAAACTGTCTAGCGAACTGCTGCCATTAGAATATATTGTAATTACTCATGTCATGTTACACTCATATAAACTAGTTAACAACTTAACACTAAAGCATGATTACTCAACAACTAATGACCGATGTAAATAATATATAATTGATTGCTGAACGACTTCTAAATTCATGGATGATTCACTTTTAATTGTGAGTACCGTACACATGGTGATTTCAATTATTTGACCAATAAATCTTGTTTAAAAAGTAAGTATCAAGATCTCCCTAAATACCTAACGCTGGCATTGGGATGATACATCTGCCAATCATTATGGGCAGCATCAGCATAAACAGACGAAAACCTAAGTGAAGATGTGCATCAGTGACCTCCAGCTCAACCAAACATATCCATCATCATGCTAAGAAAGACTAGAAACAAAAGTGAAAAATTTCAAAAAAGACTTCAATGGATTATTGATTACCAAGTAAAAAATAACTACCGGTAAGAAAACAATGGCTAACCGTGTGCTACCATTGCAATTTTATTTATGGTACATATCAATACACGATATGCTAATAAAAAATATTATGTGCATATTAATAGATACTAATATACTTACATAGTTTCAAAGGCTTGAGTATCATTCTGTTGAAAATCTTGTATTGGTGGAAGAGTTCGGATTTCAAGAGGAAAACTGAAACAATATTATATTGAGGAACTATATTTTTCATATCATTATATTCAGGTATGTTATCCATGTTGGGGTTGTAGACTGTCTCATCCAAAACAATAAATGCAAAAAGATATATATTACATTTGCAACTTCATGATATACCTACTTGCTGCAAGATTTGTTTGAAGATCAGACACTCCCAGCACTCTAGTATAGTGGTTCAGTTCCATCTGGAATATTTTCTACTCATAGTTAGGGCTGGGCAATTCGATTCAGTGGTTCAAATGATTCGAAGTACAGATTATTCAAATCAGTTGTGAGTCGGTCATAGGAACAAAATCTTACTATATGAAGTGGAATTTTTCATATTTCAACTTCAAATTTGACCAAAATCTATTGCATTTTGTCGTTAATTTTCACTCTTGGATTGAAGTGTAATTGAAAAAACATCGCTTTCACGTTTGTTTAAGCTAATATTTGTAATTTGTAACTGTAAATTCCTTATTATGATATTGGAGACAATACCAGTAATAGTAAAAATGGGATATTTCTTAGTTTATGGAATTAGTGATTCGATCTGATTCGAAAAATTATCCGAATCAAAATTACGAATTCTAGATGATTCGGTTTTGCCCAGCCCTACCCATAATGTAGTTTCTGGTCCAATATTATATTTAGTTGGTCACCAAACAGTAGCTGCATTGTTGACTGACTGATCAATCAACAATCAAATGCTGCTATAGAAAAGCAGTGTTGATACTTCATGAACTTCTTCGGTGACCAGAAAAAGTGTTTCAATGTTTTTGATACTTCAAGGAAAAACGAGATTATGCCGCTATAAAATCTCATATAAAAAGTGTGACCGATTAGCTCAATTGGTGAAATCGCTGGGAATATGTATTTCTGTTCATCTTGTCTAGGCTAGGTGACACAAGTTCGAATCTCATGGCGATAATCATACATGTAAGATGATTTGTGGATACCTAGTCATTGCCAGTTGGCCATGCTTGCTTGTAATGACTTATGCGCCAACCATATTCATGCACCTCTACTCCCCGTCTTCACTCTTCTCAAACTGCAGTAGAGGTAATGGGTGGTATGCAATGTGGTTGAGCTGTTTTTCCAGCTTTCCTCTCACGAAGAATTCATGTGGGATCCTATCAAATAAAACTTACATAGGAGGATCAATGATTGCAGCAGGAGGAAGATTACTAGCTCTTTCATGAGTAGCTAACTCTTTTCTCTTAATCTTCTGTGTTTGAGATAATCCTCCTGATCTTAGTAGTTGTTTGAGAACACTTTTGATTTCTTTTAAATCCTTTTGCATTTTATTGATGGTTTCAGAATTTCCTTTCTAAATTGGAAAAGTTCAACAATAAAAAGAAGGTGGCTTATCCATTACTCAGAGCGACTTGTATCATGCATTTAAAATATTGAATATGACGGAATACACTATTTCGGGATCAACTAGGATAAAATGCTATACCACTATTACCTAAATTGTGTGGGAGCAATGTCCTTGTGGGTATCATGTTGGCATCACTGGTCGAATATCTTACATTTACTACCCCGGCCTTTCTGGCTCCAATGTCTAGGGTGAAATAACTTGGGTGGGCTTAAGCGAACCAGTTCATATCATTTCGACAACACTAACCCTGAATCTGGAAGTCAACAGTCTCATACCTCAATGTATTTTAGAGTGTAAGTTATTTAATCCCTACAACAACCAACCTGCATTTTATTCACTGTACTAACAACAGTTGATATATCCGATGTTAATCTAGTAATTCCCATTCTTCCCATGGTTCCTCCTCTTTTATCTGAAAAAAGAACAAGGTTATTGTGAATTCAACAGTTTGGTACCATACCAGCAAACACCACTAAGATGCAGAGCCTGGTAACATAATCTTGCTTTTCTTCTGGTGTCCAAATTGTTTGTGTCATTTTTATTCATAAGGCCATCAAGCTTAAAATGCATCAACGCTATTTCATAGCAGTATTGATGACTTTGGGCCTTTCTGTACAGAGATTGCTATCAGACACTCAAAAAGACACATTTTAATCCTCTCACAAGAGACATATCATCATATCCCATTTGCTAAATTTTCCTCTGATGAAACTCATTCTATTCGGTTGTCTGTGGTAGCACAATAGCCGACATTCTGACACATTTAGATTTCACAAACTGAGCTGATCTAATTTATTATATCCCATTAGGCTGAGTGGTGGGTGCAGATATATCAACTAGAAATCTTGAGGCTCGAACGCAAGATTTTGAATTTATGATACAAACATGATATCCACAAGGCCATCTCATCCGCATTCAAGTATTAGACAAAATGTTAGTGCATTGAAAAAATTTGATATCCCATTTTGCAGTGTTTAAATACTCGATTTTTGAAATTACTTTTATGGAAATAATAAATTCCTATTTCTGAAACATTTATTTATTGGAATTAACTCTCAAAAATAGTTGAAGCAGGACCTAAAAGAAACCAACTAACAACCAGCTCAATAAAAGAGCTACCCAAAATGTAACACTAGCAATTGCCCCTGGTGAATAAAACATTTCACATAAAACTGATGCTATAATAGCATGTAACGAGTGGTATCTACCCTGAAGATGGTAAAACTGCCTACCACTTGTTTGCTTCCCGTTAGGCACTAATCTTGAAATGCGAGAAAATTGTTAGGAAACTATAAAGCTTTAACCTAAAAGGACTTGAAATAACTTTCTCACCATAATCTTGGTATTGACTGTGACGAGATGAATAGCGATCATATGGAACCTAAAAATGCAAGTACATAAATTTTTTTAATTAAAATTCACTGTGACCAAATCGAGAAGCAGTGACTAGAAATAACTAGCGGCCACTTATTTGTTTGGCAAAGGGCTACTACAAGATGGATAACCAGCAACTGAACTGTAAGCAGAAATATCCTCAATAGAACTGAACTGCTATAATGAAGCAAAAGGAGAATGTCTGTTCAAAAAGATAGTAAAGCAAACTACTGTTTCCTCTCAGCCGCCTCTCACAACACATAGGAGGTGTTCTAATCCTAGTACCTAAAAGACATAAAACTGCGGAAGGGAAAGATTTTTTTGAAAATTCACTGACACATAATTGATAATTTGTCTCAGTATTAAAATATAGTACGGTAGATCCAGAACTCTGATTAAATTCATTCAAATTCATTCTTTTTCTGGTGAAATCATGATATATGACAAAATTTATATGTAAACATTAAAATAATTATGTTTTTCTGCACACTGGACTAAAAACGATCAAAACCAAATACTTTTGAATAACTGAAATTCAGAAAACACAATCAACGTTATCAAGCAATGAAATCATACAAAGAATTAGCTAATGTGAAATATTACTGTTAAGACTAACACGTTGTGTACTAGGAAAAATATGATGTGTTAGTATTGGTGAGGGTATGTAGTTCACTAGATGTCTCCAACGCAGCAGTCAGTTAAGCGCGATTGTATTATATGTCCGGAAGGCCGATGTTTGACAGTTTCACCATGGAGCGTGTCCTCAAGCAAGGCACTTCACGGGTAGCTGTACCACTGAACATACTCATATATACATACATATATACTCACTGCAAAGGTCCGTGCCTAACGGTTGTTGGGTATAAGCCCCCCGGTAGGTTTACGGACAGGTCATAGTAAATAATTCAAAAACCCACAAAAAAAGTACAATGATTTATTTACTCTTGCGTATTTCATATTGATTGATTGCACAGCAAAATTATTGCATATTTATGAAAGATCAGTGCTTTTCACCCACAACACAAATTCAATGAGCATGTTGAAAACTAAGCCAAACGAATCAACCGCTGGCCTATCTTTGGATAACGACTCAGGGCTTAAAAAAGCATCGTACTAGATCAGGATAGTCACTCTACAAAAATCACAATTTTATTGATTTGAGTAATTTGAAACATTAAAAATATGTTGTTTCAACTTAAAATTAAGCTAGGTTGGAGGCAGCAGCTAAAAGAAACTAATAGTGACAAATCTATCTATCTATGCAATATGGAGACTTCACATACTCGAATATACACTATTAGTGTGTTGCATATCGGCCTATGTAATGGTTAAGTTATATACTCTGATTTATCTCTAATTTATTTTCATTTAGTCACCCCTAAGACACTCAGGGAATATGTTATACCTATTCAAGAGCTCACACCAACAGAGTGTAATTCATAAAAATAGATTGCTATTCCGATACTCTACCTAGGGTGGGTGCCCTGTTAGTTCAATTGGTGAAAGCATTAGAAATACGCTTCGAGCTACACTCTCTGATCGTCAGGACGCAGGTTCGAATCACGGGACGAATGTTGATTATATGCAAAAGGTCTACACGATGCATGGTGGTTCAAGCAAGCGCTGCTTGCAACTTCCTTCATCAACCAGGTCCATGCACAGGAAAAATGAGAAATACGATAATCCAAAAAATCCTTCACCCCGCTTCGGAACTGGTATCTGCACGAGAGGTCGTTTGCCATAGGGTGTGCTGTATTCTCGGCTTTCCTCCACCGCAGGATAAAAATGATATCATATCCTATCCTATCCTACTCAGAATCCTCCAGCTTTTGATACACAAGGATCAATGAAATGACATTATTAAAAATCAAGATCATAAAGAATTGTATTGAAGTAAGTGGGAGAGATTATTACTTTTGTTCATTTAAATTTAATCATTTGTTACTGTGACAATTTATATCAGGACATATAAAATTGAATCACTTGTTGCTCGAAAAAATGGATTACTGAATAAATTTGATTAGGTTGTTGATCTCAATTTAGATTTAATATGCTTTCCTGGTGGTGTTCCTGAGGCAGTTTTTTCTTTCTATTGCCTATATTCATTATGTCTCTTCCTACACGCAAAAAGAGAGCAAGAAACCGCCACACCGAAGAAGAGATGAGGTAGATTAGTTCAGTGATTGAGCAATATTTTTAGTAAAACACACACTGAACAAAATAATACCGGTCGACTTCGAGGTCTCAAGTTTTGTGCAACATGATCAGTTGATGATGATAAAGTATCAGCTTGCAAATGATGCTCCTGGTTTGGTAAGTTTTATTAGATTAAACTTCAAAAATCTTCTTAATTTATATACAGTACAAAATGTATGAATTCCATCAACTTACAGATAGGTATTTTTGAATGTGCGTCTCTATACTATAGAGAACTCGTATTTTGAGTTCTTGTTTTTGTCTGTGATACAAATTCTCATCAAATGATAAAATTTGTGTAGCCTTTAACATCACACACCATTGGTATTTGCCTTATGAACTGACGAATGACCATTTACCATACATGGAAAAGCAACATAAAATGTAAGACCATCAATTGCTGTTCAAGTCAAAAACAACCCAAACAGAACCCCACCACAATAACAGAGTGTAGTGGATACTATCTGCCCTGGGAAGAGGTGAATACCAATCTCATTTCACTTTCTGTTTTAAACTACATTATATTAGGTCACTAATTATAAATTGATTCGTTTATAATTTCACCATTGTAATTTATGTTTTAGTCAAATCAAGGTTATAAGCCACAAAAGTCAAGTTCTACATTTTAAGTAACAAGTACGATACATTCCAATTTTGTTCTTTCAATTTCCCAACAAAATTGCTGCCATATCTTCAATTCTAACAAATACAAGGAACTTGACAAACCAGTTCTTGTCTTTCTCTTTCCTCAAGTTTCAGGTGTTCAACAACTTCATCCATTTGATCTTTGATTTGAAAAGTAACCTTCTTTAAATTATCTTCTTGTGATGTTGTCAAATCATCGTCATAATATTCTTCTCTTGGACTACATTTCTTTTGAATGAAGCTGTTTACATGTTTGAAAAGTCGTTTACAAAACTGTGAGATTGTTTTCTAAACATTTCTTGTCAATGTATCATGCAAGAGATAACCAAATCAGATTTTTTTTGCCAAGAATAAGTCACTGATACCTCGGCTCTATGATCCATCAGTGATTCGTATTTGACAAAAGGTGTGTGGAAAAAGCTTTCTAGAAGTTTCAATTTCCTTGCTAGACACAGGCAAACAACGTTTTTTTAATTTACTAAAATAGCATATCTTGGTAAAGTGAAAATAGCACTTGTACAACACCAGCCGATACCCACTATCACTATTCTGTATTTGTACATCCACTATTGAAAACTCACGTTTTGAATCTTTCCTTCTGTCTGTGATTTAAATTTTCTTCAATTGATAGAATTTGTATAGCTTGCTGCATTACAGCGTTGGCATTTGCATTATCATAAACTCTGAAATCAAAGAACGGTAGGTGACAGATTGAAGTTTCTCACTATGACTCTACCAAATACTATCGTGTTTCCTTTGGACATCCGAAGTTTTATTGCAAATTTCTTAGGGTGAACAAAACGTATTCAAAACCAACAACACCAGTATTTCATAACAGTGTTGATAATTTTTAAGCCATTTGTATAGTGAACAAACATTTTCATATTTTATTGAATGCTTAATCTGGAAATAATGATTGAGACTGGTCAATGATCAGTGTTACTCAAAAGATATACCCCCTACCTGATTCAGACAAAAATCAAATTTAATTTCAAAAATCATTTTCAAAACAAATATCGATACCTACAAACGCTATACTGCAGAATAAAATTTTCTCCTGTCAGTACAGAAAAAATAAATTTTGGTAACATGCTTTATAGAGTAAAGGAATCCCAACAATGATTTATATTAAAATAAGTATGTATTACGACAAATAGAACACCACCATACATGCTCACCTTTGAAATGTATCGGACAAAAGTGCAATGAATAGATTGATACACAAGATCGCACTTATACCAAGAAATGTTCCACATAATATATACGTCATAACAACATCGAACGCATGCATTTGATCAAATTCATAGTCATCGACTAATGTTATTCGATATAAAGAAAACAACATTTGATCGACTGTACTCATACTTTCAATGCTGGGTTCATTTCCTGAAATAAAAATATGTTTTTTATATTCACCCATTTGTTTGAGTCAATCATAAGCTAAATAGGCCCTAAGATAGCACAAGTAGCCACTGTGAAAGACATAGTTAGTTGGCTAGAACAGCAGGGCGACAGAATACCAGCTACTGCGACTCGGACACTGAAAGAAAATGGTTCCTGTACAAAAGGGTTCAAAATTATCCTCTAAAATAGCGGTGTTGATGATTCTGAACCTTTTTTGGACACCACCCAAAGGAAAATGATATGAACGTTTCGGACACCCAAACAAGAACAATATGTCACTCTGTCGGAATAAAACAGGGATAGGATTTCCATCATATTCTGCGAGAAAGTCGAGAATGCGGTTTAATCATATGGCGAACCACAAACTCTCATGTAGATACCAGCATATCAAGTCATGTATGAGGTTTTTTCTATAGAATTCTTCTGTACATGGTATTACATGCTTAGATGTCTAACCTAAATTTACAGATGATAATCACTGGGCTATCGTACCAACAATAGTAATAGTGTGATTTCTACGCACAAGGCTTATGTCTTACATATTTTTTGAAGTATGTTCAGTCCGTCACCCATACCAGTGCCCACTTACACAAACAGGATTAGTATTGTAATAAGACTTAAGGTTTTCTATTTTGGATTGACTATTGATTACACCCAGGGTGAATTTACACTACACGTTGCATTTGTTGCTTGTCAACAATACAAAGAATAATCACCTTAAATTTTTTTCTGCTTTCTTCTTGCAAATAAGTAAAAATCTGTCTCAAAAATCAAAAAAAGTATTCCAAAGTGTTTTATCCTTTTCGTTAGAGTTTGGACAAAGGGCCTTCATACAGCAAAGTGCTTCTAAGGCTTCTTGCAAACTGATACCAATTATAAAAAAAAAAAATTGTAATGTTTTGTTCAAAATATCTCTTCCTTAATCTACAGCTTATAAATAAACAAATCTTACCGAAGATCATCCAGAAAGCACAAGCATATGGAATGTAGAATTCAAAATACAAGAATAAGAATCGTAGAATGTCGTAAAATATCTTCCCCAGCATAACAACAAATGGACCTAACGTTCTGTAAATTTAAATGAAACAATTGAATATTTCTCATCAAAAAAGTATATACGTATAAATATATATAATTATATATCTGAGTATACTAGAGCAAACATTATAGTCAAAAATCAAAATGATTAAGAGACAAATTGCACAACTCGGTATGATACAAAACGATATAATTGCTTGTCAAAGTTTTGAGCATCTATTCAGACACTTTATCAGGGCAATGAAAACACATAGAGTAAAAGCAATATATATATATATATATATATATACATACTTCATAACAGTTTAAAATGTAGTATCCCATTCTAAAATAGATAAAACAGATAAATATGAAGGTAAAACTGAGAAATTTCGCTGAGGAAACATACTTTTCTTCTTATCATTCATGACCTTAGCTTCTTACGATGTGGTAATTCTTTCTATATTGTCTATATTGCCTTTAGTCTCTGTGTTTTCATTGCCTTGATGAAGTGCGTTTGTATAAACGTTTGAAGCTTCAGGAAAACAATTATATCTTTTGTATCATACCGGTTAGGCAATTTGATTTCATTATGAATAATCCTGGTAGCAGCCACTCATTATGAACAAGAGACAATCAATAATGGAGTAAAGCTTAAAGTCTAATAAATAAAATGAGACATATTGAAATAATAATAAAACAAAACAATATAGTGAAATATACCTGAAAGATCTCATATTTTTCATCAATCTCAACCACATCATGATGATGTTCAGGACAAATATTCTATTGACCCAAACACTCAGACATCCGTTGTTAACATATGCATCAGGAAGAGCACAAGATCCTTTATCAGTTAAATCTACATTGGAATAATACAATAACAAGGTGAAATGACAAAAAAAAAATTTTTTTTTCATATCCAAGCATTCAAATTAGTCATCTTGAACTACACCTGAACGGAAAGTTAGTGTTTCTGAAAAGACATGATTTTGAAAGATCAGGAAAGCCTACCCGTATTGTAACTTAAGAGGTTAAATGGTAGACAAGGTTCATAATTAAAACGGTTGCTAGGGCAGGGACAGATTAAAAAATTCCAGAATCTTACAAATCTAAGTCCTAGCCTAATACTCAATTTGTGTCCGAATTCATCACAAACCATCATTGTAGCACTAAAATAATTCCCGAACTGGATCAAGGAGTTTAAACACAGAAAACCAGATTTTTTTTATCACAACTTGAAAAAAAGTTATGGGCTCAACATTCGAATCCAGATAGAAAAAAATGACTGGATTCGTCATGATCCCAAATCCTATCCCATTTTCAAGAGATGCCAAAAGCATCAGTATCCGAGTAATTTGCTCCATATAAAACAACAATGAAGACAAGACATTGTACAGGAAATCACGATTTTACCCCAAAGTTTCGACATCGTACATATGCTGATATGCAGGACAAATGATGATACTGAACAAAAATACCCATAATTCGAATGTGCGATTATATTCAAAAAATTAATTCGATTCTACTCTGGAATGGAAAGATAATCGATTCTGGATACCACTACTTAAAAATTATACCAGAGAACTCACTTCCAATTCGAATCAACTGTGCAGTGTTCTCACAACCATCTGATCCACAGCAAGGTGGTGGACGATTTTCTGATGTGTATGCCACAATGTTCACTGCATGAGTGAGCTAAATAAAAGGGTAAACGAATAAGAAAACTTTTTTGCCAAGAATGAGTCACTGATAGAATGCATCTTGGCGGTGCGAACCATGAGTGACTTGTACTTGGTGTTTGAAAAATAACTTTCTATCTAAAAAAAAATGAAAAGTACATAAAGTAATTTTCCGTACAACTTTTCTACATTAATCGGTTCATCGTAAGCATATAAATATATGTAAATACTTCCTCAAGTGATAGACAAATTAAAGAATTGAAAAACTCATATCATTTTTACACGTTTCTTATTCGGTTTTGGTCTGAGAACCCAAATGACGAAGTGCTCTTAAAAATCCCAGAATGGTAACTGAGTTCCAAGTGGAAACGAAGTTTAATCTCCATAGTAATGTGCAGTAAGTAGTATCTGCCCTGGGTGACATTAAATCAATCTACCACTTTTTTGTTTCTTTTCAATCATCCCATACAACACACAAGAAATATGTTAGGACTATTCTAAAGCCCCTACCTTAAGTTCCAGTGAGACATTCATAGAAGATGTAGATGTAAAATACTACATAACATAGAGTATGTGAGTAGTAATGATGTGACTAAAAAGTATTGCACATGTAATGATAAATGTCATCTTACCAAGACTGCAAAGTTAAAAAAATAAACAGTCCAATCAAAAAAATTCCAAAAATCTTGAAAATACGCTGGCAACATGTCATCTAGTGTGTCCATCTCTCGCTCAAGGTAATTACGTTCCTGATAAAAATTGAAAATTTTTTTTTCAAATTCCAGTATATAATATGTTCATGATCTAACTATTGTAAATAGGTATGAAAATGTGGCAAATTTTATAAAAATCTTGCCCATCACCACCGCAGCAGCAATTTATGATTTTAAGATCATTAAATTTGTTCAGTTCGGGCAATTTTCTTCAGTCATCTAGGCAGCATATGAGCTGAAATACCACTTGACTCGCAACTATATTAATTAAATTCAAGGTAATTTTAACTTATTTGCGTAAAATATTGATTTTAGACATCACAAAAGGATAATAGTGATATTTTCGTCATTTTTTCCTACTCTCAACTCAAAAGATGACTAGATTACATTCGAGATTCCAACTCCACTAAACTCATACAAAATTCAAACTGAGTTTGAATTTTGTATAAGTCTAGTTTAGTTAGAATCTCAAATCTTATTTATTCTAATTTTCTCATAATTTGTAACGACTTTTAATAGTGCAGTGATTCATCTCGATATTTTACCAACATGATTCAGATTAATATTCCGACCAGTTATAATTTTAATCTCACTTCTGGCCACTTTGGATGAGTGTATCTTATATCTTTTTGTATATGATCAATTCTCCATGCTTTCCATCTCTCGAATCTTCGCCGCGATGTTATAATTTCTACAATTTCAATTCCAATGTAATACAAAGTCATTGCGACAGCAAATATCCAGATAATAATTCGCCAAATGTCCTAAAATATTAATATAAAAAATCAGCTACAATTATTTTTAAAAACAAATATTTAAAATAATCATTTTGAATCAAACTACTACAAATCCGATTCTGTCTTTGAAATGGAATGGAAAGAAGTGGTGTCATTCTTCAATTCAAAAATCAATAGTCTGATTTGTGTGATTCTGTGATTTGAAAAGTTTTATAAAGCAGTAATTCTATTTTGTAAAACATAAACAACAGCTGAACCATCATTGACTCAAGCCTAACAAAAACATGTGTGTATGAAACATTTCTAATAGGTTTAGGCAAAAATTTTATTTGGTTTGTTACGTATAAAAATTTTCACCAAATAAAAAAGGAATTCATTACTTTTTACCCATGCCCACAGTGTAATAATATGATTTACTTGCACAGTTACACCAGAAACTCTGTGATTTTCCAAAACCAATATCATAACCTTTTACTTTCGAATAGTAATTGCTTTGAGTGACAGACTGAAAATGACTGACTGCAAAAAATAGTACTGGTATTCTGTCATCCTGGTTAGTGTAGTATTTTCATTCATTGAGTGAAGTCAAAAATATTGTGTGCCAATTCTACACTCAGTATAACAGTATACTAAAATATAATATAAAACTGTTTACCGTGCCAGGTAGAATGTACAAATATCTCGTTTGCCATGGTACACCAACAGCAAGAGCAGTCCATAATGATATGTAGAGTAAATTGATGAGAGTCAATCTGATTGCACCCATTCTGAAGTCATAAACATATTTACATGTATAACATTCAATGACAATCTATTAATATTATAGAGATTGGCAATCATCAAATCCTGGTTCATCCCAGTTTAGAAAAAGAAGACGCATTACCAATACACTTCAACATAGTCACATCCTAGTTGTTTTGCATGAGAGACTGAGGTCAATGGAAATAACGAGAGGATTAGCATAAATATTGGATATGTCATCTTCCGTTTTTCCTATAATTAAGCATGATATTATATACCACTAAAGCTGATCACTTCAATGATTCACTTAGAATAATTTAAATACAGTGCTGGAAATTTGAAAAAAAACCAAACCTTGATGGTATTTAGTCAGATCAATGACAACGATATATTGATATATTACGAGTGCCTAGATCAATGCTAAACTACTTGAATACTGATAAAACAAACCTCCCAAAAGATCTCCATTTCAGTTCGAGCATTTTCAGAATAACAGGGTGCATGATGATATCAAGCTGTTTATAACTCACAATAACTTGCAACTGTTGGAAGAAAAATCCAATTGAAATTTGAGTAGAAAATAAACTCAAAAGTAATGAAGTAATTAGCAAATCAGCCTTTAAAATATGTGTGAGTGGTTCATGGCAGTGATTCAGATTCATTTTATGTGTATACATAATTTGATAAATAGAACAGCATAGTTTTGGTGTATAAAAGAGCATTATTATTTTCTTGGAAGACTTTTCAAAGTTTTTTTTTCGATGAGACAAGTGCTCTTCATCGTGGGTGTAGCATTTTATAAGAAAAAACTTCTACATATGACTGAATATATTTGAAATTAATTTTTTCATTTAAATTTACTTTTATCAAATATTTTTCATATTTTTTTAATCTCCTCGTTGAAATTGCTGGAAGCAGATTTTTCATTCAAATTTCAATCTTAATTTTGAATACTAATTAATTCAATCTTAGATATTTTATATTCCAAATTATTTTGTCAAATGCACTCAAAAGAGTAAAATGTTTGGTGTTGGTTAATGCTGATTGTACTTGTATCATAAAAATTCCACAAGAATTGTCTGTTACTATCAGTACTGTTTAAAAAAAAAAGATTTAAAAAAAACATTAATGCTTTCCTTACTGGTGTTTTGGCAAGAGTCCTGTGAATACCTGTCAGAATGAAAATAGTAAAGAGCATGAGTAGGTATGCATAAAAAACCAAAAACAAATTGAGTAAAATGAGGAATTATGACAAAAATGGATGTGATGTGTCGAGTGATACAAACTCAATCAAGCATCGAATGATAATTAATTGGAATTTCCATCCATGGGTCACAGGTGGCTCATGCCTTGATGGTGTGATTGGTCTTTGACCAGTGCTTGTCAAAATGAGTTTAAACATGTTTTTTTCACAGGGATGCAAACGATAAAATTGAAATGGTAAACTACATTAAAAATCTCCCTTCAACTATTAGATCTATTTTAAGAATATTAGAACTACAAAAAAAAAAAAAAATTAGAAAAAAAAACATTGCAGGCTAGGAAACTTTAATAATTAATATTAGTTTGGAACTACTGCTATATGGTGATTAATTATGCAGTTATCTTCTTTGGATATCTTATCTCCTAGAAGATCTCAAACTATCAACTGCAGTGGTGATTTTAAATGTGTCTGTACAGTTTTATTACTGTCTCTTGCCATAAATTTTGCTGGGTGTAGGCCACTGATGAATAATGCCACTGAGATGCGGTCCCTTTTCTGGTCCATGCTTGACATGAACAAATTTCTACTTGGGACAAGCACTGAATCCTGAATACACTCAAAAGCAATATAATTTTTCAAATACCGGAGTTAGACGTTGAAAATTTTGCTTTTTAATGAGAATATTAAGTAACAAGATATTCTGCCAATCTGGCTGATTTTTGAAAAATATTATTATAGTCTTATGCCATTGCTATAATGTTACTGCGAAATCCTAGTAAAATTATTAATAGTACCACATATAACAATATACAAACAAATATGAGTGAATTAATACCTATTTTGAACTACACTATAAATTGAATTAAATAAAATTTACAAAAAGAGTAAAATTATTGATAAAATTAATATTAAAATCTAAATTATGACTCAAGAATCGCGCAGGCACAATATAATTGGTCAATAGCTATATAAGTAAGAAATGATTCAAGATGAACAAAGAAAGATGACAAGCATGGAAAAACAATTATTTGTTAGTTAATTAGCAATAGCAAGCAACACACTACATTTTAAATTAATTTTTTTTAATATATTTTCAGGCTTTAAAAAAACTCTATTTCTAACTAAATTACAGTAACCAAATTTTCAGAATTAAACACAAATATTATCATATCTGCTGAAAGAAGTATAATGTCATGTAAGTATGTATGACACTATAGTGTATTATAAGCTGCTATATTAGTTTTTAGGAGTAAAAGGTTAAAACTTAAAGTGTGAAAGCCTAATAATATTAAACCTAGAGATGTAAGTTTCAGAAATAATCTCTATATATACATATGCCCTATCGAAACTAGAGATGCAACAACTTTACAATGACTCAGTTTGCCTGAGATTGAGTAAACATGTGAGGGTTTTATCAAGCCCAAGAAGTTCAGCGATGAATGAACCTGGTTTGGGTGTCCGACTGAATGTCAATAAGGTAAAGTGCAGTTAGTAGTATCTGCCCGGTCGATGGTAAAACCATCTACTACTTTTTTGTTTCCTTCAAGTCGCCTCTTACGACACACAGGAAATACGTTAGGACTATTCTAAAGCCTGTAGGTACAGGGCATTTTCATTTTTTGATCAATTTTCTACTGACGAGAATCATTTTCCTCAAAAGTCTGCATAAAAAAGTAGCTCAGATTCTGCCAACCTGAATGGCAAAATGATGTGTTTTAATTTAACCTATTTGATATACTCAGAACAAAAAAACTTCATAAACTTTGGAAAACTGTTATATTTTCATAACTCCAGCTTTGGCTTAGCTTTGGCTCAGTGTAATTTCAGGAATTGTTCTCGGACAACCTTAGGAAAGAGTCAATTAAAGCAGAATTCCCAATATTAGCCTTGATTTGTTGCATCTCTAGAGATACCACATCGAAACATTAGATGAGTTTAAGTTCCAGTCAAAATGCTTTGATATATTTGTATCTGTAACTTACATACCTACGTTAATGAAGCAACACTGATTGATTTTGACTAGTCTCTAGTTTTTTAGTTATGCTAAATATAACAAATGCTTAATGTTATCAGCATTTTACAGCATACCTTGTCCTTTGGATCTTGTATAAGTATCATCTTATGAAATGAATTACAAATTTCAATATGCTAAATTAACATTATCAGCGGAGTAGAAACTATGGAGTCTAATTTTTAAGCATGAACGAGCTGGGCTAATAATTTGAAAAAAAATCCAAATTCAGTCTATGCATTCAACTACGGTAAATGCATTCTATAATTTTACTCTGATTACAAATTATAGATAAATACAATTTGGATATTGGATAAATAATATTCTATTTAGCGTCGAGCCATATAAATTTTTTAAACTAGTATCGTCATGGCGAAATTCAGCCAGCTCTATGATTACTTTATTGAGACAATATGCAATTTTATGTAAATTAGAATTCTACAGTATTTTGACAGAGTATTCGATGCAACTTTTCTATCGACAGTTTTTAAACCAGGGAATTAATTGCATTTAACTCTAAGTCTGACTATGTCCAGCCACAATAAAAAATATAAGGTTTTACTGATAAAAGCCTAATTCATGAGGTTGGTAAACGTAATACATGAATTAAAGCAAACATAGGTGCTTTGGTTATGGGAATGAAAACATTAAAGTTGGAATAAATATTTACTTTCGACTTTCCTGTATTGACTTTGAACTTCGAAAACATGGTAAAGATTATTTGCATTGGGAAAGGTTTTCTATGGGATTTACTAAATATTTGAAATACAGAAATGAAAGCCCAAGAAGTAAATTCTTGCATTTTTCAAGTGTCTAAAATATTCATCTGTTGACAAATATTGCTACTGTGATTCACTCATGAAATGTATTTTCCTCATTCGATGAGTATTCTTAGGGACTGGCCGATAAGGAAATTTCCCAAGATATCAATACTTTTGGACAAAAAAATCAAATATCAATAGTAGTGAACAACCATACTAATAAAACAGATTGCCTATTAAAACATTAATATTTTGTACTATTTCAAACATCTGTGCCAAACTCCTTTAGTCTATGCTGAACAGAAAAAGTTCAAAAAAAATCAATAAAATTCACCTGTTATATCGTGCTCTAGCCTGTTGAGATAGAAATATTGTCGCCGATTTGTTCGATCCATTCTATGGAAAGTATCCAGTGCATCTCGAGCCTAAAAAATGAAATTTCACATGTAGTTTGTATACATATATACAATGCAATGTCACTCTATATTATATTACTTTTTACAAAGTGTGAAAAGTTTCAAATCAACAATATTTATAACCTTATCCAGTTAGTGGATTAATTTTGTAGCTGGTCAATCCATCTTTTGAGAAATTTATGAGTTAGGAATCAAAAACTTTATTTTGTCGAGCATGAGCCAAAGATGGACCACAAATTGGTGCTTGGCTAGTTAGAGTGCCTCTCAAGGACCAAATAGGCGTCAATCACTAGCCATCGCAAGCTATTTTCCCAATTACCGTAACAGGCAAACCATATTCAATGATATGTCAAAAATCATCAAATCATTGAGCAAGTCATGATGTTTTTGGCATTAAAATGTTAAGTGACAAATAAACTTCAGTATGGTTCGGTGACTCTTCCCAACTAAAACAGTTATTGAAAATATATCCTGAAACGTATGTATTAAAAGGTTAAACCTGTGTTTTATAAAGCACAGTATTAAAACACAGAATCCAACTCACCACTGGACCCATTTTGGTAATCATGTGAGTCATACAAGATTGTCCAGAGTCATCGACCCCAACATTTGCTCCATGTTCAACCAACCATCTTGCTGTCTCACTACGATCTAATAAATGAAAATATTCCCCCAGTTATTATAATAATGTAAAGATTTATGTCAAATAAAAACACAATCCAGTTCCATATAAATCTTTTGTTTGGAAAAAGCGGATAAATTAATGCTAAAATAGAATGGGATATCACTTCTATCATATAGTAGCAATAGGATTAGTTTTTGTTCATTTTTTTGGTTGAAAGCAACTCTAATATCCCAATCAGAACTGAACGACTATTTTGAAATGAAATGAACGGTATCAGCCCTAGGCAATGACAAAACAAACTACCGCATCTTTGTTCACTTTAGTCTTGTTCCCTTTTAGTCTCATATCATACACAGGAAATGTATTTGGGCAATTTTAAAGGCAAAAAATGGCAAACCATAACCTCTTGTTAGTCACTGCTTCGAATTCAGGGACTGAACCACCTAGACAGTGTTTATGTTCTAGTAAATGTACATGATTGGTGGAGGATATAACTAGCGTGTATACAACCATGTATGTGTGAATTATTCAGCATTGTTTTAAAAATGACCAAAAAAAAATCTAATAAAAAAATGATGACAATTTACAAATATCCAACCTAATTCCGCAGCGGTATGTAGAGGTGTTCTTTTCCGATAATCCAATGCTTCAACTTTCGAACCAAGTTTAACAAGTGTTTTACATGCTTCAACTGCATCATTACGAGCAGCAAAATGCAATGGTGTTTGGTGTTCTCCTGCAGTTCTTGATTCAATATCGGCTAAAAAATTGTTATATTTAGAATTGAGAATCAATGGCAAATGAGAGTACAATACATTTTATTAAAAAGTTCTCGAATTATTGAACTATTTTGAATTATACAGAAAAAGAAGGAATTGTATTAATAAATTCAAATAATCCCTTTTGAAACTTGAGCATTCGTATTTAATTTCAGTGCAATCATTTCAGTTATGTTATATGATGACTGAGCCTTGGGATGATTTTTTTTTTTGTTTAACATGATTCACAGTACAAATTTTTAGACTATGAAGCTTTGGATTAAAAATTTTATGCAAACTTCAATCATATAAAAATACTTAATAGAATAGTAACGTAACATATATAAATTTATGAATGTAAAAGGAAAGACATATATCAAACCTGGCATTGTATTAACTGAAATACACCTTAAATCAAATGCCCAGTATGAAATCACTTCAAACAATAACAATGAGAACAATCATGGAATAGTAATAAAGATTGTAGGATGTTGGATTCTGTCACGCTAACAAGATTTGACGGTGGAATAAATTTAAATCAATATTTAAAAAAAGCAAATGAAGAAAAGCCCACCACCACTTCTTTCGAGAAATTCAATCATCTCTGGGTAATCTGTAGCAGCAGCAACATGCAATGGTGTTCTTCCAAACCTAATAGTTCAATGAAATTGATTACTATAGATGAATTAAAAATTATCGACCTTATAAATATAAGTAAATCTAAGGTCAAATACAATATTGAATTACATACCTTTTTGAATTGAAGTTCACTAAAACTAGATAGAGACTCCTCTAGTGAAGCCAGCCTAATCGTAATACCCATGTGCTAAAAAATCATTAGGTAGATATAATAGTCAAGAAGACATGAAATAACATGTAAGAACCAACCTGTCGCTAAGATTAACATCAGCACCTTTTGCAATAAGAAAGTCTGCAACATCAACATGCCATTGCCTTGCAACCTACAAAATAAGGCAAGATGTAATATACCTTAATTCGATTGTTGAGTTTGCATTCGATTTTAGTACACAATACTCAGTGATTAAGAAAGAATGGCACTTCTCAGTAAACAATTTTTTTTTCAAATTATCTACCAGTATGGCATCCCAGTCAGAAATTTTTGGCCTAACTATGTTTTGTCAAGCAAGTGTCACAGATGGATTGCGAGGTCGCAGGAAATACTTTGGATCATGCTTATTAGGTCTGCATAAACAAGGTCAAAAATCTTGTGAATTAAAAACCGGAGAAGAATTTGGTTGGCATTTCACACCTGCATTATATTAATAAGAACAGGCTTAATGTTTTCTTCGTAACATTGCATCATACAAAATTTTAGTAATGTTTCCCAAGTTGATAGAAAAGTCATTTTGAGCCTTTTTTCCTAAAATTTCACACAGAATATTTCTTACGAATCACCTCATGTAGTAATGTTTGTCCATATCTATCACAACAATTAACATCAGCTCCTCTATCGAATAACGACGACAAAAGATCCAAGTCAACCTTGAAGTGAAACGTATTCTAGTTGTTATTATAATAATTATGAAAATATTTCTTACTGGGGATAACTCAGCTACAAAGACAGTTGAGAAATGGATACTATATTAAGAATTACCTATTCAAAAAGTTAAATTGTATCAAAGAATGTAAAAATGTATTTTCTGAGAAAAACCAGTCGCAATATTTTCATCCGAAGGCTATAAAATCACAGCAATGTAGTAGTGAGCAATTCAATGAGCTAAGCATGAATCAGTGTGATCATATCAATTTGAGTACTGCTTCTCTATTGTTAAAGTAACTGTAGCCAAGTGACAGGTGATGTCAAACTGTAATTTGAGCTATGAAAACTTAAAATCAATGTTATGTTATGGCATCAGGAACTCATAACCTCAAACTTTCCTCAAAGGAATCTTGTAAACGGTTAACATCACTTTAGAGAAAAACTTAACCAAAATTATCGCGTCATGATGCAAATTTCCATATTTCGATTAAATTACACAGAAATCTTGCTGCTCTGTTTTAATGACAAGGAAAATTTGTGTTAAGCTTCGTGTCTTATACAGCTACCTGGATGTTTATTTTCAATTTAAGCAAACATATTTTAACAAATTTAAAAAAAAAAAAAAATGTATTTGGAGTCTTTCAACAAAAGTAGAAAATTTACAATATTATTGAAAAAACGACTCAATAGAGTAGTCAATGTCATTTGCATTTTTTGGTAACTAATTTTCACTTCAAATGATAATAATTTTAAATATTTTCTCAGCGGTGGATTTATTAAAACAATTATTACCACACTGTCATACCATAGTCATATTTCAATTCACCAAGTAGTAATCAGTATGATTTTGAATGAAGTAATTGAATACAATAATAAGCAAATAAATAAATAAAACTAATTACCTCTGCACTATCATGTGAAAGTTGGTTGAGTGAAACAAAATGTGAAATCAGTTTCTTATTCAATGATCTTACATTACTCTTGGCGGCTGAATTATTGATAAAATGAAGAAAACAATTGTAATCAACGTTACATAATATTAGTACAATTTCCATAATAAAAGGAGACAAATAAGAATATGAACAATATTGCCCTTTTTTGGAAGTCTAAATACAATTAATTTTATGTTGATGGAGAAAATATTGAAAATCCCCAAGCATATCTAAGCTGAGAGGAAAATGACTTCAAAACAACGATAATAAAAAAATCATCAGTGCCCTGATGTGACGGTAATGTTCATAAAGCTATTTCAACCCAAGTCATTTTGCATATATGACATATTCCACGCTGTCTTCTAGTAACCATTCCAAGATACATAATTGAAGGGTGTAACAACAAAATATTATATTTTTCGGCATGTATGGGCAAATCATGGAATAGAACTTCAATCCAGTCAGAAATATCTCAACAAAACATGTTTAGTTGAGTATGAGACACTGACAAATCGCGCTGTCAAGGCGCGGACCATTTCAACTCATGCTTGAAAAAATAAAAGTTCTGATTGAGAAGAGTTTACAAGAATAACACTTTTACAAATTTAGCTTAGCTTTTCTCGTTGCTAGATATCTACAGTCCACAAGAATAGTTCTATAAGCTTGCAAAAACAACTTATTCAAACACTCAGTCGAAACAACTGTCATTCATCATCAACATTGTGTTTGCTTATAATGACAACATTCTTTCTTCAAACGATTAGGTATTCCCCACATTGTTTTCATTGGTTTGCATGGCAAAAAATTCATTGGAATCAATAGTGGAAGAGAATTATGTTCAGTCAATAACTTCGGAACTCAATACGGAAGGATGAAATGAAATCTTCGCACCAGACAGATACAGATACATATTATGCGTAACTATGACGTCATATTTTCGCATGCCTATGCACTAAATTATTCGAAATTCGGCTGGACTTTAATAATTTTACAAGCAGGCGATACTAACTGGTCTTCATGGTTTTCCGCATTTGTAAATCCTATAAAATTGACAAGAATTGAGAGGGGTGAATCCCTTTTATTAATTGTGAAATCTGACCACATGGTGTGGTAAAACAGTCTTAACTCGAACTTACTAAACTTAAACAAACTCGATACAGCTTGTGTCCTTGAACTAGGGCTGGGCAGCATTAGGTATATTTTGTACTGGCATACCGTGACCAAAATGCCGGTATTACCGGTGTGCCAAGCTATTTTCTGCTATCAAAAGCATACTATTCTGTCGTTTTAAAGAGCCATACGATGCGCGTACTCTGAATGCGAGCGGGTTGTTGTGTCTCGACATTGGGAACGTTTAATCGAGGCATATCAGCAGGTGTGAGTGGTCTAAAGACCCATTTTTTGTCGTTACTTACGCAATAATGCATCAACTTGTAATCATTTTAGGCGGTATGTCAAGAATATCATTGCAAACCGACATTGCGAAAATAACTCGATATGATATCCTGGTAAACTCAATACTGGTATTTACCGTCCTACCGATATGCTGCTCAGCTCTACCTTGAACTCCTAAAGTAAAAAATCGATCAAGTTCACTACTCAGTAAAATTCATAGCTTAAAACAAAAGTTTCAGTTCGATTCAAGATGGCAAATGAAAGTGGCATTGCGTATGTTTAAATACTCGTCTCAGGGATATACCGATACATACCTGGTTTCGTACTAGTACCGGTAGTTGATATTGAACCATTTGATATAATTGAAACATTTCTTTGTAAGTTGTCATCTTGATCATCATCTGATTCTATATCAAGTCCGAGTTCTTTTTCTCTCAATATACTTTGTCGAGAAGATCCTCTTAAAATGCTGAGATCTTCAAAATTAAAAACAAATGCTTTGGTTATGTCTGGTGATTAATGGGATGTTGATTCATCTTAGGACATATGGACCTAGTAGTCATTATGTTAGGAATAATACGTTGGAGATCACAGGTTCAAAACCTGGCAAAAAGGAATTTTTAAATCAATGCCTTCGCTCAACCCAGGGTATAATAACTTGGGCAGGCTCAGACGACCCAAAGAGATTACATCTTCCCAACAACGCTAATCCTGTTTATCCATAAGTGGCTTAAACAGGGTTCAAATTAAGAAGGTTGTGGGTTTTCATAAAGCCGCAACTCGTTTACAAATTCCGCAGAAAATGGAAATCCGTTTCTTCTAAACACAGACATATCTGAGATATTATTACATGCTCAACGCCAACATCTTAACTTATTCCCCGCTGCACCTGAGTTATGTCAAAATATTTTCGTCCAAGTAAGGACATCTGATTGGTCGTACAAATATGACATCATCAATTGAAGACCCAAAATGGTTTTAAAGCATTTTTTCCGTTACTTGGTTTTTGTGCCTAACTGTCTTATTGCCAGAGAAGAATATTTTCGGTAAAATAGGTAATCTCCTAAATTTACTGTGATGGTTCGTTTTGCCATTTTATTTTATCTTAATCTATTCAGGGTGAAGGAATGACGTTATTTGATAGGTTCAAAGGCTTGAAACATAATTAATTTCTGTGGCTCATAGAATCATGAATTAATCTCTTGTAATTTCCTCTTCTCCCTTTTAAAATTTTTCTCCTGTCTTGAGTCACTTTGAAATCGTTTTTGGTAGTTCATACTCCCTTTCTGAGAAGCGAAAATCTATTTCATTTATTCTCCCAGCTGTTTACATTAGATATCAAAAGAACCACTTTTGAAAATGTTTGATTTCCGATTTGCTGTCGATAAACAATTTTTTTTTTTTTTTTTTTTTATAGCCACTTCTTTGGGTGGGTCACCCTGTACAAGGCCCTGTAACAGCGGCCACTTATAGGCGGACAGGGTTACAATTACTGGAAAGATATGATCTTTTCCTGTTCGGCTTAGCCTACCCAAGTTATTACACCCTGGGTTAGACTACGGTACCTATTTGTACCTATTTATGTGTCGTTTTAATTCAATTTTGAGAAATAGGTATTGTTTGATACGAATCAATTAACTCTGTTTTTCATATTTGGTGAAATCAGCGTTTTGGGCTGTTTATTCGCAGATCGCCCTCGTAATTGAGACATGATAAATTGATCATTTGATCTGATGTTCCTGAATTTCAATATCTTCAATCACAGATACATCAAACATTATCATTTTGCATCTGGTTTACTTCATTCTTTGATTTAAATATTGGCATAGCAAATCTTCAAAAGTTATTTTTTGTGGAATCGGAAATTAGAAAACAGAAACTTTATGCAGGCAGAAAACTAAGAACGACTAAACGAAATATATAATTGTTTTGAAATCAAAATAAAAACTAGATTTGATAATGAATTGTAAATATTTGCTTGATATTTACTTCAAGCGTCATGCCAAATTAGGTTTATTAATTTCACCTTTTGTGAACTGTACCATTTTTTTGGGTAGTAATTTTGTTTCATTATCGTATAACCTAGTCATGTTTGGTATCAAAATGAGCGTAAGAATATCGGTAAATTCAAGCAAAAGTAAATCAAAATCTAAACTTTGATCGTTTTCACTTTATATAATTAGGTTAGACATTCTTTTTGGCCGTTGTTACGAGACCGCATCAAATGCATCTGCATCAAATGATTTCCTAAGTCGACAAGTTAAGGCTTCGTGTCCTAATTGTTTACGTATGATCAGAGCATCATCAACTTAAGAATGGATAAATACCTCATAGGAACGGTGCCAGTACTGACAATAATATATATATAAATACATATATATATATATATATATATAATACTATTTGTAATGTATAATAGATCAGTCATGGGATATGGCCGATGAAAGTAAGCGACTGAATGTGAAGAAAGTATGTACCCTTGGACATATATATACTTAAACAATAAAGGTGACACAAAGATTAATGTAAAGCTGTGAAATCCTTGATTTGTTGCTGTTTGAAATTACTTACTGAAGTCAAGAAATCGGCAATTTAGCCTCGCAAAATCGCAACTGTTTGTTTACCCAATTCTCAAACGTTTTTCAAAAACGCAACTCATTTTCCAAAACTTAATTGGAACGCTGCTTCAAAACCATGAAAACATCAAGACTGTGGATGTCTGACTAACTGACATTCTAGTTAATGTATCAGACTAAACTGGGTGAATGAAATAGGTTCCATCAGAAGGAAATACACCAAATAGGCATATTTCAAGATATACTTTTTTCTAAAAGATCAAGATGTCAATTTTTGATCATCTGGTAGTAACCAAACTGTAGAAATAAAATCAAAATCATCAATACTGCTATCAAATAGCAGCGTTGATGGTTTTGAAGCTTTTTGGCCATCCAAAGAAAATGACAAACTATAGTTCAATGAATTATAAAATTATGGAATAGATGTTTGTGATATCAAACCTGAATCAGCTTTCACCATAAACTGTCTTTTCTTAGTAACATAATGTTGCCATTTATTTCCAGCAGTTTTTGCATTCACAACATCCTCAAATGTAGTAAATTTTTGTTTTTCTTCTTTCTAAATTATGTTAAAAAATAGCTTGATTTTAATATAGAAAACTTGCCATGAAGAGTTGGAATGTTTCACACGTTTTAATAAAAATTGGGTTAAAATTTTTTCACCAGATCACACTGCATTTCCAGAATGGAGATATATTATTTGATGTGCATTTTCAAATTCATTTCAATTACGATACAAAATGAAAGACAGAAATGCACTCTTCTGTAAATTGAGATTGCTACTATGAAGCAACATGCGAGTAAAATTGTGATCAGACAACGTGGTGATATATGAAGATTCAATCGATCAACGCTGATTAAGACAACGCATAAATTCAGTGAAAGCATGCTGTTTTGTTATTTCGTGGTCTCCAGAAAAGAAAATTTCCTCATTATGCAAATTCTGCAAGTAGACTTAGCGGTGTGGGCTCCATAATATGTTAGTTCTGTGTCATATTTTTATGTCATAGTAATAGTAAAAATTTGTTTTGGCTTTTACTTCACTGGTTTGATTCGATTTATTTACTAGAGATGGAAAGCAGACTATAACCTTTATTATACTTTCATACTTCGAATATATAAAACACAAATATAATGTTTCACCTGTTTTTCATTTTCGACATCCATTTTAAATGCTTCTTTAGGCTCAAATGCATCATTTTCTTGACCCTCTGAAATAAAATAAAATGGATGTGTGTACTATTTGTACATTGATTTGAATTTTTACAATGATGTGTTGATAAACAAATATAGTTTAAACAATAAACAAAAATAATGGTACTTTGGTAACACTTTCGTACCTTCCAAAAACTTCGATAAAAATTGACTTTGACTTTGATGAAAAATTATTCAAATTCAATATTAGAATAGTCCTAACATATTTCCTGCGTGTCATAAATGGCGAATAAAAGGAAACAAAAAAGTGGTAGATGGTTTTATCATCGCCCGGGGCAGATAACACTCACAGCACTTTATCATGGTGATTTTGTTCTGTATGGAATGTTTTCCTTGTGAAGCGCAGTTGCTGGTAATTTATCTTATATACACTAGTAGTTCTTTGTCATTTGAGTACCCCATAGTTGGCTCCTTATAAAAAAATCAGAAAAAAATGCCTGAGTGAGATAATTAGTTTTATCACTCCTAATTTCTTCTGTTTATAGACACAGACATACCGTACATATATAAACATAGTTTGTTTCAACACCTCTGCCATAATCAGTATTCCCGAATGTCATTAAAATAAAAACTGGCAGAATATTCTCATCCTAACTAGAGGATGCCAGTGCTGCAAGCATCTGGCATTGTCTTCCGGATTAGTATGAGTCGCTTGCAACATGAGAAAATTTTTATGATAATCGGATATATGGTACTAAACTTCATGAGA
The DNA here is from genome assembly GCA_963675895.2 of Styela plicata. NCBI lineage: Eukaryota > Metazoa > Chordata > Ascidiacea > Stolidobranchia > Styelidae > Styela > Styela plicata. Next base: position 7,691,894 of record OZ023151.1, on the reverse strand, counting down.
CCCCTATATCCTATCCTACATTGGGCTAATTTAAGTTCTGCTTACCTGGATGAATTCTTTTGGCCATTTTTGTCAGCTGATCAAGCCGTGTTCAGTTATTTAGTAATTCACATATATTTTGACCCATCATAAAATCTAACAGCTAACAAATAAGCAGAATATAAAGAAATCATATCCCAATACAGACTGCGGAAAAACCGAAAGGACATAAGACCAAGACGTCGGCCAGCGTCGTATATCTCTATGGCCACGACGTTCAAAACACTTTGGGGAATCCCCGACGTCACTGCGCTTCTGGTGGAACCTCATTAAAACCATCAGCATCTTTCTTCTACCCTTGCCGCCTTTTCATCGCCTTAAAACAAGATGGCAAAATACTGAAGTTGATGCAGGAAACAATCAGTAGACGCACAGCTTTTGTTTCATGGTAGAAAAGTAGGAAGGAGTCAGGAATAACCACAAGCATCGTAACAAACTAGCCATCGTCTTTTTTGTACTTTTCGTCACAGCTTAACGTGAAATGAAGAATTTCAACTAAAAATTTATGCGCGGGTGTGCATATTTTATCTGATGCTTGTGGGCCTGGATTTCCCTTGTTTTGAAATGTGTTCGCAGTTTTGCGACTTCCCAGTTGTAATTTTTATTTAGTGTGTATTTTTCTCTTTTATTGTAAAGTCAAGTTAATTCGGATAGTTCATTTTCCTGCTTTGAACTTATTTTTTATGCATTGTAATATGAATAACTAATTCAATTTTTGCACTAATTTTTCCAATAAAAGCACATGGTTCGTTGTTTTCCGACGTAAAATATGTAGCTTGTAGAAAGCTACTTTGGGTATTTTTAACACTTTATTACATAATACGCCAGTCATGCGCGATGCCTATGTCTTGCTGCCTTCGAAACAAAATGAGTAAAAAATCTTCAAAAATATGTTGAACTATTCCTCAAGCTCCCAAATCCGATTTTCTTATCAGAGAACAAATAAGGAGAGACTGATCACGAAAAATATTTCACGGTTGAGCACGAATGCTTTAAGTCACAATCACCGTTTACAGAACACGTTGAATCTGAGGATGTGTGTTATTTCAGAAGCTTTCCACAGGCAATTAATTCTGCACGACAATATCACAGGGTACACATTCTTTAGGCAAAATCTTCCACCTGATAAAAACCCCCTCTTTCAGAAATACCAAGGTTTCTTTCGTTTAATTTGATAGGGTTTTCTGGCGAATCCAAAAATAAAAACAGCATCACATATCACATCGTTGAAGAATACACCGCGTGCCTTTCGCGCTTTCACCTCTCCAATACGTGGTATTTTTACTCAGTGGACTCGATAGGTCCAAAACCCGAAAGGGAGGGGCATTTGAGAAGCGAAAGTTTAAAATGTACTATAGGAGTAGAATTGCAAACAAAGTTAATTGTATTCAAAAAATTGCATCCAGTATAATTACACCCACTGAAAAGACCTTTGGAGAATTAAACCCAACAGAATTGCAGCACAGCAAGGTGAATTGCCTTCAGTTTAATATTAATTCGTGGAATTTCACTCAATAAACTTCCCCCAGTAAAATTACACCACTTATTGTCGGAGTTACAACTCAATAGAGTGCATTTCCACTGGATGTAAGTACTCAGGGCGCAATTCAGCATGGTGCAATATACACTGTGAGTAATTTCACTGAGTGGACTTTTCTTTCCCACAGTATAAAAATTAAAGTTCTATGCCATCCTAAAAGTCACAAATACACGTGAAGTTGTCTTGCCGCATCACGTTTCTGGTAATAAAATAAAAACGGCAATAATCGTTTTCACATGATTACAACGCACAAACGCAAAAAAACGATACAAGCACTCCTGCGTTAGCTTTCATAGCAAACCATTCTGTTTCATTGGAAACATAAGGAACTGCATGCAAAGCATTATGCTTGAGTAAAACGCAAGGTCAAAATAAAACAAACCATAGAAAAAACGCAACCTACGCAAACGTGTAGTGCGACCTTAAGGCTTATTTGTCAATGAGGTTCTTGATTCATAAATTGTAATTGCGGCAACCTTTTTCTACAAGAAATTTGCTTTGTCAAAAGTACGGACCACAGATGATCGGCATCGAGGCATACATTTATAGTTCGTCCACATTATACAAATTATATAAAATTAAATGATTTTTACCATTTATATGAAAATACAAAAAATCGTCAAGTGTCTTGACTATGTCTAGCCGTTTTTTGGTAATATTAGAATATACACACCAGGTGACTATTTGTTTACGCAGAATTAAGAATTGCTGTGATATGGGTGGAATCTAGATGTCTTTTTTAAATCTAGGCAGCACTAGAAGCCAAAAATTTTAATGTCTGAATGACAGAAACATCTCAGAAAAACAACGTTAACAGACGTATTTTAGCGTCTAAGTTGTAACGTAATGCATTAGGACTGAACCGTGACTCAAAAATGAAAAGTGGGAAACGGCGACCATACACCATTTTACACAACGGTGTGTTAAAATGTTTCTCGATGACATTTCTGGTTACGAGAATTACTTGCTACGGGACAACACCAAATTTCTCTCAACTTCAACTGATTCCCCGAATCAAAACATGACGTTGTGAATAATGACTAAAACGTAGCCATTTATTCAGGCCCGCATACGAAAAGTGAATAATAAGCAATGAATAATAACTGTTTTAATAAATCGGTGAAATAAAAATTACGAAATGCTTGGGGGATGGCTGGGCCCTCTGTGAATACATTATTCCCTAACTTGTTTTTATTGCAGACTTATACAAAAATAAAGATCCTCTCGAAAAAAACTCTAAATGATGTTTCTGAGAATAGTTTTTGCTCTCATCGAGCATTGCAGACAATGGCACGACGCTGACGTCAGACGCCACAAGCAAATTTAAAATCACATACGTCAACTTTTACAAGTTCAAGATTCAAGGCAGCGGGATTTTGCTTTTTGCGTTGCGCGGTTCTCTGATGGCCGTTTGACATGGAAGTCAAAGTTGGAAGCAGCACATGACAGGAGCAGTATATTGTAACAACAACAATTCAACATATAATAAGACCAATATTATGAAATGGCTCGAAAAAGACTATTATCGGAGGCTATGGACTACTGGATATCAAAAAAAAAAAATGAAAAGGAAAATACATAACTGTAGGAATCATGGTAAAAAATCATGACCACTAGGGAAATTCGGCATTCAATATATCAGCTTAATTAAGTTCAAACATCATGAGTCCATGCGTAAATTCTGAAGATTTTCACGGACCATTCCGATGTTTCCTATATGTCTATATGACATTTCTGTATGTCTATATAGTAAAATAAAAACTTTTGAAAATACTATAAATTATAAACACATCGTCAGTCGTTGAAGTGAACATATAAAAAAATGAGAAATGTGGTATCCTTGAAAATGATGAACAAGTGAGTCTACTGTGAGATTGAGAGATGGATTTCTATAAATGCAAAAAATATAACAAAAACCACTTGGCAATCGCGTGGGACTGAGTTATTCCAATGAATAAATTTAAACAACATGAAATAAAATGCTTCCAGACATAAGATTTTTTGGGATTCGAGATTTCATCCAGTAACATAACAAAAAAAATCACATTTTAGTAAATAGGTGGATATAACAATGCAATGTAATGTTGGTTATAAATCATTAAACATTATGGTTTTCTAGGTCGTGTCATCTGTTCAAAGCTTATAAATAATTAAAACAACTCTACATGACAATTACAGTAACAACTGGCGTATAAAATAAAAGCGAATAACCTTGTAATTTGGAACTATATTTGTCTTTTGCCACACATTCTTAAACGAAGTAGAACAATTTTAACGAGGGCGACAAATTTGGTTCCAATCATTATTTCAATAAGCATTTGAACAAATAAATAAACATAAATCAAGATTGGTTTAACATATGTCTATGACTCCTTCTTTAGATCCTCGTCGTCAGCTGACAACTCTTCGGCGTCGCTCCGATCATCCCGTAACACCTGAGAATATAAAATGAAAATTCATTCCAAGCTACAAAAATGTGCATTGATCATTGAATATTTACTTAAAATAGACTTCCGTAAAACTGCGTTATCATAATATTAGAATCCTATCACAAAGTGGTAAAATAACTATGACAGGTTTGTGCAGTGATCTCAGAATTGAGCATGAATCAAAATTTCAGGAAATAACGAGTAAAATAGCACAAGGCCGCACGCCCTGTCGCTTCTCGAAAATGGCTATTTTTTATACATTTCCGCGGTTTCTTAAATAATTTTTCTAAATTAAAACTTTTTTATATAAAAAGTTGATGTCTTTCTCTTACCTCACCGGGTACCGGAAACATCATTGTCCATGCCATTTTCAATATAATAGATGCCCAATACAGATGTAAACATTGCAGGACGCCCAATAATGCGTTGAAGAAATAACATGATGTAAATGGACCAATAATTGCAAAACTTTTTATTGCACTTGTGTGTATGATCCTGTAAATGAGATGTTATATAACAAACATTCTGAACAAAATGTAATTGGTGATATAGGATGTCACATTTCGATTCCAGATACTTGTCTGATTCGTAAATGATTTGAATCCTCGTTTCTGTGATTCGATGTGATTAGACTTTTTTCTCAAACATTCATTTTGTCAATCATGAGGCACAGATAGATCGCGTCTCAGTGACGCGATCTATCAAGGACTCAAGCCTAACAAAAACGTTTGCAGCGTGACTAAAAGATTTTTGAATACATTGAGCAATTTTTACTGGATATTTTGCGATTTTACATATATTTCAGAAACCAATATAATGAAAAGTGGCAATTTGTTGGATATTACCAATAGTTTTCAATTATGAATCATTTCGAAATCATGTGGCTGTATTCTCGGCTTTCCTCTCCCACAGAATAGAAAATGATATCCTATCCTATTCTAACAGCATGCAGTCTATAATATTAATGTAAATGACTTACCACAGCGGAAAAATGACGATCCTCGTAACAATGAAGGTAATAGCAAAAATGATGAAAAGAATTTCTGAAGTTTTTGTGTATTTGAGGTACGAAACACATTTAGCACCCTCCAAAAATATATCGGATATATCATGAATTGCCATCACTAGTGTTCCGATTCGAACGAAATTTGCAAAATATGAGAAAATAATGAGGAAAAGCGTTGCAATATGATGTATAAGTTGCTCGAGGAAATCCTGTTTATTCATAAATAAAAAATATTAATATAATTATTATGATTGATTTATATTGTTTCATAAAAAAACAAACACAAATCAATTCAGCAACATAGTGGAGAGGCGTTGACGAATTCCTATAAATTTTGGGAAGTTCCATCTCAGAATTTAGAATTTTAAACAAAAAATGTCATAAAGTTCGGCAAAATCATTCCGCACCTTCGGCGTGCAACCACACGTGCTATGCATTTATATTGTTTTTGATTCCGAAATAGCGAAAAATATTTGAGCAAGTATGGGTTGGAAACGTTTGAGTCTTGAGCAAGATTTGGTACATCGCGACGCCAGTGGTGCCATGTGTGCATTGAACTAACATTTTGAATCCAAATGAATGAATCCGAACCAAACTTCGAAATTACAAGCACTGGAACATTCAATCGTACGCTAAATTTAATAGTTGTACGAATAGATTGTGAGGAATGTGTTTTACCACGGCTGAAATGAAACAACAGAATTATACCTGGTTTAATTGAAAAAAAAAACATAGATGGCTTTCGCCGACGCGGAATAACGGAATTTTAAATTTCACGAAGTAGCCATAACCAACGAACAGTATTCACAAAAAAAACAAAATTTTATAGCTTCCCAGTTTAATTGGGTTTTTACAATGTGTACCATGAAGGAACCGCACCCGATGCGTTTCATATTCCAATAGATTTGCGCACTTACTGGTGACGCGCATAATACCATATATTTGAAGACATGACTGACTATTAATTTAATAGCTTTTGCAAAACCATCGTGTAACACTACGTGTCGACAACGCGTTCCAAGTTAACAGTTGTTTGATAAAATTGGTTAGTGAAGCCAGAAATATATATTTGAATTTCTGACTGCAGGTACAACATTATTCATCATTCATGTATTCTCCATATTCTGTACTTAATAATTTTCTCATATCAGGAGTTCGAATAACTGTGTGATTATTAGTCGTGAATTGAATGTTTTCTGATTAACGCCATTCAAGATTTGACAAAATCCTTTCAATATGCATGAAATTAGGTATGCATGAAATATTGAAAACCCATTAAGTGTGTCACATTTGGCCATGCATGTGAGTAAGCCAAATTCAAGGCCGCAATACATGTTTGACTAGGTTACATTTTTTAGATTAGTTTTATTTTAACTCTGTGTTTGCGCAAGCTAACGGAGAGTGCTCGTATGGTTGCGTACGTCTGTGCTTTGTAGGCGTATGGATACAATTAATGCAAAGCAACGCAGACGTGTATTGTTGCTGTTTTTGTTTTGTTACCTCAAACGCAAGTCAATGTGCCGGTACGACAACTTTACGTGTATTGTGGTCCATACAGCAAAGCAGCCTGGAACAATTTATTTTTCTATATACCTTTCTGTATAAGTATACACTTACCTTTCTTCTCACATCCTTCATAACAGACAATAGTAGTGATGTGTAGAAACTTGCTTCAGCAAGATAATAAATATAAGTTGCTCTATCTAGATTTTGATGAGGAAAGCCAATCCAACATTGAGCATGGTCCCAGAACCAAGGCGACTAAAATAAACAAGATATAGTATAGTTGAAGTACAACTTGTACACTGTAATAAAAATGCAGTGAAATCGTTCCTTTGACAGTAACTGCTTTTACAGTAATTTTAATTAGTCAAAAGTAGACTGAAGCTATGTAATTTTTTGAGCCAATTATGGGATGTTGATGAAACGCACTGACGAGGTGCGGTCCATTAACAGTCTGCTTGGTACGAATATCTCCTTGGTGATCATGTTGGAATGACAAATACGGTATAAATCGAGAAACCATATCGTCTACGGGTTTACATTTACCAAAATGTTTTTATCCAGTTTAGCATAGCCAACGAAAATCTGCATTTCATTTTAAACCGATAGACTGGCGATAACTGGACTAAAGAATTTAAATACAATATGCTTCTGGGTTCGAGCATACGTTTTACAGTTAATTTTCAGCTTCACCTCCACCAATTACCATAAGTTTAGTAACCATTTTATTTGGTATGGTATACCAAATAACAGCGCAACTATTGTCGCAACCTATGCTCCACACTGCACGATTAGTTTTGTTTTATCTCAAATCAAAGCAGGAACTTCCAACTTACCTCCCATAGAAAAGAGAACCCATATGCAAAAACTCCCAGGTAGAAAACAAATCTCCAGCTATAAAATTGAAAACATGAATAAAAAACATCCATCTTTTTATTAATCTAAGTGAATAGTAGCCGAGGAAATAAATTGTGACATAGCGGCCTGGATGGCAAATCTGGGCAAGCATCAAGCATGAATCAAAGATGGACAGCGCTTGGGCGGCACGACCCATCAGTGGCACACGTTTAACAAAAAACGTTCCTTCAATATTTTTCATGAACATATTTCCTTAAGTTAATTCATAGAAGGATCTCGTCATGTTCAGACTGTATAGTTCAGATTTAAATATAAAAACAAAACATTGAACTTCAAAACGAATTAGTATTATACATGGAAACAAAATCACTATAAATCGCGTAAAACTGTTTTACGTGTTTAGTGTAAAAAATATTTTCGAAAGTACATGGGAATAAAATTTATGAAATGAAAATTAACTTGTGGAGTTATATTTTGCGATCGGATTCTAATAAAAATAGAGCTGGGATTTGTTTGTCATGTTTTTGACCTGTGTTCAGAGAAGTAATGGGGCGATGATATGTCGCCTGTATACTGCGACAAAAAATGATCCATCTGATTGATTCGATATATCATATATATTTTTAAGGATATGAATATAGGCTTCTAATACAGTTTTGATTATAAGCTATGACGTTTTGACTCAAGACATCCTTCCCGTATCCGAAACGCACGGTACCATATTGTAAGATGAAACCATTTCACTTAATCTGTTATCCTAACAAAACATTATGCTGGGAAATTGCACGAAAGGTAAAATATATATATCTATATATATATATATATATATTATAATAAATATAGACTGTTACAAAAGTGCAGTAAATTCACTTGTAATTTGTAGTAATTGTATATTTGTCAAGTTTGAAAAGGCCTTGTTGATGAGATTACGCCAAGTATGCACCGTTGATGGACTGCGCCTCGATGGGGCGTTCCATCAACAGTCCATAAATTGGATCAGTTTCATATATCACCAAAAAAAATTACTGTCAAATAGCGGTGATTTTGCTTCATTTTTGTCACAGTGTTTTTCCGCAAGTAACTACGTAATTTAGTTAAGCAAAACACAATACACGCGCAGCCGTCTACAAAGGTCTATACTATCTATACAACTACAAAGGTCTATACTAGCGCTGTCCAAAATATTGAATTCAATTCGGAATACTCGAATCATAAATTATTCCGATTCGATTTCTACAACAAGTAAAAGAATGTCTTTGTTTGTTTATTATATGACTTCTGATTCGAATATTCGATTCGATTCGGGAAAATTATTCAATTCGATTCTGAAACCATATGCTATTTGATTTTGGCCACCTCCATTCTATACGAATAGTGATGTTGTAGTACATGAGTCTCCCTATAGATTCACGGAAAGTCACAACAAATAATTCGAGAATAAACCAAAAAATACATCCGTTATTCGTGATTTTGGTCGAGAAGTTTGAAACACCAGGATAAAACTCACAATGAATATAATTCTATATACCCACCTTGTTTCCAGAAATTTTGTTTGTGTATCTGGTCTTCCCCAATTCCTTTTTCGTCTAAACCAACTTCGAACTGATGGCTTTGGCATATCGCATCGCTTCGAAATGCTTTCAATTTGTTCCTAAACGGTTTGATAATACAATTTGCTAAAGTCACATTCAAAAGTTAAATAAGTATAACACTAACAAGGCGATAACATGAGTTTGAAATTTTGTATTGTGATGATGCAAATAAGATTTAACGAGCTACACTTTAAAAAAAGGCCAGTAAATTCACAGTTCTTTTAAATAAATTTTTTATTTCCATAATATGAAAACGTATTTTTGATGAGATTTATGCCAATTTTACCACTTTGAAACAAGCTTTTTCAAAAGTATATACTCAGAAAAATAAAACTTGGGCTAACACGTGTTGTCTGTGAATGCATACACTCTTTTTCTTCATTCTAACACAGACAGCAGTCTTTAATCTGTTCTGATCAACGAGAAAATTTCACACCAAATCTAGTTCATCATTATAAAGTGGCAACGATCTCTCACATTTCAGCTGAGAAAACAGTAATCACGTCTTACTGGAGCAGTTCTGTTAATTTGGGGATGTTTTCCGCCTTTGACGCCTTACTTTTGTATAAAAATTTAATAGGAGGTAGTCTCTTTTTCAATAAATAAACTATGAACAATATTTCACCCGACTCCTTCCGATTTACTCGAAAAATGTTTGATTTTGTGTAGGTATAAAAATATTAAATAATGAAACGGGTTTTGAAATTGCTGCGTTACAAGCTTTCGAATTCAATGGGTCTATCAACTGATGACACATTTCAAGTGCTTCTATATGCCACCGAAACTGACATTTTATTAGTCAAGCATGAGCCACAGATGGACAACGCCTCAGCGGCGTCCATACTTAACAAAATATGTTTTGACAAGCTTTTACTGACGGGACATAGATGGATCCTTAGACTAAACTCTCTATCTTTTGACATACCTCGGATGGATTTCTTGATATTTGCTTATAAAATCTTTCAAGTTTTTCATTCGGCCTCGGAGGCTTTCGTTCCTTACCATCAGACACTTGATGGTACTTCGCAATCGGTAGAGCGATAAATCTTTAAAAGTGAAAACAGAAAATGAAGAGGTCGTCATAACTGTTAAAATAACAACTGACTAAAAGAGTTTCCGCGATCATTTTGGTCTAAAAAAATTCAAGTATTGTGGCGCAGTGGCCAACTTGTACACTGTAATAAAAAAATGCAGTGAAATCGCTGCTTTTGTACAGTAATTTTAATTGGTCGAAATAAAAAAAAGCATACAATTTTTTTTCGGCCAATTATGGGCTGTTGATGGAACGCACGCACGAGATGCGGTAAAATGACAGCCTGCTTGGCACGAATATCATTAACAACGCCGTTATGAGTTTTAGAAATAAAAAAAAAACTATTGCAAATCTACTACTGCAATATATAAATTCATTTTTTATTCATGCCACATTCAAAGCTTTCGGTATCCGGGACACGCACTATTCATTCTCTTGGACAAATTACAATATTTCATAACATATTTACTGCATCTGTTTACACAAACATTTCGAGTTTGACACCATACAGTCTACAGTGTAATATAAAATTCTGAAGACGTTAGCGTTATTCTACTTCAATAGTACAAATAGTTACGTGACTTATTTAATGTGGCTTAATCACGGAAATGTTTTCAGTTAGTCTGTGATCATAAGGTATCAGACGTTATGTTGCTACGGCGGTGGGGGTCAATGGCGGTGGAAGTTGTCAGATATTGGGGGGAACCTGAAAATTGAAAGCTAAAATAAACTCAACAAAAAACTGCGCACTGCAAACGCGGGAATTTTTTTGTTACCTTTTTTGTTGAAAATTTCACAATTTGGAGGTAAAAAGATTAAATATAATATATAGTATATGTCATTGTACGCCAAAGATACGCGACATTTTGCCCATTTACACACCTAGACTTACCGTTCAAACAACACCCGACATCCAAATATTGCTAGACCTATTGCAGGAACGTATATCATGTCGCGTGGTTTTGCATAGTTGATGTCTGGAGTGTCCTCAAAATCTCGGAAAGAAATTCCATCTGGAAACCAGAATGAATCGTCCCAGAACCATTCAGAAAAATTATGCATCTTATAAAAACTGCAAAATAATTTTTGAGCCAGTCAGTACGTACGACAACTCGGAATATATCCGTATATACAACTGACTTAAAACAGTATAAACACATGGCTTATTGAACCAAAAAGTGTGCAAGCATTCACACAATTAAAACTGGAATAACCTATGAACGGGAATCATAAAACCGATTGTTTTTCGGATGAAACAGAATTTGCAAAAATGCTTGAAATTTAAAAATGATTTTTTTGCGCTGTAAAGTAAGGTAAAATCGGTCTGTCTGTCTGTCTGTCAGTCTGACAATTCACATACATTGTTTTTTAACAGAAAACATGAACTTATAACTTTTTTTTAAATTTTTTTGAAAATTTTGACTCTACCTGATATAGGAATCAGTGCTACGACCACACGACCACTATTAATATGGCAAAGAGCTGCAAAAAATGTAGGCAGGATAGGCGACGTGCAGACAGATCTCGTGCAGACAGATGTCATTTTCAAGTCGGGGATGGGGTTTTTGCCTAACCATTTACCCACAGAGGCGAGGTGTCCAGCAATCCTCTCGCACATATTCATCGCGCACGTGTTTCGAACCCATGAGGTTAGTAGTGCGTAACTCGAAGCGTATTCCTAACGCCTTTACCGGCTGACCTAACAGGGTACACGGTATTAAAAAGTTGTCCAGTACTCTGAGAAAATTGACCTATTAATTATTATCACTATTGAACTACAGCCTTGCCTCTCACTGACTCAAAAACACCTGCTGAAACAACATACTGGATTTTCATCCAACGTCAATACAGTTTCTTATGGTCAAGTGCAACAACAACAAAATAACCCATGTTATCAGCACAAGTGTAGTGTTGTTAGTGTAGTATGACTAATCGCGAAATGGTTGGATGTGAGTCAGCTGTACTATGAGCCAACTTTATTAGCGGCGGATAGACTACTTGAAAAAGCGTTAAATTATTTACAGACAAGCGGGACCGGCTGATAAAACTGAGATTTTATTATTAGCCCAAGATCGACTTTCATACTACCATTTCTCGAAGCTTGATCTGAATACACCCAGCTGACAAATTGATGCCAGTAATATATAACAGCAGCTTAGTGATGATCTAGCCGCGTTGTAACATAATTTCCCGCGGCCAAAATGAAGATATCCGGTTTAGGGTAATTGTTCCTTATTGTGAAGAAGTTATTTTGAAGCACTCTTCCCTTTCTACGAACCAGTTGTGGATTGTGCCACAGACGCATGTTCAATCTACGTAAAAAATGCAATCTCACAAGTATTTTGGTTACTGAATGCATAAAATTCAATTATTATCGTTGATACTATTTTTGAATATTTGAAAGTCTAAACTAGAAAAAAACTAATAAGGTAATGCGCGTTCGTTACTCGCATTGCAAACCTGAAAAGGGAGGGTATCATACGAAGCGTTCGTGGTGACTAAATACGGGGCTCCTGTTCGTACATTTTATATAATCAAAAAGCTGCACCAACGTTCAAAGTGCAATTTAGCATAAAATTGACGTGATTAATTCTAGATAATTGTTTACTCCATAAGGCAAATATGTGTTTCTGTTCACACTCAGAATTCATCGGCAGCACAGTAAATTCAATACTGCATTAAATTACTGGCCAGAAGGTGGGAATCGTTATTATTAGACGCATTTTTACACTTCCATTAAACATTACTGTTTCGTTCCACGAAGGTCTCAGGAAACAACAATAAATTGACATTCAATATGCACGAACATTATTTTCCCATCGTTACGTGTACATACCAAATGCTGCGGATGTGTCAATAATGCAAACTGGTTTTACTTTACATAGTGCACTGAGATAAAAAATTAATTTCTAGCACATAAAGTATGGACCATCGTTGGATTAAACTTGATACGAGCCTTATTCTACTAATTTTAATATTTTCTATAGTGCAGTTAAACCACAGCACGTATTCTTTGAAACATGTTGCTGATTGATCAGCCAGCAGTTGCGACTGAATGATCGCTTGATATTCCTCACTCTTATGCTACTGAGCCTGGCGTGACAGCTAACATAAGGACTCGAGCGATACAAAATAAATTCTAAAGTAACGATATTTTTGTATGATTAATTGATTCGCATTGTATTTGGATAATAATGCAGTAATTCATACACATATTGAATCCAGTACACGTTATTGCAAATACATGATGTTTGGATTTCCGAATTATATATAAAAAAAACGGAGGAAAATTCGTCTGCCATTATTGTATTGTTTGTACCCCATCATCATAATATGGTAAAAACACACGGGAAAGAGAAAAGCTAATTTTATATTACCACGTATAGCCGAGATCAAAATCATATCACTGTTTAAAACTTGCTAGGAACTGAGAAAATCGCTTTCTTCTAGCTTGTACAATAACAAATTATGCTTAGTTCACTGAGATTTTCCCGAGAAATCATCATACCTGCCACACACATCAGTCGCTCAACTTAGTGTCGAGCTCTGCAATCCATTCGAATATAGACTACGGTTTCAAATATATAATTAAATTGCTAACATCTTTCTATCGTGACTACATAACCCCCAAAATAATTCTAGAAGTCCGCTCAATACCAGTCTCTATTCTATACACTGTATCTAACTATAAAATACCCGCAGGCAATTTTATTCGAAATTTGGAGCATAATACAATTTTATTGGGATTAACCTATCGCGTAGTTTCAGTTAAAATGTATCGTTAACTGCAATATGTGAATGCTACTGCATATACACAGCTAAGGAAAAAACGAAACTGTGATCCAGTTATACCTCCTTTTTCTTTTCTGTGCTGAGCAGTTAGATATCATGTTTCCCATTGATCCAATCTACAACAGGAAATCTGCGGTATATTCAAGTCCTGAATTATAATAGCATAATCAAAAAACCTCTCATGAACTCAGTTTTGTCTACGCATCCCTCTGAAGGTTGTAAATATCTTGCTCTTGTCGTCAAATAGTTTCTTAGTAAATTTCGACCTATTTGAGTATACGCTTCCAGCTGATATACAACTTTTTTTCGCAATCGTTTAGAGGCCGACCACCATTAAAGTAGGAAAGCTCGTTAACAACCCATACCATGGATATCAGTGAAACCATACGACATGGATGGACCAATTGAGAAAACACAATCGTTACTCAATGAGTCTACGCGTCATACTAAGCAAAGCATATTTTGCAGACAACAGGGCGTATAATGTAGGACTTGTTAAAGGGCTCTATTCAAACAATATTTTTGGATAAAGAGGGATGTAATTTCACGAACAAAGACGTGCGTACACAATACCGACGTATTTCGTCAAAAAGTTATGGATATATGACGGCTGCCTCGTTCGTAGTTTTTTTTAATAATACTCCGCTCTTATTCCTTGCCTAGAAAATTCACGGTAAATTTAAATACTCAGAAAAATGTATATTTGCATTTTTTAACACCCATTGGCTACACATAAAAATCATTACCTTATACAAGCTAAAACTTGAGATGTAGTTAATATAAATTCTTCGACTGAACAAATTTGTTGAAATCAGAAGCAAACATTTAATTTGTCAAGAATGCCAACAGACTTTTCAAAATGCAGTAGCCCCATCTCTTGTTTGCTCTTATTAATCCCCAATAAAATATAGAATATCAGAAATTAGTTTCGCAACATGTTCGATTGATGAAATCTTGATATAATACTTGATTGAACAATGGTTCACTCAAACGATGACATTCTGCTACCCTTCATCTGTGTCATATCATTGCGCTCAGAACGTTGTTAAAAGTTCATCAAATTCGGAATTGTTAATATTATTTGGCCAGTGCCATGTATTTTTAAAGTTCATTCCTTTTTTTCGTTTATTTGTTCAATTTGTTTTTATTTTCACTTTTGTATTTTTTAATTCGTTATTATTTTTTTCCAATTTTTTTAAATTTATTCATTTGTTTAAAATTTATTTCAGTTTTCCGCTTGGAGACAATCACCCCCATAAAATCGGCATCATTATGTTTTAACCTCTTAAGGACCTGAGATATCATTTTTCAATATTTTTGTGCGTTCATTTGAGCCAACTTATCTTAATGTGAAACAAAATAATAGTTCAAATCAAAACCATTTCTCGTTACTTTCTCACCCATAGTAACTTGATTTTCTTGATGATTGGACAAAAGAATTGAAATCAGACAAACAGCATAAAATACTTTAAGACACAACAATGGGGCAGCACAGCATCGTTGGACACAGTCTGACAAACCTCGGCGTATGAAATGTTTGCTTCAGTAGGATTTCGGCAAATACTGTTGGGAAATCGAGGATTAAAAAACTCGCAGTTTCGAAGTAAATTTTGCTAATAATGTTTGCAAGTTTCGACATTTAACCAAAGAATCGCATGTATCGCGCTCTCAACTAAGCCAGGAGCAAGCAAATTAGGCTGGTTGGGAAATAAAATAGAAGGTGAACGTACTGTCCTCTCTGTTCTCCGTTTGTCAAGTGCATCTGATACCGTAGATTGTGGGTAATGTCGTCTCAGATGACCCTCTCCTCCCTCACACCACTAAATAAATTGCGCGCTCTGTTCACATAAACTACCGAGTACAATGTACACTGCAAAACTTCAGATAAACTGTATATTGGACTAAACATGTACATTGGACTGATTTGGAAAGAACAATCTAGCTGTTTTCTCATTAAGGTGATTTTTCTTTGCAAAAGTAATGCAATACCTACTGCAGGTACGACCTAGATAGTTGATAGAATTCAGTATCATTTGAAGAGCTATATGTAATTTCACAGTTTTGGCATAATCAAAAATAAGTGTCTGAAAGATTATCAGTAGGCCTGTTACTTAAAAGATGTTTGAATTGATCGATGCCTTCATCATACCACTATTTAATAGAAGTGAGTGGCTTTCTCTGACCTAATGAAATATACGCTAAGACAATTCGATTTATACCAGTCAAACAGTGCCTGCTCACAGTAATACGAGTTTTTTAAATATATAATCCTCAACAACTCAACTAATTCCCACTAAATGTGCCATTCAAAAGGGGCAAATAAAAATTAATATTTATACAATCCATTTCAAATTCCTTCCATACTGGTTTTAACTCATCGTCCAGCAAAACATTCAACCATTTTATTTCGGCAATGGAAAAATTGAACAAATCAGTAATGTTTGTTCCCCCATGTTGTAATCGCCCAATCATCGTTTTTCTCTTCGTTCCCAATTTGAAATTATATATCAATGAATAAATAGATTTTAAAAATGATTGTGTTGGATCCACTCTCAGTACACCGCAGCAATAAACCAGTTGTGGAAGGGCAATACATTATATATTATGAACCATACACAAATATCTGATTATCTTCTTTTTTTGCCAAATAAAATCCAATGCCAAAACGGATTTTTCCTTTTTGTTTTAATTTCAATAATGGCAATTATAAATTCTTACATCCAAATTTATTGATATCCATACGGTAACAAGCCGAGATTGAACGTATAAAAACAAACTAATATTAATCACAAATTTGTTACCATTCCAGTTATTTATTACCATTCTAGATGAAACCTCAGCATATAAAACATCTAAACTTTTCATGAAATAATAATAAACTGTTAATAAATTACACACTTAGCACATTGTTGTACCAAGTTTTTTGAATACATTTAATTAATTTATTCTAACCAATAATGAGAATTAAAACTTTTATCAAAGCGTTACAGACTTTTTCTAATACAGCGTCAATATGCTTATCTATAATACGCATTTTTCTATTTTCACTCATAGAATTGAGCGCGCCCACCAATTTCCATTTGAACCTTGTTCAAAAAATGAAGTGATGCTTATCAAGATGTTCAAATATAATGCCATTTCGAAAATGCCAAATTGACTGTTTTGCGCAAGCAATATTCATGTTTGTGGATTTTAAACTAACATTTTGATTAATGCATGTTAAATTCCGATTCTGTTATATTCAATCAGTACCAAAACCATTTCACACAATCATAATTGAAAAATAAATGGACACAATCTTCAATATATATATCATACAATCTACGATATCCTGACTCCCCATCTTGCCAATGCCGCACTTTGTTACCAGTTAGTGAGTCATATGTAAACTTACCCAGCAAAAAAAAAAGAAAAACAGAAAAAATTAATGACACCTGACGACAGAGTTAGGGCGTGGGGATTGGACATTGGTAAAATATGTCCAATTGGTATATACTATAGGGGAAGATGTATTTTTCTACGATTGAAACAAGGTTTTGTTCTTTTCATGTAAAATTTGCTTTCAGAATGGTGCAAAGCAATGTACTATTATTTAAAATGCATAAAGATTGAAAATGTGCTTGTTGTGATAATAAGTTGAAAACTGTATATGATCTTTTTTCGCGTGCTATTTTGTTCAATATTTCATGAAAGATTTTAATAGTTGGATATGTTGCAAATATGAACTAAGCATTGTGTGTAAAGATTAGTTAAGTATGAGTCAATCCCTGTAGAGATTTGTAACATGTTTTATTTTTGTTTTGTTTTTAAACTTTATTTTAGGTTTTTATCCTTTTCCAGATATCTATAAACTTAGTGTGTTTTTTACGGTTGTGTCGTCATTTTGGGTATTTCTAAATACACTATGTCTATGTATATGTCAGTTCAATCGAATGTTATCCAGTGTTAAAAATAGAGAAGAAAATATTGCAAGAAGGCATGGAAAACGGTTGTTAGATATAAAGAAATGGTCAAGTTAAATGTTGTATTATCAATGTTTCAAATGTTTTTATGGCACGTAAGTGCCATGTTTTTTGCTTTTATTCAAAGATTCAAAAAAATCCACCAAAGGACTTGCCATTCATGAGGCAAATATTGTTCCTATATTTTATTTTAAACGAAATTATTTCTTGAAGTGAAACCATATTGAATTTTTTGTTTTCCGATTTTCCATTAGTTGATACTATTCAATTTTAATAATCATTTATAGAAGACTTCTGCAGTAGGTTTTTTCGGCCTTCCGGACAATACGATCGCGCTTAACCGACTGAGCCACCGAGCTGGGCTTGTCTTCGAGTTACTTACGTAACAAAAAGAGCTCTCTGGCGCGATTTGCATACACGTCAACATGGCATGGGAATTCCCCTTCACAATGCAGAAGTGCTCGAGGCCCCCTACAAAAATCTTTTCTCAAATATAGGTTGGAATATAAGTTATATCCTGCGAGAGAGACCTCTTTCGTTAGTGTCGTAAGCTCAAAGTATGCCGTTTTTGCAGTCAGGGTTTATAGAGTATAGACCTTTGCTACCGTCAACTTTTAGCATTCTAGAAACATATTTTTTGTTGTTTTAGTTATTATCAAGGTAAACTGCCAAAACATCACAGATTGACACCATTAAATCAGATTTTTAAATGGCTAATGTCCCGACTGGATCCCGACCTTAATTAAACCAGAGGACTGTTAGAGGAAAGCCTATAATACTGTTTAAGTAATAATGTCATAATTGAATTAGGGAAGATATAACTTATTTTCATATTAGTATTCAAAGTCCTATGCTTGAAAATCGTTAATGAATAAGGATGTGATCAGCCATAAACGAAAAAAGTTTTGACTTTTGCCATAAATAATATTTGAACCTCTGATGTTCAAATATTATACATATCATACATGTTTGGTGTATAGGTGCCCAGTTAGCTCAATCGGTATAGCGTTGTGAATACGTTTTGAGCAATGCATCGTCATGATGCAGGTTCGAATCTCGTGAGGGATGGTATTATATGCAAGAGGTCTGCTAGACACCTCGCCAGTGCACGGTGGTTGCCTTCACTAACCAACCAGGTCCATACACAGAAAATGAGAAATTTGATGAGCCAAATAAACCTTCATACCGATTCGGGACGGGTATCTGTACGAGAGGTCATGGTACAACATATGGTTAGGCTGTATTCTGGTCTTTCCTCTCCCACAGGATAAAAATGAAATCCTATCCTACTCTATAGCTCACCATATTTCTAATACTGTACAACCGGCAGTCTCACACGTCAATACTGCCAAATCAAATGCAGTTTTCAATTGTTAATTATCAGAAATTCCTTCAAATTATTTTGATTGTTATATTTTTAGCTGAATCAGTAGCAATTTAAAAAATAAAGTTACTCGATATGCAATCCACAGAAGAGAGACTGGCAAGGTATCGGGCAGAAAAGGCGAAGGAATATAAAAGTTCCTGGAAATCTGATAACATTACTTTCACAAAACCCGCACACCAGAAAAGATCACATTCTTGGAACAAAATTGCAGACTTTTTTCTGAACTCTAGTGCCTTTGTAAAACTAAGAAGAATTCTGCCATCGTTACCTATACTCGGCTGGGCCTTATTTCTGAAATTACTTTTATGGCTAATTCTGTTTGGACTATTTATAGAATTGGAATTTGGAATGGTTTTTCTTCTTTTCTCCGGATTTTACTTCATTTATTCAAACACACGAACAAGAAAAAGACTTGAGAATGAGCCAAGCGCATACTCTGTTTTCAACCCAAATTGTGAAAGGTTACAAGGCTCGCTGACGGCTGAACAATTCGAAAGTGAAATAAGATATGGCAGCGGAAATGTTCACTAGAGATAAACTCATGGAGTATAGAAAATCCTAAAATCGTGTATCTTTGGGATTTTGACTAAATCGACATAAATATATAAATTCATCATGCATCTCAATCAGTCTTTCCATTTTGAGAAATGGGTTATTGATTCATACTATTAAGATGCTGTCAGTGCGCACCTTGCATTTAACAAAACAATATTATAGTAAATATAGTTCGAATAAAAGCAATGTACAAAAATGACTGTTAAAGACACTTTATGACAGCGGGGCAGAATCTCGGTTTTTTCAGGTGTCTGAAATGTCCTTGTGATTTTCTTAGGATGGATAAAAGCTTGAACCCTTTTATAAAGTTTAGATACTCCCAGTCACATTTAGGTCTTCTAGCCACAAATATGTCAATATTTGACTAATTTTTTCTGATGGAAACAATTTTCTTTGGGTGTCAGAGTAGCTGGCATTGTTTTCATGATCTTACCTGATAGATATGATATATATACACAATGTATATTCGCACACACTTCAGGCAAAGGTTTGGGCTCCAAAAACGAGCTGAAATACGATGCTAGTAAAGTACAAATTTTGTCCTTCACAGTTTCGAACTTTGCTTTTTCTCCCGTAATCAACATGAGGGCCACACAAGTGCAGTAAAAAATATAAATTTATTTGCTAGTGATATCAACAGTATATATAAAGGCACTCATAGTTTGTATAAATTTTTGTATAAACTTTTAGAATTTTATAGTGACTAACAAGTTGGCACCAATCTACATGCAAAAGCTACAGTTACGTATTTCGATAAGCAATAACGTTCATAGGAAAAAAAAATTCATGATGCAAGAAAGAAAAAATGTGTTGGATACCCAAATAGTTGAGTCCCTTCTGATTTTCAGTTTGTATAGTCATTGTTGCATGGCTGTAACACTAAAACCAGGTACTGCGCGCTTGAATATGTAACACCGCATATTTTATGCAAAAAATATCAAAAATTTAAACATTTACTTGTATCTCAAGAATTTATAGTTGAGCAAATATGTGCAAATTATTTTGCCCTGGCACTATTTTTTTCGATTTAATTTAATTTTGTTCTTCTTTAACTTTGAAAAAGTCCGCAACTGCACATTCAAGTAAGAGCATTTCACAATGGTTTGTCATAATGAATATTCAAATCAATTCTTGAAGTATGCTTGGAACACTGAAATGCTCAACATGACTCAGTGGAGTCTTGTTTAACAAACTATTCGTCAGGAACTGCCTTCAACTCATTTGTTGTTTTGTCTATTACAAGTTTCACATTGGACCGCTGGTGAGGTTGTAGCATGTGCGGGAGTAGAATCCTTTTTCAGCCAAGAAAGACTCTCTGTATTTGCTGAATTTCTCAGTGGTTCATGTTGGTCAGCACCCCATGCACTAAACGGTCGTGAGTATTCTGATGGTAATGCCGAAGTGTCAAGCAGTTCCCTTGCTGCACGATAGGGTACTGAGGGAGGTGGCTGGGATTCAAAACTGTATCCAAAGTGCTTGGACATATTTCTGAGTTCTTCATCCACTCTAGAACTTACAGAATTATGCCAAGCCTCACGTAATGTGGGATAAACTTGCATCACTGGTTGAGGCAAACTGGTCCACTGTTGCTGCGATCTCTGTAAACCAAAATCATACGAACGAGGAGGAGGTATTGGTGTATGGTATGGAGCAGGGGGTGGTTGTATATTCGTTGTAACCATTCCGAGTACTTTATTCAACTTGTCATCAACATTTTTCAGGTACTGCATAACATTGTCCGATGATGGCCGGTTGCTGTGTTGTCCAGAGGGCTGTTCAGTTTCTAGTCCAGCATTATAAGACATCCTGCTACCACCGTTTGGGATTTGAGCAAACTGATTAGCTTGATTTTCAGGATACAACTGCTCAGCTACACTAGGTATTTGGTCCAAACTAACTTCTTGTTCCATATAACTTCTTTGAATCTTTCGGAGAAGTTCTTGTGTTTCATTTGAAACAGATTTGCGTTCTTTATTCCAAGATCTAGCTTCCGCTGACCTCCTTGCAGCAGTTCTTTGCTTGTGTAAAAAGTCTCGAGCATTTCTTATTCCCTCTTCTTCCTTCTGTGATGCTTTTTTGGATAGAAAATTCTGTACAAGGTGATCTGGAACATCTGAAGAAAAGGAATCTCGAACAGGTGACTGTTCCTGATAGTCTATATCTCGTTCAACTAAATCTTCAATATTAAGCTTGTTGTCAAGGTCTTTCATTGCTGTGGCATGTCTCGGGGTGGTAGGTTTTGACAATCTTGGAGATGACCTTTCAATATTTTCATCGAAGCCATTTTGATCATTTTTGAAAGAACCAATTCTAGCTTCAGCTCGTCTTGTCAATCTCGATATTTCATCATTTTGAGTATTCAAATATGATCTTCTGGTATTCAGCATATCCAAATCATTCTGTAAAGCAGACAATTGTGTTTGATATTTTTCAGCCAATGACTCTTTTTTCTGAGACAATTCTTGTTCTAATCGATTCATTTCCACTTTGTGTTCATATTCCATTTTTGTTTTTAATCTCTCCTTTTCTCTCCTGGACTGTGCATCATTGTCTTCTCTCAAGCGAGTCATCCTATCTTGATGTTTCTCCTGAATATCTCTGAGCTGTTTTTCGTGATCCACCTGCATATTGCGAATTTTATCCCGTTGGATTTCTTCCATCATGTTAGACTTTTCATAATAATCAATCTCCTCACTTAGAGATTTCTTTTGTTCATCATGGGTGCTACGTGCATTCTTTTGTTTTAAATCATCTATCACAGTGCCCTTTTTCTGTGTATATCTTTCCTCTTCACTTTGTATTAAAGCTTTCAGGTCTCTATCATGTGCTTCTTTTAAAGAACGAATCTTTTCTTGTTTTTCAGTTTCAAGTCTATTTTTTTCTTTCGAGATATCTTGCTCGTAAGAATTCCTCAAAGTATGCAATTTTTCTTGCCTTTCCATTTCCAATCTAGATTTTTCTTCTGCAATTTCCTTTTCCAGCTTTAGTTTAGCTGTTTCAAGATCGTTCAATTTTTTTTGTTCCAATTTTTCGTTGTCTGTTTGACTTTTCACCAAATTATCGTGCATTTCTGATCTTATTTTTTTCTCTTCTTCACCCATTTCACTCTTCAATTTTTGCTTCAGTCTTATCAATGCTGTACTTTGTTCCTCTTTTAATCGTGCTTCTTCATCTTCAGTTTCCTCGTGAATCTGTCTCTTCAACTCTTGTACTTTTTCTTTGTGATCTCTTTCTAATTTAGCTTTCTCTTTTTCGAATTCAGAATTAAGTGTGCTTTTAATTTTTTTAAGCATTTCATCATGATCTTTTTCGTCAGATTTTGGTAGAGTTAGTTTTGATTCTACATCTGGAGCTTTTTTATCTTTATTAAAAATTGTTTGTTCGGATAGTTTCTCGAAATTGCTCTGTTTCTCAGCAACAATGTTTTTTTTGTCAGTGGTTGTTTTGCTTTTCTGATTTGCTTCATCTGAACTTGATGACACAATCATTTTATCCATGCTGTCTACAGCACCTTCACTTTCTTCTGATTCTATGTCTTCAGATTCCTGATATTCAACCACTGAATCTTCAAGGTCCATAGTCTTCAATTTATCAACCTGAATGCGACCTATCTCAGCTGAACTTCCAAGAGAGCTTCCCAAAGTTCCTCCCATAAATGGGGAAACTACTGGTTTGAGATCGTCTATGCTCCCGACCATGTTGTTGCCAAAAAGAGGTCCAAGAGTCGGTGCCTTTATTGTAGGTGATAATAAACTAGTAGAGCCTGGGAGTTTGTCTAATCCCTTGATTGGATTTAACGGCTTAAGCGAGCTTTCCAAAGGTTTAGGCTTGTTTTTGTCAGCTTTTTTCTTCTTTTTTCCTTCTTTCTTGTTTTTCTTTTTTGTAGGAGGTTCTGTGACTACTTTTTTGGTTTTCTTTTCACGCTCCATAGCAACCATTCCCCGATAATATTCGTCACATGGATGATCCCATATACTATCCCCAGATTCGAAATTGAAGTAGTAAATATCACCACTCACATCTTGGCATGGTTTCCAGTGTGGAGGAAGTGGTGCATTAATACCTTCCTTAGCAATCCACATTAAGTCTTTATCCTTTTCAGGATCCAGTCCAATGACTTTTGCATATTCATTAATTTCTTCTTCTGTGGGAATATAATTCTCATCATAATCTTCTTCCAGAATAATTTGATCGCTCATCATCTTGTATAGTAATAATTTATTATACTTATATCAAATCATTCTGAAAAAAAAAATCTTTTTTCAGAGGTTAAATCGAAGTCTTCCTACTGGTAAATTTAGGGATGTTTTTGATTGAATCAATTTCTCTCTCGATTATTCAAAATTGCCTTATTTCGCGATAAAATCATGATATATGGCAAATTTTACGTTGTAATATTTGACATAAATCATGATTTTGCTATGTGACAGGGCAAACAAGCTAAAAAAGAGGTAATTTGAATAACCTAAATTTGTGAAATGCGACTCTGCAAACTAAATTCGGAATATTGTTTCAACTAAGTTCCTTCAACATTCTTGTATGCAGTGAAATGGACTTTGGAGAGTAGATTAATACTGGACAAACCCAGTTGGAATAATATTGACCAAACTTGTTTTGCTAAGCATAAGTAGCTCATGAATCAAACCACAGAGACATGGTCTGTCAGTGGACCCGTGCCGAACAAAATAAAATTACTGACTGGCAGAACCATTGAACAATCGCATAAGGTGCAACCCATCTGTTTAGGTCATGTTCAACAAAGTAGTATTTCCTTCAATTTTGGAATGTTTGATAAAACATGGTACATTTGTAGACAATACCTAACCAACTCTTTTTGGGATATGTGAAACATTAACATTGTGAAAATTACACAAAACCCCACACCTTCAATAAAAGGAAATGAAAATTATGAACATAATTGATGAATAGCAAAATATTTACATTGTCAATTTACTTGTTTGATAAAAAAAAAGTGCATTTGAACCCCAAATTCTTCCATTAAATAATTACTGTGTCAAAACTCTATTAAGGGACTTTTCCTTGACACATATCTATATGAAAGCCTACAGTTTTTATAGGTTCCAGCTAATTATAGTGAGATGCGTCTTTTTTTGGTGCATCAAAGTTTCCTCAAAAATGAACTGAATTTCCCATATCATAATTTAAGTTTATTTAATAAGGTAAAAAATGGGTTAAAAGACATCAGTTCTACACTATCACATGCTTTTTGCCAATTAATGACGCCAGTCATTCAGATGTCAAAATGCAAAATAAGTGAAGATAATATGTTAGGACAGAGATTCATTTTGCTAATCTTCAGTTGACCAATTCACTTGTACAAATTGATTTCTGCGTTTTGGTCGTCTAAACAAATTGATTTTGAGCAAAAAATAAATACTAAATTTGTAATTAAATCGACAGTTATTAAATAAATCAAGACAAAAAATTGATATCTCTCAGTTGCCAAAAATACAAGTCATTTTCAACTATCAAAAATTTTATTTTGTCAAGCATGACTTATAGATGAACCATACACAATCCAGCAGCGCAATCCCTGGTTACTTCACACAGGTAAACCATGCTTAGTTAGCAGAGTAATCAATGACTTGTCAACAAGATTAATCTGTCTAATCTGAGCAAATATTTAATTTGATATATCAAGATTTTATATATATATATATATTGTGAAAATTTCCACCAACATACATAGAAAGAAAAATTGTTCATTGATGAAATACTGCTAGTAATTTTTCAAACCAAATAGCATTCGAAAATAAGTGATTCGAAATGATCGAGTTTGGTATTCACTTGGCAATAAATACATTTGAAAGTGGCAAGTAAAGCAACACAAAGTCAGAAGTTTTCATATCCACAGTGAAAATAATATATGTTATTATATATTATCATCATATATTTCATAGCAGTATTGATGATTTTGAACCTTTTCTGAAGCTTGACTGCTATACACGCAAAGAGATTTTAATCTTCTAGCAAGAGATATACCATGAAATATTGCTAATTTTCCACATTTTCTTTTGATGGGACCAATTTTCCCCGGGTGTCTGAGCAGCTGGTATAAAGCCAGTCTGACCTCATGGCAAGTGAACAGTATGGTGAGGAAAGTTTATTTGATGAAACAATTTTCTTGTTAATGATGTATTACTTGCATGTATTGTGATATGGCGCATGCGTCTTAAAATCACGCCATGTTGGTGGTACCCCCACACTTAATATTTTCCCACATTTATGACAACTGTCTGAGAACAAAGTCTTATAATTTTGTAGCCATGTCAGAATAAATCTAGGCTTAAGATCAATTTGCAGCTGTGGGAAATGGTCAACATATAATAATGCTGCTGTGGCATGGTCAGTTATTTGCCTCATACATTCGTATCTTGATTGGGTGAACATATCTGGATTCTCGGATTGGTTAAATATATCTTCATCCAAGCCCCTCACAATTACTTTTTCAATCAACAGGTTTTTGAAAGATAACAAAGCAAAAAAAACTTTCTCCACCGTAACATGCAAAATCCTCGTTGATCCGAGTGAGAATATTACTTTTACAGACAGATCAGGGAATTGTCTGGGTAGAATGTTTAGAAGATAATTATCAACTTGATTAGTTGGAACATGGTGTGGTTTAACGCTCTGAGGAATATTAGAAACAAGTCCTCTTCTAGTCTTTATTAGAGATGTTGCTGAGGATGGAGTAGTTCTCTTGTATGTATGAAAAGTGCTATGAGCAATCTGTCCTCTGCTGTGCGACTTTGTATACCATTGATATGCAAGTAATGTGTTTTGAAACAGTGTATTATCATCGGCACTTCCCTCCATGCCCAGCTGGCCAGCAGGGCCTAGTGGAGTTACAGACAATTCTGGCATTGTTGACATAGCATTGCCCAGTTTTTCGAGCTCTGTGAAATCTTTGTTGACAGCTTGCAGAAGTTCTTGATATTTTTGTAGGAACTGGCTGCTGCATTTTTGTGTTGAACTTTCATCGACATTCATTCCATCTCTTAGAAACTCAAACACATTTGTTACAGTTGTGCGAAGCTGTTGTGTGGCAGCAATAGCTTGATTTGTCAAATTCAAAACATGTTTTGCTTGGGGTATGTTTGGGAAATCCATTTTGAGAAGTCACTTTTTGATAAATCATATAACAAACAACAGAGGTTTGAAGTTGAGCAAGGTAAGAGTTGAAATAGGTCTATCGTCTGCTAGTGAAATTTAGTAGACACCGTTACTGTATCACATCTAGTGGACATAGTTTATTATGACTCCACTGTCGACGCATAAACAAAAAAACTAAATATTATTTGCATACATATCAAAGCAAAAAAAATTATGGTACTAATTTTCACTACACCCCATGTGACTTGCAGATGCACTAGGTAAGATCAAGAATATCAATATATATCAAGAAAAAATCAAGCATCATTAAAATGAAGAGAATTTGTGTTCCATTTTAAAAACCAAATTTGATAGAACACATTATTATGCATAAGAATGTGCCCATCCCTAACTATTTGTCCATATAATTATAACCAATGAAATTTTATACAGAATGTGTCACCCATTGCATATAGTTGAATTGTACACAGTGCATCCAGTAAAATTAAAAATTCAATGTGTTTTGGAAGCACAATACATGCTAACCAGATTCTTTGTGATAAGTCTCTCTTATACAGTATAGTTTCAAGTGCCTGTTGGCGATGAAATGACTATAACGATTGTGACCATTTCTGCAAATTTTAACTACAGATCACAACAGCAGGTGCACTTTTGGGGTTTTGGAACAAATGACTATTTTCATGAATTTTCATTCAATCCTTTATTGCTACACCAGAATTGGTAAACAGGTGAGTTTCCCAGAAATTTTGGCAAGGGAAAATCCGAATTGACCAGTGCCGATTTTTTCAGGGTGTAAATTGATCGATGCTCTAAATAGAATTATATACCAGTACTGGTACGAATTGACCGCCACCCCAGATAGATACTGGACAGACGAAATTCAGAATTGATGAAGACATTGACAATTATGTTAACGTAATGTACAGGTATTACCAAAATGCCCTGGTTTTTTAACATTCAGTTTATGTTCTGTGTTCACCTACGGCAAAACCTAACACACCGAAATTATCAACCATTAGCAGGCCTACTGCATCAGGTACAGTAGTTGTAGACTATACCACCACAGTTCTCCCTGAGACCAAGCACCGCCGAAATTAGGCATCTTTTTAGGCAACTCTTTCAAACCCCAAAACTAGGCACTTTTGAAAAAGCTAGGGCACTTTATTAGGCACTAAGTACTTAGTAAACAATTCGACTGAAATCAGGCACTATTTTAAGCACCAATTTAGACATTGATAAATGACAAAAGGAATAGAATGTGTTGCGGAAAGCAGTAGCGGAAAGATGTATTCTTTTGCTTCGTTTTTACTCAGTACTTCAAGTGCCTGATATGTAGGTAAATGTGAGTAACAGTTACCACATTATTTGCATGTGTGTCATCATATTGATTTTGCAATACATACCTTCATTAAAAAAAAATGTGGTACGTTTGCAGTTTAATACTGTATATAATGACTTTGAGTCAGTAGACTCAACAAAAACTTATTAATCCAGGAGAAAACAAGGGGAATTAAAACACGAGACGAAAATTCAGGCATCAAAAAAAATTTAGCTGACCATAGACAATTTGCAATAGAAAATAAAGTATTCTACACCGAAAAGAATACAAATAAATGTGAAAAAATGTAATAATTTTCCATAAAATAGGAAAGTCAGACATTAACAATATGGTACAGTAACCCTAGTTCAATTCTGGTAAAATCAGGCACTTCAGTTCTGAGTTTATCGAATTTCGCTTTATTTCACTTTTTCCTGTTATAATACACAAGATATAATAAACTAGTGACCCACAAGAATAATTTTCTGCGAAAAACAAAGGCACTGGTGGCGCTTTTCTGTCAGGGCAAATCAAGGGTCGACAATCGCGAGAGATGAACGAAAACTGAACATATCCAGTTTCCGCCTCCGAACTAGACTACATTTGGCTGGCGATGTTTTTGAACAGCACGGCGACGTGAAATATTTTACACGCGGCGATGCAGAACGGCTCTTTAGCCATCTGATTGGTTGATATATTCGTGCTCGTTTTTGGATCACGAATGCTTCAATTTGCGGACGTTTTGTGTCACAGGTGGGGAGGTCGTTTGCCATTTTCCAAGATGTTTCAGAACAAAGGATATGATGAATAAATGCTATTGAATAAATGCAATATAATTCGACAATGGTTATATCACGGTGATTGAGAAACATCAATATCAGTAAAAATCTTTTGATTATACCGTAATTGAATTTCTATAACAGTTTAAATCAGTTATGTTGTATAACTAGTCGGGGAAAATTTTGTTTGAATTTTATGATTTTGATTATATGCAGCTTGCTTTATTTTATTTTTCAAGTTATGTTTGTGTTTAGACTATATTAGCTGTCTGGCTGTCCAGTGTTGTCTGAGCCTGCGAGATTTAACTTAACTATATTTGAAAAGTTGACAAAATGAGACAATACAGAATACCGTACGTTTTACAATTTTAGGTTAATATTCCGACCCAGAACTTCTTCTGAGATAGACCGATATAATACGCAAACATTCTAAGCAATATAATAAATTTATAGAGAAAAAATTAAGCAAGCTTATTTTCCAGATATTGTCTTATCCTAATTTCACATTGCTGTGGATGCGTTCGATGTTTTGATTTTGATCAATTAAATAATACAAAGGATTAACAATGCCATTTTTATTGGTATCTCAAATGCAAAACATCCCATATAGAATTGATTTGGTGTCACATTTCTTACATGTGAGGTTTGAATATCACCCAAAGGGGGACAAGCCTGTTATTTTTATGTCTAACGTTAAGTTTTTTTTATTTAGTCTGTATCAACTAAAATTACATTTTTGTGTTGAAGTAAAAAAAATGATAAAAGAATTTGCAGTTTGTGTCCTAGATTCACATGGCCTATTTCTTTGGTTTTCGGGCTGGCTATGAGCCAATATTTGTTTGGCTATTGGAACTTTATTACAAGTGGATCTATTCAGTATTATTTTACGGCAAAATGGGATGTGTAGGCTATAAACAGGACTTTTTGAAATATGTAAAATTTGATGTCGATCCTAATTTAGCTGTAGTCCTACTACTCCCGACTACCTGATACTGGGAACTGATCTCTGATAGAGCATGGCAAACATTAATTTTTCTCAATATTCTTGATTTTTACCCTTATTAAAACAGGCCGATACCTGATGAAATTGGCAAACAAATCTTGAACATTGAAGCAAAACCTGAAAATACAAAAATAACCAAAAAAATTGAGAAATGCGTAATCTATTTGGGTACAAAATGGTGAAGTAAGGCATTTTAATGACCTAGGGCAGTGGGCGGGAAGTGTATCGAAAAATTTTCCATCACTTGGTTATTATGGGGGCAGCTGTAAAGCGATGAAACTGACAATAACTAATAGCTGCCATACATAACACCTACTGAATGATGATATTTTTTAAATCGATTACCGTAGCGACTTATAGTCCGCTAAATACGGTACCCACATGCTCAATAAGCTTTCTGTTTCTTACCAGATAAAGTTGTAAATATTGTTAACGGCGTATTTCCTTTTATTTTAATCTTCTGTGCCATGATGATAGGGGAATATTAGTGACTCCTAAAAATCCTGTAGCAGAATCATCATAATATTATTATGTTTTGAACGATTACACAATGTAAATGCTTTGAGCTTTCTCACAATACCATTCATTTTTTTTTTAATTTCCTAGGGCAACTTTCTGTCTTTGCGTGCGAATTCGTCAGTGGTATCAAAATTTGGTAGGAATATTAACAAAAAAAAGTTCTGTGGTTAAATAATCAAGAAAAATATTTATTGAAGCCAGACATATTTTTCCACCCCTAAAGAGTCTATCACAATTTCCTAATAATTCAGTGACACATTTTTTCATGATTTGTATTGATAATACATTCACCAGAATTACAACAACCTCTAACTCTTTTTTAAAAATATGGAAATGGATCAACAGCACAACTGGGATTTTAACGCCCCGACCTTTGTTGACTTTCCAAAATGATGAGCATGAGAAGAATAATGGTGTGGATGATTACTTTAGTAAGTGTGAATAATGTGTCAATGCAAAATTTAATTTATAATAAGAATCCTGAAAAGAAAATTTTTTACAATTGCCAAGTTGAAAATATTGCTCAATACGATTGAATCTTACTGACAATGCATTATTAATCAATTGTTAATAGAAATTATGAAACATTTGGTAATTTTGAAGTATTGGCTAAGCTGTCAGAAAGTGAGCTATACAGGCTTTCAAAGATAAACATTTCATGGTAAAAAAAATATATGTCACTTTGTGAGTGTTTTATTTTAGTAAAAAAGGTTTGCAAATATAATAAGCACACTACAGTGATTTTGGGTACCCAAGCAATTAGTGTGGGCCGCAGATCCACCACACTTATATGGTGTGATTCATGGCCTGTCACACATAGGTGAAAAATTTTGTTCTTAAAATTATTGGATTGAATTCATGTATGAGTATTTTGATGTATCACTTTTTTCCAGATTACAACCATGAAAGCCTAAACAGTGCAGGACTAGCAAAAGAAAATCTGGTTAATGAAGCTACTTTCGAAGTCACTGATGAACAAAACAATAATCGACAGACGTTTGTAAGTAACAAAGGAATAATTGAAGACATTAAAGAGGAGACTTCTGATAATGGTTCGAAGGAAACAAGTCCAAGTTTTCAGGGAGATGACAATCAAGAATCAGAGGAAATGGTGGTAGCGCAAGAGCCCGCTCTTTCTGAACCATGTGAATTGGAAACTTTGGGAGTTGAAAATGATTGCCAAAATGAAACGAAAACTGAACAAAACACTGCAGATACCAAACAAAATGATACTGATCCTGTTGAAAATACCGCAGTTCATGATGATTTGGATATTTGTCCATCTGCACACGCAGGCTTAGATAATAATGATAGTGTTTTTCAAGCACCTAAAACTGAAGGCGACGATAGCATTCAAGCTAAAGAAAATGCTTCAACGACGGAACTTCTTAATAACATTGGCACAAGTTCAGAAAAACCGCAAATTACTTCTGAAGTTGCAGCTGATTCGTTAGAAGAAGATGAGAATGAAAATATGCCAGAACCAGACACTAAAACCAAATCTGTCGAGGATAACCAAGAATCCTTACCAGTAAATCATGGTTCTACGGAGGTGGAAATGGCAGTAGAGTCTCAAATTGTTGAAGACAAAAATGAAGTTCAAGATAATAGTAAAATGGATGTTTCACCTGTTCAGACTCAGTATAAGGTACCTCTAACCCAATCTGTGGAAAAAGGCAACTCTGCGGTATTGACTAATTTAATAACACCAAGTCGTCTTGCTTCATGGGAGCGAAGTCGCCAAACCCGTAGAAGGTAAATAGTCAGGTTTGACAACATTAATCTGATAGCTTCAAAAATCAATCTTATCTATTTATATAGCCTGTCTTAATATATTTCGTGTAACATTGGCCACTGTTGTATTGTACCACGAAACATTGATGATCTGTTGATCATCATCCAAATAAAGATTTTGATGTGGAATTCCAGTATTGTACATTTTGTGAAAGTTTTAATAGTTCATTGACCTCATGTTGAATAACTAATTTTTCAGCGTTGCTACCATGCCACCGTCAAAAGATCGCAGATCAAAGCGCTTGGAAAAGTTGAAAGAGATAAGGAAAAGTGCCAAGTTTTCAACAACCACCAACCCTACAGGTCCTCCACCAAGCAAGAAAGCAAAGAAAAATCCAGCAAAAGTCAAGTTGACCGAATCCATAACTCCAACAGTTCTGAAGTGAGAATTTTACATTGTTCTGCGCTTTTTACGGCATTTGGTTCTGATATTTCAAAGATCTTCAAAACCGTAAATATCATTATTGAGCGGATTGAAATCTTTATTTAGTTTTATAAGTGTCGTATATTGAAAACAGCTTGTTATATTTTTCAGAAATATTGGGTTTGATCAATCACAAAAAAATTTTTTTAGGGGCAGAGTAGTAAGAAAACTAGTTCTTGCCAATTTGCTAACTCAGACACCTGAATAAAATCAATTTCATCGGAGGAAATTTACCAAATGGGCAATATTCCATGATATGTCCCTTGGTAGATGATTGAAATGCCTCTTTTTAAGTGTCTGGAACCAACCAAACTGCACAAAACGGTTCAAGATTATCAATACTGTAATGAAGTAGCAGTGTGGATGATTTTGAAGCTTTTTGGTCACACAAAGAAAACAACATAGAAAAACAAGATTCTGTTGCCCTGTTTCGGAGATCATTAGGCATTTTATGTTCTAGGACCACATAAAACAATAATATATACAAGCTAGACTTTATGATTTATTTGGGTTTAAATTTAACAGTAGAAAAAATTTTGCAGACATTCAAGGCATTCAAGCGTACCAAAAGCTAAAAGTACAGAAGAAATGGAACTGGAGGCGATTGAGTCATTGAAGTATCAAGCTAAGCAACTGGCAAAGGAATCAAGTAAATCATTCAAACGAGCACTCAAAAATCCGCCCGTCTCCAGCGGAACTCCTGTTGCTAAAACCACAAAAGTAAAAGGTATATCTTCAAAATTTCACGATTCACAAGGTTTTATAAACATGGTGATTTAAACAAATCCATACTGCGGCAAAATTTAATCTCTGAAAACTAACTGTTTAACTCAATAAAATGGCAATGGTGCATTCAGACTTGTTCAGGTATCTTTGCCTATAAAACTAAAAAATCTTTTTTATCTAGATCCTCGTCATGAAATTAGGATGTAATTAAAGATGTTTTCTTTATCCGAGCTTTTCATAGTATAGGCCGGATTGCGAATAGCATGTGTCTAAAAAGATTGAATCTTATATCGCTTTTATATCTCCTGAAGGAAAACGAGATTATTTCATCTTGTTGGGATCCATCAATGGTTTATACCCAAGAATAACAAGCGAGAAACTATGTATATCATCGTTTTTTGTGATGTTCTTGTATATGTGTATATTTTTCATAGAATTCAAGTTTCAAACTGATGATAGAGTCAAATCAACCCATACAATGGACACAAGATCAAGAAAATTATCATCAGAGATCGATTTTACAAAAGGATTGAGACAGCACCCACCATCTCCAGTATGTGCAAATCATTTTTCTTCTTTGGTATTAGATAAAATTTGGAGTAAGGTTAACACAAATTGATTCCCAAAACTCTATCAGAAAAGTCTATCAGAATTTTCAAGTTTTACAATCAGAAAATATTTTATGAGATGTAAGCTCAATTCTGGTGACCCTAGTTGCCTCTGAACCTTGTATTTTTTCCAACAGACAAAGTTAAAAAAGACTGTTGTAAAGCCGTTCAATTTATCATCGAATAGAAAACGTAAAGAACCACCACAACCAGGACCATCAAATAAAGGATATGATTTCGTACCAATGGCAAAAGCTGTTCTGAATTTTCACAAGGGAACAAGGGCAAATAATGCCACAGCAGAAACTCGTAAAGGTCTTCTATATTTATTGTTTTTATTTTACCCTGTACAACCGTCATATACACTAACAGGGAAAATAATTTTTTAAACGCCATCCCCACGAAAGGGTTAAACAATTTAAAACTCATCTTTTTATCAATTATGTAATGTTCTGATTCAGAACGGCAGTATCTTGTTTTTTTGGGTGTCTGAAATGTTCATCATATTTTCTTCTTGTGCAACAAGTTTAAACCGTCAACACTGCTTGTACTCTAAAAGGAGACATTTCAATCTTCTGACAAGATATATATATATATATATAATATAAATTGCCCATTTGAGCCATTTTTTTTCTTCTGATGGTAGCTATTTTCATGAACTAAAGTGTCTTGAGTAGAAAAAGTAGCTGGCGTTCTGCTAATCTGTACTGATATATATCCTGTTGTCAAGGCAAGGTTCGTCTTGAAATCAATTTTTGCAACTTACCCCTTCTTTTATGTTACGTCGTGACATGCATGGGATAGGACTAGATTCAAATAGATTAATTTCCCCCCAAAAAAACACAAAAATCTTTATTGAAAAATGTAGAACTTTTTATTACTCCGAATAGAATGTGAGAATTATGTAATGCCCAGAAGCATAGGTCATATACAGGCCATGCGTCAATGCAAAAGTGTTTCAGACAGCCCGCTGGAAAACATTGATAAAGACATTAAAATACCACAACACACATGTGAAGTTGTCTGACCGATGCGTTGCATTGCGTTTTGGGTAATAAAACGAACGACAATACCCGCCTGCATCGCTTTGTGTTAACCGTGTTCAGATGCCTACAAAGCACAAACGCAAAAAACGAAACAAGCACTTCGCATTAGTTTTCATAGCAAACCAGTCTGTTTCATTGGAAAAGTAAGTAAATGCATGCAGAGCATTGCGCTTGCGTAAAACACAACGGTAAAAAAAACGCAACCTACGCAAGCGTGTAGTGCTCTCTTAAGGCATATATTTTGAACCTAAGTATGTCAGAACATATCATTAATATATTTTATATATTAATACCTATATATTCAAATATTATCAACCATAGGACCTATGAAAGCGAAGTTGGGTTTGACTGTTGCCAAAACACCAAAACTTGAATCAAGATCTCGTACGAGAGCGATATCAGTGATGAGTCAAAAACAAATAGAAGATCAAGAAGTTGAAGAAATGAAAAGGTGGATGTCATGCTTAGCGATGCAAATTTTAAATTAAGATATTATTTGATTCACATACTGTGGACTCAAATTCTTATTTCTATGGTTTGGCTGACGTTTTCCGAGTTAATATGAGTAAACAATGATAATATGAGTGAACAAATTAATTCTGATTGGTTAAGGAAAATTTTTATTGCTTTTGTATTTCCAGTTATCATTTCAAAGCCAAACCTGTAAATCATGAAATCCTTGAACATGCTGCTGAATTACCCAAGGTCAAAAGATGTCCTTCTACTGAACCAATTGGATTCAACCTTGAAATCGATAAGAGAGTTGAGGTTTGTATCGCATTTCACTACATGCTTATACAAAATGACAGTATAGCATGTTATCTGGGCCTAATTTGGGAACATTGAGTGAATTTTTCCTGAATAATATTTGAAATTGGATTTAATGGATAGAATTGTTTCAAAATTTTACTTAATCATCTTTTTCATCTTATATAGCCCATCCTACACATAATTTAGGATTTATATAAGGTTTTTACTGCTGCAGAAGTCTAGTATTTGAGTAATAATATCTCAGGCTGGCTCTGAGGTTCCTGGGAACCTGAATTTTTTCAGTTTTTTCCTTATGGTTTAATGTAAACAGTATTCAAATTTACCAACATAAATAGCAAGCGAAATTGTTGATATTTGACCACGTTTTGTAGCCAATTTATCATGATTTCTGTTAAATTTTACAATGTAATCTTTGACCAAAACCATTTTGTTTAGCATTGTGCTTCATTTTACAATTCTTTTGATGGATCATCCTAGGCTTTATTATGTTATTGACAACAAAATTCTTTGATTTTACATATGTATCAGTTGCCATATTTTTTTCTAATTTATCCTATAATAACAACTATATATTCTAGGAAAGACCAAAGCTTGACAGACCAGCTTCACCTGCCAGAGAATTTCGAGCTCGTCCTGTACCCAAGAAAATTTTGGAAGGAACAGTGGTAAATGTTGTTATCTTCTTCATTTTCTCAATAGAATGAAATTTCCTTGAAACTCCTTTGGATAAATTGACACACTCTAAAGTCATTTACATTATGTAGCCGTAAGCGTTTATTCATACTCATCGTAGTCGTACTAGTGGTTCAAGTCTATTACTTTTTTTTATTAAATTCGTGATATTCAATTTGACAAATCTTTCTGACAATGACAACTATAATAGCAATAACAAAAACAACACTATCTATCTCCACAAAATTACAAGATTAACTTAATACAACCAAATACTCTTGTTCGTTGTACGACACCGTAGAATTTTATAATAGCAATACCGGCAAATTTGTAGATTTATATTCATTATCTGAAATATCATTTTCTTCATTTTGACTCACTTATTCATTTTTATAGGACGTTGCGAAGCCAGAACCCGCAAAACCTACTGTACCACAGAGCCCTGCATTTAAATTAAAGAACCGAATGTACATTGCTCAAATCAGGAAAGAAAACAAAGAGAATTTTGAAAAAGAACAGGCCATGGCTAAAGCTCTGGCAGAAGTACGTAATATTATTTCATTATCCAATAAAATCATGATGTATGTCTTATTTTTGTCGCATACAATGTAAACAAAACATTGACTGGAAGAGTTTGAACAAATTTAGTTCAAAATTTATTTAAAACTTGGTGTGCCAGGTTAGCTCAACCTGTAAAGCGTTGGGGATACGTTTCTCTGATCATCATGATGCAGGTTCCTGTGAGGGTTGATGATTATATGCGAGAGGGCTGCTGGACGCCTCGCACGGGGGTTCACGTAAGCGCCGCTTACAGCTTCTTCCGTCAACTAGGTCCATGCTCAGGAAAAATGAGAAATACAATAATCAAAAACCTTCACCTCGATTCAGAACTCTATTCTCAGCTTTCCCCTCCCGCAGTATAAAAATGATATCCTATCCCTAACTTCAATAATTGCAATTACTGCATTATTGCCCATTCATGACTAGGGCTGGGCATTTCTGAATCAAATATAATATTTTTTTTTGAACCGAATATTCGAATACTTCGTTACATTTTTGAATTGAGGAGCAAAAAAAAAATACTTATTTTCAAGGTCAATGGCTTCTTTATGCCAGCTAGCATTGGTCATTATGATTAAGACCCCTCCAATAAGTATGTATCACCATATAGGTTGATCTATTTGTTGCCAAAGGTCAAATAAAAATGACTAACATTAGAAGAAAATATTCCAAATAAATGTGAAAATAGCAATAAGGGCACTGCAATAAGTCCAGATTAATTACAATGCTATAAATTGGCAGTCTGCAGTGACATTGTTTCGATGGATGCGTACCAGAAGATTACTTGTAAAATAACTACAAGCTAACAGAGAATTTTTATAGCAATGTTGGGTTTATGTCAATTTCATAGCTAAATTTTAGCACAGCTCATGACCAATGAACCTGCGGGATCAACATGGAATAATTAATAAGTTAGAAACTAGATCTTTATAGAACCCTAAAATTGAATGTTGAATTGTTATTAACAAATTTTTATGTTTGATAGAAACAAGAGCTTGAAACAACATTCAAGAAACCGACAATAACAAAGAAGAAACCTGTTGTTGAGAAGAATTGTGAAATAAAACCGTTTTCATTCGACTCTAGAGATAAAGAGAGATTTGCTAAGAAAGAACAAAAAATTAAAGAAGTTTTGGAATCTCAAAAAGCAGTATGTATGCTTTTCTTCAGGAGTCACATTCTAATTTGTCAATATTTTCCCCATGGTTTTCTGACATTTTGTTACATCGGTGATCAAATTGCTCAAAAACTAGATATCTTGATTTTATTGTTAGTGTTGAATTATTCAAATGCAAATGGTCAGTGTTGGGTACATTCGAGTCAATGACTTGACTCAAGTCACCCTTTTCGATGACTTGACTCATGACTTAATGAAAATTAAGCCGGAGACTGCAATCACCCTTTAAAATCGCATTGTCTGCAACTGCGTGACTAATCAGAGAAGAAAGCACACCTCCCAGAAGAATATAAAACATACAATGTACCTCGCTGTGAAATCTGTGCTCATATATCCAATAATGCTCCGATGGTGATTCTAATTGGGTACTTATAAAGTAAGAAGTGGCAAATTAATTTGTCATTGCCCTTTGAATAGGTTTAGGAATCGATTCATGACTCAACTTGCAACTCATAAATGTATGACTTGATTTGACTTCTGACTTGGAAAGTATAATAGACTTGACTCGAGACTCTAAATTTAATAAATTTTGGCAAGACTGACTCGAATCGCAACTCTTGTGCCATTTGTTTGACTCTACTTGACTTGGGCCTCTAAGTGCAGTGACTCGTCCACAACGCTGCTGATAGTCTACTTGCACGCTTATACTAAAAAATTTTTTTAAATTGTTCACTGTGCAGATGGCAAATTCATTCCGTGCTACACCCATGCTTGTGACGAGTGATCCAGTCAAAGCACTACCACCAAAACATGTTCGGCCAAAAACCGAACCAAAACCTTTCAACATGCATTCTGATGAAAGGGGAGCGATAAGAGCTGAAAAATGGAAACATGAGGTCCGTAGCGACATGATGGTAAATTGGTGCTTGTTTTTGCTTGTTTCACGGGTCGTTGTTCTGTTTTCACATATGTCATGTTTTTTGGATGTCCAGAAATATTTACCATTATTATGATTAAGTGAATGTATGCATCAGTGGTGTTTTAATAAAGAGCATAGTTTGAATGATATTCAAAATTTGTCATTCATGATGATTTTTTCTTATTTCTCTTATTATGCTGCAATATCATATTTTATACTTTTTTATTTTTATGTTTTATCATGATGTTCATGAATAATGAATATTTAAGAGACCAAATTGATTCCATTCAAAATTCAAAAATAACCAGCCTTTATGGGCATGAGCAACTCTACCTTGCATGCTAAATTAGTCTTCCTGATTGCACTTATGTTGTGCATGACATTTTGTTTTTGCCACTACACTGGTCATTTATATGACAAAGGTATTTTTATTATCTGTCTTACAAAAGTAAACGGGCTTACAAAATAGAACATCATACTGCAATTATTTTTTTAAAACACCTTGAATTACTGTATATCGTATCTTGATAATCCTTCGCCAATGG
Organism: Styela plicata; assembly: GCA_963675895.2. Lineage (NCBI taxonomy): Eukaryota > Metazoa > Chordata > Ascidiacea > Stolidobranchia > Styelidae > Styela > Styela plicata. The sequence goes on along the minus strand of OZ023151.1, from coordinate 7,652,262 downwards.
AATTGTTCAAAAGAAAAAAGTACTTTCGGAATTGAGTGTTTCGAAAAATTTCAAGTCGAGTTCTACCGATTTAGGTCGAGTTCTACCTTTAGTTAAAATATCTAGATAAGGTTTTATAACCAATTTTTCAATGGGAACTTAGGCATATTCAACAACCATACTCTCATAAAATTAGCCTCAAATTCAATTAGAACAAAAATCAGAATTTTTCAATACAGGTAGAGGAAGAAGTCAAAGCATTGAGGAAGAAGGCAGAATTCAAGGCAAATACAAACTATTCCAAAGTTATTTATGGAAAAGCATTCAAACCCGCTATTGACAACAAGAAATACACAGGTTTGGAAAGTAATAGAGAGGGGGGGTATTGACTCCTGTTAAATTTTGTTGCATAAAGATGTGGTGTGACAGAATTCATACTACTCTCACTATTTAGACTTGCAATAAAAATGTCAGAAAATCAGCTGAGAAAAAATTGTCAAAAATCATATAATGATGTGAACATGTTGCCAAATAAGGTGCAGTTGATAAATGAGTTCTATAAATGGAGAAATATATTATATGGCTTAAATGTTTTCTCAAATAGTTGTGGTCTTATCTCTTGCATTCAATGTACTTCATTATAGTAGTGGAATTATGTTTGGGTTACCAATTTCTTAAATTACTGTCACTGGCTTTCAAATATGTGGCCACTATCGTTTTAAGGCACTATTTCCATCCTTCCAAAATGTATTTCAATGAAAAATTGAAAATGCTTTGCTACATTTAGTATACTTCCCAAGAAAATAATGAATATTACCACTTCAATAATTACCCTATATTAGATATCGGTCAAAATGAGTCGTTGTTATCAGACATTGCTTTCAGCTGATCTATGCATTATAGCGGTTTGAAATGACAAAAATAATACCGTAACCCATAGACTTTCCAGGACCCCGTGGTTAAGATGGTCTAAAAATTTGAAGTTTAACTTTTATCAGATATGTCGATTGTTCCTTTTCGCTTTTTTGAGTTTTGCTATGTTTCACAAATAGAAACATCACTCACTGCTCCTTTTTAACGGTTCAATTCTGTGTAGCTCTCATTATCGGTGATTGCTACTTAGTTTCACTCAGATGCTTTTTCTGGTTTCACTCAAAAAGATTTTAAATTAAAATTGTTTACTTAGATACCTTTGAAGAGTTCCCTCTTCACACAAATGATCGAGCTGTTCAGCGAGAAGAATTTGATGAACATTTGAAGCATAAAGAAGCGGAATTGCTGGCATTGAGGGAAACCCAGAAAAAAATTACAGAGGAACTTGAGAGAGAAGAATTTGAAAAGGCGAGAAAAGAAACTGAGCATCATGCTAATCCCGTCAGAAGATATAAGCCACTCGTAATTGGTCCGAGTGCGAAAGAGCCAACAGATCCTATGTCACCACACTTTAGTGATCGATTTTATAAAAAGCATTAGATTTCAAATAAAACTGAAAATGAGCTTTTAAATATGGCCCACTGCAGCGTTTTTCAATAAAATGTAAAAGTTTTGGAATAATAGTGTAAGTGGAAACTTCTCTTTTTGCTTTTTAATTGGTAGCTTCAACTACTATGTGGCGCTTTTTTATGAATGTGAACAAGACTGACAGAATGTCAGCTACTCTGAGGAAAATAAGTTTCCATGAATGAAAATTCTTTATTGAGGGTTTGGTCACAACCAAACTTGGAGAAGACTTTTTTTGATCCGAAGAAAATGATATGAACATTCGAAGAAAAGTAAGATTCCGTCACTCTTTGTAATAATTATTGTGCCCTTCATGTGTGATCCATCTGGATTTCAAGTGTAATAAAACAGCGACTGAACATCAACTTTATCTGGTGTAATATTCACTGCCAAGTTTTTATATTTATAACCGCATACATTGATTCGTTTTTTTCAAAAAAATGCACCGTGGTAGATAGATCGTTGTAATAGAATATTGTGTGTTTTTTAGGAGGTACAACTTGGCAATTCTCTCAGACAAGATAATATTATTTTTGTTTTGCACTGCCACCGCTAACCTACCACTGATAGCTTTATTCAAAGAAAATATTTTCCTATGATGTCTTTGTTTTTCTGTGAAAAAATCATTGAAAAAATGTTGAATCATTCAGTACGATGGGACGTAGTTGTTCTTTACCTAAAACATGCAGCACGGGGTATGTCTGTTGCTAATGCTAGGCAGACTGAACTGGTACAGTCAGGTAATGGCCAGGGAGGAAAACTATTAATTATTGAAATTTTGTATTTGTTAGATTTTTGTTTGTTCTGTGTTATATTTGTAGATATTAATACTTATCTTTGCATCAATCTTTCCTTCTTTTATTGTTTGAAACTTTCATACACACCTCTTATGTGTAAATCTTTTCAAATCTTTATGAAACAGATTTGATAATTGAAATGTGACTTCATTTCTGGAAAGAATGCTTCTTATCCTAGATCAAAATATATTCCCAACAGTACATTAACACTTTAGGCGCACATTTAAATTTGTTTTGTTTTTGATTTTAAATGATCTTTTTTTGCCCGAAAAATATTTGTCTTGAATGGCATTTGATTTTCTTGAAATTCACGCGAATAACTGGTTTTTGCTAGTTCTTCAACACCCTGCATATTGAATATTGAGAAGATCTATAAAATATATTATTCGTTACTCTTCTTTGACATGTTTGCAAAGTTTAATATCAATATACTATTTTCCGTTGGCTAAACCTGGAAATGACATTTTATAATGGGCGTGCTGGATCACTTCAGATCCAATCCAAATAAAAGATTCCTCGTATTTCCATCAGCGTGTGTCTGCATTTCTTTGACTGCCACTCTTTTTCGATGTAAAATCCTATTGGTGATTTTTTTATCAAGTTTTGGAGGTGAAAATACTAAGAGTTTTAAAATATTTTATGTGATGTTTGGCTAATTAACAGTATGTGTTTGCTCTAAACATTTTTTGCAACAATGATATTTTCATAATTCATAATATCGTGTAAATAAACAAATAAGTTCGTTGATCTGATTATCTGCTTTGGAGTAACTAGTGGAGATGCGCGTAGATGTGTTGAGGGGCCCATTTGTGAGGACTACTTTCGTGAACAGACCATTGTAAACTCAATTTTACAAATCCTAATATTTACTATTAACTTTTGTAATAATTCCATTCGTATATTGATAAAAAAAAAATTTTTGGTCTGACCCGGAGCAGACGTGTTGAAGCGCGAGAGGTAGCTTTTCTGTGCCATATTTTGGTAATTTGTACTTGCGCAGCCATTTTTCGACGCGTTCACTCTATAATAACAGTTTATTTGTTGACTCTATCACGTGACGTTTTGTTGAATGATCATCGGTGCTTGGCTTGATAGTCTGCAGTTGTTTTGTCGAATTCCGCTCTCTCTTCGTAGCCATATCGGTGCAGGACAAGTTACAACGTTACAAAAGGATAGTAACTGAATAAGCTACGTATTAGAATTTGTTATCTCAGAAACGTGGGACATAAAACGGCAAAATGCCGATTTTTTATAGCTGTTTATCACGAGGACCTGTCATTTTGGTGGAAAAGAAGTTGGGCCCAGAAGACTATCAATATGTTGCCAAAGATATTTTAAACAATTTGCCGACGGATATGAATAAAAAGACTTCTTTTCCACGAGAACAGTAAGTATTTTACAGGATCTTTGACTTAACCTGTTTAATCAGAGTTTTTATTTAACTTAATAGCTTTAACCTGTTAACGTTAATTATCTAATTAATCTGTTGATATTATGGTAAGTTATCTTTCAAGTAGGACCTACCTAGCCTAATTATTGCACGATTATTTTTTTCAACTTCCCTAAAGGAAAAAAAACTTAGTAATAAATACACAATATACACACAGAAAGGAGTTACAAGAAAGGACAAAATTAAAAAAAAAAAAAAAAAAGGAAATGAATTAGGCTTCCAGTCATCTACACACACTCAGTCACAGCCTCAAAAAATGAATGATTTTTTTTTAATATCGGGTTACTTTGTTTGAATGCTATGTCAACTTGCTATGGTCTTTTTGCCGAAAGTTCACAATTGGCCAAAAATGTCGTCATCCTGAATTGTCTGTACTTGTGCTAATAACAAAAAAATCACATGGTAACTAATAAGTAAAAACTTCTTAATTAAGTGATACTAGTGGTCTGGTGGTGATTATCTTATTAGGGCATAGAAAACCTCCGGAAAATAAAATGGTAATTTTTTTGTTTGAATTCACTCATATAACCTAAGAAAGGCTGGAACAGAGAAAGCGGCACCCTAAAGATACCAAGTAACACCTGCTATGATATGGCAAAGAGCTACTGGTACTATAAAATGTATTACTAGCAACTTCACTGTGCGGAAAACGATCGAGATAGAACTGAGCCAATATGGTTAATAAGGGAAGAGAGTCTTATTTGTCTATGTGATGGTGAAACCATCTACTGATCAACCACTTCTTTGGTTCATTTTAGTCGCCTTTTACACAAGCAGGAACCAATTTATGGCAATTCTAAAGCCTGCACCTACAAGACTGGAGAACAGTGGTGACAAAAATATTATTCTGATTCGATTCTACATCTTTTATTTACAGAGTTTTCTATCACACAATGACTGATAATGGACTTGTTTATCTCTGTGTAGCAGATAAGGAGATGGGCAAAAGAATTCCTTATCTTTGTTTAGATGAGGTAAGATATGGCTGAATAGGGAAAGAGGAACACTTGAAGATATGTGATGATGAAATTTCGGAAATAAATAGCAATATAATATCTGTGGTACCACCTATACTAATCCGATACTTAGTAGAAAGACAGGCAATGCTAAAAAAGCAGAATTTTTAAATTGATGATTGTGTTTCAAAACTTTTAAAATGTTTTGGAAATAATTATGTGGCCCATGTCCATGGCCACTATAGTACAAAAAGAATTTTTCAATAATAGCAGACGATAATTAAAACGGCGTTCATATTGTTCATTCTATCATCGTTTCAGGTAAAACAGCAATTTCTTGGATCTGCTTCCCTTGTACAACGATCATCACATGCTGGATTGTTTGAGTTTAATCGAGAATTTAAACAAGTGCTTGGTGATGTTTTGGTCAGTTTCTAAATTTATATATATGTGCTAGGCAGAGTTCAAATTGAATAACCTGCGTTAAATTGCTTATTTATCAATAGCCTTCTTTAGTAGCTTGATCTTTCAGTTTACTTCAAACCAAATTATACAATACACAGGTAAGGTATTATTAATTGCAAATGCAGTGTGTCAAGACAGAAAATGGCTGCCCATTGCACTTTTTCAATTTGATCAAGTATTTTCAAAAGCTACATACGACTATGGTTGAAAGTAATTTTGGTGGTCCTTCTACGTGGTTGTATTCGATTTGTTGACATACACTTTCGTGACAGCCCTCCTGTCCTGCTATTTTCAGTGAGATACAATGAAATAATGATTCCGAACTATCCTGAATAAACCAAAAAATTGCAAATAATATTCATGCATTTTATATACCTTATTTTAGGTATGGAAATTCGAACTTCAATTATTAACGCTATTAAATTGATGGTTTAGTACTGAATTCCACTACCATATTTCACTCTATTCTTGATGCTTCGATTACAACAGAGTCTTTCCTTTTTGGTCACAGTCTCGCTCGTCTAAACCACAAATACCATTCACAACAAAGGGGTTATGCTATAGCCTGCCTCGTGTTTCTCTGCTCAGTATTGTGAAAAATTTTAATTTTCGGTATTCAGGAAAAATTTAACTCTGGAAAAGGAGATCACTTATCAGCGCTTCAAAATCAAGTTGGAGAAGTTACAGGAATCATGAGACAAAATGTTGAATCAGTTTTAGAAAGAGGGGAAAGACTTGATGATTTGGTGGACAAAACTGAAGATCTTCAAGCAAGTGTATGTATTTTTCTTTTTTTCTCAATAATCTGATATATCGTATGAGCAACAATTCTCTACAATTTAATTTGTACTTGTATTTTCATTATATATTTAGTTATTATTACACTAAAGAGTTCATAAGTAATAAAGCTTAGTGAAATATAAAAATTTATTCACAGGCAACAACTTTCAAAGTAACATCAAAGAAGGTCAATCGTAAGATGTTGTGGAAAAATAGAAAAACTACAATTATAGCAGTTATTGTGGCCTTAGTTGTCATACTCATTATTGTATTGGTTATTCTTTCTGCTACTGGCGTGATATAGTGTGGTAAAATTTCTATCTATGTATTGTATATTTATAATTACCGTATTCTGTATTTCTTCATTGAAGATATTCCTAGTTCAATATCTTCGAATGGTTTTTGCAATCTGTTTCTTTTTTTTTTAAAAAAAATCAAAACCATAATTAAGGATATAATGTGCTAGATGCTATTGACTTTGAAATATGCAGTTTTTGTATTATTTTAAGTAAGTAAAAATATTTTGATCACAAGGTAGAATTATTATAAATTAGAACGTCCACAATCTTTCCATGCAATTATGATTATTCTGATTTGTTGTGTTGCGATGAAGTAAATATGTTTTACTTAGCGTTTTTTTTTCAAATATTTGAAATCCTAGAAAAAGAATTCCATCCTGCGAATTGAATTTAGAATATTGATGAACTAAATTTTAGCATTTTCTGGGAAATATCATAATTCATTCAAAGCTAAGAGATGCAATGAGATTTTCTTCATCAAATGATTTTCGGTACAAATAGGTGAATATTTAAATTATCGATGTTATCGCACAGTCTTGTTTAATCATGAAGCATCGCAGTGTGTATTTGAGATCAACTTTTATTGAAGGAATTTTCATGACACAGAAATCGTGCCATGTTTACTTTCAAAAATTTTTTTTATATAAAAAGATGTGCCTCAATCATTTATGTATAAATCAACAGTTAAACGGCGAATAGGGATGTCCAAAATTCGTGAATCCAAATTTTAATAGCTTCATATTTTGTTTCCATGAATATAAAAATATTTGCATGAGCATGATTCAATAAAATGGTGTGCCCATCCATAGTATGTAAATTTCCTGACATTTGTTATCTAATTTTTCCAATCACTAAACACGTACAAAAAACTTGAAAAGTCAATCAATCGCTAGTGTGATAAACCGCCCATTATCTGATTCAATGATTCGAATATCACCATCGGAAAGATCCTGGTATTCGATTATTTTATTTTATTTCGGATCATTTGGACATCCCACTACACATTACTGTTCTATTGACCAACATCATATAATTTTATTTTTTTACAAAGTGTTGCTATTTTGGATCTTCTTCCCAATCACAATTATCATTCTGGTAAGAATGAGCGATTTGTTAGAAACTTTGTTAGTAACAAGCCAGAAATTTAATTTGGTCAAGCATGAGAGACAAATGGATGATGCCACTTCGGCACGATTTATCAGTTACTCATACTTGTCAATATTTCTCTTGACCTTGTCACACTTGATGAAGTATTTACCTGATTGGGTGAGAATGATTTGAATTTTGACTTTTCTTCAAGCAAGTTGGAAATTATGGAAATTAATTCTATAGCCATTATTAGCTTAGTGTACCATTACACTAACTGTGATCAACTTGTAGTAGGTAGATACTAAATAGAGTACTTATACATGGAGCAATAGAATACTTTTTGTTGTTCATTCAATAATATTCATAACTGTTGAATTGTAAATCCTTTCTAAATATTTTAATAAACATAATTCGCTACTAAAGATGTTGCCTATTTAGTAACATAAGTTTACTTTATTAAGGATAGGTTTCGTTGTATATGTGACTTTACATATCTAAAATATTTCTCCCATCACAGAAAGAAAAAGTAGAAAATTTTGAATCAAATTGGATAAGAAAAAATATTATTCGATTTCATAAATAAATTTACTTGAATGTATATATAGCTATTTTCACTATCAACAACTTCCACACTTGATTTTGTCACAAGATTTATAATCAATACTGACCAGAACGTATATATAGAAAGTATCTTCAACGTTCTTGCCTTGTTAATTTAATCTTTTTTTTGTTTATCGAAAGTTTTTAAAATTTCAATTGTGTTATAACAAAACCCAAATGGTAATAAATATTCCCTGCATGTTTTTTTATAAGACTGGCAAAAAACTTTCATTTTATAGACCATTTATTCACTTGCTGCAAAGCTTGTGTTTATGTGCTAATGTATTTTATAGACTGTATGATTTGCCCAGGGCAAGTTAGAAAAGAATGTCCCATCGGCCTATTTCCAGAATTGTTCATCAACCCATGTATGCACTGTAGTTGGGGACAGAGATGAATGGCGTTATTCACATTATGAAATTTCTATTAAAAATAATTTTATTCAAAATAATTTGATGTGGCCGATTTTGCAGTTAATCAGATAATTGTTTTTGTCCAGTTAATTACATTTTCAATTTTTAACATTGAATTCCCTAAATTTTGTGTGTAGACTTCTAAAATTTTTTTTCGTCTAGTGAAAGGATGGTTCCAGTGTCAAATTTCACATAGAAAAAATTGTGCATACAAAAAATAATTATCTAGAAAATGATAACTTTGAAAGCATTTGAAAAATCAGCTAATTTGCTGTTATTTAGTCTTGTTATGTATACTTCATTGGTTTTATACTGTGGTGCTTTTGTTATTTATACAAATGAGTGCAACCCCATTCTTATTTTCACATAGTTTATTCAGTTTTATGTGTGTTCATTTAAAATAGTGAATATATCTTGCCCTGCCCTCTAGTGATCTACCTGTTTGATGTTGTCATAGTTTGTTACATGCAGTATCTTTGTCCGAAATATTTGTTTTGTTGAGCTTGTGGCTCTGATGAACCCATTGATCACTAATTAGCAAAACACTCATCTAAACTCTCGAGCTATGTCCATTTTTCTCTGTTTTTAACTTCGTAAAGGTTAGGTTAATTTGAAGAAATAGAAATAGTGTTTCAGCACTTTTCACTCTTCCAACCCAATATTTACCAAAATTATGCTTGACAAAATGGCTTGGTTATGTGTGAGAAAAGTTATTTTATTTAAGCAAAAATTATTTTTCAAGTCCTATTGTCCATAAGATTTTGTGTACTTGAAAAGGACTCTGGTGAGGTTTTGAGGTAATTGCAGAATGTATTTGTTTAGGCCTGGGTGTAAACCAATAAAAGATGTGCCAGAACCTTGGTAATAAAAAGTTTTAGAATTGGCAATGGGGAAATCTGGATATCAAACTACAGCAATTCCCAAGATTCTAGAGCATTGATGAAAGTATTCCAGTATCGTTTCTTGTAACTAGAAACCACTAGAAAACTCTCCTCACATGTGACTATTGAAATTAAGTTATACCTAGTCTTAATCTGTAATTAAACTTGTAGTAATTCATTCCCCTGCTTCTGCATACTTTTTAAGCGTCGACTGAGTGAAAGTAAACACTATGAAGATGACTAATATTTGGTTCTGTATTATTTTTCCCAATTGTTTTATGTGCAATAATTTGTGTTCGTGTACCAAGAATATCTATACTGTATAATAAACATGTGATTCAATTTCTGAACTTTTTTTTTTAATAAGTTGAACTTCCATGTATTGCAGGGTTAGATATAGGAGAAAAACGTCCATCACTAACACCCAGAAAAATTCATTAGATTTGAGTGATAATGCTGAGTTTCCTTAGGTACTTTTCAAAAAATATCTTAGCTGTTGCTGCTATTTTGTCACGCATTTTATAGTTGAAACAATTTAGGACGGTTGTACTCTGGACGGCTTACCATGGCAAACGTGTTTATTCAATATCATCAAAACTTTTGTTCAATGAGGAATTTTATACATTGCTCAGATGCCGATGTCAAGCCCACAATGGAGAGTTCTTGCTTTGCTGTTTTGGTGATTTTTCTGTGCATGGACATGGTTTGTTAGAAAGATTTACAGTCAATTCGTACTAGTATGTTTCGGTGGGCCAATTTGTATCTGAAAAAATAGGACATAAGTGTCAATTCTTACCCTCATGAAATTTACAATGAACAGTGGTTTATTTATCCCATAGGAAAAAATCTAATCCTAACGGGAAGTGCAAGCGCTTTAGTTGAAATAGGAAACGAACAAAATTTCTACTGTCCAACAACAGCAGAATAACTATGTGTTTATAATGACCATTGTCGCGGATTTTACTTTGATCCGCAGATTACAAAACTTACGGGATTTTGATCAGAGCTATTAGTTCACGAAATTTTACTTGATCCCCTCGCTGCAGCTGCACTGATACTCCAAAATTATTCCTAAACAGGTCAGTTCCCGTCAACATTCGGCAAGGAAGGAATTGACCATGTGATATATCGTAAAATGAAGGCAAATGATCCCGACTCACGCCAAATTTTAATATATGCTGCTTTTCAAACTAAATGCAATAAGTTTATAAAGAATTTTTCGCGTTTCGTCATGCTTCAATTTTGATTTTTTTTTTCGACACAAAAAGCGATACTGTTATCACATTACAAAGTTATCAGGAAAGCCACTCAAAGTTTACAATGATTATGGAGTTGAAATAATATAGAACATTTCATTTTTGCCTTGTGAGAGAGAAAAGCCGAGCATACAGCCCGGTCATATGGAGAACCACGACCTCTCCTACAGATACCAGTTCCAAACCAGGGTGAAGGATTTTGCCCTGTCATATTACTCATTTTCCCATGCATAGAACTGGTTGGTGGGGAAAGCCGTGAGTAGGACTGACGTGAACCACCGTGCACCGGGAGACGTTCTACATACCTTTTGTATATGGCAATCATCCCTCATGGGAATCAAACCTGCTACTCGACGATCAGGGATGGGAGAGAATTATTATTTATTCATCAACTAATGATGCACAACAACGCTTTCGCATAGATGTGGAGACGGCGATATGACCTCTCGGTCTGCTACCACCAACAAACGCTTTAATAAAAGGATTGTTGTATAATTCATACATCAAAAAAATTTCAACACTGGTTGGTGAATTATATTCACAAACTTCTAAAACTAAAAAAGAGATGAAAAAGGGAAAATATATACAAAGAATGATGAAAATTCTGAAATTTAGTCAAATGGTATGACCGCTCTATGGTGCAATTATGGGACTAGGAATGGGGTAATTCATGAGTGGCTATACCTTGAATTTTTTTCCAAGGTTGATAAAAGCAACCCATCTGTTTATAATAAACAAACAAACTGCATACAGATTACAACATTAGGTTTGTTCCCGTTTTGCTCAATCTGTAAAATCGTTTGAAATCTGTTCTCAGGTCGCGGTGCAAGTTCGGACCCCGTGAGGGGTTGATGATCATGCGAGAGGCTCGCTGGACGCCTCGACGGTGCACGGTATTTCAATTAGGCACTTCTTACGGCTTCCCCCGCCAACCAAGATACCCACGCACAGGAAAAATGAGACAAGTGAAGAAATGACGCAAAAGCCCTCACCTAGTATCCGCACGAGACGTCATTTTTTCTTTAAATTTAGCACAATTTTTTTCATGCGAATTATATTTGACATGGTTACATATTTATATATTAGTAGCGAATACATACGTACCCGCATGTCAGTTTGCATTCTTTGATGTGTGCTCATTGAATGTTGATTGCCAATATTTCCAAATTCAATGTGAATCCAATTTACGGTAATCATTTCAAATTTAATTAGGCATGCAAAGAACAAACCATTAGGATAAGTAACATAAACACAGTGATGATAATCCCATAAACTAAAAAATATTAGATAGTACATTCATAAATCGTTGCAGTTGTCATATGAAAAATTCAATAATATTCATGTATTGTTCATTAACAGTTAATGGATGTTAAAAAATAATACAAAGAAAGTCAAGCGATCCACCTCACTAACTTTGACAATAAAATTCCAATAATAGATGCAATATACTTGCTTTTTTGTTTTGTATGACACAGTTTGCATGACGTGAAATGCATACTTTGAATTGTGTTCGAATAATAGTTTGACTTGATATAATAGCATAATATTTGGTGAGATTTCAGCACTTTCATAAACAGTTTTTTCCCATCCAAATATAATGCAAAAAGCTATCTTTCACAATATCACTCTCTAAAAATAATATTTTGCCTATTAATATAAATATTATACAACTCAGTCCATACACAAAACTGCTAAGCAAAATTACAAGTGACAAGCATAAAATAGGTCACCCAGTGTTCGTATCCAATTTCTTATCAATTTTATCCAATTTTTATAATCAAATGGGTATGACAAGTCGTCAAAAATTGGGTTGTGTCATAGGTATTTGTTACATATGTCTTGATCTTCATGGATGTATTCAGTTCTCGTCAGTTTTAATATGATAACATCTGTACGAAAGGTTGTTGTTCGCCATATGATTACGCTGAATTCCTGGCTTTCCTCACCCGCAGAATAAAAATGAAATCCTATCCTACCATTTTACATCAAATATTTAAGATTGTGAAAAATATTTTTCGAATGTCGGAATTCTCTACGTTTCACCGATCGAGCTAATCGGACATCCAGCCTTGCTATATTTAGCCCTTTCATTGCTACTGCTTCTGATTTTGCTAAAAGTAAATTTTAAAAAAATAGGGGGGTGTTCTGCTCGGTCTCCTTTTTCAACGAAGAAGTAGGCTTAATTTTTTATGCCAACTTTTTTGCCACACGTGACCGGTCCCGGACAAGGGTCTCATTGGGGGTGACGGGGTAGCTTTTATTCACACGCGCGACAAGGGTTAATTAAACACTAGATGGCGCAAGTGTGTAATTCGAAACTGACTGAAAACCTTGGACTGTCGGATATTCTGTATTCGTCCTGCTCGGTCTCCTTTTCAACGAAGAAGTAGGCTTAATTTCCACTTTTTATGCCAAACTGTGGACAGAAAACTTGGACACGGCCAACACTACACTACCGTGACCGGTCTGCCTAACTAACTTCCGTACGAATGTTACAGATATTTTGTTGTCAGGTTGAGAAGATTTTCTGTTCTGTTAAGTTAAGTTATGGCACCGAAATTGCTAACTCAACCTGTTAGGGTAACTGTTCAGTGTTGAGTTGAATGTTTATTTAACAGCTACCGTATTCAGGTATGTGGTTAGCTTAGTTACTAATCTGGAAAAGTTGGCAGTTTTTGAGGAGATCTTGAGCGGTCAAGACGTGATGAATTGACGTGTGGCCAAGTGCTTACATGCATACTCTCTGCTCTTATTAGTAAACACATAACATGAACATATAGTCTGTGGCCAACTGATTTTTGCCATAATTCATTAGAATAAGGGAATTTGGTATTAACGTGTTTGGTATTTTGTCCTGAAAACGATGTGATATGATGGTCATTTCAAAGCGATAACTTTCTGCTTTAGGCCTCATTTCTACCCCCGGAGCTGGTGTTGTGACTGACAATTATAATCAAAAATATATATTGTTGTAAATTATTCAGTATTGTAATAAATTGCTGACAGCAATGAATAGCATGTTGCGCTGGGTCCTGTGTAAAGAGCAGCTATTTGAAGTTGTAACAAACGCCGAATCACACAAAATTTATCAAAACTTTGAGTTTGGTTCAACCTGCTCACGTCTCTCACGCCTCTCCGTATTGTTAGTTCCACTATTCGGTAATACTAGCTGGTTGTAAACTTCGTAAAGATATTTTAAAGTTTGATTCATTATCATAAAAAATTTCTGCATTTTTTTGAGGAGCGTGTTGAGCACAGATATGATAAGCAGCAACTAGCAACATTCTTAGAAATGCGAAACATTACATTGAAAATGTCTTCAGGACATGAACACTCCAAAATTTTCGATTTTTGCGCAACTGGGGAATGTGCAGCAATCACATTAGCAAATGACATTTTTACTTTGATGAGGGCGTTTACAAACGTTATCATAACAAATTTGAGCTTGCATTCTGGCTGCCCCCTAATAAACAGAGTGCAGTAAATGGCATTGCTTCCAGAGTTAAGATGCGTCTCTTCCGACATCAGAAATTATTGCAATTGTGAATATGGTGCTAAGCTTCATGAGACATGATTCACCGTCTGTTATACACATTAACTGTTCTGTATTTGAGACATATCATTAACAGACACATTTTGGCCCTACAGCCAATAGCACCAACCCATTTTAAAAGGTTTTTTTTAGAGCCACTTTTTCGAGTGCTTCACCCTGACCAAGGCTCTCAACAAGGGGCCACTTATAGGCGAACAGGGTTAGAATTGCTGGAAATATTATCTTTTCCTGTTCGGCATTCTCGGCAACTGTTATCTATCCATTTAAATCAATTCTGAATCAGAAAGTGGCACAGGTCTTCAAATGCAGGCTTGTGGCCGTTCGTATCTGTCTACTATAATCTTGTGATGCTGTATCGTTATCAATTTAGGATATTCCAGATAGGAAAATTTAAAATTTTGACCAATTTGAATTCGATAATCATACTCTAAAAATGGTCGTTACAGATGCATTTGTACATCATTCATTGTAGGCAAAGTATTCCAGAGCAGAAGTTCCACAGATGGGATTATCTGTATAGAATAATTATTATTCCAGATGGCCTATTGCTTAAAGCTTTGTCTATTTGCAAAACTGTGTAAAATGTTTTTTCTGCCGAGTATTCATTGGAAAATTATGGATCTATCGCTATTTTATAACTTGAAAGTTAAAGTTGAAAAGTTTCAATCATTTTAAATTCCGACCTCAATTTTTTGTTCGCTGTGCTAGATTTGATCAGTTGTTAATGAATTAATTTCATTCTTGAGTCTTATCATCTTATAACGGTGACCCATAGCGAACAAAACATATGCTGCGATAAAGGTTTTTCAGGATAGTCATTTCCCCATACATTTATGTTTCAATATGAAAATATTATCATAACACTTGCATTATCTATTGTATGACGCATTAAATTTTCTTGGTGCAGGAAGTCGCATATTACCGTACATGATTAACTATTGATTCAGTGGCAAAATGCAGCGCATGCAGAATAGTAATTAGTCAATGACGAAAGCTTGTCTTAACTAACTGACAATTTGTGATGACAGATCACACAGTCGTGATGAGATTGAATATGCAGTAGGTGTGAAGGGTCCATTTGGTGATATTGATAATGCTATTTATCATTTACATCTATCTGCTTTGAGATTAGCCAATTAGTTTTCTTTGTTTAGTTGTTAGGTGAGGTTGCCTGCTTTATGTAACCAGTGTTTCAGTTGAATTTTGTTAAATAAGTTTTATAGGATTTTTCGGATAACCTGTTCAGATATGTTTACTTTGTGTATGGGGATGATGAGGCTTTTTTCTGCTTTCATTTTTTTAAATATTGAGCTCAAGTTTTTATTATGAACCAATCTATGCCAAAATAAGCTTACAACAATGATCCTAAATTAGGATTTGTATAAAGATATTCTATTTCACAAGAATTTTACTGAAATTCCCTCATTATGCCCCTGGATTAAACTAAGTTAGCCGAGACTTCCTACCTACGTATGCAAGCTTCATAAATGTACAAAGATAGTTTTTTCGGTTTGATTAAAAAATATAGAATACGCTACTCCTATCATTGCTGTTAGCTATGGCACTCATAGATCCAATATTCAAATTGATTCCACCAATTAGGATGATTCGAAAGGTTCATTTTTGTGATTTGGTATGATTTAAAAAAAGTTACATGTTGAAGTTTTACATATATTTTGAAACTTTTTGCCACTATATTGACATTTTTTCAATAAATTTGGAAATATAATATCTAAAATTGGCAATCTTAATTGCGATAATAGTTCATCAAAATGCATAATTTTTTAGTGTTTCACATTACACGAATTATGACAAATGGGGCTAAAAATGTTCGGTGTTCAATTATAATAATTTTTATGATGAATTAGACAATCTCTTTCCAATTTTCAAGTTCAACATTTCTGAATTGATTTGTATAATTTATTTAATTTTAATGTTTGAATCTAAATTTTTATTATGTATCTATACGTATAAACTTTCTTAAAAATCTTCAATATATGTATCTTAATTAATAGTTATTTTTCCGAAAATACGTATGATTGATGATTTATATAAGTTATTTCATAATAATTCTATATTCAGAAATGAAGTTTAGTGTTTTATTCCCAGAGTTTCTATAAAATTCACATGTTCGAAGCGACTCATTCTAATCCGGGTGGCAATTCCAATAAAATGCAGAAAATGCAGAATTGGTTAATTGTAATGATATTCAGGAAGATGATTCTTAATTTTGACTAGACCCCAAATCTTACATACTTTCCAAAATTCTGAATAAAAGATATAAATTTGGTTCTAGCCACATTCATTGATACATGCCAAAATTCAGCCATTATACTCATTATTGCCTATAATCTTAAAATATGTATAATACATGTACCACTTGACTTTAACATCTCACTGTTGCATGTTTTACAGAATATTATGGTCTGTTAGTTTAGTCTTATGTACACAGAGTCCATATAACCTATCGGGTATTGGACCTTTGGATCAACATTCAATAGACATTCGACATAGAGAAGACTCAGGAAGTGAGTCGCCTCGTCTGCTCTATTTGGATTTATTTAATTTCTTGTGCAACTAACTAGGTAATTTATGAACTACTGTGCCCTGCAATGAATTCAAATGAAAATGATGGTGAAATGTCAACAACAGAAAGACACATGTCAAGTGAGTATTTATGTATGAAAATAATATTGCCAGCTAGGATTAGGGATGACCAAATTGCTATTAAAAACATTATTATGGTATATATATATATTTTGGAATTTTGAATAATGATTCTGTTAATTAGGATTAGGAATTTATTGTATTAAAAAAATTCTCATGCAATTAAGCAATCAAGCTGTAGATCCTGTTTACACAGAAAAAATATCAAAAATGTTCAAAAGCTTCAAAACCATCACTACTGCTATCAAATATGTCATTGAATTTTTTTGCTATCAGACACTCCAGACATTGTTATGATGTAATATATGTTTGTTGAGTTTTTTCGAGTTGGGAATCCTTTTTTGGGTGTCATTAGTAAGGTAGTGGATGTTTGACAGCTTAAAAAGTTATTAAAACCGAAACAGTAATGTTATCAATATAATCTTCTCTCCTGTTTGACAGTTTTATTATGCATTTTATTTTATTTTAATATGAAGATTTGCTTTGATCACACAAGTACTAACTTTTGTGCTGCTCTGTTCGTTTCTCAAATTGCGCTGAATAAGGCAGTATCACCTTGCTCTCTTTTGTGACATTTAACCTTATTTAACCGGTCGAATTTGTAATGTACACTGCAGCATCTCGGCATGTGGTGATATTTTACACCTAATATTGACACTATTGTGTACCAAGACACCATTCATCCATTTGGCCCCCACCCATTGTCTATTCAGTGGATCCATTCAAGCATGTCTGTTGTTTTTGCTTCTTTACCTCTATAGGCCATCTCTGTCTATTTGTGGTCGTTTGACTTCAGAACTTATAATAGAAAAAAAATTGTTTCAAATCTTGCAATGAGAATAATCATACTTTGTTTACCACTACCAGCATATCTTTGTTTTCTTTGGTTTTTTTCAAATCCTGTAATGAATGTGAACATATACTTTCTCTACCGCTGCCATCCGGTCCTCTTTGTTTTTCGAATTTTTATGAGAAAGAATCAATCAATCAATCTCAAAGAATCTATTTTAAACATGATTTGTAGGCCGTTATTAAAATCTAGGTAATTAAATATACTGTTTAAAGTGTATAAGAAAGCAAAATGTGCTTCATGAATCATGATTATACAGTCTTGTAATTCTTTTTTTTTTAATTTTTCAACTATGCGAAGAGACCTATAAAAAGGAAAACATGCATGTCATATAGAACTGAACTGCCGCAGAAAAGTATGTTCCTGTATATATATATACTATACTGTTCATCCAACATATAGCTCAAATCCAAATAATGCAGTTTTCCTTTTTTCAATTTCTTTCAATCATCTTTTCAAACCAGGTAGGATACCGGTGGGTGAAAAGTCCGTATTATAGACTTTCCACCCACCCATACCCTACCTGGTTTGGAGAGATGAAAGTTGACTGATTGGATTCTGGAAACTTCAATCATTTTCTTTGAATGCATTAAAAGGTAAAACCATGGTGTTAAGTTCTTACCTCTAATGCAAGACTTAGATACCGATGTGAAGTATCCATATCCACTGCATCTATTTTCCAACAGTTATCACATTGTGATATACTTTTTTAAATGTCAACCAGTAGCTTTCCGAACTGATGCCAGTTGAGAAAACTTAAGTAATTTTTTTTATTTTTTTTATTGATTTGATGTCTGTAAATTTTAAGAAATGGTCATTTTAACAAATGGTCAATCATCTTTTCAAACCAGGTAGGATACCGGTGGGTGAAAAGTCTGTGTTATAGACTTTCCACCCATCCATACCCTACCTGGTTCGAGGAGATGAAGTTGACTGATTGGATTCTGGAAACTTCAATCATTTTCTTTGAATGCATTAAAAGGTAAAACCATGGTGTTAAGTTCTTACCTCTAATGCATATCATACCCTACCTGGTTCGAGGAGATGAAGTTGACTGATTGGATTCTGGAAACTTCAATCATTTTCTTTGAATGCATTAAAAGGTAAAACCATGGTGTTAAGTTCTTACCTCTAATGCATATCATACCCTACCTGGTTCGAGGAGATGAAGTTGACTGATTGGATTCTGGAAACTTCAATCATTTTCTTTGAATGCATTAAAAGGTAAAACCATGGTGTTAAGTTCTTACCTCTAATGCAAGACTTAGATACCGATGTGAAGTATCCATATCCACTGCATTTATTTTCCAACAGTTATCACATTGTGATATACTTTTTTAAATGTCAACCAGTAGCTTTCCGAACTGATGCCAGTTGAGAAAACTTGAATAATTTTTTTTCTTTTGTTTCTATTGATTTGATGTCTGTACATTTTAAGAAATGGTCATTTGCCCATCTCAATACTTCAGTACGAATGGGAGATAATTGATTATAATTTTATGTATTTCTTTTCGCTTAATGGATTGCGACTAATTGGAATTGGCCTAAGTGTATGTGTCCACAGGGCCTATAACCGAACACATTGTAATACAAAAATAGGAACACAGATTATGTGAAATATTTACTTTGCAGATACAATATCAAGTACTTTGTGATATCTCAAAATGTTAGAATCCAGAAATTGTACAATTTAGTTTACAACCCTGAATGTTGTCATCTTTTTTTTAAGAGGCTATCCTGATAAAAAAATACAGAATAATCCAAGATGTGCTCGTTATTTCTTTTTTTAGAATGTTTTGAAATTGTGTAATAACATATAAAGACTACTAGCAATATGCGTCCTACAGTAAATAAGCTTACGTTATTGGCCTGTAGTGTGTATGTGTAAGTGGACGCATGTAATTTAGGTAGGTATATAATATAGTAAACAACTTTGTACAGAGCAGTGTCCCTTTTATTTCTGTGATTGGAGAGGTTATTTTATTATCTAATATTAATTAAATAGCTATAAAGATAGTTTATTCATTATCTCTCAGGCTTGTATCGGTCAGGCCGAACTTGAATAATTATCCAAGGAAATCATTTGCCAAAGAATAAATATTAATATAAACCATAACTTTCTTGTAAAATATGGTCAAATATCAGTAGCAGCAATTTTGTTTATCTTGAATATTGAAACATTCTATCTATATATATATATATATTTGAATATTGTTCAAACTAAGTTAGTTCGAACTAAAGTTGACAAACCTAATGTGTATGCACTATAAAATCCTGTGAGTCACATCTTATTTTAGGCGATGATTCTTTTATGGAATTATCATATCACATTCAATTTTATATCAAAGGAATGTATGAAGGTGACATTGTTCAACTAGGAGTTTCTATCTCTATTGAATCATCAGTATTGTTTTTACTAGTGTAGTCAGTGCCTGGAAAGTAATGCACTATAATCTAGTAACTTTGGAACAATAGGGCTTTATCAATCGTAATACAAATAGGTTTATGGAACATATTGCATATTGGAGAAATGAAAAATTAGTTGTGGTACATCAACTGGTCTAAAATGCAGACTACATATTATTATTAAGAAAAAAATCTCAACCATTCATTTTTATTTTGTATCAGTTATTTTGTATCAAAAAATATAGTATGCCATTATGGGCCCATAATCATAAACCTGTTTTTCGAACATATAATCTTCTGAACATTAACATTCTTTTTTAAATAATCTTAAAAAGTTTCAGAACACAGGTTACAAAAGCATTATGATAAATCCAGTAGCCTTCTACAATTTCATCTTTGATATATTCTTAAATGATTTATTTTAATGATAGGCATTTGGCCCCAAGTTTTTATTCTAAAGAAAACAATTCTTTTTTATTAGTGGAGTAGCCAAGTTTTTTTTTTTTTTTCATAGCCACTTCATAGAGTGGATCACCCTGTCCAAGGCCCTGTACTTATAGACGGACAGGGTTACAATTACTGGAAAGATATCATCTTTTCCTGTCCGGCTTAGCCTACCCAAGTTATTACACCCTGGGTTGAGTGGTGGGCATGGATAAGCGATCACATTGCCTTGACATCCAAGTTATAAATGGAAATTAAAATCAACAACATTTGGAATATATTTCACAGGCTTCAAACATGTTCATGATGCAGGAAAATTGGGCTTTTAAAATGTGTCTAACTCATTTTTTTTTAATATTTTCATGGATATTATTTTATTGAATATTAATACAAAATGAATCGATGTATCAATGTGTTTCTCAAAAAATATTGTTGCTGTTATATTCTGTAATTTTGTGCCTTCAAATGCTTTCTCTGTAGTTGAAATGAAATTATTTTTGTTTGTGTTTAGTGAGGTGATGCGCTACTGCAGAAGTCGATCTTTTGCTGCTATAAATTTTTTATGAGTCCCCTGGTTTTAGGGCATTGATTTATGATTTGTTACGAGATTTAATATAAGGACACTGACAATGTTTCGTAATCTGACTTTTTGTTGCCTTTTGACTTTCTTATTGTGACCATTTGATATGAGAAATTGTATATCTGTGGTCATCTGAATTTATAGAAAGTATATACACCTATTTTGATACTATGAAAAATGGGTTTTTACCAGGGTAATTTGGCCTACTCATAGTGAGAATTCAATTGTAGTATAGACTTTAATTTAAGTATACACTGCTATAAATACCGGTACATCCCTTGTAATTAAAATGTTGTTGCATGAAACAACAAAATACAACAACAACAAAAAAATATGCCAAAAGATGATATAATTTGGCACAAAATTTATTAACTTTCAAAATTAATAAATCTAAATTGCTAATGGATCTATTAAATTTGGGAATAAAAAAGAAACAACAAAATATGATGTTCCTGGTGTCTGTGTCCTATCATGTACTTAATACAAAATCCCTCATACTTACTGTGAAGAAGACAGTTATACAAAAACACGTCGTATCCATTTTTTGCTATTTATTTCACATTGTGGCTACTCTATATTACCCATTATCCAACAAGTAAAACTGGTAATGGCAATTTATTAGCAAACTGTTTACAGATATGAAGATACGTTTATTAGTTTGCTATTTCAAATTTTTGTTTTGATATTTTTCAGGTGTCCCATTCCCACCTAGTCATAAGTTGACAATAGATGATATTTTTGATGCGAATGGAAGTCCTCGAGTTGATGTTTTGAAACAACATTTTGTAAAGGAAGGAAGAATTTGTGAAGAGGTTTGTTTTGATTATTGCACAATTAAGAATTCATAATGTTGTTTCAGGTCAGGGTTGTCCAAAAAAAATTAGTTTGAAAGCGTCATTGACAATATATAGCAGTATTAGTTTTCAAATCTTGTATATGTTTTGGCACATTATAATTCTAATTTGAAAACAGAATGAATCTTGTTGCAAAGCTCAATTCAAGATCCTTTTTTTTGTGATTTCGACTTATCGGTACTTCAATCGAAATTTTAGTTATGGGAGACTCTTATTAAAAATAAGTTTGTTGTGTACATTTTAATTACAAGCCTTATTATTGAATTGCACATGAGCTTACAGATCATTTTAAGAATACCTTCTTTAAGAAAGTTAGAAGTCTTTTTTTTGTCTTCACAGTCTGGAGTGCGGTATGGTGTTCCTCAATCCTTTAATGACCCTATCAAATATTTTGGTTTGCCAAGCATAAGGCTTAAATACTGAGTAAAGTGTATTGCCATTTTCGAACTGATATCAAACTTTGAAGCTCAGCATGTCACTTGCGAGTTGGTTTGCGAAGTTTTATAAAACATTTCCTCATGAATTATTTAGTTTCGAACAAAACATTGATTGCTGCCTGAATATGTGCAAAATGCATTTTCCTGATGTGTAAATGGAAATATATTATAAACTTTGCAATTATTAGTCTTTTTTATTGGGCTGCTGGTCCCAAAATGCTGCAATAGTTTGTTATGAAAGATCATTGGGAATTTTGTTTGCAATGTAAGATTTCATATCGAATGAATGAATTTTCAGTAGCATTATACGAATGATGACAATATGTTGAAATGGGACGAATATCCTAAAGTGTGACTAAGAGTGCATTTGCATTAATTTTCTTATGCAAGACAAATTCACAATTTTTTTTTATCTCTGCCCAAGTGCAATATTTCTATAATTGTTGACTAATCTATCAACCAACTTTACCTATTTGATTGAACAATATTTACCAAGTTTTCCTCTGCCAAATTACCAATTTTTTTATCTGCTCATGAATAATATTTGACTTACATAACTGAAGTTTGAATCGGAAGTATGGTGAAAAAAAAAGCGGTGGTACTGTTGGATTGTTGTAGAACATAAACCCACTTAAAAATGCTCATATATAATATGCATGCAACGAAACTGGAACGGTTCATTGATGTCCTATGTTTGAGTATTTTGATCAAGCTTTAAGCCTTGAGGACTTTTTTGACAATGTTTACTCAGTTTGTTTCATTATCGGTCTTTAGTTTTTTCAAGTGTGTGTCAGAGATGGACCATGCCAAAGGGACATGATCTGTCAATAGCCTATATGTGACAAATTCAGTAAGAAAATCTTTTGGCTGGTGTGGTATAATATTTGGATTTGGCCTACTTACAACCAAAAGTTTTCACTTGGGTTTTGAGTAAACAAACTATCATAAAGCCTCACAAGGATACTGTCTAATCATTAATTTGTTACCCAAGTTATAAAACCATCAAAGGTAACTTGTACTAGATGTCCTTAAAAGATAAGACTGAAATCTAAAAAGGCAATGAATGTTCTGTCATTACTTCCTAGTGACAGTAAATGCTATCTTTAATTTGAATACTTATATATTTCTGAATTGCGATAAAAATTATATAAACGTTTTTCGAATATATCGATTCATCTTACTGTAATGTTATGATATACAACAAGTTTGCACTGTAAGGCATGACATAATCATTATTTTCTCACACAATCAGCCTGATATACTGAAAATGCTGTTTTCAATATCAAAAATCTTGAAATTTCATTCTGTAAGCTAAATTGAATTTTGAATGTTATATCCTTATTATTCACTTGAGCTGAATTATCTTTACGTTCTTAGTCACTATCTTGGCATAAAATAGAGTGGCTCTCAAAGTTGCTTTTTAGACTATCAGTCTCAGTATGTGCCTGATACAGGTTCATAATAATAATATAGTTACTCATATTGTACTCGAGTAAATTGTATTCTCAACCTAGAACTGAAACGTAATATTTAGTAAATTCATCAATGCAGAATTTGAAAATTTGAAATGTATGCCACAGCTCAGTGATTTGTTTGTTTATGATATTATAGGTCCTGCACCAGCATTTTGATGATTCATTTTGTTGCTTATTTTTTTAGGCTGCATTAAGGATAATAAATGAAGGGGCTGAACTTTTACGAAGAGAAAAAACAATGCTTGATATACAGGCACCAGTAACAGGTAAACATTTTTCATCTTTATGATGTTGCCACTAATGTTGGAAATTTTAGGTAAAAGTACCTACTGTACTTGGTTTACCGAGTTCATTTTAGTTTTAAATTTTACCGAGTTTTCTATTTCATTTTTACCTGTTTAATTACTAGAATAAATTAGGTAAACCTACCTAATTATAAACTAAATTTATATAGTTCAAAAAACTAAGTAAATTATATTTTCCTTACAAAAAAGCCTTCAAAATAGACTATTTGAATATTTTAAGCTTGAAATGTATTGAATGCAGCCAAACTACAATTACCTAATTTACCTGGTTTTCATTAAGGTACTATCTAGTTTTGAAAGTGAAACTAGGTGACCTAGTTTACCTAGTTTCGTGATAAATTTGTTTTACTTCACCAAGTTAAAGAAAAAAACTAGGTTGCTATCACTAGTTGCTACACAAAAAGCAAAATGTTGTGAAGGAGGTATGAAATCGATTCTCTAATTTTTACAACACAATTATAGCAATTTATGATATTCCAAGTATTGTTTAAACTTAATTCCTCATTAAACACCCCTAGTAATAACCTATTAATTATCCTGTCAATCATCAACTTTGGTTTCATGCGCTTGTGAAACCAATAGTGTGTAGGCAAAATAAACATCTCAATGACCTTCCTGCAATCGTGATGTGATTGTATATTTTGACAAGCTCTGAAAGTTCATTGTATTTTAGATGCTTCTCAGTCGGAAAAACCTTGCTGAAATATGTATTGTCAAGTATGTGCTACTGATGGAACACGCCCTCAACGTCGCGGCCGTTTGTCGCCCATACTTGACAAAATCAAATTTCAGATTGGCTTGTGTTTGTTTTGTTTTATGACTGTAATTGTTGACAAAGTGAAAGATAATCAATCGTTGGACAGGTAGTTAGTAATAAAATTAATGATTTATCAAATTTCTTATTATAAACTAACATTGATATCAACAAAAGCAATTTACGACTTAAAAAGATTTTGGGCATAGAATTTAAGTACATTGATTTGGAATTGATATGAAAATGCTTGTGTAGAATACAAGTCAAAAGTCTAATTGAAATATTTTTTTTATACTCACTCATTTGAGCAGATCACGCTTATTTATTTATTTAATCAATCCTAATTCATATATTAAATTGATAATTGACGCAAAAAGTCTGAATTGAAAATCTGTTTCCTAGATCCTGGCCGAACAATATTCACATGAAGTGGAATTCGCAAATATCACACAATGCATTTAATAAATGTAAAAGATTGGTAGTGAATAAAAAAGTGTATTCAATTTACATTGTTCTTGTTTCTTATTCTTGAAGCTATTAAAGAATGGTACTTGAGTAGGGTCGATTTTTAAACCTCCCTAAAGTTCATGCCCGGTCAAGAATATGTAATAAAAGCATGATTGATGGATGTCATCTACCTCACACAGTGTTCAAGACAAAAGATTCTGAAATCTTTGGAAATATAATCAGATTATTCTATTGTATGTTATGTGTGTGGTAAATGCTTACTGTACTCTTATCATATTACTCTTTCCTGGATTTCGTGGAACAATCAAAATGTTCTTTCATTCACGATTGGAAGGTTATTACTAGTAATTGGCACGGTCACAAATGTTTTTTAATTACTTTCTTTTTTTTATTAAACTCTTTCCATTAATAACTTACCGGTACACAAAAGTGGTTTAAAGTAGTACGATGCTTCTAAAATATTTTGTGTATTTCTGTCAATCCCTAAGAATGGGTTTTCTTCGGGTGTCTGAGCAGCAGAGTTGCTGGCATTCTGCCTGACTGAAATGGGTTACTGAAGTATTCTCATTATGAATGAATAATTTACATTATTTATTTTATTATACTTGGTAAAATATTTAGTGTAACTATAAAGCTTCAAACTTATTTCATTGACATTAATATCAAACATCTTTGAATTTTGAATCATTTCACTCAATTTGAATACCTTTCTATCTGTATCAGATTCTGATATGGTATTCTATTTAATGTGATTGGGCCTAGCATGTTTAACTAACATGATTTGAATAATTATAATATATTGCAAACACATTTTATTTCGGTGCAGCAGTTTGATTCAATGTCACAGCCAAGTTGTTCCGGGTATCCAGGCCTTCTCACTAGTTTGGGTAAAAAAAATATTTCAACATAGATTCCATCTGATTTCTGGCTTTTTGCTGAGTTTTTTTTGGAATCATTTAAAGGGTATTTGGAAACTTTAAAATTTCATGGACCCTGTAGTCTGTACGGAACCTGAATCGTGTTGGCGTTTACAGATTGCGAGAATTTTCTGTATGATTATATGATTAGTAACTGCTGATCAATTCAATACACACTACACACTGCTTGAATACGCTGCATGCATGTTAGCCAGGCTATACACATGGGATTTAGTTATGTTGCTATAACTTCAATGTTGAAAGTAATGTATTAGCTAGATAAATTGAGTACCTACCTTTTGGTATAATCAGTTTATGCTAAATATTGAATAATAATAATAATTTAAACAATCTGTAGTTTCAATCGAATTATATTATGAGTTTTCACATCATTCTACCCACTGTGCTGCAAGATAAAAATTTTATAAAATCATCAGTTGAAAATAAGAAAACCAAGTTGATTTAATTGGAGTTCCAATGGAATCAGCTATTCAATTAAACTTTTTTCAGACGTTCTAACTTCATCACTTCATGCTTTATAAATTTATTAATACACTAACATTAATACTAATCTTGATTTTTTTTGTTATTCAATAATATCATAATGTTCATTACAGTATGTGGAGATATTCACGGACAATTTTTTGACCTCATGAAGCTTTTTGAAGTTGGAGGAAATCCAGCAACTACAAATTATCTCTTCCTTGGTGATTACGTTGACAGAGGTTATTTCAGTATAGAGGTAAGACTTCTGCCACCTTTTTTCTCTCTGTCTTCTATTTTTTTGCTTTGTGGTAAAGAAGATTGATCATTGTCAAGTGATATCTTTTTAAGTTTTTGATTTGTGGATTTATTTTAGTTCAATGGTTTGGGGTCATCTTTAATTGAGTCAAATTGTCACATTTAAATCGCTGAATCCTAATCATGATTTCATTATTTGGGAAAGAGAATTGAGGAACCTAGTCAGATAATATCTGACCGAACATGTTTTGTTAGGTGGAATTAAGAGGCGCAGTCTATCAATGGGTCATGCTTGGACAAAATAAAATTACTAACTTGGAAACATTTATCTAATGTTAAATTCAAATTTATTTAGTGATTTTTATTTACTGGTATTTTGAAAAAATTTATGTAAAAAATGTTCAAAATTAAATGCTTGGTGTAGTTATGATTCAAAATTTCAAGGTTCTAGTCAATATTGAGCCTTTTTTTCTTTGTCTTTTAGCGCGATCATGATACCACAGAAACAAGCTATTGTAATCATATTGTATTGTGCACTGGTTTTCATGGCTATCGAAATCTCAGTGTGACACCGATTCTTTCTATCAGGATTGCCACTTTTAGCTGCATTGAGTTTATTCTCTTCCTATAGAATCCTTGCTTTTAGCATACGGATCCACTTACACAAAGGCATAGAAGAAGAATAAGTAGTTAGTCTCTCTTTGACGTTAACCCAGCCAAGAGCACATCAAATGAAACACAATTTAGTTGTATATACCTGTACATATATTATATTTTGTGCTCACATATACCTGCCATACATCCGAAATCAGTATTTGGACATAGTGAATACATTTTAATCTTGAATCTGAAATTGCCATCTAAAATCTTTACCGGTATTTAGTTTTTGTTGTAAACAATCTGAATGAGAACCATGTTTTTTCACCAAGCTCTCAAATGAATAAGCCTAAAGTTTTCTAATGAATCAATCTGAATCTGAAAATTGTTTCATGCTTCAAAAAACTTATTGGCAGTGCTGCTCAACATCAAATTTTTATTGGACTATAAAATTTAAAAAATTCAGGAAAATTTTGCTAATTGTGGATAATCCCTCATCTGGAAATTCTGCTGATTATACAAAATTGGGGTCCTTGAATATGAAATATTTATATGAAGGGATTCTGAAATACCCAAATCATAGTCATATATATATATAAGGAAAAAAACCTTCATGATCATCAATGATCTATTATGTGTAAAATATATAATTGAACTAAATATATACCTAATAACAGTCATGGTGCGATGCTGCATTCAATTTTTCTCTTCACATTTCTGCTAAAATTTTTATCTGATGGAATTTTTCAACTCAATAACAGTTACAGGCATATTATTTGTGTGACTTCACATTTATTACCAAACTCAAGTTCTTTGTCCTAAATTTCCTTCAACGTTTTATTAAGCAAAAATCAAAATCAACGTTTCGAGTGTGGTCGGATTCTAAATTCTATTTTAAAATTGTTTTTCGTCATCTTATGCAACATAAAAGGAGAGAATACTGATTATTATCTCATAAATATATAAATAATGTTGCGATTTAGCTGTCATGTCTAGAACCATTTTGGATCAAATGCAGTCCATGATGAAATAGATGGCTTATACCCTGACCGTGACATTGACAATGCTTTGTCTGCTGTTTTTTCTAGGAATTTCTTTATCAATAATACTATGCAAATGTTTTTTCAAACTCGTGTTAGTCAGGCACGGCCAGACTAAAAAAAAATAATTTGAATGCATTAGGGAAACACTACCTAATAAAATATTTTACACACATTTGAAATATTTTGCCTATGATTAACCCTGTAGTTTAAACGATATTCGAAGTTCACTATATAAATGGAATATTATTTCGAAATTACTGATGTTCGACCATATCGCATTTCACAGCAAAATCATGATTTTCGATTCAGAGTGCAGTTGCTGGGGCTATATCTTTTAATAGTTCTTTGCTATTAAGTGGCCGTTAGTTGGTTCCTTTCAGGTGCTGCTTCTGGCCTTGCTCAGAGTGAATTTCGATAAAAAAATACCATGTTATGATTGGCAATTCGTCGATTTGAGTAAAAATACCATGTTGTGATTGGCAATTTGTAGATTTGAGTAAAAATTTGTCTGTAACATGGTTGGGCATAACGATTCGGAGACCATTTTTAGAGTTTTGTTTTGTCAAGATGAGAAATTTTGCTTCACTTGTGTTTAACAAAATAAAATTTCTTATTAGGAATACAACTTCATAAAACCGATACCCAACAGGGCCAACAACTTTTCACTGTAGATTTTTTTTGTCTCTGCTATGTTTATGCATGAACGAATACTAAGGCATTTAGTTGATTTTAATAGTTTATCCTTGAAAAATTACATTGGTGCTTAACAAAACTTCCTTCATGCTTGAATGCTCATGCTTTATTCACTTTGTCTTACTGGATTTATAAGAATTTGTGCAATTATGCAATTTTGTGTATTATACAATGCTGTATAGGGCTTTAAAATTCCCCTAACATGAATGTGGTGAAACATTTTACTATCATGCAGGGCATAAACTACCTAGAAAGTCTTCTGAAATACTTGGTTCGCTTATCAAGTTTTTTCAATGGCATAAGTCATTGGCATGACACAATATACCTTTAGAAAATGGCTGCCAACAGTAATTATAAACAAAAGAATCATCATCAAACGAAGGATTTATATATGTTGCACTGATGTAACTGTTCTTGATATTATCATCACAATAGAAGTCCCTACAAGTCCCTTTTTCATAAGAATATTATAGAAAAAATGTGATTTTGTCATTTCGAATCTGACTACAGTGCTTTTATTAATGTATTTCCACTTTTTACAGTGTGTTCTTTATCTTTGGGCTTTGAAAATTTTATATCCAAAAACACTCCATCTGCTTCGAGGAAATCACGAATGTCGACATCTTACAGAATATTTTACTTTTAAACAAGAGTGTGAGTATAATGTTTTTTAAATAAAAAGTTGGTTGTGAAAGTTTTTTGAGGGATTTTCAATTCAATGCCAATTGTTTTTAAAAAAAAATTATATTTGGTATCTTTTGACATTATCATTATGTGTATAAAGATTTAAGGCAAAAGTTGAATTTGTTATACAAAAATTTTGGATGACTGAAGGCGAAACTTGAAGATAATATGAATGAATTCAATGTAGATAATTTATCAAGGTTGAATTTTTTTATAATCACTCATGTAGACAAATTGGATTAGTGCTGTTGGCAAGATAAACTTTTCTGTTATGCTGAGCCTATCCAAGTTACAAAACCTTGAGTTTAGTGATGAGCATTGAATTACATGTCAGACATGTTGCGACTCAAACCCATGATCAATATTAACCTGTGATGCCATCCACTCACTAGGCCATCACACGCGACTTATAATGATTAAAATAACTGTTAAACAGTTTAGAAATCTATATCATGGTATTAAAGGGCAAAATTTAGCATGAGACATGACTTTGTTGCCAATCAATATTTTACTATATACCTAACTGTCAAGATAAGGATATGTATTTGCTTTATGCTATAGAATATCCGGTGACTTACTATCTTGTGAATTGACTAATGAATTTTTTAATGACCAAACTAGATGTCTGGTGGTTTGCTAATTACTGTCTGGAATTTGTTCCCGCAGAACAATATGATTGGGTGGAATTTAATGTGTTATGTGTTGGATTGTGGTATACAACAAGATTATATTTTAGGTATTTCCTAATTACACAATACTTAATTTACGCCAAGTTAGGCTGAGGAGAGTAACCAATTTGAACAATGTTCAATTTTCTTTTTTTTTGGTTGTTCAATCAAATATATTTGTAGCGAATTGTGATATTATACCAAAATTCATGCTATTGCTTTTCTATTAGTATGAGAAAATTATAAGACCTCTTGCAAATTAGGAATCTTAAGCAAATATTTTAGACAAACACATCAGAATAATCATCAAAATAACAGCTTGTTCAGTACTCAGACACCCAAAGAAAAGGGTTTCAATCGGAAAGAAAATTTAGCTTTCATATCTCTTGCTATAGGAATAACATACCAATATATCTTTTCGAATATCTAGTAGCAGCCAAAATGTAGATAAAAATTCAGAATGTCAGCTATCTTACCAAAATGCACTACACCAAATGAAAACATACCAAAAAAGGAATATCTTATAGTGAATTATTTTTTTTATATCCTTATCTTTGTATGGTGTTGATGATTTTGAAATTTTCCAAATAAAAAAAACATTGAAAGTTTTTTACACACTAGGAAATAATTCTTGTCCTAATAGTGGAATGCAGCGAGGATGGGTACTTTGAATGGAGTGCTGACTCTATGTTGACTCATTTTTGAAGCACTACCATTTTTGTTCTGTTAACCTATCAGAAAAGTTATGATTGCCATACCTATATATTTATATGACTTTGTAGCATATTATACAATAATGAATATTTCATATGCAGGAGAGATATTTTGAAATATTGCATTTTTGATAAATCATTTCCAGGATTTGAATCCATACTAAGAGCTGACAATATTGAAAGATGTACTTATTGCTAGCGACCTTTTCTATTCAGTTGCAGCCCTGTATCAAAAATTCAATTTTTTGGAGAATGTACCGCCAAATGATAGACTGGACTATGATGACGCTATCTGTTGGTGAACAGTGACACATATGATTAACAAAAATGTTTGGGCAAATTCATTGAAACCTTCGATTTTAACTGTGGTTTTCATTTCTTGAAGCCACTAATTGAATTATAGAAAACATCCACTGCTTGACTATTGAACTTCTTCAGTTTTATTTTATTTAATTCATACTGGTGGCCACAACTTAATAATACAAGGAGCTGTCACAATTTAATATAATTTTGTTCAATTTGAGTCACAGTTAAACCACAATTGAGTAGGTTGGTTTATTGGTTTTTGCTCTCATTCAACAAAATCTTATGCAAAATTTTTTTTTTTTGTAATATGTAACAATTCTTTTTTGGTGGTATTCAAAAATAAAATCCTTTTATTCGCAGAAGGAATATTCTAGCTTAGTTTTATCTCCCAGACTGTCTGACCATAATCATAATGCAGGATTGACAAATCCTGTCATGGAAGGAAGCACAAATGTAAATATTTCATGCTGCCTTTTGACAAAATTACTGCAAGCGAGACCAATTTGAATTTGGAATGATGTATATGGTAATGTTTGTTTTTAGCAATTTCAAAATATTTCAAACATTAGTGAAAGTGCATTTCGGTTACTAGAACTTATGAAAATTGGATACGATAGTTTTTCATTGAAATTAACTGGATGATCGTGTAATACACTGAATCATTGATTTTTTTTGGAAATTTGGAGTGTCAGCCACTTTGCTACTCGAGACAGCAGAAGATAATCTGACAAAATAGTAATATTTCATAATATATTTTTTGCTTTTAATAAAATGCACTTTCTTGAGTGTGTGGTAGGAACCAAGCTATACAAAAAGTTTAAAAATAATCAATCTTGTTATAGCAGTGTTGATGGTTTTGAAGCTTCTTGATTACCTGAAAAAATCAAGATTCTCCCTACCACCTCAATTTCATGAAAAGAAAATTTTATTTAAACATTAGTATTTGCATTTTATTATTTGTACTTGTACCTATTAATCAATAAAAAAGGTGAAGTAAAAACAGTGGGCTAACAGACATTATCATCCTTTATGAAAAAGGCAAACAACTCCAGTGAGAATTTTTTGTTTAAACATCTTTTGTTACTGTTAAGTATGAGTCACTGCTCGGTCAAGTCACTGAGGCACGATTCATCTGTGGCTTATTCTTGACAAAGTAATATTTCTGATTTGTACTGCTACACTGCCTTTTTTTTGATTGAGTTGCGAAGTGGCATATGTTTTGTTTGCTTATTGTTTCATGGTTGTTACCAACTTTTTTGTAAAACTTACACAGATCAATTAAAACCATTATATCAATAACGATTGATGCATTATTCACTATACAAATGCACTTATATTCTTTATTTGAGTGCAAGATAGATTGGTAAGTGCTTCCTAAATTACTGCGTAAAATATTGATTATTGTGCGTTTTTACACAACAGCCGTTTTTACATCCACAACTCGAATAAGAAAGAAACCAATGGTATAGTATTTCGAGTGTTGCGTAAATGACAGTGAGGTTTTTTTGAATTCCATCGATGAGAGTGGATTGTAAAGTAATAGGTACTGGCCATTGTCACACACCAAAGAACTGGTAACATAGTCTCATGCAAAGTTTATTGTAAATAGATGTTTTATGGATGATTGGGTTTTGAATTTTGTTGTTTGTAAATTTTGAGGTAACTGTGTAAATGTAATCCCTTTTTCTTCAAAAAAACTCTTTTGCCTGAGCTTTCGTCACTTGCTATAAAATATTTAGTTACATGTTTCATCAGTGACTTTACTCAACAAAATTTGACTGAGTGGTTATGATATCAATGAATTGCTCCGCGTACTACAAAGTCGATGTAAAAAAAATTGATAAATCACCTCGATCTGCTGCTGTGCACTGTAGTACGATATATTATTCTGTAGTACATCTAACCCATGTTCGTTTACCACTTATTCTTTTGTTTGTTTTGTCGACAGAATCATTACATATCACTGCTATTGAGTGGCTCTTGAACCAACGCCCCAATGTTTAATCTGCTTCCGCTAACGGTTGCCGGCTGGCTATTCATAAGATGACTTCAGGTCACTTCACGAGATGGGCTTGTCGCGCGGTAAACTATTCCGAACATACAAATATAAAAATTTAATGTGGTGTGTGCTCTGTGCTGTGTTTGAGTGCGGTATCCAATGAAAAAGTCCTAAAGGCTGTGGTTTTACAACTTTTTATCATGACTCAAAATGGTCTAGCAGAAAATTTGCTAATTCTACTTTATTCGAGCAATAAAATATATGTAATTAGCAGCAAAACCATGAACACAAGAATTTTATAGTGTGAATTGATATAAATAGGTGTTTTGTGTATTTATATTCGACAAAATCTTCCAAAAAGGCAGCAATTTTGATTGCCAATATAATAAAATTTGAATCTCAATTCTTTAAACTAAATGAAATTTTATATACCTTCATGTCCCATATATTTTATATCCCAGTGGAAAAAAGATATGTGTAATTTGTTAAGTATGGGTCACTGATGGAATGTGTCGCCAAGGCGCAGTTCATCTGTGTCATATGCTTGACAAAATAAAGTTTGGATTTGGATTCTATTCCCATTAGAATTTTTGTCAAGCATAGAGTGACAGCCTACACTGGGGTACGATCTCTCCGTGGCTCACGCTCGACAATGCCGTGTAATTTTGCAAAATTTTTTTCTTTGAAATATGGTAATCTCAAACAGGCTTACTTAAGGTGCTGGTAGTTTGCATTTAATGTTATGACTTACGTGGTTTAATCATAATGGATTGTAATATTTCACGATTATGTCCTAATAATAAAAATATCATGATAATTACAAATCAATTTTTTGTCATCTAAACAAACTTCTTCAAATCAATTATTATGCTATCACCACAGCCTCTGTAGTAATCGTTGCGATCAATAGAAAATTGTGCAAAAAGAAAATAATTCTTTAAAAATCATACAGATAAGGTGTTTACTATTCATGTTTGTTCATTGAGTGTCTGCAATGAATCATGTAATTTACTTTGGATGAGCAAAAAAGCTTCATAACCATCAATACTTCCATTGATATTGAACCTTTTTCTTTGGGCGCCTTGTGTAACTGGCATTCTGCCAGTCTGCACTATTTTTTAGTATAATACGTGTCACTTCTTGAGGACATGGTCTCTTTATGAATAATGCTTTATATTTTCTAATCGTATTTTCTATCATAATAAATGTTTTAAATTAGTTAATGCCATTCTCACCTGTTAGCGTGATGAGTTATGTGAGGACAAATATCTCAAAATGAATGATATATTGCGTTTGGTTTTGAGATTTAAAAAATTTTTTAATGGAAGTTGATATTTTATCTGGGCAAACTGTGATCGTAGAATGTTCATGTCTTGATTGTTGGGTCTTCACATGAATAGAATTGACATTGTACCGTAAAAATAGCAGCAAACGTTCTTTAAACTTGATATGTTAGCTGTAAAAAACACATTTTTTCTGTTGTCTTACATTTTTAAAAGCTCTCAAATTTCATTACTTGTATGCTTAATTCTATGTTGAATTTCAGGTAAAATCAAATACAGTGAAAAAGTATACGATGCTTGCATGGAATCATTCGATTGCTTGCCGCTTGCCGCATTAATGAATCAACAATTTCTTTGTGTACATGGTGGGTTATCACCTGAAATTAACACCCTCGAGGATATTAAAAGAGTAAGTTGAATTATTCGTTTTTCTACGTGGTGCGGAACAAAAATAATTGCTTGGCAGTTACTGTTACTATATTTTCTGTTTTTTTGTTACAGCCATGTTTCGAATTAGGTCGCCATGAACAGGGCATGAACCGGTGATATTTCTGGTTCAGCTAAGCCTGCGCAAGTAATTACACTTCGGATTGAGTGGTTGGCATGGATCAAGGATCTAACTCGGAACCTTAGATCTGTAACGTACAACATCAGCATGATAACCACTAGGCCATTGTTCAATAAAAAAAAATTTTGCATCATCAGGAGCTGACAGCGAAAGTTTCAAAAGGAAAACAATATTCGGTCAAGACTAATCTAATACTGCCCACTACTGATAATCTTAAAATTGATGGAATGAATAAACTATATTCTATGCGGCACAACCAAATCTCATTAGTATTTTAAAATAGTTACCAGAAGTATATTATACTCCCATGAATCTAGGATGTTAAATATATTTTAAATATGTATACATGCGAGTGAAATAGCAAAATCGTAATTGGATGATTAGAGAGGGTCTGGAAGCTTATTCTAAATTCCCAGTATAGGAGTATAGTGTATTACTGTAGATTTACATGCAGGCACATGTTGCAATGTTACCCTCTCATGTACCAAAAGAATATATCTTATATAAAAGGAAAAATTACTAAAAAGCCTCTAATATTTCAAGACAAATTATAGAGATTTATTGAATGTCTGTCTCATCACTACACGGACCAAAGGACCTCCAAATTATCAAAACTGCTGTTTCATAGTGTTAATGGTTTTGAGGGTTTTTTTCTACCCAAAAAATTTATTATAGTTAAATATGTCTGAACAAAAGAAAAACTGTTATCTTGACATATACTATGTATATTTTATATTTGAAACTGTCAATTGATGGTTGTAAATTTATTAATAGAAGGGAATGATGAATAGAGCGTTCTGTCAAGTTCTTGGCAAGAGTTTTTCATTTGGGACTATCATTCTTAACTAACTTATAGGGATCTCCATGTCATTTTCTAAAATTAGTATCATTCGTAAGATAATAGGCCCATTTGTGTTAAATATAACCTGATTGCTTCAATACCTATTTATAGTGGTACTATTTTAGAATTGTAGTACAAATGGAATTTGAACATAGTATGCATAAAACACACCCTTGTTAAATTCCATTATTTACTCAAACAGACGTTGGAGTTTATAGAACACGGTCATTGATAAAACTGCCATTTAAGCATGTTCCATCTATGGCTCATGATCGACAAATTTTGTTTTGTGGAAACCTAAGGGGCTTACAAAAGGATCAAATTGATCTGTTTTTGTCTTTTAATCAATATCGTTCTTGTTATTACTAACAATCGACATTGTCACTCTTTGTGATGACCGCTTGTTGTCGCCTCATCAATAGATATTAAATTGACGCTTGCTTTTGTCTCTTCTGTTCTGCGTTGCAGTTTATTCGTATTGAATTTTTTGTTTTTTAAAATCACAATGAGGAACGCACGTGTCTCCGATATTTTACACTCACTGCTACGCATACCTTTTTTAAATACCTAATTTCCCGGAAGCGAAAAAAGGGTACTGATTGAGACACAAACAAAAACGAAAAAGACCAAATTCATTCCTAGTGTGCATTTTGAGTTCAATTACCTAGATTTTATGTTTAAATTGCTTCTGTCATAATTATGCAAATCTTACGCCTTTGAGTGACCAATCATAGTATTGATTTTAAAATTATTTTGGAATATTCCAATTCTCCTTGAGCACTTACACAGAATCAGAATTTCGTTTTATCTGTGTTTTATGCTTCGAATGGGAGTGAAAATTTTATGTTGTTATTTGGGTTTGTAATCATAGTTTAGTTTAAATTGTATTCAAAATTTATTGTATAAATAGAATGATGTTTCGACACTTCGGATAAAAAAAATTGTTGGGATTTGACCATATCTAATCATTTTGGAGTGAAATTATGATTTATAACAAATTCATATCATATATCATGGTTCCAATTCAAAAGGAATCAGTTTAAGAATATTTCAAAAACAAAATTATTTTAAATTGTGTTATTTTAAATTGGACCATTTTCGGACCATAGACCAAATTTTACCTTGTAAATGGGCAAAATATGGTCAAATATCAGCAATTTTGTTTGTCTGTGATGTTGAAATATTGTAATATTTATCAAGTGAATTTTGTACACTGTTTTAAATTAACTATAAAGACAACCTGTAAAATAAAGAGAAGCTGTATTTAAATGAAATATTTTTTTGCTAATTCCACCTTCACCATTTTCAGCTTGATAGATTCAAAGAACCTCCCGCGTTTGGTCCAATGTGCGATCTTCTTTGGTCTGATCCATTAGAAGATTTTGGAAACGAAAGGTCAACTGATCATTACTGCCATAACACAGTCAGAGGATGTTCTTATTTTTACAGGTAAAATACTCATTATCAGTAATGTTTTGAAAAAAATTAAGTTATTGCCTTTTAAAATTTAATATATGGTACATGGTAGCATTTTATTTCAAAATGTCAAGTTTATAATAGGAACCGCATAAAAAAAATTTGTTCATCCATGCGTTGTTCTTGGCTGTGAGTCACTGACGGATCAATCCTTCAGATACGCCTTTGGGACTGTCCTAAAATATTATCTGTGGGCCACGTTATGAGTAAGGCTGGTCTATGTTATGAGGGACATTTCGGCAGAATCATCACCAGTTAAAAACTGGAATGGTAAAAGCTGTAGTGGTATAGAGCTTAATCATATTTTATAACCTAGTTAGATGATATCTAATAATCATCAACAATGGGCCATTTGTGGAATGTGTTTTAGAAGCGCTACTTATTAATAGACCATACTCAATGAATCGACATTCTGACCAATGCCTAATTCAATCCATACTATTCATTACTCACTTCGTTATATTGCCATCCACTTCCCTTAACTCAGGATGCTGCTCTATAGATGAAATTTACCGGTGTCGAACTGACAGAAGGCGGCTTATTTAGTTTCTGTTTTGCTTAGCTGATACTTTAACAAATATCCTGAATTCCCAGTTGAAGGCAAATAAAGAGTCCTAGACGTTTGGTGGTGTGAAAACTGACAAATCGCTTTGATCAAAATTTCGAAAAAATGCTAATGCATAACCGAATTTTTTTTAGCTGGGAAATCAAATTTTAAAAAACAATTTAGGGGATAAATTTGGATATTTTTTATTACTTTGTAAATACATATTTTTCTACTATTATACCAATAATTTAGGTCAAACGGACATATTTAAACTAGTCTCCAACATATTATTAAATATTATGATCGCAAATATTCAATTCTTTTGCCAATTGCCAGGAAGGCAATACGCTTATAAAGATTTTAAACTTTTTTTGCAAAACATAGCAGTTCATGATGATGGTTTTGGAGCTTTTTAATTCAATTGAAGAAGATCTTGACGGAACAAAAGCTTTTGAAAACAAAGAAAAACAATGTGCTGCCGTTTTATGTATTACTAAAATTACTTTGTACCTAAAAAATAATGAAATGTAGGTTTGAATTATAGAAAATATTATCTATTGTCATAATTAGATAAATTTTGCCAGTGAAAAGAGCTCGCAAAGTCTGGCTTTATTTATTTTTCTTATAATGCTTTCACCGTGGCACCATTTTTACTTAAATAAAAAAATATTTTCTTCATCCAGCTACACTGCAGTGTGTGACTTCCTACAGAATAATGGGCTGCTTTCTCTCATCAGGGCTCATGAAGCACAAGATGCTGGGTAAGAACATTGCAGTTTAGAAAATTATAATTTTCTAATCGTACTCTACAGCCTCTCTGTTGCATATTTGGTGCTTAGATAATTCAGTTCAAGCATTATTTGAAAGCATCCTGAATGCTAATTCTGTATCGTATTTAGCGCATTTTGCTACAAAATCATGATTTATGTCAAATTTTACAGCGTAAAATTTCGCATATATCATGATTTTACAGCAAAAAGAGTCAGCTGAGATTTTGAAATATTTATAAAAATAATTGATTTTATTCGGAATAAATTTTCGAATGAAGACATCGTGAGTTACAGACTTCATCACATGCTATTTTTGGCTTTTGTTTCTAAAATTAATCTTCACATTGTTAATGCGCGTATCAGTATTACTTGAAAGATCTCTAAGGATTTAGATGCATAAAGCGATGAGAAATATTTCAACTTTGTTTATTGAACTAATAATATAGTGAATTATATAAAATTTAGGCTACATGAAGAAGGAAAATTAATAAGTTCAATAGTTCTCAGAATCAAATTAAGATTTTGGTTGAACTTGAACAAAATAAGACTGTAAAAAGACAGAATTAAATTTTTCTGCCATCATAGTTGATATCAGTGCATTATGCGGTATACGATTACTAAATATTGCTATGTGAATATGGAATGTGCTTATTTTTTGCAGATATAAAATGTATAAAAAATGTCAAACAACAGGTTTTCCTTCACTCATAACAATATTTTCTGCACCCAACTACTTGGATGTTTACAATAACAAAGGTAACATCAGTTTATTCAACCTTTTTTTACTGGTAATTGGAGAAACTTTGCTGAACATTTTTCAGAAAATTTAGGATACAATAATATTTTATTCGTATGCCAATAGCATAAAACTTACCGGTGTACCACCACCTCCGTGTGACCTGCCATATCCTTTCCAAGTTGGCGGTGGAGGTTTTAGCCCATGCTTAACAAAGATGCTTTTGCAAATTTTTTTCGATTGGGTAGTTTATTATTATATACGTATCTTCCATGTTTGCTAGATTTGTTACCATGTTTATAATGGTAAAAGAATTTAGCTTAAAATGTCTTTGAAATGTTATTTGGGTTGGGTTATTTGGGAAATTTCAGAAAATTCACACTAAACTGCTTTCTGGGCATATTTAGCAAATTTGGCATCGAAATCCTGCCATGCCTTTTTCGGATATATGTGATACACTTGGATAACACATTTCTGTTATTTTTTTAGCTGCTGTACTCAAATATGAGAACAATGTTATGAATATACGACAGTTCAACTGTTCACCCCATCCATACTGGCTCCCGAATTTTATGGATGTCTTCACATGGTCACTACCTTTCGTAGGAGAAAAAGGTAAGAAATTATCTTATTTTGCCTATGCAATTCTTTTATTTATTATGCGTCTTTCTGTAATACATATAGGAGAATGTTCATCATGAATTGCTACCGTTTCATTATTATTGAACTATATTATAGCTGTTTAGTTCTGTATAAAATTCTTTGGTTTTGCTCTATTCTATGCAACTCCTGCCTATTTAGTTCTCGGTATTCTGGGTACTTCTTCCACCCTAGCTTAAAATGAAATTCCAGAAAACAAATTAACATTCTCAAGCAGGATGTTTCTAAATTTTGTGAGACTAGCATCGAGTCAGGGTTGAAAATGAGAACATTGACCGGTCATCAATCTGCCTGAATATGCAATAGTGATTATGACAAAGTTTTGTACACCTAATAAGAAGTATTATTTTATAATGAAACCACAGATGGTGGGTTCTTGAGCAAGGTAGCCAGCCGATACCATGTTAAAATATGTTTTGACAAAAATTTTCTAACTGGTTATGCATCTGGATCTCTGCTCCTTCAAGAGAATTTTAATCTTGTTTCAACACTTGCATTAAGAACAATGAACTGAATCAAATTTTCACTGTAACTGGATATAAAAATTTTAAACCGCAGGCACAGCTCTTTAAATAAACGGAAGATTTTTCTGTGTTGTTTTTTACTTACCTGACCGATTTTGAAACGGTTAGAGTATACATAAAGTTGATAGAGGTACATCAAGTATTACAGCATTGGAATATGTTTCATTCAAATTTATTGGCATTGATAAGATAGAATTGCTCTCATTGATGATGTGATAATCAGGTAGTTGGTTAATGCCTTGATTACTCTGTTATTCCTCTGGGAAATACTGTAGCTAATCCTCCTGTGAGATTGATTGTATTTTGTTTTACTCTGATTAAGAAAATAATGTCAAAGCTGTGATTTTGTGATTGACTACCATTCGAAAACGGCCTTGAGTAAAAAAGTTTTATTGGATAAGTTTAGGAATCAATTTTCTTATGATTATCTTATTTTCTTTGGGTGTCTGAAAAATAAAATAGCTGACATTTCGCGAGCTTGGTTCATTTGCTTATCTCCATATTAATATGACCATTAACAGTAAATTAATAAAATTTATTTGGAACTTGAAGGCGTGCCAAACCCATGACAACCCATTCACAATTTTATTTTGTCAAGCATCAACTACAGATGGTCCAGGCATTGGTAGGCACAATGGGGCAGGATTCATCGCTGTTCTATATCTGCATATCATTTGATTTTTGTCATAACAATTCAAAAAGCCATTGCATCGCACAACTATTGTTGTCAATTGATATTTATGAAATAATCAGAACCAATCAAAAAAAAATGGGCAATTCCAGTTTTCCTACTTTGGTTATAGTGTATGTGCTTGATTGTATCAACATTGTTTGTGTATATTTAACGAATTTAAATATCTGACTGAGTTGTGCTGGGTATTTGGAGACTTCAGTATTGCGATTTAGAAATGCAGTACTATTCCGTTATACATGGAATTTGCCCGTTTCCAAAAATAAAATGAACAACATGGTTTTTAGTCATGTTATGGATACGGTGACAAAGTCACCAACATTTACCGATTGTGTGTCTTCTAATGTTTGTTGGGAAATTTAAAATAATATTTTGTACACTCAAAGCTCCCAGCAATATTCCAGACAGATAATTATATTTGGCCAAGTATGTGGCCTTCGGCCTTGGTGGATTGCAGTTACTGGGGACCATATATTTGGTTCAAACTTGAACTGATAAACCTCTTCTGGTGACAATACCGCCATGATACTAATTTGTTTATACAATATATTATGAATATACCCAGGGACAGTGATTGCTTTGTCAAGCGTGAGCCACAGACAGATTGCGTCTTGGCACATGATGCATAACTGGCCCAAGCTTGACAAAGCATTTATAGTCAATGTTTTTCTGATTGGCTATATATGTATGGAAAATACAAAGCACAATTTCCAGTAATCATAATTTCATTTTATTTTTTTTTCAGTGACTGAAATGTTGGTCAACGTCTTGAACATATGTTCAGATGATGAATTATTAGCAGAAAAAGACGACACATTTGAAGGTAATTTGGTGACTACATCTTTTGCTTTCTATTTTATTCCCCGTTTTCTGGAGCGGTCTTTAAAACTTTTTTTTTTAATTTTTTTGCAATCCTGCACAAGAATTTCAGTGCAATCTGTATATCGGAATTTCCATTCTATCTACTGGGCCAGTACATTATCCCACTTCCTTATCCTCAATTTTTTTTAATATTGGAAATTTACTGATATGCATCCTTAAGACCAGGGATGTCCAAAACTAATTGAACATTTGAAAACGAACGTACTCAGTATACTAAAATTCCTAAGTTTAGATATATTTCAGAGCAGTGGCATATGAAAATTTGTTGTTTTATTGCATAAAGCCAAGTAGAGCAGACTGATAAATCAGCTTTGCTCTCCAAATTGATGTAGTACTACAAAATAAAGAGGAGGTTTAAATTATACTCATAGTTTTATGGATTTCGCAATTCATATTTTTTCGTAAAAAAGTGAGAATGCTGCTTTTTATCAAAATCGTCGATAAATTTATAATGCATAATTTAATTCTATATTCAGAATAATTTTTTTAGAAAATTCAAAATAGTAAAATATTCAAATTTGGACATCCCTGCTAAAGACCCTATTACCATTTATCAACTTTTTTTCTTTTGTTGAGAACTGTTATTCTTATCAGCCTGTTCTGAATTTGCTGTTACCATGACTTAGAGAAGATTTTCTCTCCCAAATCGCTTTTCAAATTGACATTTCATTGCACACAATTTGCTACTCCCCTTTTCTTTCTTTAATCCAATTTCACACAACACCTGTTAATTTTTTTTCAATCTTTTCATAAAAGTTCATTAATTTTGTTTTGATCTGTTGTTGTGGAAAAACATCTGTTATAGTATTGTTGATATTGTTGCCTTTCCCTAAATTAAAACCTGATATTCAAGGCTGGGGATACCGAATCGAAAATTTTATTTTGTCAAGCATATGCTACAGATGGATCGCGTCGATTAGTGACTCGTACTCTACAAAATATGTTTCAAAATATTTTTCTGATAAGGTTGACTGGCAGAATGTCAGCTATTCTACTGCTCACACAGCAAAAAAAATGACCACAAGACCATATACCAAGTTACTTCCTATTCAAGGAAATCAAACTGCCACCTCTATGTAGTTCATAATAACAAAATTACTTCTATGCAATGATATTTATGCTACTACATAGCAGCGTTGATAACAGCAGGTGATGAGTCTGAGCAGAGTAGCTGACATTCTGTCAAACTTGTGTGAGGCAAATTTCTGTATTTATGGGATTCACGGCTACTTAAAATTAAATTGGAGAAAGAATTTTTCTGACATGGCCAGCGGGTTCAAGTTTACACATTTTGTTCTCCATCTTGCTACTGATTTGCTCGAGTCACAATATGTTGACGCTCGTCATAAGCTGGCGGCAATTTTCCGCATCTTGTGTGTCAAGCACTCTGATGCTTAGCAGCAAATCGTGCACTTTCCTGGCATGAATTATTAACGTGCGTTGGCAACAAATTATGGTTTTCTTTTGTTGAGTTTCTTGCAAACGTAAAATTATTTTGTAAAGTATGGGCCACTGATGCAACACGCCACCAAGGCGTGTCCCATGCTTGACAAAACAAACTTTCTGATTGGGATTAAATGTTTTATGTGACCCATCTGATTTTGGTGATAATTCCCCCGTATTTTGTTGGGTGATAAGAACAAGTTTTTTTTTTATAGGCCAAGCATAAGCCAAAGCTGATTCTTGTTAGCTTGATCAGTATGTTTAATTTTCTGTTCCTGGTCAACGATGTCAAATACCAAACACTTTTTTGTTTACTTTACATTCTCAAGTAATTTTGAAATGAATTTTCTTAAATTCACGAATGTTTATATAGGGACAAGTTTTTTGGCTTTCATAGATAGATTATTCAATTTCATATTCCAACAAAAATTAAAAAGCCTTGTATTATAATTTCAGATGAAAATGTGCAATTTTTGTTGAATTGAATGAATAATGCCTTTTTCATTCTAATAAGCCTTGTATTCCATTTTAGGTCAAAATCTATTTAACCAGTACTCTTTTGGCAATAAAAGTCTGAAGTTTTTTCATTGAAAATAATAAATCTCTGAAACATGTGCAAGGATTCTCGTTTTCCACCAGGTGGTCGAAACTATCAAGCCATTTTCTTGGGAAAACAAAAGCAAATAGCAATGTTAATTTTGGAACCTTTGTAATGTTATCTATTGATTATATTTTTGAAATGTCTCATTTGTTATATTTTTATTTTATATGCATATCTATCGGCGTTGAATTTACATACTT
Organism: Styela plicata; assembly: GCA_963675895.2. Classification (NCBI taxonomy): domain Eukaryota; kingdom Metazoa; phylum Chordata; class Ascidiacea; order Stolidobranchia; family Styelidae; genus Styela; species Styela plicata. Next base: position 7,607,421 of record OZ023151.1, on the reverse strand, counting down.
TACGTAATTATTTACGGATACATAGCAGGTGGGCTTTGTAATGGTAAGAAATTGTGTTCCCTTTACCTCGCATACAAAATTGTCTTGCCGCACAATTTTGTTAGAGAACCATTGGGAACACTTATGCTGCCTGTAATAGCGTATTGTTACGATAGTCGTAATTGTGGCGTGTAGAACACATATTTGTAGTGTGGCGTATAAGCGTTTGGAATCGTAGTGAAACGTTAGCATGCGTTTGAAATGGGTGAATTTATATTGGTGTCTGAACGCTAGTAATCGATAAATAGTGGTGTCAGGGCTTGAATGAAATAGCCTCATATGGCGATTTTACGCCCTCTTGCATGAGAAAAACCGTACAATTCCTGAACGTTTGTTTTCATTAGTCGCCAAAACGTGACAAAGCCATAGTCCATCTATAATTGCTGTTTTTGCGTGATAGTTGATGTTATCATTAAATAAAGCAAAATTAAGCACAGAAATGGGTCTTAAATATGGATACTTTAGGACATTTTAGCTTTTACCGTAGTTTAAAACTTGTTTTATCTTGCTTTGAAAAATGCAAGCAATGAAATTTGAATCAAGAAAGACACTTTCTTTCATGATTCGAGACACTTTCTTTCATGATTCATTCGAACTGCCAACTTGACATTTGTGAATTTAATATTTCAAAATTGTACTGGTTCAAAGATTGTCTGTATGCATGTTTGAGCAAGCTTTTGAATGATGCACATTTTGCATGCAAAGGGTTTTTCTTTGTACTTGGTTGTGATATCACTGAATGCTCTATTGGTAGCATAATTGCAATAAACGCTAGCGCTCAAATAGAAAATTGTTTGGCAGAGCCAGAGGTAATTTGAAAAACATAATTTTCCATGCTTGTTTTATCGCCTATTAGTCTCTAACAGAACGCTCCACCAAGACAGCTGGTGTTTTGTTTTCTTAAAATTTAATTTTCAAATAAAAAAGAAATAAATATAATTTGCGGGAACAATGTTAATTTCACAAGTAGTTGCCTAATAAGGTTTAATAATGCTTTGCTTCAAGATGATATCAATTTTTTCTTGATCTTGTAAGTATTGAAAGTGTTAACTCTGCAAGCTGAGAGATATTGTTTTGAAATCTACATGGAAGGAGTGCTGAACACAAGGTCACATTGAATATTTCCACAGCGGTTGAAATTTCCTAATACACATTTCTCTTGTTTTATAGTAATAGTAAACCTATCTGGTTTGAATATAAAATGCAAATTTCCTCAGTTTGAATGTTTAATCGAACACAGCAGTTAGAAAAGAGCTTTTGAGTACAATATAAAACTTTGGAAAAGGATTGCCAATCAAAATAGATTCATATTGAAGTGGAAATTTAAAACTCTTCTAAGTTTCGAATAGAATACTTAAATCTAATTTTAGTTCGATCTAGTCCGAAATATTCCTGACGCGCATGTTATTGTTTTAATCTTGAGTCACTGGTGGCTCGCTCTTGGGATAATTGGGACTTAACTTTTTCGAATCATATCTAATCAGGGGGGTCAGAATCGATCAAATGAGTTTTCTTAGAGTATCCAAAATAGTCATTTTCTTATGATGTACAAAAAAAGTTCAAAATCACCAACTCTGCTATTTCATAGCCGCATTGGTGGTTTTGCATTTTGATAAAAATATCTGCTATTTTTGTCAATCGCTCACAAAATATATTTCAAGATCATTCATTGATTGCATTTTCTAATGGAGAAACGTCTTTCTGATGATGATGAAACGCAATCTACTCCCTGTCGAATTCATTTTACACATGTGTCGCATGGTATGAGAGTGTCGTCGTTGTCAGCTAGTGCCTAGTGGTTTGTAGACTTGTGTATATTGTTATTTCTGAACAAGAAACATTAAATATTCTTTGCAAAAAATTCGAATGCTAGCAAATGTTTACAAAATGGATTTTTGGTTGGAATTCTCTCGAGTTTGGGGGCCACAGTCATAATAAATAAATACTGGTCAAAAATCTTATTATAAGTAAACCCTTGTTTAGCCATGGTAACCTAGCCGTTATTCAAATTTTAGTCAACACACTCTGTCTTTTCTCCACGAGTAATAAAGTAGTAAAAAATTTTAATTTACGGTATTATAGTAAAACTTGCAACAGGTTATATAAATAATAAAATAACATCTAAAAGCTTGATAATTACCTAATGATAACGGATTTACTTTTCTAACAAAGATAGATCGATATAGCATGGAAGCTATGATTTGATATTAGTGTACACATTTTTTTAAAATGTATGCTTGCTCATGGTTGATGGATGAGTTCGTTTGGAATGAACCCTTTCTATATAGAAAATATTAGCGTTTATCTCTTTGCTGTACTCCTAATCTACATAAAAAAATGAATTGACTTTTTGTTACGACTGGCAGATTGTCAGCTACTATGCCACTGGGACCCCAAGAGAATTGTCTGCCATTAGAGGATAAAATTGCAAACGTGCAATATTTCATGATATATTTATTGCTTGAAAAATAAAATGTCTTTTTCTGATTGTCTGGTAGTAATCAAACTGTAGAAAAAGGTTCAATCCTTAATACTACAATGAAATAGCGCTGTTCATGGTATTGACTTTTTTGTTGATCCGTAAAAAATGACACAAGATTCTGTCACCCTGGCATGGGTACTTGTCAGTCATGTTGGTAAAGCGCAATCTTATCTGGGATTCATGCTTATGATGTTTAGGACTCTACAATTTTTCTTTCTGCTTATTGTTTGACATTACGACCTGTTTGTTTACCTACTAAAAGAACCAGTGAGATTTTTTATAGTGGTGAATGCTAATTTCATTTTTGAGTTATTTTGCAGCTTAAATTGCTTGGGTTTGAATTTATTTATTTTTTAAATTTGAATAAATGTTAAAAAATTCGTAAATATGATATACAATTTCTGATTTTCAGTTCCTTATAGAGTAAAAAAGAAGGTTGCAAGTAACAAAAAACGTTTGCCACAGCCCCGTAAGTTTGAGTCATGTTTGCTCTTTCCCTGATGTGAGAGTTTGTGTATGAACTGCGTTCTTTCATGAATGAGCCATTGTTTGATATTGAATATTGTATTAGACCAACAACAATATGAATAAAATTGTTAGGTTTGCTAGCTGTCCTTATTACCAGAACTAGGCTATATTTTTTATGATAATCAATTCAATTCATCGTTTCATTCCAACTCTCAAGTGTTGTGTATGATATGGTATCTATAAGCTGGACAGCCTAGCTGTTATCACGTTTATGTCGCAGATTGAATCGGATTTTGGTTCTGGGTCTGCCTCGTTAATCTGTCCACCACTCAAACCCGGGTGTGATAACTTGGGTAGGCTAGGCCAAACCAGTAAGATCATATCTTTCTACCCACACTAACCCTGTTCTGAGGGTTATTCTTATTATTTATTAGTTTGGTTGGTTATATGAAATATATATACATATATAGAATAATGTTTCAACATTTTACATAAATCAAATTGCTGATATTTACCATATTTTGCATCCAAATCGTGTATTATGTCAAATTTTACAACATAAAATTTGGCGTATATCATGATTTTAATGAAAAATGGGAGAAACATGGTAAATATTAGCGATTTATCAATTTATTAAGAATAATCCAAAAATGAAACAGTACTTTTAATCGAAATTCTGAATACCTGTCTATTCTGATAGGGACATAACTAAAATTTATTATTTAATATATCTCTAAATAAGAATATTCCATCTATATCATCTATATATACAAAACTCCCTATAACAATGTTGAATTTTTCCAAAGTATTCGATCCATATTTTTAAGTCCCAAGTGTTTCATTTCAGACTATATGGAAAAACAATTGAACATCAATTTAAAGGTTTTAAGAAGCCATATTGAAAAAGCGTCCCTGACTCGCCGGACACAAATGGGTGTTACGGCTGGGGCCGACCCCAGAAGTGGGTACATTGGGATGCGGTGTCTGATTGCAGAGCTTTTATAGTCAATGATTTTTTGACTAAATCTAAATATGGTAGATAACAAATCAGGTAGTTGGGATTACTTAGTATTGCAAATATTGGAGTGAAGTTAATAACAAAAGTGCCAATACTAAACACTTTTCAAACGTGTGGTAGATCGAGTGAACATTTTTTTTTATCTTATTTAACATTATCTAATCTCCAAGATATATATGGTAAAACCATCTACTACTTCTTCGTTTCCTTTTACCGGTAGTCGCCTTTTGCGACATGCATTAAATGTGTTAGACTATTTTAAAACCGGTTCCTATGATGACTTTTTTCATTAAAGAGATTAACTGATACAAACTTTCACTGTTCGTGTCTTTGTACTAATAGAGTAATATTTAGGAATTTTGATTGGTCACATTTAGTTTTGATTATTATATATTCCTAAAGGACCTAATTTGTATTTATTTGAGAAAGTAGAGTGTCTGCACTGCTCTGAAACCCATGAAAAGCTCATTGTTTCTTTGCTTTATTTCTAAAAATCGAGACGCTTGTTTGTCTGTTATTGCATCATACTTCGAATGATCATCGTGAAACCAATAACTAACTTGTTAAGATCATTGATTATTGTTCCAGGCTTATGGGTGAGAGACATTCACTGTATTACCTTCCAAACTATATTTGCTTATCATCAATTCTGTTAATTCTTATCTTGGCTTTGAACCCTTGTCATTTATTATCGCCTACATGCCACTCATGTTTAATTATGCCACCCCATATAATTGAGTAAGTTTTATTACAATTTTATCACATAAAAATGATACAACCAGCATAGTAGCAAACATGGCACTCAGACGAATGATCATGAAAAAATATCAACACTTTAAATTTAATTTCTTGCTTTATGAACTTGTATATGTGTGTGTTCAATTTTATGTACCGGTATACGTAGCAAGCTTGTTTTTTAAATATGGTGTAGTTGTGTGGTTTTCGTAGATTTGTATTTGAGAGTGACTTTATTAGTGGTGTTGTTAGGAATGTACTCTTAAACTTTCTTGTATTCTGCTTCAAATTAATTTCATACCAGAATAGTGAATTATTGTGCCCACCCTCTAATAAATTTTATAACTTCTTGTGTGAGTCAAAGGTGGATGACTCATAATTGATAAAACATGTTTGAATAAAATCATTCTAACTGGGCATAGAGTACCGGTAGTTTTCATCACAAATCCGAATCTTAATTTTTTGTTCATACTCAATGTGGATACTAACTAGTATGTATACTCAATTCAAATGCATCTCTCGAAATGATAACATAAATAGAAAAAAAAATTCATTATAACAATAGGTAGACATATAAAACATGGTTAATTCAACATCTCAGTGCTGATTGATCTCTGAAATTCTCAGATGTCATGGAATGGTTTACTGTTGGAAAATATAGTTGCTAAAGGAGTCCCATAATTTGGGTGCATGTTTTTTTGCATACATGTTTTGTTCGAAATTGTTTCACTGACACTGCGTGTAAATTTCTGCAATGACTTTTGAAATTTTTTTTGTTAAGATTACATTTAAACTCGATGTCTTGGCTTATACATTCTCAAAAGATTGTTTGACATTTTATCAAAAATTTATATTTTTTCATGAAAAGATAAGGATAGACTGCACCCAGTTGGGTACGATCGATCCATCAGTGGCTCGTCAAAACATGTTTCAATAAAAAAAAAATATTTGATTTGACTTTGACAATGGTGTGATATGGTGTCTCCCAATTATAGTAAAATCTATTTTATCTGGGGCAGTAGCTCGTTACCAGACGTCATTGTTTTTATACAAAATTGATAATTCATGCTTTTTATAATATTTTTGTAGAATTTTAATCATTTTTAACCACTACATAACCGTAAACCATAATATTTTCTTGAAACAACTAATGTAATATTAACCATATTTACATTTTTAATTAATTCTATATATTTGATAAATCAATTGCTTATTTTTCATTGGTACCTATTTCTCATTAAGCAAGTTATTAGTTGTGTATATATATATATTTCAATATTTTATCTATCTTTGACCATTTTCTTCTTTTTTTCTCATATTCCTAACCTGACAATTTTGTTTCAAAGGAGGTACGCCTGCTGCCAGGAAAAGAGGTGATTCGCAACAAAATACGGGCGATTGGCAAAATGGCCCGAGTCTTCTCAGTACTCAGGTGAGACTTGTGCACAATACGCCATTCATCGTTTTGTCATCCGATGTGCACAATTGACAGAACACATTCCTTCATGCATGCATAATGCAAATCCTGTTTTTACGCATGCATGCACTCGTCTCTTGCCCCGAATCATATTATCTGTTTTACTGGCCGAAATTTATCATTGGTTTATATTCAGCTATGATGCATTAAAATCGTTACTTATATTTTTGAATGATAAAGAAAGAAATTATTTATTCTCAAACAAAATCCTTCCTATGTATTAAATTTATTCCTCATGCTTGAGTTATTCTCTTCCCAAGCTTAGATTGTGCATAAATTATTTCTTGAGACCTTTTAACAACAATCAACATTCTTTTATCATATATATATGAACGTTCTTTTTTATTCAAATTCAGGATTGATTTGTTTAATCCGAGAATATCTGACAACACGCTATCATAAACATGTCAAATTTACTAGCGTTTCATCAACTAAAACCCATGATAACATTTTGTGCCAGTAACAGATTGAATATCGCAGCAAGATATATTTTTCTTCATCTTTAATCCTTATTTGTGCGGATCATCATTCTCAGAAAATGTGTCAGCAGAAGATACTGTGCAGTTAGCCAAGAGAAAACAGCGAGAAGCTCTGAGAAACAAGATTTATGCAGTTGGCAGAATGGCTAAGTTTTTTCAACTTTTAAGGTAAAGCAGCAGTGTATGAGCTTCAGATTTAGTATTACAAAAAAGTCTAGTCTGTGTATTTTGAGGTTTCCAAGAATTTTTTAGGAAAAGAGTTCTCATGTTAATAATGCTCAAAGAGCTGAATAAAATGAGAATGATTCAAGGACAGTACGTACATAGACTGGACTGTACAACGTTTTAGAATGTTCTGGACGCTATATTTTTAGATAATGTCTGAATAGGATGGAGAATTTTTTATTTTCAGTTTTGTGAAATTGGCCTATAATCAGAATTTTGCTAAACACATGGAGACAGAATCTTATTTTTCTTCGGGTGTATGTTACGTTCTTGGCATTTTTTTTCTGGTGACCAAAATACCATCAACACTTTTTTGCATAGTAGTATTGATGATTTTGAAATTTTGTATATGATTTGATTAATATCAGACACTTAATTATCAGTGCTCAAAGACACAGACACTCAAAAAGAGTGCTACGAATGTATCATAAAATATTGCCCATTGGTTAAATTTTCTCCTGATAGAACCCGTTTTCTTCGGGTGGTCGAGTAGCAGATAAGTTGCCTTTCTGCCGGTCTGATTGGAGAATTCAAAAATATGCTCAATCACCGGTAGTTTCGGGAGTTGGATGCAAATATCTCTAAAAAATTATTTAAGCCTGAAGATAATCTTTCAATTATTCATTCTCTACTGTGAATCTGATTAGTGATGTCAGAAATAGAAATAGCCCGAAGTTTGAAATTAATTAACCATGAACTACAGAAAAATTGTATAAAATGAAAGTGGGTCACACTGCTCATGCTTAAGGGTAATAGAATCTAACAGAATGGTTAATGTACCACAGAAGCTGAGTTCAGACATTCAGTATGATGTTACCCGGCATTCATAGCGTAATGAGAGAGGTTTATACAAACGAGAGAAAGAAAATAGGTTTTACGTTCGACTGCACATCGCACACACACTGCTTTATGGTCATGACATCATCAGCAGAATTTTGCATCCCATGAGACAACGTAACCACACATCTGAGACTGCCGCAAGCATTAGTCGTGTCATCATCGGAAATTAATACTCGGCTTACCTGGATTTTAATACTTTAAGCTTGAACGTTAACGGTGGAGTGTATGTTGATGGTGATGCTGATCGACGCACAGATTCCATATCGACTTTTACATCTCACACAAGTCGCATTTCAACACTGAGCTTATTATCCCAATTGGACAATGTGCTATGTCAAGTTTGGTTGGCTCCTCGCAGTTGAGTCCAATTAGTGGCCCACACTTGAAAAGGCTCACATTGATAAAATTTTCCCCTTGGCATAACACAAGCGTCTGCTGCTTTGCTTTTAAAATCGAAAAGTTGAACCAAACCCTAAATTATTGAAGAACTCTGGTCCCAGGAGACGACTGATAATGGATGCCTCGTGTAAATATTTATTGGACTTATCCCACTGATTTTATCTCGCTGGCTGAACCACGTTCGCATTAAAGTCGTCCCTCTGCGGTAACACTAATTAATTTCGTTTTTCTTGCAATTATCAAACTTAACAAGCTCGCAAGGAGACACTCGTACACCGCGCACATACATTGCCAAATTCAAAAAATTTACCGGTAAGAAAGCTGTTTCACAAAAATCTTTTTGATACATGCCTTTTAACATTGATACTCTGATTTGCAATTGGTTGCACATTCATACATAGTATTTTTAAACTTAACACATTTGAAACATATTTTTCTTTGCTACTTTTAACATTCATTCCTCACCGCAGGCAAAACATTTTTTGTAAAAAAAAATTATTGCATATTATGACAAAATAGGGCCAAAAACCGCACTGACTGTGCGAAAAAATTTATTAAAAGTGCATTTTCAGAGTTGAAATTGACTAAATAGTGCAATAACTATTTTTTAAACAATTTTAGCATTTATCAAGTTTTAAGATACTGGCTCCATGCCCCCTCCTAGTTACGCTAGCACATGTGATCGCTTTCTGCTGATGGCACTTTACATATAACGCATTCCCCTATTTGGAATGGTATTACGACTTTATTGTGTTATTCCGTAATTTTTCATGAAGCGTGTTATGAGATTAAAAAATCAGGTATTAATGTCACCCTCGTGACTATTATGATTATTATGTTTGTATTTTGAGTCTGTAGTTTTTATATAAGGGAGCAAGCTCACTCGTAGTTTATAAAGTGCTAGTTTTATGCATTGCTCCATCGTTTTCAAATATAGAACAAGAATCTGAAATATAGAACAGGCAAATCAGTGAAAAGTTGGATATATGCTAAGAAGGTTCTCAATTTTACCCCATCCCTGCACATTTTGCCTGCTTTTTGTCCAATTTTTCTTACATTGCCTTATTTTTGTTTTCATTCCTTAATTAGAAACTTTATTTTTTTTTCTTATATTTATTTGAAATTCACTCCAAGCAAGGTCGGAAGCAGTACTGGAAAGGAAGCATCTAACGGCCACTTCATAGCAAAGAGGTACTTCAAGATTTAGTACCAGCAACTGCACTCTAAGCAGAAAATGTTCCAAACAGAACTGAAGTACTGTGGTAAATTCTGACTGGGTGATTGTAAGTTGTTTTTTATATTTCTTCCTCAAGAGCTCTGCACAAATTCTATAGAAGAAATACTGGGGTTTGCTTAAAGATTTGATGCGAATATTCAATTTGTCACATGGCAACTTGTTCACCTGAATCTTATACTATATAATATATACAAATTTGGGAAACTAGTAGGAGAATATTTTTAATCCCTATTATTGATAACACTTGCCCAGTCAGAAATTTCATTTTGTCAAACAAGAGACACAGATGGACCGTGCCTCTGCAGCACGATCCATCAGTGACTCAAGCTTAACAAAATTACGAGTGCTTTTTCAAAATATTTTTGACTGGGGAATGGGCATGTCAACTATTGTTATCATAACAAGTATATATTCACTTTTGGATATTAGGAAGGAAAGTGAAACGGTACTTCAGTTGAAAGGATTGACACCAACTGGTATGCTACCCACAGGAGTCTTATCTGGAGGTGCAACTTCTTTACAAGATGGTTCGTATTGCTATTTGCACTTTTAGTAATGTAAGGTTATCCTTACCTGAATATTATTTTACATGTGTCTCCAGCTAGAAGATAAGAATGTCCAGTTTTAATTGACAAATAGCAACAAAACTGGAAGAGAGTTCAAAATCATCAATACTGCTATGAAATAATAACTGTGTTGATGTTTCTGAAGCTTTTTTCCTTAATCCCATAAAAAATCAACATTTTGGACATTCTTAGAAAAACAATTTTATGTCATCCTGTAGGGGGACGATATTTTTCTATCGCAAAAATAAAGTTTTAAATACATTTCGTTAAAGCATGGGATGATGAAGGCATTTCATGCTGTCTGAAATAATAAAAAAAACTTGGTTGTTACTCTCGATATTTTGAATTCGTTAATATTTGGGATATAAACGATACAACTATGCATTATTTAATTTATTTTGTTATCTTAGAGAAAACTTGAAATTGAAATTCCCTCCTTGTAAACTCAGTTTGTTGAGGAAGTTGTGTTAACATACACCATCCTGCATTGGCTCGGTGTCCAGCAATCATAAGTCACAAAAATTTATGAAGCAGCACAGAAATCTTACTCTTGCTATGTAAAGATAGCACTCGCTGCCTATCACTATTGCACCATGAAAATATTTTCTATTATGAATGAAATTGCTTGTTTTTCATTTCAGGTGGGATGGCCTGGCTTAACACATAGGCATTGCGCAAAAATTTGCTCATTGATCGATACCCATTACTCCGACCAAGTTGTAATAATTTGTGTAGGCTAAGGCAACTCAGTCTTTGAGATCTTTGAGACCTTTCAAACTTGTGTCGAGGCTTGCTGAATACAAATAAGTTTATAGCTCCACAGTGATGTAATTTTGATTATTGAATTTTTCAATTCAGCTATTGGATCGGCGAACAACGGTAAAATTACTACCTTCAAGGAAGCGAAGGACATGGATAGGGTGAACGAAAGAATGCCTCCTCGACGTGAAGTAAAGAAAAATACAATCGACGGTCCTGGCACAAGCAATAGTGCAGATGGTCATGCATGACAAAGAAGTTATCCTGTGAGATAATTTGTCAAACTCAAACAAATGTGTAATGTTAAAATTTCATCAAGGATATGTGCGACTTATCGTCATCGAAAGCCGAAAGATCTAACTGGGTTGCGTTGTCATTGTGCGATTAGCACAACTCATTGTGACATCATTTCCTCTAACCTAAATGACAAGTTATTTGTCCAATTATCTCTTTTCCTCAAAAATTTCCCATTTCTTTTTTTTGGGAATTCTCACCCATATTGTTTGTCATTTCAATGACGAGTATATTATTGCCCAACAGAGGCTGATTACATTATCTCTGGTCGATAATTTAGATTAATTCATAGTTAACCCATTGATTATTTATTTTGTCAATTTTAAGCCACAATTTACTGTGACTGATCATGGCATTCTACTAGTGGACTAGCGGCTATTACCGATAGTTATTTGCTGGGTTGAAGTATTTCTGACTGTGGTGGCTGATAAAAAAAATGATATATGTCAAGTGCGTGTCTCCTATATACTAGGAGTCCCAACAACCCATAAACATTTAGTTCTCTAATTGCATTTATGGTAAATTATTGAAGCTGCCTTTTACACTCATACTGATCGCTTTTTGCCATTATTTCCCTCCCTACTTTGATATTTCCGTAACCAAAGTTCTATTCTAGAGCACCTAATGCATATTAAAAAAAAGTGTGGTGCTTCAGACTTTTATGTCAGGCTATATGAATTTGGAACCACAGAAACAAATGACAATGAAACTGTGATGTCATCTCTGAATTTCAACGTAAAGTTTGTGTGAATTTTAATCAGATTCATGTATACTGCTTCCACTATTGAATTTGATATTTACCCGTATGTATTCTAAAACTCTGGTTACTATCAACTTGATTTTGAACATTTGAATTTGATTCTCATGATTTGTCAAATTTCATATGATTGATTCGGAATAACTCATGATATTGCTGCACAATTGGAAAATTATTAAATAAAAGTACTTTTGTTTCAATTATAAGATTTGTGGCGATATACTCTATTTAGTACACTGTATTTGGATTTCAGTAGCTACTGACTTTTTGGATGTCACCTGAATTAGACTCTTACCATGCCCAATTTGTATTTTTAAAGATTTTTTTATCTATATGGAAAGCTTGCAGATCGTCCTTTTTAAGTTCCGACCCACCATATCAAATTATAGCACAGTTCCGTTTATCGTTTATTTCCGTCCGATTGTTCATTGTCATATTTCTTTTTGTCGCATTTTAAATTAAAAGTTCCAACTTCTTTTAAGCGACACAAACTGGTGAAGATTTTTCCAAGCAATGGAATCTCTATTTTGGCTTGGTAAGAAACATATTCACTAAGTATGGGCCACAGATGGCATGTGCCTAACTGGACACTCCATCATGGTTGAACTTCGTTAATCACGCTCGTTTGGGTCATTTCATTTTCTTTTGATGACACACATCTGAACATTATGTAAATATAAATTTGTATATTATTAGTGGAATAAATAGTTTTGCACAGTTTTGTCATGGTTTACAACTTAATTGGCAGGAAATGTACAAAATATCACTTCGATTTGAATTTCACAGTCCGAAATTTTCATTTTTCGCCAACAGCGAAATTTTTTTCCTTTAAGTAGTGTTTCGGACCGCCATTTTTGTTTTGTTAATATTAGGTGTTGTTTTTGGTCATCATTACCATGACTGTCAAGATCATTTTTGCTACAAATTTTATGTAGCAGTAACTATTTTTCATAATTACTAAGAATTAACTGCCCCAATTGTATTTTTTTATGGTAATCGTCTTTCTAAATACCGTACAACAAATATCCATTCAGATCTCGATACCTTTAGCCACATTCTTTCAGAGAAATAGCTTCAAAATTGTCCAATACTGTTATGATATAGCAGTGTTGATAAATCTGAAGCCTTATGAACAATTTTATCATTCTCCCACACTCAAAAATATATTTATTCTTGCAAGTGGTTTATATTGAAATGCAACTTTTCTTCTGGTGTCTGAGTAGTATCGTTAGTCCGATTGATGCAAGCCGATAGATTGTTGATATTTATAATTCAGAGCTCAAACACATAAATTTGTAGCTTTCGTTTGTTAAGAAATACACGGTTTTATACTTCAACATGAAATGTTGTGCTATTTATATATATATTATGGTAAAGAAATTATAATATTGGTTTGTCCTCTTGATATTTTCAATTAGATAATGTTTTAGATATAAACGACACACAGATATATTAATTAGTTTATTCGTTTACCCAAATAAAAAAAATTTGAAGCTGAAATTCTTGTGTATTGTGGATAAGCCACGTACCTGGATTAGACCTATTTTTGATTTTGTTTTCAGGTCCAGGCTATACTTAAGTAAACATTATTTGGAGTAAAATTTTTTAAAAACGGATCTGCACGAGACAGACATGTACAACTCTTGAAGAAAAGTCATCCGTAGGCCTAGTTTTGCGAACCATGTTTCGACAAAGTTTTCCAGTCAATGTCGAATTATTCAATTAAAATATCGAAATTGGTTAACAGTCCCAATTAAATATGTTGCCGGAAATGAGTCACTAATAGATCCGCTTGCCAGATTGTGTGTGAGAAAGGTATTTCGGACTATAACTCTAACACTACAAAAAAGGATATAATAGTGGTTTGCAAACAATAATATATGGCAATTCCTTCAAAATTGTCCCCTAAATATGTGAAATTAATATACTATTAGTAAGTTGATTTTTGTCCCCCTCGGACGTTAGAAATGAGATGTCAACCCAGTGTGCTACAGCACTTCGTTGGAAATCACAAACCTTCACAAATGCTTTTTATGTTCATTTTCGTTGTATGATTTTTGTTTGTTACAAGTTATTGTTGGTTCATTTTTGGTTTTCGATTTCCATATATAAATATAATATAAAAAAATGAGATAAATAAAACAACAAGCACAACACGCACATTGTTATATAAATACCGTTTATCTGTTTATATTATATAATTATATACAATAATATAGTAGGACAAAAGCTTTTTGTTGTTTTGTTCAATTTTCTATATTATTATTATTATTATTCTTGTTATTATAATAATTAATATAGAAATTACTTTTTCATGGTATTTACAATTTATTTGATTGAAACTACTACTACTATGTTGTTAATATTGGATCATATGCAGTACGTTTTGAAAGAAAAATTGGAGATTGTTGTCTTTTTTACGTTTCTTTTCCAATCTAATATATTATATAAAATGTCAATAAATCAACTTCAAATTTGTGCCCGAAAGCGACGGCAGTCAAACTTGGAATCAAAAATTTCATTTTGTCATGCATGAGCCACTGATGAGACATCTGTGTCCCATAGACAGAATGATTTTAACTGAATAAACTATTTCTTACCCGTACCTTCTTACCGTTGTGTTCTGATTAAAGCTAGTATACACGGTGAAAAATCAAATATTCCTTTGTATTTTTAGGGGGGTTTCACCATCGCCCAGGGCAGATACCGCTCACTGCACTTCACCATTGCAGTTCAGTTGTGTTTGGAAGGTTTTCTGTTCAAGAGTAAAGCTTCTGATACTACATCCTTTAGTAGCTCTTTGCTATTAAGTGGTCGTTAGTTGGTCCCTTTTGGGCACTGCTTCCGCCTTCGTTGGGAGTGAATTTCAAAAAATAACAACAAATATACATTGTATGAAAAAAATTGATCGAAACTAAATTATATATAATGCAAGCAAAATATTTTGAATCCCACTACTTCAAGTTGCATAATACCCCTCAAGTCCCATACTCTTGTTGTACTTGATCTATATATAGCTGGGCTTTGTTAAAGAGATTTTGCAAGTTTGCAGATTGATTTGTTTCGCTGAATTCAATTAAGTTGAATTTGTAACATAAATGTTGTTCAGCAAATGTGACCAGCCCATGTACTGCCGTTTTTCACAATTGAAAGTTGCTTTTGTCAAGCATTATCCATCAGGGACTAATGCTCAACAAAACACGTTTATTTTCCTGTCTGGAATAATCGCCCAAAACTACCTATTTTTCTACATCTTTGTCAATATCGGAATGAGAATTGGATAAGATTGAGATTAATGCCGACTGTGCAAATCCATTTCCGACGTGTCCGAATGTCATAGCCCAATCAAAAATGTTATAACGCCAAGCATGCGTCACAGATGGACCGCGTCTCCTCGACGCGGTCCATCGGTGACACATACTTGCCAAAAGATGCTTACTTGAAATTGAACACCGTCCAACGCCCTTACAATTATTTACTGTTGAGCGAGGCCAATGGTTGATGCTTGACAAAAATAAAATTTCGTATAAGGATTATAAAACCTTGATGCGAGTAATGCATAATATTCTCGTTATCCGACTGCTATCGCTTTTATTCAATCTTTTTGAAGTCCGATTTTTGACTTGTCGCACCTGTTTTATTTAGTAATTATTATAACAGTAGGAATGACTGCACGTAGCAATATGGTTTCACATGATTTAATTCGGAAAAATCTTTTGAAAAGTATTTGCTCTTTGTTAATGTGAAACATGTCAAGATTTTCAGTATTTTACCCTCGAAAAAAAAGCTTAAAAATGGAACAATGGCTCGGGAGATATGAGCTAATAAAAATTTTGTTTGGAACAACTTTTTTGTTTTGTTTTAGGTTGGTTCATTAGCCTATCAGAATTAGCATATCCTTCCAGTGGTAGAAAAAGCGAATCAGGTTTAAGAATTTGTCGAGCCCTATCTTCTGACCAATTTGCCGGTTTATTATTTGTTCTCACATGATCCGGGTCCCTCTAATGATGCTGATGTCTTTGGAGTGGGTAAACGTCACTCCATCGTAGTAGTACTCGCGAGATCCATTCTATCTTCCATCGCAAATAGGTTTGAAATAATGCGTTACAGCGACATACGGTTCTCATTAGTAGGTGGAACCTCGAGTCTGTGGGCTGCATACTCTGCAGGGGGGTCACGCTATTGTACTCGATAGATAAGGCGTTATCTAGAAAACGAACCCAATCTGATCATTGATTTTTTCGATCATTGGAAAACCTTGAAATTCCAACGCATTTTTTTAATTACGTCATGTCCTTCAATCTATATTTCAATATAACTATAAGTTTTCGCGCCTTCGTCGCACAAATACATTTTTATATATTCTAGTCCCAAAATAACAACTTTTCAGAGTGAAAAATCGAAAAAAAATCATGCCGCCACGCAACTTATAAAAAATTTAAATTTTAGTTTTTTATGTCTCAAGATTTGATCCCTCGTACCATCTCTGTGCGCCTGTTGTTCCGGGAGTTGAGTTTTGGTGATATCAAAATAGTATGCACAGTGACCGTCTATGTGGGCAATATTGTCCAGTTATTAATATTTTGTCAAGCATGTACATGCACATAACAAAAGATACTTTGACAATTTTTGTTCCGATGTGAGGGTGGTGTTGTAATATAATGCAGTGTAGAAATCGGATTCAGTAATTTTTTTCATTTGAGGTTCAACAGATGGAAATCAACAAACAGCTCGTAACCCGCTTCATAAAATCTTATCCTACCCGAAAACCTGATCACAAAATTTTCGTTTGAAGCTATTTTTTAATAACCCGCAAAAATTAGGACAATTATCTTTGTTCCTTCGTAGAGGACATTTAAATTGCTATCATTTATTCGTTTTCTGGCAACTTGAATATGACGAACATTGCCCACAAATTTATCGTTCGAAAGTTATTTTTAAGACGTAATTTTGCCACTTCAAAATTGGCACGGGCGATAAGCTTTAATTATCTGGTCGAAAAATATAATTGGCAGGTATTGTTGGATTCCTACAAGAAAATTGTGAAAGCATTTTAAGTGTTTTTACAGACCCAGACAAAACATTTCCTTCTAAGCTGCGATATATTTTTATATTATATCACAATTTATGAACGTTCAAGTCTCACATTCCCCTTTGTCCCGTCCGATCAGCTCAATCGGTAAAAGCGTTGGGAATACGCTTCGAGATACGCATCTCTGATCGTCGTTGCGCGAGTTCGAATGCCAAGAGGTGTGATGATTATATGCGAGAGGTTGACAACTCACCGGTGCACGGTGGCTCACACGTAAGCATTGCTTGCGACTTCCTCCACAAACCCTGTCCACGCACAGAAAAAAAGAAAAATATGGCAAGCCAATAAACCTTCATCCCGATACTGAACTGGTATCTGCACGATGGGTCGTGGCATTCGCCACAGATGGCCCGCGTCTCATCGACGCGATCCATTAGTGTCACATACCTAACAAAAGATGCTTTTGATAAAAAAAATTCTATTGGGGACTGTCATTTTAAAAAAAATAATCTAGGACAGGGAATTTTTGTACTTAACTTTCCACAGAGATTAAGTTGGTTCGTGATCACATTCACCTGTTATTGCAACGTTATGCGACTATACACTGTGCTTGATCAGTATAACACAAAATCTCTGATCCGGTTTTGCAAAGCAACCGTATAATCATTCAAATTAAATATATCTCGGGCAAGACAGTATTATAAACAATTGATTAATCATGTCCAAAATTGTGACTGTGGCGGAATGATTGCCGAATCTTATGCGAAAATGAGAGAAATTAAGCCGGCGCGGACTCAAAAATAACATATTGAAAAAAGGACTACAGCCTAAAGCGCGATTAGCCGACATGGTTTTTGTGCTGAAATATTATTTCACCTTGAATGGACTCGAAATACGTTACATGGATATATGCCATATAAGAATGTAAATATTAGTACAAAAAGGGCAAGGAGAGGCAGTGGCAATAATATAGCTATCGAGGACTAACTTTAAAACCTGCGTAAAATGAAACTTTAGTCGTCATGGATCGTATATTTTTGCGATTGTTGCTTGACTTGAGTCCGCAAATGGATCATCGCGTGGTCAGGTACGGTACATTTGTGTCGCATTTTCGGTGATACGATAATTTACCATCTGATCAGAAACTTTTCGTTCATGTGCAAATCATTATTGGTTATAGAAAAGGTTTTCGTTTGGCTAGATAGAAAAATAGCTGTAGTTTATATTCGAGTTGTGAACTGCTGAATGTGTCAGTTTGTAATAAAATGTAAGCCCTAGGATAATTAGTCAAAGCATTTCTCCCCAATGGGAATTAAAGATAAGATTCATTTGCGCTTCATTGACTTGGTTTTGACGATTCTAATTATAAGGTTCCAGTTTGCCTAGTAAAGCTAGCTTAACAATTATTTTTTTTATTTTTTGGCCACCACTATGGCTGGTCAAAATATCCATTTGTAATTCACGAATCACAAATTATTCAATTTTCCCAAGGATTTGAAATCAACAAAATAAAACAATAGACATTTCTATAAAAAAAAAAATCAATTTTGTTTTCTTTGCCAATTGTCTGAGATGTCAAATGTCCCTGTTAAATATAATAGTTCTGATTCGAACATTTCACTCGTGGAAATTATTCGATTCTGAACTCAACATGTATTCGATTTTGGCCACTACATGTTTTCAAATATCTTGAAACCAAACAAACATAATTTTTACGAAAACGTCATGTGAATACTTAAGGAAAAAAGGGATTTGAGTTTTTAATTTTTTTCATTGCTATCCTACATAAAGTTTGTATATTGTAATCTTACTGGTTTTGTAGAATTGTTTTGTAACAACACATCGAACCGGCAAAGGGAATTTTATCTTTCAATTGTACCAAGAGGCCAACCGCTAAGGTTAAGTTACAAAAATTTTTTTGAACAATTTCGTTCATATCGGATCAGCCTTAGGACCATTATGACGCTTTTACGACTATATTGACTCGATCTACTGGGACAAAATGTCCGCAATTTGACTCCACGCTATGGCTTAGGCCGTTTAAATTTCATGTGAAAATAAATTATTTTATAGACGATATAGCCTTAGGAGATAATGGTGCATGTTACTGATTTTATATAATATAGCGAGAACGAGAAATATAATAGTCATTCCCAGTTATAAAATGTTCATCCCTATATATCTTTTATCGAGTTTAGGGCCCACTGATGGATCTCGCCATGAACCCACGGTCCATATTTGACAAAATGATAGGATTGACCATACTTGGTGCGTCATAAATAAATGAATCATTTTTAATCAATTATTTCCCCTATCACACATAAACCCATTTTCGAAATATATTTTTGGGAAATAAATATATATACAAGTATTAATTTATAAATCATTTATATTTATATCCAAAACTTATAAACCAAGAAAAATTTATTACGTTTATATACTTAAAGTTTAACACTTTTTTTCATGAACGTTAAGTTATGATTTGTTTAATATTCAATACGTATAATGTTGCGATAATTTATCATTATAATAAAAAGAAGGTATAAATAACACAATTTGATTCTGTGTATTATTTGCAGTAAACGGTGCATACGTGGTTATTCAGTATAGCGCAAAATTGATCTTTAAATGAAATTCTAAGAATACTTCTCGGTGAAATTTAATTTTCTTTTATTAACTATAAATATCGCCAAATTTTGCACAATTTTATCATCGGCGGCTACCAATAAAACTAATTTTGCCCCAAATTTAAGACCGGGAAATTGATCAATTATTGAACAATTATATAGCAACTGCCAAATTAAACTTTAATTTTATCTATTATGAGCTACAGATGGACCACTCTTCGTCGGCGCTTTCCTCATACTTGATCAAATATGTTACCATAAAATTTCTGTATTCGGTAGTATTGTAATCGAACAAAGTACCACAAATATGCCGAAGTAAGTGTAGTCGTTAGTCGTTTTTAAGCGCTATTTCCGATTTTTCCACGAATGAATTTCAATAAATATGAAAATAAAATAAAGAAAACATACCAGATTTGCGCAAGAACTGGTAGATATTTATGCAAATTATGTTGATTTCTTATTTATAGGTATTGAATGGATTTCATTCCCGCTGATAAATCGTATTTAAGCACATTCACAGAAGCAGATTTTGAAATATAATAGATTGTGACATCATAATGAAAACACGATAAATTTTGCGCCGGATATGTATTTTTCGGGAAAAAGCAATATTTTTCTGTTTTAAAATGCTTTGGTATTGATTATATAGGACTATGTCACATTATCAGTCTGATTTTTATATTCAAAATTTTTAATTCATATTTGAGAATGTGAAATATTATAAAATCTTAATTCACGATATTCTCGCAAATTTATCATAGTGTTCATCCGTTTTAAATGTACATTTAATGAAACCCACGTAGTTCGAATCTGAGTGGGTATCCTGATGTGAAAAATGTCAATATCAATATCCTCATAAACTGCATATTACATTATATACCAGAATAACAGGTAACGCAACAAGTCGAACACGCGTTAGGTTGCCATTGAGCCTATGGCTACAGGGGTGCGAAAGCGGTTTTGTTGATGTGGTATTTGATTTGTGAGGATTTTCATAAATATTGCAATAGATATACCACAGTCTTATAAGTCGTGAACAAAGTTAATCGTTATCCAAATCGAAAATTTTCACAGATGAATCGCGCCTCGGAGGTTGTTTATACGTGGGTCGAGCATAAAAATGTACGAAATATATTTTTATTTCAAGTACCTCGAATAAACAAAAGATTTATCGTGGAAAACATTCAAGATTGTTAATTAAATGTTTAATGTGGTCTTAGATACTTCCGTTCAAAAATATTTGACTGGCAAGTTGAATTTGAATTTTCTTTCAAGTTATTTATAACCACATCCACACAGGCCATGAGAAAAGGAAATTACCATTTGTAAAATATGTTAATTTGAAGGCATTAACATCTTAAACCAGCCAGAAAAAATGTTGTCAAAATATCTTTCGTCAAGTATGAGTCACTAATGGATCGTTGCGCCATCTGTGGCTCATGCTTGCCAAAATTGAATTTCTGACCGGGAAATATTTATTATTAGGATTATTCAAGCATGAGTCACTGATGGATCTCATCTCATTAGTTTGATCCATCAGTTTGGTGAAGTATAAGTAAATTGGTAAATTTCACTTATGAATTTAAGAGAATTTTGAGCGGGAAAAATATTTGAACTTTACTTTGTTTATATTTATAATTTTTACTAAAATAATACAAGTCCTTGTATTGCGATCCTCCGAAAGCTTTACCAAAATCCGTTCGATTGATTCTGATACGCATCTCTGGCAGCAAAAAAGTCGGCCCTGTTTTTTTTTTCAAACAACTTCGTTGAGTATAAGATTTGCCGATGTATCTTTTTTTAGGATTCCCGAATTATTTTCCCCGTTTCCTTTTTTTAGGATTCACGAATTATTTTCCCCGTTTCAGACGACGCGATCGCGCTTAACCGACTGAGCCACTGGACCGGCTGAGTCGCCGGTGACATTCTTTTCAGAATAAAATCTGATTGGAGCGACACGATCAATCAGTGTCCATACTAAATATGACACAACTCAATTTCATTTTTGTAATGGATCAATTTGATAAGTGCAGTCCCGACTATCCAGCCCCCAATATCCTTGACAATGCATGATTTAATTAAAGAATATTGAACTCAAGCTACATATCAGGTTTTTCGTAGAAATGCTTATCAGCCTACGATACAATGTATAGAAGTTAAGTGGCGGTTAAGCATATCTCGCCTTTGGACATAATTTCTTCTGAACGTCATTTAGACAAATAACAATGTACTTGAAGTTTTATATTAATCATGAGTTACAGTAGTATGCAGCAATGATATAATATCTTTCCAAACATGGTGTGTTTCCTTTGCAAAGAAATTTAGTTGTCTGCTCTAGTCAGAAAAAGAATCAAATATTTTGAGGACATATTCTTGGTGCGTATTTGTCACTCGGTCATCGTGTCAACAGGCACGACACACCCGTTTGCCGTGATTTCAAAATTAAAATTTGTGGTAGCTTGTTGTTTTAAGTTGTATCAACTTGAACACGGATAAATTTGAATCATCAAGGAATTATGTCGCATAGAATTGGTACGGCTACGATCGATTCTTATTCCGAAGAAGAAGAGACAGAATGTTCTGGATTTCTTTATAATTATGGCACCAACTCAGTCAAAAAACATTTTTTTCAAAACTATTTTGCTAGGCACGAATCACTGATGAATCGCGCCTTCGAGGCGCGATCTATCTGTGACTCGTGTTTGACAAAATGGAATGTATCATACAAGGACAAAATATAATTCTCGTTTTCAAGTTCAAGTTACATAGAAACAGCAAGACGATAACGGAACAGTTTGCAATAGTCATATTTAAACTTGATTGATATTTGCTTACAGTGGAATAGCGAATTCAGAGTAAAACATTGACTAGAAAAGTCGAAAGCTTATGAAGTTATGAATTATTTGTACGTGCTTCATGTTTTACGCTGGATTGGATATAAAATAGAAAAACGCTTCGCGTAGTAATGTTGAGGTTTAAAATATCTTTTATCGAATAGTCAGATACTCCAGAATTCTGATTGGAAGTAAGTTCGTTTTTCGACTATTCTAAATTTTCTTTATTTCGCATTTAAATCCTGGTACATGCCAAACTTTGCGTTGTAAATCGCAAATAGGGCAAATCACGCTCCAATATTAGCAATTTCGTTCATCTGTAATGCTTAAACTTTATCCATTTTAAATAGGGAATTTTCAATACCTTTTATAGTAAGTCATAAGAACAAAAATACCAAAAATGGCAGTATACCGTATACCGTGGAGGTAATCTATATTGACTAGTCATATATTCTTTAAATTATTTAAACATTTTAATCTGGCTGGTATGCGGTTTTGTGGGCGAGCCTTAATCGGATTTTCTTTTGTTCTTCCATAGCTATTAAAAAGCAGTGGCTTGATACAGAAATGACTAGAAAATTTAGAGTAACTTGCTATCATATATTGGCCTACTTCCCAATCAGAAATTTAATTTTGTCAAGTATGAGTCACAGATGGACCGCGCCTCGGAGGCGCGTTTCCATCAGTGTCTCATACTTTACAAAAGATGTGGACGATTTTTTTTGACTGTATTATAGCAGACAGAATGCGCCACGGTAGCAGGCGCTATCAGCAATCCGTGTTTTAGTGAATAGGAGCTTAAAGTTGTATTATTCAATCTATTTTAAACAGACTGTTTACTTATCTTGCCAGTTTTACTTCAGTATATTATATACTACTTGAACAAATAAATATAATTTTGTCGAAAAATATTTTTTAAATTGAGTGTTTGCCTCAGCTACTCACTACAATTCTATACGACAGTCAGGTTTGAATGAAAATATTCTTTTTTTTTTGGCCAAAATGTAGTTCGGGTCTCTAAATGCATTTTGTACTGTTTCAGCATTGTATGACATCGTCCAGGAAAATCCATTTTTTCGTCCTCTTCCAATATGTTTGTTTGTATATTAAGATTTAATTGGCAATGTCAAATATTTTTGTTTTGTTTTCCCTGAAACTTCTAAAAATTATTTCCATAACTATGATATCCTATTTAATAGGTGCCAAGTCGCCACATATAGCCTAGCCCAATTTTAGGTAATAAAATATAAATTGTTTGTGAATAGCTAATATATCCAGCTACAACACGGTACTTTTTCTATACGTGTCAGTTTCATCCGTCTATTAAATGGGATTACATCGAATCTTCTTTGTTTTATGGATTTTTACAAGTTATGTACGAAGTACAAAGCACAAACTGTACTGCAGCAACGATCCATCTGGTATGTTTTCCGTTGATTTAATTTTTAGTTTCTTTAGTTTAAAGGAAATACTTCTTTAAACCGCTCGGGTAGCTAAATAATCGTTCGACGCCTAAAATAACTTTACAAAAAAACGTTTTAAACTGCTCCAGTCTAAATTTTGGACACTCAGGATCATGCTGTTATATCAAGTTATATTAGAACATATTGTTTGAAAAGACAATTATTTGGATTCGTATTCACAATTGGACTAACCGAAGTCCAAAAAGCATCATCTCATAGCGTTCTTAGCATTGGACAACTATTTTGTATTTAATGATAATGATTTCTCTACAATTTCAAATCAGTTTTATACAAATTTTGGCCCGCTTTCAACTCATCATTTAAGCGCCTAGAGTTTTGAATTACTGTAGGCTTCATCTTTCTAAGAGACCATCAAATATTATCTATAGTTGAATTACATTCGTTTTTGAAAACTGTTTAACAGCATGGTTTAATTCAGGTTCATAGCATCAACAACTTCAAGCAATTGGTCACTGACCGATTGCGTCATTTCAAAAGTAAAACATGACTAAAATCTACTTTTAGGAATGCATGTATCAAAATCGTGTAATATTCTTTTGGTCAAGCATGAGTCATGGACGGTCGCAACTTCAAGTCACAAACCATCTAGGGCTCATAATTGGCAAAAAAACTCAGTTGGAAATTTTTTTAAATATTATTCTTTTTTTCAGCCTCAACCACGCTACAGCCTCCGGCAAGACTTATAGCATCACCTCCGATTGGACGAACGAACATAGCTCGTGATGAACGAGTGAAGGTAGAATTAGATGCATGCTGTGGACCCAAACCCTTTTACACTGGATTTTCTACATGTTGTATGGGTAAAGCAATTCGAAGATCGTCAAGACGTTGCTGTATTTCCGGTCCTCCAGTACCAAAACATCGTAAATGGTAAAGAATGGTAAATGCTACACGTTTGAAACACATAGCGGTCACACTATCAGATGCTGTACCACAAGCTCCGCGCCGACAGCCACACTATTTTTATTCCCCACATTTAGGGGTTCGACACGGCGCGCAGCAGGATGGCCAAAGCGATGGCCAAGTTGTTCAAAACGTGAAATCACAAACATTTTCGTGTGCCATCAACACGAAATTGATATTTCTAATAGTAAACCATTTCTCGACCCCGGAATATCATTTAGAAATACCTTAGACGATTTCAGTCTGAACTCATGGAACCAATTCGACGATGCTAATGCCGCATTTTTGTTTAAAATAAATTTTGCATGGTATGGCGATGTTGTGGTTTTCCACCTTCGCACTTACAGCATTCTATATTAGGTATAACCATCCACGATTATCCTAAAAAACGCTTATTACGGGGTGAAAAGTTAAAATATATTCACACTGGTCGATTCTATCAAAAATGAAGGAGTGGAGGGTTTCAAGCAATTATGAAAATCCTTGCTGTTTTTGACATAACAGTATATTTAGTATATATATTAGATAAATAACAATAATAAAACACTTTGAGGATTTATAAAAACCTACTGACTTCCATATCCAATCAAAGATTCTGTACCTTCCGTTTCCGCATACAATATCACCTGACCTATAAAGTTAGGGAATATTTAAATGTCAAGGACGGCAAGGAAATGTCATCGATCATATCTGCAATTTTTAAACCAACAAACAATGGCAATAGTAATATTTAACATTTGAAGACTACTTAGAAACACATATAAATGATTTTGAAGAGCATTTTTCCTATCCAAAGGCGCAGGAAAATTATTTAATTATTCATTATATCATTTATGGAGCGTAAATTCGGTGCAAAACTAGACGTGACTTTGATCTGAATCAAGTTTTTCCTGGCTGAATTAAATTGAAACATTTTCTAGCGCACTAGTGCGAGTGCTCCCACCTTACCCGTCACTCGAAGACAGTTACCCTACGTGTTTGATTCTGGCATGGATGAAAATTATGTGCCTGTGCCAATCGTTTCTATAACTATTTTTTAACGTTGATTCCAATGGCAAAAATATATTACCGTTTTTGTTACAGTACCTGCCATCCACACTCAGGCTGGGTAAGAGGAGAAGTGAATAAATTCGAAGAACTCCGAAGTAGAACGATATCTCTAATGGAAGATGTTATAAATGCTAAAGAAGGACTTTTGAAGTAAGCACAAAAACATTGAAATTCTAAATAATTCCAGCAAGTTTTTTAGTCGAGTTCAATATCTCATATACGTGTAAATTGTTAAGTCGCCATTTTTCGCGCTGGGCAAAACCGATTCATTTGTACTTCGAATCTGATTCGGATCATTTTTTTCGAATTGGATCAAATTTCTTATTTTATATAAATATCGAATGTCCTGTTTTCATCCTTATATTTAGCTCCCTTAATCGAAGTACATGAATCTACATCTACAAAACCCTGTTTGTGATATAAATCAGACTGTTAAAGGAAATGTATTTCCAATTCCCTCTCCATCTCTGAGGGAACAAATAAATTTGGTAAAAATCCAAAATATTTGGTTGTATTTTACAGTCAAAAATGATTATTTTCCTATGACCGATTCGCACGAGATTTGAATAAATTGTTCTTCTAATCAATTTGAATGACAGAATTTAACTGCCCAGCCGCGTTCCATTAGCTTCACATCGTTCCAACTTATGTGGACTATTTTTTGTCAGACACACATTGCAACGTTATATATCCTGATGTTAGTGACTTCATGACATGAGCAGATCGTATATAGGCAGAGATCTTACAGAGCTTTTATATGAAGTATTTATATAAAGTTCCCAACGGTGTAAGCCATAAAGATGGCATGGTAATGAATGTCAGTCAACCCAACCGGAAGAGTTTTTTAACAATCTTTTGTAAGGCATGAGTCACTGATGGAACGCGGTCCATCTGTGGCGCATGCTTAACGAAATAAAATTTCCTATCGAAAACCACGTTAATTTAGACTACCTCGGTCCATTTACATATTATAATATTTCTCATCGCCGGACTTGTTGGTAGCAGCCCGTAGCTCTTAACCATTCAACAAGCAAAACAGTTTCAATATTCCGTTCTACATATTATAGGGTTTTCTATTACTATTCTTCATATTGATTTTTAGAATAATCAATGAAAAAGAACGTCTGGTAGGTGAATTAGATGCAAGGGCAAGTAATTTATATGAAGCTTTTTTGGAAGAATTGAATATTGAGAGAGGCCAAGATCTTGAAGAAGTCGAATATATTTATGAATTGGTGAGTAGGAATGGTGACTGAAAGAGACAAGTTTTAGATTTTATTCCAAAGTATAATTTTTTGCCAAAAATTTTCACGCGCCTTTCGTCGTTATACCATGAAATTACCTAAATTTTTACACCCGAACCTGTATTTTCTTATATACAATTCCTGGTTAGAGCTGAAACCAGATACTGGGTTCAGCTATCCTATGCGTTCTGATCAATGGTATATTTAGAGCCTTGAAAAAGAGGAGAGACCAAAATTTGAAAATTATTCGCTACCAAAGTATGCCGTTATGAATTTCGCAACAAAAATAAATCTGTAAATCTTTATTGAGTATCAAAACAAAACATTCCAGAATTGCACTGCGGGCGCGAAAATGTTTTAGAAAAATAGACTTTAGGTGATTGAATTCGGATAATAAGGGTAATAGTAATAAGAATTTTTTTAGATTTTCGACGTTTTGAGGCGCTTGAAGGATATTCTGCAATTTTTTGGTCGACAACGAGGGGTTATGGCATCACGCCCCCTTTTAATACGCTAGTGCATGATTTTGATCAATTTTTTTAAGTTGCCGTTGTTGTAAATAACGTTGACATTGTTATTTTGTGATTGTATTTATGTACCTATGCCCGCTGCTGACAAGTGCTTTTCTTGTTAATAATAAGACAGTTTTAGGTTCAAGGCTTCAAATCGAATCAATTGAATATTAATAATATAAATTGCAAAAATATTTTTTAATCGTATCTTTAGAATATTTACTTGTGTGGAGAAAACATCGCAATATAATTGAATGATAATATGACTATCATTGTTTTTATTTCAGGTAACTTTCCTTCATTCCAATGAAGAGGAAAGCTTGGAAAGATCTTTCAATGAAGAGGAATTTATGGGAATACCACAAAAGGAGATACTTCGTGATGCTCCAGTTATATTTGATCAAGACTTGGAGAAAATGGCAAAACAAGGATTGTTAGAATATTTGAACACACTTTTGAAATCAGTAAAATCCGGGAAAACAACTCTGTCATATGTTGTGTACGAAATAAAAATTGCTGGTCGGAATTCTATCGTCCAAAATGAATCGTGGAAACCTATTATAAAGAAACAGAATATAGTCTCGGTAAGACAAAAGTCAGGGAGTCTCCTTTCTGGTAGTCTATGTCACTTGGCGTGATCACGACAAAAGGATAGGAATATTACAATATACTAAAATTAAACATTTTAAAAACCCAACTATATTCCAAATTGACAGCATAATCAGAAATATTAATTTTGTCAAGCAGAGGCCACTTATGAATCGCGTCTCATCTCATGCTTGACAAAAGATGCTTTGACTTAATTTCTTCGATCGGGATTCTGATTGGGCGGGTTGAAATTATTCTGTGCGAACCAGGATAACAAGTACGCAAGATGGTGTAAAATAATACTATGTAGGCATACATGAGACGAAATCAAGTTCATTTGTTTCTGTGACACCATAACCTCAAAATGAACGAAACTGAATACGCCGTGATGGTATAGATCTATAGATATATAAATAGGACCCAGGTTGTCCATTTTGTGTTTGGTTCAAACGGCATTTAAAATTCACAATAGCCTATAAATTGAAAAATGTTTCAACAATCCAAATGAACGAAATATTTGTATTTGATCATATTTATAACATTTTTAAGCAAATTTAGGATTATGTCAAGTTTTATAAGGTAAATTCATGATTTCACTGCAAAATAAATCAACCTAAAGAATAATCGAAAAACGAAATTGCCATTTTTAATAATTCTATAACACCTGTCTCCTGTGATTGTTCTGCAGCACATCTATTTTGTGACCATGAGTCTTTATAATTTCAGGAGCACACGGCGGAAGAAGAATTTATTTCAGAAGAAGAAGATTTCGACGTCGAAGCACTGGTGCAAAAAAGAAATCAAATTTTAAAGCAAATACGAACTGAAAACAAGTTCATAGTTGCGAGTGTAAGTTATGTTGAAGAGTTGGAAAAAATGGAACACATTACAAAAAGCGAGGAAAAGGTAATCAGGCAGCTAAACGACCTCTTGAACGAAGCGTTTGAAATAGCGCTTGAAATTGAAGATGAACGTCGAGCACTCGAGTTGGAAGCAGAACTTGAAGCGGAAGGTGGGAGTTTTGACTCAGTTCGACTTCCTACTGACGTAAATAAAATGAGTGTGGGTGCGGAGGAAGCAACACTTGAACCGGGTTGTAATGTTACAAGTTGGGCGAACAATTTTTCAAACATGAAATCTCAAATAGACGAAAAATATGTTACATTAGAGGAAATATTAGATTTTATTCCGAATAATAAAAGAAAAAACAGATGAGGAAATGATCCAGAGTTCAAATGGCACCCGCGGTTCTCATCAGGCTAAATTCCTTGAACGAGCTGTTGTTGAATTAAATTAAGGATGTTTGAGAGGGTTAAAGCTGCCCAAAAATGAGAGATTTCCTCGAACAAGGTTCTGCACTATTCTCAATCACAAAAAACCTAGCATTGTATTCAAACTGCAAATGTTCGAAGAGCCTCGTCAAATGGAGAATGCTAAGCAATGCATCGAACTGTCCGTAACATTGATTTCGCTCGTCATAACGACCTGGCGTGCAATAATATTGGTTAACAGAACCATCGATTGGATAAGTTTATGCAGCATACATGGAACTCATTTACGGCGATAAAAACTGAACTTCATTTGGGTTTCATTGCATACCCAAGAGACAATAAATGTCGTCTTTAGTTTACATGATACAGGTCAAAATCCATAGCAATTTGTTTTGAAAACATCTCCATGTAAGAAACGTGAACACCATTTTTGCTAATATGCCTGTTTAGGAGTTTCCAATGTCGTCGTTACTCAAAATGTGGATCGTTAAATAAAAATATTTATATATTAATTCTCATACATTGGAATATAGACTTGGCAGTGACAAGGTACTAGGCACACAGAAAGTGTGACCCTGCTTAATGTTTCAACTACACTACTTTCAAGTTAGTGAAGAAAACGTTAAATTGAATGTTCTATACCAGGGGTGGCCAGACCTGCTTCATGCTCGAGTCGCATATAACAAAATCCAGTTTTAAACGAGTCACAACACAAACACAATAAGATATACGAATTTATTCATTCACAACGAAGGGTAGCTATTAATTAATATCAGTGCTATGTGGTATACTGTGAGTCTCCACCTGGGCTGCAAGATGTTTGAAATTAGGTTGGTATGATGTTAAAGCAGTTCGGAGCAGTTTCTTCAAGTGTTGGTTCGTCAAAACTGAACGGTATTTTGACTTTTAGCGGGAAAATACATGTCTAATTCATCAAGGCTAATTCATCAAAGAGCCGCAGGCAAAGTCTCAAATAGCCACATGCGGCTCGAGAGCCACAGTTTGGCCACCCCTGTTCTATACCAATGAAAAGGCGCGAAGGAGATTTCTGAGCCAATTCACACATAAGAAGTGAGGGCATGAAAATTCAGAACTATCATATTAGATATTTATTTCCAAAATCCATACGACGACTACAAAAAGTACACACAGATATAAATATAGAAAATCTGAGAATGACGAAACCTAAAACGAAGGATTAAGGACATTTATAGAGATCACGGGTCCTACGAGAATTTTCCATTTTCCGGCTTTTCACGAACAAATTTCATATGAATATGTTTTTCAGCTAAAATTCTGCCGTTTTTTCAAAATGACTCTAAAATTTTTTGCGCGCATTTTAGTCTTCGTCAGTATAAAACTGCCAATTTAATTTTTCGTCAGCGAGTCGGACCCCCAATGTCCCAGATCTTCGCTGTTTACAATAGTATGTAAGCTTCTCAGACTATTTTTTATGGACTGGGTCTGTAAAAAGAAAATCTCACCCCAAAACCATTCAAAATCACGGTGTAAAATACTACAGTTGACCTACAAAGCCAAGACAATCCATCACGGGCATACATAGTCACATGCATTCAAAGAGGTATAACATTAAACAGATATCATTATATTTTGAGTTGTATTGCCTGTGTAGACGAATAGGGAATTGAAGAAAGTCCATCTGTGCATATTGGTCCTCATCTGTTTGTCTATGCATGGCGTGAGAAAAGACAGAGATACGAATCACTATATTTCAAACCTTTTCCCTGAGCGCAGGTGCGTCGAATTTGGATTTTTATCGTTTTTCGATTTCAAAGTGTTGAATTACTAGAAAAAAGTTGAAAAATTTGCGTCATCAAAGTGCACTTTTTCTGACAAACGCAGGAGGAGAAAAGGCAAAATCTTTAAATAGTTTTCGGAGCATGTAGGTAAGATGAAAAATTGTTGATATTGATACATCGTCCCGATACATTAAGAAAAATTCAATTATTATCATCAAAATGACGTCAAATCGCACTATAGTGGATCCTTATAGTGTTATACAACCTTCTTGTTGAAATCATTTTTTTATTTTACCCTTGAAATTGAGTTTTATGTAAAAAAAAAAAATGCGCGTTGTTGGAGCGTGGATGATTATGCATAAGATGGTTTGATTTGAATAAGATAAAAAAATATGTGAAATTGCACTTCGTGGAATTACACCCAGAGTTAGAAATTTTACCTTGTCAAGCGTTATACATCAGTGACTTAAACACAGCGAAACAAGAACCGTAAACCATTTGTAAATATGATTCTTCTTAAAAGTGAACATTTTTGCGCCCTCACGGCGTGCAGTCATATGCGATTTCATTTTTAGGAAAATTTTCCCACAAACTTACGTGATAGTCGTTCAATTCATGATTAAGAACCGCTATCATTGTAGTGACGTCATCAACTTGCGACGTCACAAGAAATTTCAAATTAGCTCAATTAGTAACTAGGTGCGATACGCTTCGAGCTCACAACTCGGTCGTATGACGTAGATTCGAATCCTGTGAGCGATGATTATATGCGGGGAGTTTACTCAAAGCCGAATTCGATCAAGCTTATGAATCCGAAATTTGCTTTGCCGGCGCACAATGGATTACGTAAGCGCTGCTCACGACTTTCTCCACCAACCACGTCCATTCACAGAGAAAATGAATGAAAACGTATAGGCCATAACCATCACTCTTGTTCGGAACAGGTGTATTTTCCTTTTATGGGTACCCGGTTAGCTCAATCGGTAAAATCGTCATGACGCGATTTCGAATCCCGTGGGGGATGAGATTGTATGCGAGTCTGCTGGACGCCTCACCGGTGTACGGTGATTCACAGTGGATTACGTAAGCCGGAACTGGTATCTGCACGAGAGGTCGCGGTTCGCCATATGTTTAGGTTGAATTCTCGCCTTTCCACTCCCGCAGGATAGAAATGAAATCCGATCCTATCCTAAATCTATTATTGAACATTGGGTGAATTATCTTTGGAAGGTATGATGAAAAACATGGAATTACAACTATAAACTGAAATGACAATTTCTTGTGAATCAACTTATTACATCAACATGGTCTGTGTTCACATCGTATTCTGACATGAAGGTGATTCATATTATATTCAATATTTTTATATGTGATATATGTGCAATTATTTTTTTGTTATACTATGAAATGTACCGCGTTTCGTTTCGCTTGAATACTGCAAAAAAATGAAAAAAAATTGAAACTTCATTGCTATCTATATAAAACTATTCAAATAAAGAAATTGAAAAAAAACGACACTAAAAATCAATTTTTATTACACATCCTGATTGGCACTACATTCAAATTTGGCAAAAAAAGATGATTATATGCGAGAGGCCTGCTGGACGCCTCGCCGGCTGGTCCATACAAGCGATGCTCCCGGCTTTGGCAAACAACTGTCTGCTTAAAGAAAGATAAAAAAAAATGTTAAAAAACTTTGGGGGAACTGCTATGAATGGGATCGCAGGATGAAAATGGCTGTTGGGTGTTACTATTTCGATGATGGATGTCACTTCTATATTTTTTCATTTATTGTTTACGTTTGTGCTGCAATGAACGACGAATAAACGAATCTGAAATAAAATTCTAGCACAGTGACTCGTGTACCTACGTCATAATCTGCACGTAAGCCATAAATCTTGGAGGGCAAAAAGCGTATTTTCCCAATGGTGAAGTATAGGCGTAACTGTTTTCGATCGAAGTTCGATTTGCGACATTTCGGGAGATTTCAGTGAATGCAAGTTATGGTTTTGGGAACAAGAAATATATTTATTGATCGCGCTGAGTCGGTAATCGGATTGCCTGAGTTGATCATAATTGTCGACTGTTGCTGTGTAGCTAATGCAAAGGTCATAATACACGTGAAGTTAGTCTGGGTAACAAAACAAAAACGTCAATACACGTTCGCATTGCTTTGAGTTAGTTGTATTCAAGTGACTACGAAGAAACGTACGCAAAGATCACACCCGTTAGCTTGCATAGCAAACCGTAACGTGGACAAAAGTATTGCGCTAGCTTGAATCGCAAGGTTAAAACGAAACAAGCCTAGAAAAAATTGCAACCTACACAAGCGCGTATTGCACCCATAAATGCTTTACACAAAGGCTTAATGTGTGGAATATATAAAATTTTATTTTTTTTAATATTGGGTATTTTTTGGTTTCGAATAAAATCCAATGCCAATCCGGATTTTTTTTTATTTATTATTTTGATGATGCCAAATCTTTATGTCCAAATTTAGGTTGATTGACCCGATAATCAAGGCTGGTAGTACGGTACGGTACGAAATTCGGTACGGTACGATTGGATTTTCCGGTACGATTCATTTTTCGTACTTGGTACGGTACGGTACGAAGTTCGATATTTATTTCGTACCGTACCGTACTCTTTTTCGTACCTCCGCATTACACTTTATTCTTCTCAAATGAATTTAAAAAAAAAAATCATTCGACATCTATGCCGTTTCATAACGGGGTGCTGATAATATAAATTCTGTCTATCAAAGAATTTTTTTAAACTAAAGGGCAATTGTAAAATGATTTGAAGCGGCGCAGGTAGGGCAATAAAAAATGCAACTGGATAACTTGAGCTGATTAAATGAACTATGTCGTTTATCAGTTCTACTGTATAGTGGCGTGATTGCGTGGAAATACATATAAGCCTCTGATTTAGGAAGTCACAATCTGACCCCATTTTCATAACGAAAGTTGTGATATCTAAATTAAAATGAACAAGATAAGCAACATTCATAATAATAAAAAACACGGTGTAGTTTCTGAATATATCGTTAGCATCGTCGACGTGCATTTACCTGTTTTTATTTCAATTTCACAATGGCACAATTGACGGAGGGCACATTTTTTTCCAATATGCAAGCATAGGCTTTTAAATTAAAAAAAAAGATTAGCGTGCCGGACGCGCATGAATTTTTTCGAGAACGAAACAAAAATACATATTTTAAGAGCGAAGCGACGGAAACGCGCGACAATTTTTCGAAAATTAAATTAAAACCTCTCACCCCAATGCCACTAAGCTAACCAGTAACCACCACTATTACGTTTTGTTTGCCCTCTGACACGTAGAAGTATATTATCAGAGCAGAAACTTCAGGATGTAATGATATATTTAGACTGTTTTGAGTTGAATGTTATCTGATGCCTATCTCAATCAGAGATTATATTTTGTAAAAAAACAGCAAGTCACAATATAGAGAACGAGGCATGTCGGAAATACGTCCGACTGGTATGAAAAAATAAATAGCATTGTTCAGTAATGTGAAGAGAACTTAAATTGCGCCAGAAATACCAGATGCAAAAATGCACAAAGAGATGGTTCTTATATCCATGCTTTCAAATAAGACTGTACGAAACCCGCGTATGGTGCACAACGGACATTCTTTCGTCGTGAGAGAATTATTGCTTCATGCCAGATTTTTTCGCGAAGACAGTGCTCATCTCACCACTATTTATCAACTCCGGTCTACCATTCTCATATTAGGCACATTCTATATATAAATAGGAACAATGATATTTGAGGGAGGCATAAGCATATGTCCCCCCACCAGTTACGCCTATGTTTTACTGTCACGGATTTTAAACCAGATAGCTTAAAACTGCATCACTTTGATCCAAAATGTTTCTTGCGGTGGCCAGATTTTACAATTAGGGCTGTTTTGGACATTGATAGTTGGTACGGTACGAAATTTCTTCCCAACGAATCGTACCTGTTTTCGTACTGGTACGAAATTTAGTACGATAAATGAAAAATATTAATTGAACTTAATTTTGTACTGGTACGAAGCTCGGTACGATGTACGAAAAAATAATATCGTACGGTATGGAAAATTTTCGAAAGATACGGTACGAAGTTCGGTACGAAATATTTTGCTGGTTC
This sequence comes from Styela plicata, assembly GCA_963675895.2. Taxonomy (NCBI): domain Eukaryota; kingdom Metazoa; phylum Chordata; class Ascidiacea; order Stolidobranchia; family Styelidae; genus Styela; species Styela plicata. The sequence goes on along the minus strand of OZ023151.1, from coordinate 7,572,189 downwards.
GAAGTACGATAAAAATTTCGTACCGTACCGTACTTCCACCCTTGCCGACAATACAAGCCCAAATTTATTACCATTACATAAACGTCTCTGCACACAGGATGGTCGCGTCAAATTTACGTGCGACATCGTGACGCACGACCCTTTGGCAACGTAGTGACGTGACGCCCTGTACACATGAAACGTTAAAAGTCGCTCTTGTTTTTTGACTCCGTTTAACCAACGGTAGTATTTAACAAAATCTTTGGTTGTCAATGCATCATAAATGCAAATTTAGTAAAACATACGCAAAAGTTTGAATACAGTCTAAATACATTCTTCAGGAACATATGCTTTCCATTTTTATAGAACCCTTTCATTGATAATTTTATGTTTGTTGATATCATCCAAAATTTTTGCACTGACGGCTCGTCATCTACTTTAATAAGCACAACAGAGTTACCTTGTTCTTGGTTTTTATTTCTACAAATTTTATCATATTCATTATTAACATGACTCCAGTAAACGAATTTAATTAATCATGACAGCCTGCTGTCCTGTATTACTTTTTATGGTTACACAATTGTGGGCAGCGGTGGCGTGATGAAAGCGACGATAGCTGCCCAACGTAATACAAAATGAATGTCGCGGGTTCAAACCCCGGCAAAGTATGATCAAGGTCGATGAACGAAAAAAAGCCTTCAACGAGCAATACACGTGGGGTGCCCCTGGGCTAGGCACTGTAACGCACAGCCTTGGGACGATGCTTACCGGTTCCTCATTGGTTCCACACGGGATGGAATGGCGAAACGCAAGATAAATCTCGTAGCAAGATATAAATGTAAACATTGTTAATTGCATACTGTGAAATAAAGTTCATTTCATTTCACACTAGATACCGGTCAGCCAGTTGTTTCTCTTACTCACAAGTCGATAGAATTTTTCCAGTGTAACACCAAGGTCAAGCAAACTTCCATTAGAAACGGACACCATGTCCAAACTGTTATTTCCGAGCTTCAAATCACAAATTGCATACTGTGAAATAAAGTTCATTTCATTTCACACTAGTTACCGGTCAGCCAGTTGACCCATACACGTTGGGTGCCCCTGGGCTAGGCACTGTAACGCACAGCCTTGGGACGATGCTTACCGGTTCCTCATTGGTTCCACACGGGATGGAATGGCGAAACGCAAGATAAATCTCGTAGCAAGATATAAATGTAAACATTGTTAATTGCATACTGTGAAATAAAGTTCATTTCATTTCACACTAGATACCGGTCAGCCAGTTGTTTCTCTTACTCACAAGTCGATAGAATTTTTCCAGTGTAACACCAAGGTCAAGCAAACTTCCATTAGAAACGGACACCATGTCCAAACTGTTATTTCTGAGCTTTAAATCACAAATTGCATACTGTGAAATAAAGTTCATTTCATTTCACACTAGATACCGGTCAGCCAGTTGTTTCTCTTACTCACAGGTCCATAGAATTTTTCCAGTGTGACACCAAGGTCAAGCAAACTTCCATTAGAAACGGACACCATGTCCAAACTGTTATTTCCGAGCTCTAAATCACAAATTTCACTGATTTTCGAGGAGCGCCGCTAATGCGTCATCCGATAAAGTTGAAACATTTTCAACTTGCGCATCATGACTCAAGAGCACGAGAAATCAGCGTGTTTTTCGTCGACGCGTTCGAGGTGAATGGTAATGTTTGATGCAAGGATAGACGCACGTCGTGTTTTGGCGCGTCCTGTGCGCAGCAGCTTCGATTGGAATTGGTACAAATAATACATGGTAATGATATGTTGGTTAATTGGTATTTATGATATGTGTAATATATGTACTTATATGTAAACTTTATTGCTTGCTATCAATTATTCTATATTATGCACTGTTATCATGGTATATTACATATATGTATGTGTGATGTATCATGTTACATATAATAATAAATATATATATTTGGACTATAACTGGGATTTGGGATAAATAACTATGCAAAACTTTCTCTTCTATAACTCATTTCGGTTAAAAAAAAAAAAAAAAGCTTCGATTGGAATAATATCATGAATAAGTATCACATGCATTAGCAATCATATCTACCTACTTAAATCGGAAAAAACTTCGCTAATGAACACTGGAAGCTCGCCGTTGAAGCAGCAGTGTGCTAGCACAGCCATTTTGCCTTTTCCAGTCGGGTTTCCAGATTTTGGAAAATAGGACATTATGACGTCAGTGGGTGCCAACTGCAGTGCTTGCTGCTCTTGGGTTTCCTTTAGCGCCCTTGCGTGGCTAATTTACTTGACGTCATTCAAGTCTTTGTTTGTCTGTTCTTCCATTGAGCGTTTTTGCAGTTTACGAGCCTAGCGTTGGCGAGTAAAGTAAAAGGTGTTGCTGGTTAGCTAAATATATGAAAGCATGGAATGCGGAGAAGGGCCTCAACTATCAATTATATATCATTGTATTCTATCGTATATAAAAATAAAAGTTCGCTGTTATTCGCTGTTTCATAAGTCTTGTTATATAAGCTATAAGATAATAATATAGGCTAATAGAAACAATCAAACTTGAAGAAGTACCCTTAACCAGTGAACTGGTAAAAGGGTATGTACGTTAAAAATGGCGACCTACGCCGCAAGAACTGGCACAAACAACATTGATCAAGATGAAGCAGAAAGAAGGAGTATAGATAGGAAAAGGTGCTTGTATTTGAAGTTCGGCATATCCCCAGCTAGAGAACATCTTTGGGACTTTCTTGAAAGTGTGGGATGTGCTTTGAGTAATGTGGAAGGAATGTTACAACTAGCCAGAGGTGGAGTTGATATCACATTTAAGACGAGACAACAAGCAGTAGAGATAGATCGTGTTTTATGGCAAAAGAAAAAGGAAGGAGCGGAAGATCTACCCATGCATCGACTATATGTAGCAGATAAAGTTGCAGTGTTCGCACATTGGATTCCCACTCCAATGCAAGATAAACACATTGAAGAAGAGATACAGAAAATCAGTGGCCCAGTTCATGACATTGTACATTTAAAAGATCGTAGAGGGATCAAAAATGGCATCCGTCGATTCTTCATGAAAAAACAAGACCTCAAACAAAAGCCAATCAAGAGCTACATAAAAAATCAAAGGATACACAATTTTCATAAAATATTGGGATCAAAGGCCAACGTGCAGAATATGTGGAGAAGAGAATCACATGATGCAGCAATGTCCAAGATTTGTACCCAAAAACACAAGATATAAAAACGAAAATGAAAATAAAAATGAAGAAAACTTAGCAAATACAGAACAGGAAAGAGAACAGAGAAAGCCAACTGAAACATCCGAACCAACCGATAAAACAAAAAATGAAGAAACTGAAAAAACTAGCAGTGCAATCGATTATGTTAATCCTCTCATGATGAAAGACTTAACAAACTCCGCAAAAGAAAACCCACAAAAAGTAACATGGCGTACGGTAGTAAAAAATGTCCCAGATAATAAACCAATAACATTACCCAACATGATATATGGAGATTACCTGACTGCGCTATCTGATATAAGTGACGACTCCGAAAAGAAAGAAAGTGAGGATATAACAGAGAATGCAACAAAAACTTCTGATTCAGAAAATTTCGAACCTTTTAAAATCATAGAAACAAAAAAAAAGAAAAGAAAAATCACCAACAAAGACCAAACATCAACATCACAAAAACAGACTGAAGAAGTAGTTTTGGAAACGAGGGAAAGTCTGATGGAACACTGATTCAAAGGAAAAAAAAAAAAAAAAAAAAAAAAGAAGTTAAAAGTATATTCCACACAATGGTAATTTATTTGACCATACTAACACTTAATGTTAATGGAATAAGAGATCATAGTAAACGGAAGAATCTCTTCCACCTACTTTCACACCAGAATGCTGATGTTGTATTCTTACAAGAGACTCACAGCACACCAGACACTGAACTAAAATGGAGCAAAGAATGGGCTTGTGGGCCAAGTATCTGGAACTCGGCTACATCCAATTCTTGTGGAGTAGCAATTCTATTAGGTTCAAAATTGAAACATTTTTCATTTAATAATGTTAAATATGATAGAGAGGGTAGAGTTATTTCAACTGATATTAATATATTCAGTGAATATTTCCATATTGTAAATATTTATGCACCATGTAGAACTAGTTCGGCATCACAAAATCAGCAAGATATTTTATATGGTAACTTAAGTGGGTATTTATACTCTAACTATGTGACAATTTTTGGGGGGGATACTAACTGTGTCCATGATGTAAAACAAGATAGAGACCCAAGCGCAACTAAGCGCCCCAGAAAAGAGTATGTATCAGAAGCTTTAAATGATCTAATTGAATGTTTTGACCTAACTGATTCTGTTGAATATAATCCGCACCAAAATTCAATGTATACATGGAGAAATAATTTCACTCAAGCACGCCTAGATAGAATTTATCATAGTAGCAGCAGTTGCAGTAAGAATACAAAAAGTGTACCCAATGCATTTTCTGATCATGACATGCTTTTTGCGGATATTGAACTCAATACAGAAATTTTTGAAAGAGGCAAGGGTTATTGGAAAAATAATTCACATATGTATAAAAATGAGGATTTTCAAAAAGACTTACTACATAAATGGACGAATTGGAGAACATTGAAATGTATGTTTGAATCAAAGGCAGAATGGTGGCTAGAGATGAAAACAAGACTCAAAGATTTAAACATTGAACACTCCATAAAGGAAGCAACAAAATGTAGAAGAGAAGAAATAGCAATTCAGAAAGAGTTGGGAGATTTGAAAATACAACTTGATCAAGGAAAACATGTACTATCTAAGTTCAAACAAGTAAAAAACAAAATGATAACAATGCAAAAAGAACGGGACAAAAAACTTATAATACAATATAAAGCAAATGCTCTAGACTATAATGAGACGTGTAGCAAATGGTTCTTCAAAAAATTGAAAGCTAAACATAAAGATAATAGAATACATAAACTGAAAGATGGAAATACGACGGAAACTTCAAACCTTGGTGAAATGATGAACATTGCAAGCAATTTCTACGAACAATTATACAAAAAGAAAGAAGTAAACGAATATGATCAGAGCCAATTTCTAGATAAAATATCACAGCAGCACACAATTTCAGAAGATGACGCAGATATGCTTCAGGAAAACATGCAAACAGAAGAAATATATAACACAGTGAAAAATCTGAAAGATAGTAAAAGTCCTGGGCCAGATGGTATAACTGCAGAATTATACAAGACATGTTGGGAGATTATCGGTAAAGATTTTTCTGAAGTAGTTGAAGAGATTTATGAAAGAAATGAAATGCCTAAAGATATGAAGCTGGGATACATAACACTGATATACAAAAAAGGCGATGACAAAGAAATTAGTAACTATAGACCGATAACTCTACTCAATACTGACTATAAAATCATCACAAAAATTATTGCAAGTAGACTAAAATCAGTTCTATCATCCTTAATCAGTATACAACAGACAGCAGTACCAGGAAGGAAAATTAGTAATTCACTAAACATGATCAGAGATTTGTGTGCGAAACAAGCCAACCAACCAGGTGAATGCTCTATAGTATCACTTGATTTTGAAAAAGCCTTCGACTCTGTTGATCTACAATATTTGTTTAAAACCATGGGAAAATTTGGATTCAAGGAGAAATTTATTACATTTTTACGTTCCCTATATGACGATATGGAAACAAGAATAGTCATGAATGGCTATTTGAGCAATAAAGTTTCAATAAAAAGAGGAGTACGTCAGGGAGACCCTATGAGTCTATTTTTATTTATCATTGCAATAGAGCCGTTGATAATAAGTATTAACAATGAACAAAAGATAAAAGGAATTATTAAGCCAGACAACAAAATGATTAAAGGACTAAGCCATGCAGATGATATTACCTTGACACTAGAAGAAGAATCATCGATACATTACGCATTAGAGATGATTGACAAATTCGAAAATGCAACAAGCTTGAAGCTAAATAAAGCTAAAACTAAAATAATGCAACTTGGAATTTGGCAAAAGGTGATGAATGTCCCACAGATACAAGAAGTTGACACAATATCAATACTAAATGTTGTATTTGACAATACAGACACAAGTGAACTAAATTGGCAAAAATGTCTTGATAAAGCAAAAAAAGTGATAGAAAATCTACAACAGACTAATGTAACACTTGAAGGAAAATGTGTATTAGTTAAAATGAAAGTGTTACCCCTGTTCTTATATTTGTCACAAGTCTTTCCCATGCCAAAGAAAATAGCTAAAGAGCTGAATTTAATAATAGAAAAATTTGTATTCGATGGTAAAAGAAGATTGAAAATTGAAACGCTCTGTAAAGCGAAAGACTGTGGTGGATATGACATCATCAATATTCCTCTTTTCACAATGTGTTTATATGTCATGAGAATTCAGCAATATCTATACATGAGAGAAAACACAGCAAATAGTGTTTTTTTAGAATTTATGGAATACAATATTGGATATCAACTATCAAATTTCTTCTGTATAAACCCTAATAATAATATAACCCATAGCTTTTATACACAGTTCTTTTATAAATCGATAATCAATTTTATTAAAACCCATAAATTGACAAATGTGGATATCAAAAATGGAAATCATCGTACTATATATAAGAAGATAGTTAATGAACTAAACAGTGAACAATTGATCCCATTATATCCAGTAGATTTGTCCAATACGTGTATTCACATTCATAACAGAATATTACCTAATAATGTAAAAAGTTTTAATTATCGTTTGATGTGGGATGAATTTTACCTCTTAAAAACAAAACCAGGAATAAGATGGATTGCTGGAAACGAAACTTGTGTACTTTGTAACAAGGAGCCTGAATATGCCTTTCACTTATTTTGGAAATGTAGTTTTGTGCAATATATCTATGATTTTTTATATATATTAAAATACTGAATATTAATCAATGCCAGTTTAAAAAACAGACTATAGAACATGTGTTATGTTAGATTTAAGTGGACCAGAATACTCAAAATTGAATAATGTTGAAACAAATGCTATTATTTTATTAATTTCTATTGCAAGATATAAAATATGGACAGAACGAAATCAAGCTATTTTCCAAAAAAAGACTCCATCAATACCAGGAGTTAAATCTCAAATCATTTCCTTCATAGAAGGAAGAAAAAATATTGAAAACATGAGGAATAATTCCAAGTTTATTAAAGAACTGAATCTTCTGTATCAATGTATAAAGTAATTGTTTTATTTCATAATGACTAATTTTTTTTTTTTTTTTTTCCTTTTTTTCCCTTTTTTTATATACTTACCTGTAAAATGAAAAAATATTTAATATGATTCACTACGACAAAATGGAATAAATTTGGATGCTGATGTGATGCTCGAAAACTGATGTTGGATGGTGAAATACTTGTATACATGGTGATATTGAACAAATATATATGATTTGATATGTTTCACACTCTTTGGAGTGTTTTTATAAAAAAAAAAATAAAAGTTATCAATATTATTTTTGTGAATTTTGAGATAACTTACCTTGCAGCTTGTACCCGTATTCTGTATTTAACAGTAATCCAGAATCTGTAATAGGCCTACTTATACTTACTGACTTAATGGTAGAAAATGGCTAGCAGGCTAGTTTCTGACTTCACTAACGGTAGTATAGTGCATTGTTCACTCTGATTTTTAGCAAAATTAGCCTATGATAATAAGGAAATCTATCAAGATTTGAGAAACCACTGATATCATTGTTATAGAATTTGGGGTCTAGTGAAGTTTAGTACCATATTCCCGAATGTCATAAAAATAAAAACTGGCAGAATGTTCTCATCCCTACTATGGGTTGCCAATGCTGCAAGCATCTGGCATTGTCTCCCATGTTAGGATGAGTCGCTTGCAACATAGGAAATTCTTATGATAATCGAATATATGGTACCAGACTTCATGAGACCCAGAATTTGTACAGTACGGTACCGGTAATGTTAAACGATTTTGAAATATTAAACAGTTTCTAATTTAAGCCTGCAGAAAATTTCACAGGAAATCAAATTTCATTTGTACAAGTTTCTTATTCAACCCTGCAGGAAATATTGTTGTCACATCTGGAACAATTCTGCAGTCGCAGTTATGCTGTATGGATATGCTTGATTGTATTCAGCGCAGTGTGATCAATATGATTGGTTCCTAACTTGCTTCAGGTCTTCAAAGCTTGTCTAATCATCACAAAGTTGCCTCACTTTGTTAAATCTAGAAAGTTCAAAGTAGCTTTCTGCTTGAGTTTCTCAAAAAAAATCTTCAGTCGACAGACGCGTTTTACTGCCATTTCGCATCAATTCAAGGCGGAAATTCCACACTGTCACAAACAGTTTTACAGTTTATGCCAGAAGCTTTTTTACTCAAACTTCTAAACCTTGGAATAAAGTGCCTCCACATTGCTTCCCTGGTTGTGTTGACCTAAATGACCTCGTATCAATAAATATCTTTTCTGTTTTAGACATTCTTTAATCTTCTTTCACTGTTCATTTCTGCATTTATGTAGCTGTCCGCCATTGGGTGGTGTCAGGCTTGCCAACGAGAAAAGGAAATTAACAGTTTTGTACTAACTAAAATGCATAAGAAAATTCTGCAAAGCTTTTCTCATCATCACAAAGTTCCCCCGCTTTGTTTATTCTACAGATATTGTAGAAATGCACGAGAAATTCTGCAAAGCTTGACTCATCATCACAAAGTTGCCTCGCTTTGTTTATTCTACAGATATTATCATGGACTTTGTTCAAAGAACGAATTAACTGTCAACTGATTAACGCGATATAGTTTTTTATAAAACTCAATTTCAAGTCACTGACATTTACCATTATACTGGGATAGATTCAAGAGTCTTTCTCCACATATTTCCTCAGACAAGCGTTTTTAATAATGTTTTGGATGAAGTGTTTACAAACAGCACAGTTTCTTTTTTTCATGTTTAGTGGTATATGTATTTTTGCTCTTAGGTCATTCAATTGTTGAAAATGCTTGTCTGAAGCAACCTTGGTCAGACGGAACAATACAGAAAGAAATTTGTATATGTTTGTAGAAGACTCTTAAATATTTTGTTTAGTACAGGGTACACCACAAGCACTACTCATTACTGCCGTGCGAGAATATCAGTATCGTTATGTTCAAGAATACCAGTTGAGGACCTATGCCATAATTTGGTTCTCAATATGCTATCTTGTTCATTGACGTTTTGCACATGTTCAGAAGCACCCGTGCACTGCTCTTGAAACTTGCACCCAAAATTCTGTTATTGAAATTTTTGATGTATGGTATTAAAAATTATCACTGCCGTTGCCTGAGATCACTTTCTGTTGTTTATATATCAACTGATCATACTTCAAAATCTTATTGTGGCTAATATATTGAGTATAGTATGGTATGAAATAAGTGGCATTGGTCGCATTTGTATGTCATAGATTTATGTCACTGTGCATAGCGCAACTACTTGTTTGCCAAGAAATATAACTCTTTCGTGTCGTTGGGAAATCATGTCATGATCAATCTAGCCTACTAACTTCAGTTCAGAAATTGAATTTGTTTCAACAGAATCTTCATATTTATCATCAGTTGGATATTGATCTAGCTTCAAATTGAGTGCCCAATTTCAACCCTCTTTCAATGCTTGATTGTGATTGTCCTTTGATTACTATTCTTTTGTTAAATCTTTGGATGGATATGGCTCATGGCACAAAAAGAAGCACTGGTACTACTTTTTGGATGGCTGTGTATGGTGTGGGCTATGTGATTTAACAGGTGACACAACAATGTCCCTACACTCAAAATTGTGTCTGGAGACTGCTGACTATGTTTCAACAAAATTCTTTTGGGGTTGAAGTTCAAATCAACTAAAACATGTGATTTTTGTATGCTTGGGGGAGAGATGAAATTATGGGTCAGGTCGAAAAAATTTTTGATTAAATTCGATCATTATTAAATCCATCAGTTTTGGGGTATTATTATAATAAGGTCATGATATTACTCAATTTTTTATATTATTTTATGTTTACATATTGTAATGTAAGGTTTGGCATATTCCAATCCATTTACTGCCTCAGGCGTTTGAAGGAAGTTTTTATCAAATGCTGCACCATAAAGTTTGATTTCTCTAAATTCTAAGATCACCATTTATATGTAATAATTCCAAACAAAATCAAATAATATTCTTTTGTTCACTTATCACAGCTGTTTTATCATTTTTGGTAGGTTATTAATTCACTGTTTTTCGTTGGAACAGTTCATATTATAAACATTGGGAACACTGCTGATGACTAAGATACCAAATTTGTAATTGCCTATTTTTGGTATCCCATTCTATGCTTATCGCATCATGATCAAGCATTATAGATGAACCTGTGTATAGATTTATATTAGTCAGCTTATTTTTATCCAAGTTTTAATCCATCCTAGTATCAACTTTATTCACACTATATCTAGTTGAACATATTATTTTATTCTTTTTTTATAATATAGTGGAGAAGTATAGATCCATAAATTTTGTGATGTGTATGACGTGTACAGCAAATGCATATCAGACTGGAAGTGTAAATTGCCTGAGGATTTATTATATACATAATAATTCAAGTCGAAGTTTGGTTATCGATGTCTTTAATTTTCCAGTATGGTATATGTTATATTTGATAAACTTGTGTGACCAGATATAATGAAGTTTATATTTCCAAATCTCATCAAAATTAAAACTGGCAGAATATTCACATCTTAAACAGAGGATGGATATGGCCTTTATTCCTAAGTTAGGATGAGTCGCTTTCAACATGGGAAATTTTTATGATAATCGCATAAGTAAAATACTAAATATTATGGTGCGTTGATGACCCCAATCGGAAAAATTTTGTTAAAAATGTTTTGTTATGTATATGTCAGGGTAACCTGAAAAATTTCATTGAAAAATGTTGTGTAGATAAGACACCGTCTTATCATGGAACATGCTTGAGAGCATGAGATTTTCTTATCGAGATATTTCTCACCCATCAAAGGACCTAGCCATACATAGACTTCTTTCCGAAATTTATAGGTACCGGTATCTCTGCTTATTGTATTGTAATCAAGTTTGTGTTATATTTTATACACAGGTCAAATAATATATGTATTTAGATAAAACTTAAAATATTAGTACTATATAAACTTGTAGTTATATGAGATAACATTTTTTGTTTTGTGTTGAGTTTTGTTCAATTATTTCTCTGATTTTGGATTTATTTACCCGGATTGTATTCTCAGTGAATTGCTTACACGAAACGACGTATTACATGGAATCTTGTTGAGATGGATCTTTTAGCTTATAGGCTCGAGGACGTGACTTGAAGCATTTTTTCTCCTGATATTGGAATAAAATTAGGCAATATTTAAGAGTTGCACTAACTAAATAAAAAATGGTGAAACAAGGAATTATTTCCTCACCAACTCGCAGTGAAGGAAGCGATGTCTCTACTAGGAGAAAGAGCGGAGAATCCACTGTTCGGAAAACATCTACTGAAAATATTTTAGATGATGCAATCATGGTGGCTATAAATAAGGTAACCAAATAAAAATCAAGATCAGAGTTTCTTGCAAATCTTATATTTTAAAACTACAAGTATTATAATGGTTCAAGTTCTACTCAGAAAGGAAAACTAGTTTCAAGTTTACAGAGTGTTCCTATTATTGAAACATATACCATATTTGAGCTTTCTGGTGATGGTATTATTAATATTATAGTTCAATTTGAATGGTTCACTATATTCACTACATAAATAGAACAATGTCCAATGTCCAAGATAATATCTTGAGATAATGAAATTTCTGATATTTTATCATGTTTGACTGCATGCCATGATTAATGTCAAATATAACATAAAATTTGGTATATATCATGATTTTGCTACAAAATAACAATCGAAAAGCGAAGTGACTTTAAATTAGAATTGGATGACCACATTTCCAGTTTAATCAACCTAACCAAGTTATTACATAATTCTTCTATCATTTGCTTGGAAATATAGAATTCCATTAAAATGAATGAGTTCAATTCCTTTCTCAGATCAAAGGACAAAAACAGCGTCCCAACATGTTAAGAATTTGCAATGCTGTTTCTAAAACTGCTACAGACAGGACTGCTGAAGAAGTTAATAATCGTGTTGAAGAAATGGTACTGGAAAATCGGATTTTGAAGGTGAATCATACTATCACAATTACAAGATCTTTAGTTAGAAATAAGAATAGAGCTTGGTCAGTGCCTCAATGAAACAGATTTGGTATTATTCGTTTTCCCATATCCCATCGCCATAATTTTATTTTGACAAGAATGAAGCGAAGATGGATTGCGGCTTGGTGTCACGATTCATCAGTGACTCGCGATATTTAAAAATAATTCCACACCCAATATTTTCGACTGGACAAATATTTTGGTGCAACTTTACACATATTTCAATTATTATTATGACCATTTATTAAATCTTCCATTAATTTTTCCAATTCGTCTTATAATGAACTGATCAATATAGGATTCAAAAATAAATGCATCTGTAAGCGGCAACCAGGCAATTTGATACCCAAACAGAATGGATGTCATCAGAAGAAAATTTAGGGGTATGGGCAATATTTCATGATATATCTCTGGTTAGAAAATTTAAGGACTGCAGAAAGGTTCAATATGATTAAAACTGCTATGGAATAGCAGTGTTGATGGTTTTAAAGCTTTTCTTTCAATCAGAAAAAATGACATGATCATTTCGAACATCTGAAGAATACCAAGATTCTGCCACCCTGGTGGCAAACCCTGGGGTTCATATGGCAAAAATACAGGTGGTCATTGTTTTTTACAATAATGAGCTCTCAATTATAGTAATGCATTCATTTCAGATAATGAATCATGGTGAATATTCATATCGGGATCCAAAAACAATGACACCCAAGCCCTGTGGAAAAGTCAAACAAAGTTTTCTAGCAGCCATTGGAAAAACTAATGGCACTCCAGCAAAAAGCTTGAAAAAGGCCATAGTGGTTTCAACTCCAACAACTCCTCGTGCACCTCCCCCGCCTGAAATTTCTTTAATTCCTAGAAATCCTTTACAAAGACATAAAATGATTCAGGTCAGTTTGGATTGAATAAGATTTACTCTTTAAGAAATTATGGCAATATAAAATAACCGATAATATAGGTTATAAATAAATACAAATCTATGCATTTTCTCTGATTAGAATTAATTATTTTCGTATATTTCATTAATTACTGGATAGCTTTTGATTTTAAGTTCATCAAACAATTTATCAGTTATCGATTGTTGAAAATGTGAAAATATTGTTTAATGGTGTGGGTTGGGGAAAATCGGTCAGGCGGTCGTATTCGTGGCAATGATTATGTCCGACTATGTAACTTATCCAATTGCTTTTATTCTCTTTCTATTTTGTTATTGTGTTTTATGTCCATGCAACCCATTGGAGTGAACGTCACTGCTGAACGGGTTAAACTTAGCATTGTTCCATGGTATTCCACAGTTTCTGCTGTTCTACATTATTAACACAATTATAATAATGCTTTTTTTTTGTCTTAACTTTTTTAGGTTTCTGACTACACACGTTTAATTGTAATCGGTATTGAAGCATTGAAGTTACCAGAAGGTTGCTTGTTGAAGGATATTGACAGATACATTCAGTCTACTTATTATGTTCAGGTAAGAAAGTTTTCTCAAACATGTGTCTTGGATGGATTTAAGTTTGTGCTCATAGTTCATAGCTCATATTCAAACCTCAGTATATATACCGGTAAATTGAATATTGTTTCAACCTTTTCAATTAATTTAAATTATACCCGTTTTACAGCTAAGTCATGCTTCAATGTACGGTGTAAAATTTGCCATAATATGATGATTTTACTGCAATATAAATCAATTTAGGAAAAATGTAAAAACAAAATGAGCTTTCAATCAGAATTCCGAGATACTTAATAATTCGAAGAAGGACATCCATTGGTGGATTTTAACTTGATAACTTGGTTATTGTAAATTATTTTTCGTACTATTGTGATTCTATTCTTATTATAGTGATTTCATTTTATCTCAACAGGGTATCCAATCATCAGAATTGATCAGACATATTCGTGTTGCCGCAAAACATGGAATATCGACTGGTCTCTTGATAAAAGAAGATTCTCTTTATAAATTGTCTCCTAATGCTTCATCAGCTCCAGTAAAAGAGAGTAAAGATGTGTCTGATACATCAAAAATATCGGAGGTAAGATTTATTCCATTAATAGTTTTGATTTGAACTTTTGCGGGGTGGAAAAGTTCACAAGTAGATCCATTAAAAGGAATTTTTAAAGAGGTAACGGCTAGTCTAACAAAGTAGACAGTAAAAATATGGCAGTGCTTGATCTTCACAAGTATTTTAGCTGCTTAAACTTGGCTTACCTAGAATAAATTCTGTTGAATAGAAGCCAAACAACTGAATGAATAATCCCTTGGAATTAATTTTATATTATTGTTTACAACATAATAATGGATTATCCAAAACCTAAATTTTAATTTAATGAGGCGCAGACGGCCCAATCAGTGTCCTGAACTTGACAAAAAAAATATTGTGTTCACAAAATATTTCTAACTGGGATATTACCACAAGAATAATCATTGGCATTTTGAATGTACTGTCAACTTGACATTTCAAAATAATGTGAAATGAAAATGTAATGGCAGATATGTGTAATATCTGTTGGTCATTTATATCTCATATTCTTAAGTATTCGAAAAAAGTTTACTGCAGGATGTTAAATATTGTAAAATTTGGTTCGATTGACTTTTTGTATTCTAAAATCTTGAGGATTATCATGGTTTTGCGCGGAAAAATGTGATATGTGAAGTTTAACCAAGTCGTTATCTTCGAATTAGTATTCAATATATTTCTTATTTCACCAGAGAATTTGATTTAATAGAGGAGACATTGAATTATTTCCCAGACTCTTTCATATCAAAGTTAGTGCTTTTTAAGCATCATAATGTCAGATAAATCTAGATTTATTTCAAGCTCGATTCCATTCTCAAATCAGTTGTTTTTGAATGATCGGAATGTGGAATTAATAGATATATCTAACCTTTTAAACAGGTATGACTTTGGCACCCATATTATAAATAACATGGCAGCAATTCTGATCAGTTATTTGATATTTATATTGAGTGCAGTTATGTGATATGTATTTATAAAAGTTATTGTTGTTTGATAAAAGTGGGTGAAGAAATTTATTTTTGTTAAGATCTTGCCTGCCGAAGTAAGGTGCCACTGTATTAATCGTATGTGACAGAATTTTTTAAAGGATTTTATGCTGTTGATCAAATTAACAAATTATGTTATACCAAAATATTGCTTTGAGATAAGTCATTCGATATCCATTTTGGTGAAGTCATTAGCCAATATATCATTCCATTTGATTATCAAATGTCAGTTGTGAATGAATCATCATTCAATAGTATTATTTATGATTGATGACATCAAGAATTAATATTATTGCAAGTCTGTAGCAGACATTGATCAAAACTGGCATTCATACACAATCAAACTTTCTTATTCTGTCAAGCATAAGCCAAAGATGGATCAAGTCACCGAGGCGTGGTCCAACTGTGGCTTATGCTTGGCCAAAGATGTTAGGAAAAGCTTTTTCATACTGAATAGGGAAGTGGATTTGTCCAAAATTAAATGATTTGTTTTTCTAAAATTATCCTTATGACTTTTGATATTTAGAGCATCTAATCATACCAGGGAATGGTGCTTTGTTTCATTATTCTGTTGTGCATTACATTTATCACATTAAACATGGCCCTGAGTAGTTTGAATTAAAATTCACTCGGTTTAATTTTTTTCAAGCTGAATCTTTTGGTGGACGTATTAAAGTAGAGATTAGTCTTACAATTAATCATACAAACATTTTGTCCTTTGGTACAGTTGAGTGGTTGACATCCAGACATAAGCAAACAATGTCTCATATCGACGTGACAGCTGCTTTAAAGAAAAGTTTCAAACCTTTTTGTTTGTTCAAAATAACGAAAGATAAAAGATAGGGCCTGACGGTCTGACTTATGTTTCCTGATCTTTCAAATATTACTGTTACTGTTAGTATTATTAATGCCTTTGTCCTATATTTTTCATGGCGAGGTGTAGGATATTCTTAAATAGCCTTCAGTTCCAAACTGAATGATTGTATAAATGACTACAAAATGAGGTTGCATTTTTGATATCAATACTCTGGCAAGGTTGTCCATGATAGGAATGTGATTTGATTAAGAAGTATTAGAAATTCAATATACTACATGTTAAAATTGTATCTTAAATATGCAGTCGTCGTATTGAAACGGTCTGAGAGTATCAACTAATATCAGGCCACCTGAAGAAGAAAACTCCCGTCACAAAAATCATGTTAAATAAATCCTACAGCATACATATTTATACAAAAAAATTCAAACTCATCAACGAATATTTCATCTATTGAGTGGAGATATCATGATTCTTGTAATAGTTGCTTGGGGTATGATTTTACTACAATCTGAATATGTTTAGATATGAAAAATGATATCAATTTCAGTTTGTATGAATATGTACGTTTCCCTGTGTGTCTTAATGGTACCCATTATTACGAATTCTTACGAATGTTATGATATATTATGTCATTATGATGGCACGGTTTCAGAACTCTGTTTTTCTTCGGGTGTCTTTTGTTCGAATGGGCAAATGGTCAACAAAAGCTTTAAAATCAACAACTATCGTATAGCAATATTTATGATTTCGAACCTGTTTATACGGTATGGTTACTACCTTGCTCAAGAGTAGAGATTTGAATCATCTATCCATAGATAAAGTATGAAATACTGCCCTTATACTACATTTTCTTCTGATGGGCCATATGGCAGGTGTCGAGTGACTTCATCTTCGTTAAGACATTGCCGCAGAAAGTTCAACTCTTGAATATCCAAATTCAACTGAATCAACCTTAGTCGGCTGATCTTTGATTTGCCTGTGTCTTGTGATGGTCTTTTTCTCAGCCGTGCTCATGGCGAATATAAATTGTGCTTGAACACTCAAATATAAATTTAATCGTTGTTCCATGCCTAGTTAAGTTAGTGATGAATAATATGATATCATTATTAATATCATGCATTTTAGCATATTGGTATGTAATGCTAATTGCATGTGTATTTCCTGCTATGCCTAACCATATTATGTGTGTGTGTGTGAGCTGTGAAGGAATTTTCCATTTCTGGGAAATTTCCAACAAATACTGCTATGACCTGATTCTATTGAACATTATGCAACCAGGAAGGACAATATCTGTTCAATATTCTTTAATAATATTTCATGACAAGGGGTTTTACTGTTTTGCATATTGGTAGTCATTAGGCCATTACCAAATGATTTCTAGTCTTCTGTCTTTTGATGTTACAAAATAAATTCATGTATTTTGTAATTAGATCAGCAATAATTTGAATACTGGTTTGAGTATTAAATTTTTTTAGATACTTATTCAAATTAAGAGTTGCTACTTGCAGGTACATTCATATTCTAACTGAAGCCTGGTTTAGGTTATTTCGAAGGTTAACATGTTATGTTTTTCGGAAAACCTAATGCTGGTATTTATCGTCATACCAAGATATTGTCAGTAATAATTCCAACAGAACAAGTTGACTGTAGTTATTTGTTTGTATATCTTAACTTGTACTGATTTAGTATTGTGTTATCAATTGTATTATTAAGCACATTGTTGATGCTATGCAGAGATTATCGTCACTGGTTTATCAACCGCCTTTTGTCTGTCGTTGCGCGCGCAGGTGCTTTGTCAACAATATTATTGTGCTCCGATTGGCGTGACCTTTTGCCGAACACATACGTCAGACACTTATTTATTGTTAACTTGTAAGACCGCCCTATAAACACTACACATTAGGGGTTAAATAATGGTTCTCAGTTGATAGGTGTTGCCAAAATAAGACTTTGTTTTAAGTTTGGAAGGGAAAAACAATCTTGCATAAAGCACAAGCATTTAAGTTCTTAAAATATGCGGTTTGCTATGGTATTCAGAATTATGTAACACATGGCAATGACCTATAAATGATAATGTCATGTATGGAACCATTTCTACATATTTTATAGACCTAATGCGTTTCCGACAGTTACTTAAAATTACAAGAATTTATTATTGTGAAATTAAAAATTATTATTGAGATTGAATAATTGATATTTTTCAAAATAAACTCATTTAGCTTTCTATTAGGAAACTTTATATATTAAATACTGCACAATGATAAATCCTGATTTTATTGCATAATTTTTAAAATATTCTCAACAACAGTACTGGTAATTTCCATTGTACCTTTTAAGACAAATAATCTGTTGATCAACACGAAAAATGGAATACTATTTCAATTAAATGCTATAGTCGCTATGAACTATGATCAGAAAAAAAATATTATAATAATAGTTGTTAAAATAGTTATAAAAGCTGTGTAACGGAGAAATCCAGTGTCAATTGAGATAATAGTGTTCATTTATATACTAAAATGTAAATGTTATTACACCTATAAATTTCCAATGATGATCTCAATTGTTATTGAAATAATCCACCCAAGTGTGGATCCTTGATAAATACAACTTAGAAGCTCATTATATCGATAGTTCATCATGGTATGTTGAATATAGATATATTAAAACTATTTGTGATTGGATAATATAATATTTGTTGTCTAATAAGTAATGTGGATATGGGGTACTAACTGGTGTTCAAGTTGGCATACATTTGCTCTCAAGTGCACTCAAGTCAATTCTAGTCTGAGCTTGTTGAGACAAATTCGTGACATTTAGAGTGTTCTGTGTATTTTAAAATTCTTGGAAATGGTCATTGCTAAGCTCTTGAAGCTATCTCAAACCAGGAATTTTCTGACTATGTTCCATACAGTATTAGAATTTGAGTATGTTTTGCCATAGATTCATAGTAACATTCTTGTCAAATTTGTGACATGATAACCATTACCATACTATGAAATGAAAGTCAGTTCTCCATATTGAGCTTACCATTATCTCTCTCCTGAAATCATTCTTCAGTTGTACAAATCACTGATTCGACCCTGTATGGAGTAGCACTGTCACATTTGGGGCACTGTCACTGTTTTCAGCATGCTCGATCATATTCAACATCGTGTGATCAATATTATTGGCCCTAAACTTCCTTTCGATCCACGAAGCTTATCACAACGTCGCAATGTTCGTTCAATTTGTTTATTTTATAGGTATTGTAATGGTCTTTATTCAAGGGAGCTTTCTGCTCTCGTTCCTCCAAACGAAATTTTCAACCGGTCACTCAATTGTCCACCAATTCACACCTTTTCACTGTGGAGGTTCCACAATGTCACAATTCGCAAGAAGATTTTTTTCCTTGAATATCTAAACTTTGGAATTCCTTGCCTTCTTGCTCCTTTCCTGATCGTTTCGATCTACATGGCTTTAAAACTCTGGTCAATAGTTACCTATCGTGGATGGGGGTTCCTATTTCTGCATTTCATGCAGCTCTTTGCACTTTTGTGGCTTCAGGAAACTTCCAGTATGATTTGTCCCAGCCTTGCTCTGAGTGATTTTTAACAAAAAAAAAGAGAAAAAAAATATAAGCCTTAATGGTTTGGTTGAAAAGGCATTTGAGTTTAACCCTATATGTGGATCAATAATATCATGGATCAAGGTCAATGTGGGTGCATTTGAACAGCCCCCGGTTGTATCATAATAGAAGACTTCAATTTGCAACATAAAGAATTTTGGAAAATCATCAATTTAGAAAATCTACATTGCAATTACAAAAACAACCTCTAGGTTCTGAAGCAATGATTTAGATATGAAACAGTTCAGTTAACATAACTCAAGTGATCTTTTCACTGGGGTTATTTTACCCTTTCCACTTTTCAGCGATTTTTTTGTAATCAAAGATCCCTTTTTGTATTTTTTTTTACCAGAAAATCATATAATTTTAAGGGAAAGAGTATTCAGCATAGACATTATCCTTTAATCAGTTACTTTTATGTTCTATCATCCTTTCAGTTGAAGTAATCTGCGATATCAGTTATAAAAAGAAATTATAGTTCATTTAAGAAAAAATGTAGGGCCTTATGGTTGGCCGAATGTACGTATTCTGGTATCTTTGCATCATAAGTGCCTAGTTTTACTTTTAGCCGGGCGTAACAAACGAACGTGTGATATGATAATGATGCATTGCGTTTCATGTAACAAAATGAAATCGCCTACAAAACACAAATGCACGCAACGAATCGAGAACTCTCCGTTAACTTGCATAGCAAACTGTAATTGCAGCCTAAACGTATATTGCAATTTTCAGACGCTACCTCTGCTCAAACGAGTACGGTATTATTGAAAGCTGATCTCAGTCCAAGCACTAGTGTATCCAATAAGTTCATTTATACTATTAGGAACCAGAACACAGGCGCAGACGTAATCGAAAATATAGCAGTATCAGAAGTTGAATTATTCACCAACACTGAGCAAGCGAGCTATCTGTGCTGCAAAACATTAACAATACTGAACGACTCTCACACATTCGATTTTGAAATAACAGATAATAACGAAGGGATCACCAGCAGACCACATTTGCTTGCAATATATTTATTAATAAGCTATAATACTGATGACAACCCATATTCGATAGAAAAAATAATGGTAACGAGCAGTTCACCAACGATCCGCATTTGACGGAATTAAAGCTGATATGTTCATTAACAAATACATTTGATTGCAAAACCATAAATTAAACCAAATGATTCATCAGTGGCCCATCCCTATTTGACAGTGAAATAATAAACAACACTACATATTTTTGTTTTGACATCCAAAAAGTGAACAATCGTTAATACACATTTGTGAAAACAGAAAATATTTCAAAGACGCAAAAAACACCGCTCCATTAAATTTTTTGCAATTAAGTTTCAGAGAAGATTCACTGGTCATTCATTCCTGTACTTCAACAAAAATTTGCAAATGTTAAAAATGACATCTCCTGCAACGTTAGAAACATTTGTGTTTGAAATCCCCACGCAAAGGTGTCTTTTTAGTCAATTTTCCCCAAAAATTTTTATATAATTATTTGTTATGGTTTTCGATGCTTTTCAACTACCACATTATATCAAGCATGGTACATAATTTTGTGAGACCATATGCGCGAGTGGTGAGAGCGTGGAACATTTTTGTAAATATTACTATGCTTGGAGGTTGGACTGCATGAATCAATATTCTCTGTGCGCTTCGTTAATTTGGTGAGTAAGGAGAAAATCTAAAATTCTTCAATTTATCAAAAAAAAACAAAAGTATTAATAATTTGCTAAATAAGTAATGTTCGTAAAGTCGCAACATAAAATGTTTTATATTTCTCAACTTTCATGAGCAAGAATTTTTTAGTAAAATTATTCTCCTAATCACAAAATTTTAGTTTTTGATGACTTTTCAGAGCTTCTAATCTTAATACATTCTATAGCATTGACCCGATTTTTTTTTAAAAAATATGAAAACTATAGCCCACAACAGATACATACCATCAATTAATAAATTAGAAGTTAACTACTATCACAAAAGCAAATATCACAAATAACTAAAAAATTTATAGATATTTAATTTATTTTGTAATCACTTTTAAATTTTTATCAAAACCCTGACGACTTTTAGAATTATTTGTATAACATTTTTCTTGAACTGTTTAGTTAAGCAGCGCAAAAAACTTTACACAGAGAGTAAGAATATTGTTCGCGTGAAGAATATATCACACTATAGTACAACATAGAGACAAAAAACAAATATCGAGTTACATCAATAAACTGTCCTAATCTTTTAGTCATTCTTGTATTTTACATTTGTATGTCGTGACGTATTTTATTCATGCTATTCATATCGTTACCAATATCTTTGAATTTTTCCAATTCTATTTAAATTCACTAAATCTCGACTCACAAGAAATTGGGGGTATGTGTGTATCCTACGTCATGAGGGAATGCGGATGTACGTCATAAGGAGTTGGGCGGACAAAATATCTGGTTAAAGCTAATCAAAGAACAAACTAACTTTCCCAACATTTAACATCGACAATAAAATAAGCCTGTTCTCGACGAAAAATAATGGATGGAAATGACAGGAGAGTGGTCCTTTCGGGAAAAAAAAAAGCAGGCATTGCGCATGCCCGTACTCGGCTCGGCCTAAAATATTTATCACATTATTGAAATCTATCCGCATCCTTTTTTAGGACTGGTTTGTTTTAATTAGCTCCTTATGCATGGGATTGAAGAATAAATGCACCATAACTTCACCCCTTCTATTTTGAAAAACCATACAAAAAAGTTGTTGAGCATGTTTATCTAAGTGCCTGGATGCAACATTTATATCAGAAAATTTTAAATTTTTTTAATGGGACGCGTGTTTCATTGTAGATGTTCCTGTGTTATCAAAAATATTCTTGACCGGGTTCAAAATGAATCAATGAATGCACCGTTTGCACGGCGTATCGAAGAATAAACTTGATGGTCAACATATTAGTGGCGACTTACCGTAATTCGATTTCACAATTTCTAATCTACTTTTTGATAATATTGGCAAAGAACGTTGTTGATAAATTTCAGTATACTGAAAATTTTTTGTATATACATTACTGGAAATTTTATTAAATTCAGAGCGCATATTATTGTTCCTTCATTTTCTCAAACGTGGTAATAACATTGTGGCTATATATATTTATTTCTTCACTGCAACGTTTTTTCGAAAGTGAGGGATTTGTCATAAATATTCACAATATCGCAACTTAAGGTCTTTTAAATTACTTTTTTACTGTAATAATAAAACTGATGACAAATTTTATCATATCTAAAACTTGTAATCTTACTTAATCTTGTGTATCTTAGAATTGAATTAGGTAGAATAAATTCAGCTGATCATTTAGTATCAGACACTCAATTCACTAATCGAAAGATAAATTTTATCCACAACACAACTATCATATCTGTTTCATCTGTGCTTTGATGTGCCGCAACATTTTATGTTTCGAATCTGACAGACCTGACATAATATTTAGCACCTGGTTTGATATTGAAATTTGTAACACAAAGAAATCGTCTAAAAACATTTTGATGCATTCTTCTAGCATACCTTTAGAAAATCGAACTAAATAACAACACAACGAAATTTATGGCCACCCACAGGCCATAGATGATAATAATTCATTATATGGAATGTAGTAATATTATTAACAATTAAAATTTAAGTCAATAAATCTTTTTTACTTTTTGAAGGATTTTCAGGCAAAATTTAGAATTTAGAAAATTACTAATATGTTGTTGTAAGAGTTTGCTAAAAAGGTGCTCTATTAAACCAAATGAAGGAAAACGCCTGGATGTAACCCAACACAACACCCAACTGTTTGTATCCTAATTTGGAACAGTGGAAGGCAATTAATTTTTTAAAAACAAATCATTCTACTCTATTTTAGAACAAAATCAAAAATGAAGGAAAAAAATAGAAAAGTGATATTTTATAAAATTTCAACTTGAAATGAAAACTCAAACACATCAGCAATTTCAAGATTGAATTTAAATCCTGAATGTCCATATCTCCTATATTTAAAGTACCTAAAACACATTTGAATGTCGCGATTTATGTTTAAAGAAAAATCTAGAACCTTGAAATGTTTAAAGCTAAAGGGCCTTCCCCTTAATTAATGAGATCAAAATAGTATGGAATTGTAGAATTCAAAATGAGCTTGCATAAGGATTATAATTAATTTGATAGGTACTTGTTTTGACAAAATTTTACTGATTGGGGAGTTCTCTGGTCTCAGTTCTGGGTTGTCCAAGTACGATAATTTTTGTTTAAATAGCAAATCATGTTTATTTAAAGTATTGTCATATAAAATATTAGACGGAATGGAATTTTAGATATTTTCTTAAAATCTACATGAACACACATTTTCTGGTTGAATTTAGCCTGAAAATCTCAAAAAGGGCAATAAAAATTTGATTCGACAAAGTCATATAACCCATAGCGAGGTCAAAGGTCAGAGCCTTTCGACACTCTTTGAGCAACCATTGGAATAGCTATGATTGCAACTTGTTTAATGGGATTACATAATTACTTACCTAGTATTTAACAATAAAATGCAGGCTTTAAACATACTCTGCTCTATTTACTGAAACCCAGAAAAAATAAAAAAAATAGGAGTAGGAGAGAAAAAGGTGTCAATATTACGCTACGACACTGCCCAAATCAGTTTTTTGAAGTTAACTTCTGTTCTTTGCAATTTACAATGAAACTCTATTAAGACAGGAATGTGGGACTTCCGCATCTTTTGATGTATGTCCCAATATTCTACGATTATCGTGTTATGACTGAAATGCATTCCGCCATATTCGGTGACCTTTGACCTCACTATGGGCTTTTATAATTTTGTCAAGTCAAATTTTATTGCCATTTTTTGGGATTTTCAGGTAGAATTCAACCAGGAAAAGTTTGTCCACATAGATTTTGAGAAAACATCCATAATTCCAGTCGGTCTAATAAATATGCTGTTATGTCGTTATTGCTCTTCTTAAGTCAAATTGAAATAATCATAAAACCACATTAAGTTTAACCGCGAAGTGACTTATAGCCTGTTCATTGAACTGTTGGCGTATATAGCAAGGTTTATGGACTCTTCTTGATTTTTTCCTTACAATAATCCAGACAATACACAAAATCAATATCGACTAGTCAAAAGCTGACAAATGTTTACTGCAAAAATGTTATGACTAATTTGTGTTACCAATTTCCTCTTTTTTATTTGCTTTTGTGTACAATACAGTAACACTCATTGTGAGTTTAATTGACTTCTTGTTTCCTAAAATTCAACATGATTACTCGTGAGATGCGTCAAAATGCCTTTTTATTAGCCGAATATATTGTGCATTCATATATAGGACTTTGTTACTAATGCATTGTCCAGTAATATTTGAGTTCCCTTATCACAGATGTATCGCCAAACATGTGGCATCATTATTTTCTGCACCTGAGCAATAGATAAATGTAGATTTTTTTTAAGTATTTTGTAGTAATTTAGAATTATTAATTGTTTTAAATTAACCAAATCTGTGTTCAGTTTACTTATTTGTCAATCTTTGTCCCTTCTTTTACTACGGTAAGAAGGGTTCCTTCTATATTGACCAGGACTTAAGTTTTTTGAGAGCAGACTAATTGAGAAAAATTGCCTCAATACTGTCAATAACAAACCTATTTTGGCATCAATCGTCACAGACACAATCGTGATGTATACCACGTTCGTATTTCTAGATGATTGTACGCAGTTATATGAAGTTTTAAATTATTTAACACTAATCGCTTACGTTTGTGACCCCTTCCCTAACCACTAGGATTGGCCGAACTCGATTTAATAGAAAAGCTATAATAGTCTTATGAAAACCTTCCATTTTGATGATAAAATGAGATAACTGCGAAGCTTTTAGATGAGTCAAGTTTATATTAACGGGATAAGCTTTAGTGAAATTGTCTTTGTCTTTGGGAACACTGATTGACCTGATATGAAATTGAGATTCGATGACTGCGTAAACAAAATATTGAACTGATTTCAAGTTTCACTTTAAAGTAATAATAAATATTAAAGAAGCGTACCTTTAAAAGTTTCTTTGAACAATTTGTCATGAACATGCATGTGCCATTGTTAAAAGTGTCAAATTGGCAAGGATCTTATGCCTACAATAACATTTGTGATCTGATTTTGGATTGAGAAAATTTGGCAAAACATTGGTTATTATCAGGCATGATCCATATATAAATTATATCACCAAAGTGTGGCAAACCTATAATGCACGCTTGAGGAAATGAATTTCTGAACTAGCACTTACAGAAACCAGTAATTATTACTGCACATTATTAAATATAATTGTTTCAAATTACCAATCATACAATTTAAATGTTGTGATGTAAGACATAATTTGAAAATAACTTTTGGATAATCTTTTATTTTCATTTTGTTAAATCCAACACTCCTATTTGAGTAGCCCAAGTCGAACTGAATTTACTTCATTGCCACAAGCTTCATCTTTTTAATAACAATATCATCGCTACATGATGATATTTTTTAAATTGTTTATTGTAATATGGATAAATCTCATTTACTGAATAACATCACCTCAGGTTGTTAGTGAATGAATATATATGATGTCCATGGGATACAGGACCTTGGATGGGGCTTCATTAAGAGTGTTATTAAGTTGCCGTAATAATAAAAAGTTACCAATGCCATACCTTATGATTTATTTTGAGACAATAAACCACATCCTGCATAAACTGAAACCACAGTGCTGCAAGCGAAGTGTAGTCTGCTAATGCGCTATAAGTAAATTTAAGGAATATGGCTAAAATAAGTGAAAGCGTTTATCAGGAACATCAGAAACGCGTCATTTGTGGATTTTTATACTGAGACATTAGCTATCCATTGAACTTTAATCTGATACTAACATGCCTGTTTTATGTGATGATGTTTTTTTCTAATTAACACACACTCCATACCTAATCAGTCACAAATTTTATTTGTCGAGTATAAGCCACAGATGGCCCGTGCTGTACCTTTACTAGGTGCTATTCAGTCTTTTGGGATTATAAAATTTTATCTTAGAGAAATATTGAAAAATTTCAATTTCTTGAGTGATGGACCTTAGCTACAAAGGGGTGGGCTATTATATGCGTCATGATTGTCAAAGCATAGTTATATATTTCTAGTAATACAAACCACTCAACGGATGTCGTATGTCGTCAGAAGTGATGCGTAATATGCTGCACTAATGTGATTGTTGCAAGTTCACGCATGTTGAAATTCTCCCACTTATTGTTCTTAAGAGACATCTATTATTAATGTCACTTTTTGTGCCTATTCTATAGTGCTGGAGTATTCAATATTGAATCACTTTTGTCATCTCATTTTATATGCATTATTTTCTCTTTTCAAGTTTCTGGTATTCCGGTCACTTAACACTCTTGGTTATCTTTAGCTACGAGTTGCCTAGTAATAATATCAGTAATTTACTGAATGCAATGCACTTTCAATTGAATCAGACAGCACTTTAATGACAACTGGTGCCTGCACGAGGGTTGGTGTTAAGCCATACTCTTGACATTCCTCTCCTGCAGGCGGTACCGTATGAAATTTTTATCGTACTTGGAACCAGCAAAATCATTTCGTAACGAACTTCGCACCGTACCTTTTGAAAAATTTTTGTACCGTACTGTACGATATTATTTTTTCTGTACGATTTTTTAACGAACTTTGTACCAGTTTGGAAACGGGCACGATTCGCCAATATTCAAACCGTACCAGCTATCGATGTCCAAAATGGCCTTATTTGAAAAAATCTACTACGCAAGCAACATCTGGGATCAAAGTTGTACTGTTTTATGCCATATGTTTTAAAATTTCAGCACCGTAAGACCGATATACAACATAGCTCATCTAAATCAGATCAAGTATATCAGTTACATCTTTTATTACCCTACCTGCCGCCGCTTTCAAGAATTTAGAATTGTCTTCTACCCTAAAGAATCCTTTGATAGACATAAACTCTCATTTTTGGCCCATGATTCGGTTGCAAAACAATATAGATATTAAACGAAATATATTTCAAAATTCATGCTTGAAGAATGGGGTGTAATGTGTAGGTACGAAAAAAGAGTACTGTACGGTATGAAATAGATATCGAGCTTCAGGCAATACCGTACCAATAATTGAAGATGTTTGGACGAACTTTTCTGATTGATTGAGAATATTTTTGAAAATTTGCCGCTCTTTTATGGAACGGTGACTTTTCTCACTAACTGTGTATTACTTAAACTGACCAATTACTGACCTGTGGAAAAATATTCTTATTGATTAAGAATTTTTAATTCTTTTCAATGTAAATTCTCTTGCATTCCTAGTATTGAAGTTATGATTCTAATATGCCAATACCCATTCTACCCTGACCAAAAAAAAACATTATTTGCAGAGTACCTTATCCTTTGAATATGTGCGTACCAATAAATCCAATCATACCGCACCGTGCAGTACTCCCCATCCTTGCTTGCAGGATAAAAATGAAATCCTGAATCCTTTCAGTCTCTCAGTAGCACATGCTTTATAGAATATTATGGAATTTTATATTTGTTCTACACTTATACCCAGTCAGAAAATGTCCGCCTAAATATGTTTTGCCGAGTGTGGGTCTATCTGTAGCTCATGCTTGAGAAAACAAAACCTTAGAAGATGTTCAACCAATATTTAATTAATCTCAATCCTTTACGTACCTACTTCATTATCTCATTTATCTTCTTGTGTTCAGACTCATGCAGTACCTGTTCAGATTTGTGGAGATTGCAGGGGAACAGCACAGTGTAACAAAAATGGAGAACCAGAAGAATTATTGTCTTGTGCTGATTGTGGAAATAGTGGTAATGGATTAGGAATGTGCTTATTTTATATATTATGTGCTTATTAGGAAAAAGGATTCAGTTATTTAATTACTCTTTATGTATTTATTTTGCGGTGAAAACATAATATATGCCATTTTTACCTCGTAAAATTTGGCATAAATAATAACTTTGCTGCAACATGGCCTAAATATGGTCAAATGTCTGTAAATTATCCAAATTCTGAAATGTTGAATCACGTTTCTATATACGAACCTAGTGAATTTTGAATACGTTTCAAACTAAACCATAAGGACAACCCTAGTGTGAAATATCAAATCATTTCTCAAGAAGAAAAAACGTGAATCTAGAATTCTTGGCAAGTTTTATGAGCATCATTACTCCTCCCTACTGGCTGGTAAGTTCATCTGTCATCTTTCAGGTCATCCATCTTGCATGAAGTTGTCAGCAGAATTGACCGCAAAAGTTCGAACACTAAGATGGCAATGCAATGAATGCAAAAGCTGTAATGTCTGTGGATCACAAGCCAATGCAGTAAGCTCAATTATATTTTTTTTTTAAATGCTTTGTAAGGACTTTTTTAGAAAAATGCATTTGGCATCGGAGAGGTGGGCTACTAAAGGGAATTGGGGTATCAGCAACAACACCCCGAATGTAGATAGAACATTCAAGAGAACTGAATAGTGAGAACCGTCATAGTGAAGTGTACCATGAGAGTTGGGAATATGAGAGAATCTCATCTTAAATCCTTTTCTCTCTTTTTTGCTGCTTAAACATAGTTTACTAAACCTTGGAAAATATCTAGCATTAAATAATTTGCATTTCGTATTTACATGGCAACGAAGCCATTGTTTATAGCTAATTTTAGGTATCACTGCTGGTAAATCATGACTTCACAGTTAAATAGCTAAACTGAGCTTCGGTTCTTTTGGATAGACTAGTTTTTAATTAATTTAGTTGAACAAACTTTTTTAATTCCAACATTGATTTATTTCTTCAATGCTTTCAAACCCAATCAAAATTTTATATTGTCAAGCATGAGCCATAGATGAACTGTGTCTCACTGCCACGACCCGTATGTGACACATACTTAACCAGAGATGATTAATTTTTTTCTTCTAGGAATGGTCTACAATAATTGTTTCACAATGTTCATTGTTCATGTGCACTTTTTGAACCTATCGATAAATGAAATGGTTATTATTATTATGCTAACCAGCAATAGCTTCTTAATTAGTTCGAGAAGGAGTATGGATAGCATAGTCTGAAGTTTTGTCAAGATGTTTTTTAGTATTTTATTAAGGAGCTTGTTTTGATGGAATATCCCTGGTGGTAAACTTAGTAAACAGTCGTCAAGTGCTTTTGCGTTGTAAACGTCAAGTCTAAAACATGGTTTTAGACAACACTTTAACAAGATGGCATTTTATATTATTTTAGTAGCCTTTTGTGTGAACATGTTGAATCCTCAAAGCGAGACATTTCAATTATCCAAAAAAGTTCAATAATTCACAATAGCTGCCCTGGTTTGTTGGTATATTGAGATATGATTATGAATTTATATATTCCTACTTCTTGATTTTGTAATCTGACATCGTGTCTTATGCATACACTTTTGAGTAATATTTAATAATATGCGTTTTGAGCCAGGGTAACAGCATTTTTTTTGGGTGTCTGAAAAGTTCATGTCATTTTCTTCTGATGAAAAAAAACCTCGAAAACCATCAGCACTGCTATTTCATAGCACGATAGCAGTATTGATGATTTTATACCCTTCATCAAGTTTTGTTGCTAACTTACACATAAATAAGATGTTTTAGTATTCTAGCAAGATATATTGCCTATTTGCTTAATTTTTTTCTGTTGAAATCCATTTTCTTCTGGTGTCCGAGTTGTTTACATTAACTTACCGGTAGATATATCTCGACCTTAAACTTAGACCACCAAAAGTAAAACCTAGAAAGGAAATTACACCTCATGGTTCACAGAGAAGATGAAACTACTTATTTTAATTATCTGGCCGTAAAGCGATTTTTTGATGCCTTATGGCTTTGATCTATTCTGTTTCGGAACACATCGAAGTTAGCCATCGCGTCTTACCCCTTTTTACGCTTGAGTGCAATTAAATTGAATTGGATGACATTCCAGACCTGGGGCTCGAAGCGACTGTCTGGAACGAAGGCCTGCTGTTCTCTGTTTTCATTTTTGTCTTCGTAGGTCAATTGGCGCGCACCCATAACGAACACCCCATTTCTAGCAAAAGCATCCGGAAATGGCGCGAAGAAACAATAACAACTTTGTATTTGTTTTTTTGATTTTCCCATACCCACAAACATTTTCATAACCTGGTATCACAGTGACACTTTTCTGCCATACATGGTATCAACAAATGTTTTCTTTCGCTTTTCATGTATGGGTAACTTATCTTTTGGTGTGTCTGCTAATTAGACAAATGTTGTCCAAGCTTGCTTTGTTGTCGAGAGCGAATCACTGATGGATTGCGCCGGTGTCTCCTAATTAGAAAAACTTTCTGCAAGCTCGCTTTGTCATTCAGCTTGATTCACTGATGGATTGCGCTGTAAAATCATATGCCACCATGTTTTATCCAATGTGGCTCATTAATGGATCACCCAGGTTCAACTATCATGCTTGATAAAACTATATTTCTGCTTAGAAATGACCTTTATGATAATTTTGGGTGGTATCAAATTTACGTTAATGTAGTCATAGAATCTCATTTGAACCGTGGAAGTCGAATGTAAATAATTTTCCAAGTTGTGTTTTTTGGATTGACGCCAGTCAAGGTTTTTGCTTTGTTGTTCTTCCTCTCTACTTAACCCTGTCACTTCAGTGAATCTGGTTTCACATTGCTGGTTCTGTTGTTACATTGAGGTTATTATAGGCTTAATTGCATAAATAAATTGTGATTAGTTGAAGTAATTTTATTTTTAGCTTTCATGCGTTGAATCATTGATATGCAATAACATCCTGAGTTGTCCATCTGTGACTCATGCTTGGCAAATATAAAAATTGATGTAGTTTTATGTAATAACATTTATTTTATTAATTTTTTACTATGTTGATATTCTGTTTTATTGTCTGTGCATATTAGGCATTCGTGCTCGGAAATGTGAATTGTGGGTATTCTTTTTTTACGGTATCTGTATTATGTTGATTCTAGTTCGTTGCATGATAATTTTTTAATCCTAAAAACTATACTTGCAAATTAAATAGGTTTTTGTTTCAAAAAATTTTGATATTTACACTGAGGCTTATTAATTACCCTATATCTGTGATATGTTTTACACCACGGTTAATTGTATTAAAGATTGCGACTTTTCTTGTCAATGACTTGGGGTGCCTTAGCAGCACGATCCATCAGTGACCCTACTTAACAAAAGAAGCTTGTATAAAATATTTTTGATTGAGACGGTCGTTGGAAGACTATACAAATGCACAAATATGCTTTTGCGTAATCAAGTTCATGTGAATGCACTTTTATTTGCACTCTCACAAATTATCTTGGCCGACTAGCAGTAATCCATCCAGCTCAGCTTTCTTGACTTTCTGTTCTGTTCTGCAAAAAGAAAATTCTTGAATACACATTCTATAAATAAATTGCACAAAATCTTCTGTGTGTTGTATATCTTGCATACTTGTTGACTATTATCGGTTTGAACTTTTATTTGCCACACAGGAGGGTGTCATATTTCTGCACAGACTACTTAGTAGGTGATGGGTGGGTACATAATCACTAATTTATTTCTCAAGCATGTGCTACAGATGTACTTAACCTCGGTGTCTCATTTTCAAAAATAAGAATAATAAACTAAGCCAGTTTATATGTTTGAGGTCAACAAACTTAATATTTTTAGTCAGATTTTGACTGGATTCTATTTTAGGTCAATACAGGTCATTTAAGAATGAAAACTCTTATTTTGTTGACAGATACAGTTGGTTGTTGTGTGGAACCAACCTTTACTGGCAAGATGTTCGGCGAAGTCCCCCTTTTCCCAGAATTTGAACCTGAGTTTCCTACTATGACAACCACCTCCAATCAGAAAATTTTATTTTATTAGGCAGAAATCACAGGTGGGCCTGTGACTGATACTTAACGAAAAACATTTGTGGACGGTAGACAGATGTTTTCTTTTTGGGGCAGTATGAATATCTTTAAGAGTTTGAGAGTATAACTGTCTCTTTACCAACTGAGGTAACCTATCAAGTTTGCCTAACATGAACTCATTTTTTTTAAGTTCAAACTGTCAGTAAAAGGTCGTTAATAAGATTTGCCATAATTTCCAGTGTTGGCCATTGTCAAAAATGCCGAGCATGCCCAATTAGAAAAATTTTGTCTAAGATCCTTTGTGGAGTTTGTGTCATTAATGGATCATATTGATGAGACACCGTCCATCTGCAGCACATGCTTGACAAAATAACATTGCTGAAGGTTCATCATGTGTGCAGATTTCTTTTAGGGCTATGCTGGATGGTATAACTAGCTACCCAATCATTCAATTACTGAAGAATCATTATGTATTGTTGATATTTTGAAAGACTTTAAAATCATCACATATAATAGCACTATTTTGAAGATTCATTTGAAGACATCGCTCGAGGGGAAAATATGATTTTGTCTATTCGGAATCCACAATGTTTATCGATATTTTGACATCTAGCACAATTGTATGTTTATATTTCATTTACCTTTAAGCTTATAAGTTTACAATTTCTTGGAATTTTAATCCGTTTGCACTTTCGATATTTCTTGGTGGTAAGGTCATCAATCTTCATGATCGTTTTGAAAAAGATAGTCTTTCACAACATTTTCTCCGCTTTTCACACCGTTGTGCTTGAATAGTCTGGGAAACTTATAACCACTTACACGCAAGCCCATTTCATACTCGGTTATAATTGATATTTCTTAATTTTTGTTTGTTGTGTATTATCCTGTGGTATTCTGGGTCTTTCAATTTATATCTGATTTATTAATGCGATACCGCATCATAAGGTTATTAATGTTCTGTAAAGTTGCTGGATTGACATTTTCTGGTGTCAAATCTTCAAAGTATACCAGTACATTCTGAAGCCTGCACGTACAGGGCTTGATAAAGCCATTTTAATTAGCATAATGATAATCATAGGGAAAAATATTTAAAGTAGTAACTCCAAATAGATTTGGTACTGCTACACTTTGGAGATGTTCAAAGAACTGAGTGAAAATATTATTATTTGGTGCCAAAAATATGTAAATGAAATTTCATCACAATTTATAAATACATATCAGATGGCTTGGAAGATTTCCCCACCCGTATCTAGGACGACTATATATGTTATGATTCATTATTTCAATAATCGCTATTTTTAGCTTTGATGGTTTATTAGGGCATAGTGTCATAAGATGTGCTAAAAAAACTCCATATTCAACCACATCCACATCCTAGTTAAAAATATTTATGCTGAGCATGGCACATCGATTAGACCATACCTGATGTTTTATTTATCAATGGTAAATGTTTGATAAAATCATTATCAACAACTGACGTAAATCATCTGCTGATATGTGGTGGTTGTTTATGTAACATGCGGTCTGATCGCTATCTTTAAATTCCCAACCTTAAATTACAGATTGTTGCACTTGTTTTTTCTAATGTCTACCGACCCTAAAAACAACCGTGTGTCAGATGTCTGCATCACTGCCTCCAGGGCATGTTAAGCTTATTTTCAGGATTTTATGTATTTTATCATAACTTTATTATAAACAAAATATGAAAGAAAGATATTGCATCATTTTTCCATGTTATGCTACCAAGTAGGGGAAATTTTTTTATTTTTGGGAGGAACGCGATTGCTCTCAATTCT
This sequence comes from Styela plicata, assembly GCA_963675895.2. Lineage (NCBI taxonomy): Eukaryota > Metazoa > Chordata > Ascidiacea > Stolidobranchia > Styelidae > Styela > Styela plicata. The sequence goes on along the minus strand of OZ023151.1, from coordinate 7,537,826 downwards.
TTGACTTAGTCTTCTGTTAGTTTAGAGGGAATGCTTCAATTATGGAATATCATTTTTTTTTTATTTGGGTTAATACTTCGTTAATTTTTGTGAATAGACTGTTTTAATTGGTCGAAATATTCATTGGTGCTGATAATCAGTGCGCCTCGCTTTATAACCATGTTATAACCTACCAACCTACCATGTGGTAGGTATATTTTTGAACGAAATTATAAAGTAAGATAACTACAAACATAATAAATTTTTGCTCAAAGCTAAAATGGGCAGTCGGACCATACGAATCTGACATGTATTCAAATCGTAGATCCAAAATCTTTATTTATAACGTAACCAGTGAAGTCCAAATTTTCTGATTAGAATTTTAAAAATAATCTTGAGTCGTTGAATAGAATGGGAGTGCTAGGAAATAAAAATGCCACTTTTGGATTCAATATTAAAATATATTTGAATGCACGTCTGATACTGCTAATTATAATACAAACTTTTAATGGTACTACCAACCACATCGCATCCATGCTCCACCATGCTCATGCTTATCAACAAAAACATACAAGCAAAAATTGTTTCTGACAGCTTCAAGCTAAAATTTCATTTGGTGTGTTGTGTTACGAACCTACATATATTTCCACCATTGTAATAGAAAAAATTAGATTAATGTTTGAATAGGATTCGCAATGATGCAATTATATATTCGATTCAGAAACCAATCATAAACAACAAAGTGACGACCCAACATCCTGAACAGAGAACATTCTAATGAAACTACTCTGGAATAATAAGTAATATTTGCTTTGTATCTGTCATGTTCGTTCTTCCAGAACCGCCCCCGTTTGTGGTGCATCAATTAAAATTTTCAATCAACATTGCAGCAAACTTATCAACATAATTGGCCTATTATTAAAATTCACTAATGACCCAGACATTGACCAATGTCTATGTCTGCGTTATTTCTGGATAAGTTCCAGCAGTCAATTTCAGTTTGAGATTTTGCATTTTTCATTGACTTCAATTTGAAATTAAAGTGGTATATTAATATAAATAACCAGTTATTGATTAATTCACATAACCAAGTAGAAAATTTGATAGATTAGAAAATTAAGTTTGAAATGAGAAATGCCACATTTGTATTTAAGAAAATTGATTCAGTAACATCCAAATATACGTATCATTTCAATCACATGTCTGTACCAAAGTGGGGTCAAATTAAACGCATGAATATGACCATTTTTGTATCAAAGTGTGGCAGCCAAATTGATAAAAACTTGAACTTACTTGAGCTAAAAAAATCAAAGTGTGGCAGCCAAATTGATAAAAACTTGAACTTACTTGAGCTAAAAAATTATCAAATGCTAAAAGTCAAACAATACAACATTAGATAAATTGCTACTGCTGGATCAATGCCTAATTGCAAGTGAATATGGGACACGGTTGTCAATATGATCAGCTAGTTGGTGTCGAAATGAACATTTCAGGGGCTGTGACTTCGTGCCACAAAAATAAAATCTGGTTGTGGGGTCCCGCAACAACTCCAACTCGACAGCCCAGTTTTTTCCAACCTGACAAATGACCAGTCAGATAAATAATTTGTTATATTTTATTTGTATTACTCATGGATCAGACTGCTGATATGTGATCCATCTGTGTCTCGTGGTTGACAGTAGAGTTGGCTGAATTATGTTAGGACAGAATTACGCACTGGTGGCCAATTACGTATTGCAGCATGCTTGAGTAATTAAGCTATATAGGCTGTTACTTTTTTAATTGCTTCAATATCAAGTATTTCAATTGTTTGCGTTAATAATAGATTTAAATGAATATGTTAACTTCTGGTTTCGAGGATGCACTTTGGAGGTTCTTTATATAGTGATAAAGTATGCACCCTGGATTATCGCCGCAAAGATGTATCGTTTAGGACCATACCATGCAAAAATTTGCAGAAATGTTAATATTTACAGAATTATGTAAATATATCTGATGTAATTATGTAAGAGTTATTGCAATTACAACTGAACGCTAGTTGACATTTGACAAAATAAGATAGGGTTCTGATAAGGTATTTTTCACAATAAAATTAGTTTCATTGGAAAAATAGTTTAATAACCAATATAACTTGTATATTCCTGGTAAATGTTTAGGGATATTGTGGATAAACTGCAGTATAATAAAGTTCATGTTCCAACTATGGTGTAAAAATTCAATCATTGAGTCACATCATTCTTAATCATAATGACCTAATAAAATGTTTATTCCAATCAAAAGAAATCTGTTCAAATTATGCAGCTGGAGATGACTTTTCTCGGCATTGTGATCCATTATTGTACTGTAATACTGTAATAGGTAAAACATAATTCAACAAAATTCGACTCATACTGATATAAAGATGCCTAATTTTGTTTTTTGAATATTCTTAATCTCAAATTGATGCTTTTTAAGTAAAATAGGCAAAATATGGTCAAGTATCAGTAATTTCGTTTTCCCGAAAGGTTGAATTATTATTCTCCTCTTCTATATAATGAATATCGGGGGATTGTTTAAACTTAACTATACGTTAACTTAACTCTAAACTGAATATACCTTCGATTTTTTTGAAAGTTGTTAAATCAATCTCATTAGGTTTGCAATCGGTATGCAATGTTATTGATTAGGTGCTCTTTCCTTTATTTGCTTCCTGTTGGCAGACATGAATGAATAATATAGTTTCGCATATCGTATTATCATCCCTTATAATTCAATGCTGCCATAAATATATCAAAAGTATAATTTAAACTTTTTTAGTTTAAGAATCCAATTTATGGTGTTTCCTTCAGAAATATCATCGATAATATTAAAGTATTTTTTAAATTCTGATTCTCATATTTTTAATCTTTCACATTACAATTCTAAAACTTAAATTTTAAAATAAAAGCGTTGACAATTTTTCATTGTACTAGATTTGTATTTATATGATGACACTTGTTGCATAACGACAGCGTATAATAGATCATTAGATTGAAGGTATTGCAGCATTTGCTAAAATAGCTGTAATAATATCATCAAAATAGCTTCACTGTGCCCAAGTTGACCTTGAAATTGTGCTCTGGTCTGAATAATTAATAATGCTCAGCACAGGCTTCGGCGATGGAAGATTAAGTGCCGATTGCCTGTTGCTGGAATAGCATTTGATCATTATTGGCTTTTTTAATATAATATTACAGTTGTTTGATTTATGTATCATAATGCAACACATCATAGTATTAATTTGAACTCATTATATTTGTCAGGTATGTTTCATATGATGGGTCATATCTTGGCAGTGTAGTCTATTCATGGTCAACTTCATATAAAAATAAAATTCATGATCGGTTATATCGTTTATCAATGAAGCTTTTCACCACTTCTGGATATTTAGTCACAGTTCTATCTCGGACTATCCAAAATATTCGATTCGAAATATTTGAATCATAAATTATTCGATTCGATTTCTGCAGCAATTCGAAATCAACAAAATGATAGTTCTTAGTATTTTTTTAAAAATAAGTGTGAATTTTCCAGTCAATTATAAGCTGATGAAATACTATTTTTTGTTTGTTTTTTGTTTCAATACCGTAGATAGTGAATTTGTTACTTTTACGATATTTTATGCATCTGAATCACTTGTTTTTGCAAGAATAATGAGATAGTTTATGAATATAGGATTGAGTTGTCTTTTTCAAGTTGATTAAATTCTACAAAAGTGGTAGTTTTATTTATTTTTATGATCTGGTAGTAAATAAAACAACAAAAATCCTCAACGCTGCAATTCATCTGAAGAAAATAGCATGAATGAAAGTATTGTAATATTTTGTCACTCTTTTAGATCCCAAATACGAACAAGACCTTTACTCTATTGGCTTCAGTTTTCCCATAACATTCTGAGCGAGGATTAGATATTTGTGCTCAGATTAATATATATTGATTTTCTTGGTCTGAAGCAACCTAGCGAAGGCTTTATTTCTCTCACTTTTACAGTTGTTGATTTATTCGCTTTGACGTAACACTGTGAACCTGATCGGATCATGACTATCGTGTGTCTATATGATTATGACGCAAAACATCAAACATTACATACTTTGCTATCACAACACCTATAAATGTTAAAGAATAACATTAAACTTGACCTTTGGGTTTTGTTTGTAAACATTTACAAGTTATTAACAGAACTTGTGTAAGATAATCATCTATAATTCTGTTTGAAGAATCAATATGGTATATATTGAGGCTGCTTTGTTTATTATTTTAATTATATTCCACAATCAAACCAAAAAAATATATTATTATTCGAAAAGGTCATGCTAAACTTGGGTCGTTGGTTTGTCCATGCATTATGAAAAAAGTCATTTTGAACAATATCTCATACAATTCTGATTTCCACCTAACCACTGACAAATTGACAAAAAGTCAACCCGGTAGTAATATTTCTTCGAAACACGCTGAGGCGTGCGTTCATCAGTAACTCATGTTTGACAAATTAAAGTTCACCAGTAACTCTCCCTTGACAAAATTAAAATTATGCATTGTTAAAACCCCTAGTATGAGCTAGGTAACTAGATTTAGAATTGAACGTCATTGTTTTCATCATCAAATCATGATTCAGCAAAAGGGAGATCTAGAAAATGCCCCACATGATATTTTTGCTATCTCATGCTTTATCAAGCACTGGACAAAATGAATTTCCTCAATGAATAACTGAAAATATTGGATATATCATTTTACCATTCACGAAATGAAGCGTTTAATGTTTGTAAACAAACCTATGTCAGTCTGTGTTTATATATTTTACTACGATGACTAATCTGTAATATGCAATTAAATACCGTGCTATCAACGCATATCTATATTGCTATATAATTTTATGCCGAAGCTTATAATGATCCTGAATAATTATGTGCTGTGTGAGACAGTCCCAGCGTTATTATATCTATCGACCTGAGCTACTCTGACACCTGCTGAAAGTGGATTCCATCAGAAGAAAATCTAGCAAATGGCCAGCATTTCATGGTATACTCTTGCTATAAGCGTAGAAATATCTCCTCTTGAGTGCCTATTAGCCACCAAAATGTAGCGAATGGTTCAAAATCCTCATTGCTCCAAAGTTGGCAGTGTTTTAATATTTTTGGGGGTTTTCCATTCATCCGAAGAAAATGACATGAATATTTTGGTTTTCATTTTCGACAATATTTATGTAGATCAACCATTGCTTCTGGTTGTTCTGTGATCCATCCTGAAATTTTAAAAGATAGGTAGCTAATATAATCCACTCGGCTACTCAAGAGACCTAATGAGAATGGTTCCCATTACAATGATATCAACACTAAAAATCATGTGATATATCAAACACACAAGACAATGTTCTGTCTTGTGGTAATAGATTTTACCAATAAGCTTCAACATCATTAGCACTGCTATTCATTCAACTTAGTATGATGCTCAACAATATTTGTCAATTATAACAATAGCATTTTAAATTTTTCGAAATAGTCTTTTTGACTAACAATAATAATGTTGCAAAAAGATTAGTGTAGTGCAGAATACTTCAAAATACTTGTTTCTGTGATGCGAAATGATTCAAAGAAGGTTTCGAGCAAAATTGAAAATATTGAAATTTTATGTACATTCTGAAAATTTCTGAAAAAACATTTTAAAAAATTTCATTAAATATATATTCTGTTTTAAAAAAATTTTTTATGTGGAATCGCGCTCGAAATGCTATGACTTGGATGGTTTGAACATGACAAGACAATCTTTTGTGTGAGTGTTAAAGTCAATTTACTAAGCCTCGACTATATCTTGGTCGAAGTACACGTTTATCTATTATCTCAGAAAATTATCTTTCAAGATAATTTGTCTGTGATGTTGTTGTGTTTGTTTTTAAATCTTGTTATCAGATTGGTGGATCTATTGACATGTATATTCAAATAGTGGTCTTATGTAAACTAAACAAATATTAGCAGACGCAACGTCTGTTGATTTTGAATTCCTATCGTAGATACCAACGCTAAGAGCAATATATGTATTGATTACTATTTACTACTGTAGTCTGTATATACAGCATTTCTCTTAGGCTCATCAAGTGGAGTATGAATTATTGTATGTGTAATTGTTTGTACGTCTTAGACTCTTGATCAATTTTTATGAGTTTTGTCAATGGCTTGGCTAATCTACTTTAGCCAACACATTGACAAAACTAATGAAAATTTTTATATGTTAGACATAATTATTTGAATAATTTGTTCAAATTTGTTTCAAATTCAAATTGGTGTTATCTACATATGTTTTTGTAGCAAAACAAATATTGACCAATTAGTAATTTTTTATCCGCTTCAAACTCAATTCTGTTGTAATTATGATAGAAATTTAATTGAATAACAATATTCAAACAAATTTTTTGACATTCCTAGGAATTTGATATTGTGGTATATTTTTGTACATTGACTCAATTATTACAAGGAAATATCAAATGTGCGTTTGTGTTTTTGACGTCATTACCATAATGTGCGAATTGTTCAGACTCTCAAACCACATAATTATGTGTTTAAATTTTCAGTGAAGTCCAAACTTTTTCGTGATCATGAGTACTTCATTTGATCATGATACCTAATATTGGCGAATGAATTATTGAATTCACCATCTTTATTACATTGTCGAATTCCTGGAACCCCTTATTGTTTACTTGGCAATTGAAATATCACACAATTCTGATTAGTATTTGTATAAGATCTCTTCTGTTATATAATAAATGATTACATTAAATTAGTCTTTCAATAGATAGTTTCTTTAAATATTGTCGTATTATCTCAGTGGAAGGTGATGAGTGGTTTTGGTCACTGACCGGTTACTGAGCAAACCATACCTTATTAGTCATATAATAAGAACATCCACAAATAATAACTTTCAGTGATGTTTCAAAATAATAATGATGTGACATCTATGTAAATACCTTCATCTTTGTACATGTATGTAAATATGTCTTCTTTGCCTAATGTGGTTAACTATGTAAAACAGGTAGCGTCATCACTTTGAATACAAGGATGTGTATCAAAACGCCTTCAAATTTTTTCAAATCTAGAATTGGCTATTTAAATACGGACATCCTTGATTACATCATTTTACACACAATATTCCCGAAAAAATTAAAAGTAGCATAACGCTACCACATTTTTACTGTAACCGGCTCTGTTTTTGTTTGATAACACTGTGTAAACAGAATATTTATCAAAATAACACGATCTGTAACAAAGGTGACATTTTTGCACTTGACCCGTTCATGCCCTTCTTGACACTTGGAAAAATAACTTTATCATGTGTGAGTATCATATTAGTAGAGCTTCTTATGATTTTGACTGCCTACTGTTTGTGGTATCACATGGCTTTATGTCATATCCTATTATGATTTGTTTGACTTAGTTCTGTTGTTTACAACATTCATTTGTTTTTGAGTATTGCGTCGTTGTCTCACTCTGATCAACTTTTTTCTCTTACCGTACTCTTGTTTTGGTGTCATTTCTTGGGCATTATCGATTGTAGATTTAATCCCATTTACTTTTCCATGGTATTGTACATTTTTTGTCAGTATTGTAATTGAATCACATTGCTAAGCATTGCCATTGATAAATCAAGCTTTAAAAGCTTGATTTATCAATTGTTCATGCGTGACAAAACATATTAATCCAATAACCACTTAACGTCGATAGAGAAAACTGATCTTTTTCTCTCAGACGCGACAATAGCTCTTTGTTATTGGAATGTTCACTCGCATATCCCACGTCAATTATACGTCACATTTATAGGTCCAATACCATAAGTGGCTGAACTCGTTTTGGCAAACAACTTGGTTTGCATGATATAGCATATTGAGTTATTAGGTGCTCAAATATTATAAATTTGACAAATTTTCAATGGGAACACTATTTTGATTCCGTTTGTGGGAAGGGTTTGAATTTTTCTCTCATTTGCTCTCTCTTCTCCTTTTATTATTACATCGTATATTTGTTGTGTGAAGTGTATCGACTGACTGTGTTTCATTTTCGACATTATAAAGAAGTAATGTTAATTTGGTTACGCCATGAGTATGTCACATTCAGTCTTGCACAAATTGGTGTTTATCATCCTAAAACGAAGAATGACTAATCCACTTCTAACATGTGAGACACTAAATGACCCCTGAAACTAATCCTCAACAATCAATATCTTTTAGCGTTAATTGTTCAGATCGTACAGCTTTGTAAACAATCTGCGCTACCAGTTATGTGGTAGTTATGATATATGTATGGATATGAATAATCGTTACTAATGGTACTATAGGCAATGGAAAGGATAAAGATCGGATGGTTATTGGAAACATTGGTAATAATGCATATCGTACCAGTTATTTTAAGATTATCCCTGGGGCCGACCACACATTTCCTTAATTTATTTATTGATAGAGACACCTGGGCTTGGTTAAAATTAAATATTGTGTTTTTTATTCTGGAGCAAAAATAAATCTGGGATGTTTTACCAAGCATGAGCCACAAATGTGCAAGAATGGGATAGCACTAATTAACTCTGACTCGCATTTGATGAATAGAAAAAATCTTACTTTGTATTTATTGACACTTTAAGCTCATATTATTCCCGATCATCTTCCAGTTATTAATACACATTTTTCACACCAATTGAATGTTTTTTTGCAAATCATGTCCATCAAATAGTTGAACTGCACTTTAGGTTACTTTAATCAATGGACAATGAATTTTGGACAATGAATAATGTGTGATATTTATAATACAAATAAGGTGGTTGATAGCTGACAATATGATATAGCATGTTTTCATGTGCAACGTCATTTAGGTCATTAATTAAATATATAAAGTTCGGCATAATTTTAACCGTTTTCTTTGTCAAGCATGAACCATTGTTGGAATCTGCTTCAGCGACACAATCCATCAATCATTCATACTTAACAGTCTCGGTTTTCTGACTGAAATACATTTAAACCATTACACAAGGGTAAATCTATATACATAACCAGAAACATTCTTTCTATTATATGTCAAAATGTGCTCTTGATAGTAATTCAAATTATATGCCAGTCTGTATTTTGTTGAGTAAGGGTCACAGATACATCCTGCCATTGTGAAATGATCTTTCCTTATGTGTTCACACATATCGGCATATAATTTGTTGTAAGGATCAATTCAAAATGAAATCGAAACAGCAGCAATACTTTCAAACCTATCTTTGTTTTTGTATTGCTTTCTTCTATTGTTTCCGTACTATACCACGCATTATGGCAATAAAACTTGTTCATTGCTCGACAAGTATTCTATTGATTATAACCACGAGCTATACATGGAATGAGCCAGTATGCCTTGATCTATATACTGTTAATGCTTGGTTGAAGTTGAGATTACAAAAAAGTGTTTTGAAATTAAATACGTTGGAAATTTCTTTTAGTTCTGAATAATAAATTTAAGTCATGGTTGACTGATTATCTCCGTGTACTATTGTCTTTTATTTAAAGCTTAAATTTAGTTTCAGTTATCCAGTTGATATTTCATTCGTTTCAATTTGAGGAAAATTTAGGGAGAAATCCCTGTGATAGTAAATATTTCATGATATTCGTTTGCTACTTTCAACTTCAAGTTTATGTATTTTAATATGTCTGAATTCCTTTCCTATCATCTTGATAAGTCTGGCTATAACAATCAATCACACTTGTTCACATAGTTGGCCACTAGGAAAAGGGGTATTTTAGTCGAGGAATTCTGAATTTTTTTTTTAAGTTTTCTAGTAAATCATTCTGATTAGTTTAAATAATCCATACACTGTTTTGGTAACATCTCACCAGCATTGTTTTAAAATATCATTTGCATTATCTTTTTGTATACCTGTAGCATAAAGATCATCTTCAATGAAAAAATATTTTGAAAATATAATGCATTGTACGTTGAAATTGATTAATTTTCCTCTTTTATTCTTTCTTGTTTCAATAAATTCAATTTTGCAAAAGATTGATTGCCCTTGTGCCCAAAGTCATTGAGGAAGCAATAATTACTCCCAAGTTCAATTTTTCTTTCATGTATGAAATTCCATACCATTCCTCAAGAGTATTTCTCATTCCCATTGATATGTCTTTTAGACCGCTAACTTTTTTTAATATTTACATAGTTGCTGATGAGTAATTATAATTACGTTTTTTCAGTCTAGACTCTAAAAAACTTTTTGTATGTTTACTTTACCAAGCATTATGCAAAGATGAATCAAGCCTAATAGGCTTGATTCATCTGTGCATTATACTTGGTTTTATATAATTCTTAGTTTCAATAACTCTTACAAATACACAAAATTTTGTGTCGACAAGCATAAATCAACAATGTGTTGTACTTCTGCCAACAGTGGCCCATACCTGAATGACGTATCATATACAACGAAAAGTTACAGTCTTTTGTTTAAAAATTTTACATAATTAAATTATATATTGATTGGTTGAAATTTCTTTGTTCTGTTGACAAAAATTATAAAAATAGGGGGCCAAAAATATCTTGTTTTTGTTTGTGTAGTAGATGTCTAGCGGTCATCTTTGTTTGCTGATTCATTGACCGCTATACTTCATCAATTATTTATGCATCATTCATCATCATTCTCAATTTATAGACTTGTAACACTGTGGAGCGGGGTGATGACTTGAATTTTATATGTTAAGGAGAAATTAAAATGTCGGATTGGTTTGACTAAATGCCATCTGCGTTAATCAGTGATACCCTTGTCCCAGATCACTAAATAGAGTGGTATTTTTTTTCCTTTCATGCAATTTCTTTTTCATATTTGGTTTATATTATGCTTAGTAGTAGGACGAAAAAGTAGGAAGTGTGACTTCGTACAAAAACCTTGTTTTCAAAAAAAGATCATAATATTGATATTTCAAATGTGGTAATCACAAGTCGTATTAGCACATCTCTAACAAGGAATTTTTTTTATAGTCACTCATTTGAGTGGATCACCCTAATCATTCCAGCAACTGTGAGGCTGTCCGTCTATAAGTGGCCACTGCTACAGGGCCTTGGACAGGTTGATCCACTCTAAGAAGTGGCTATAAAAAAAGCAAGGTTTCGTACCTGCTGCCATTATTGATGCCCAGGTTTCAGTGTGGAATATTGTTGCTTTGGGTACAGTTGTTGGTTTTACATTTTTTTATAGCTTTTTGCCGTAGAGTGGTCTGTGGCGAACTCAATAAAAATATTGAAAAATTGTATTCATTCTTTTATGAGATACCAGTCAGAGTACTGGGTATATATGCCCAAATTTCATCGTTAGTATTTAACTTTTTTTTTGTTTTTCAGGATAATTTACTGTTCTGTGATTCTTGTGATCGAGGATTTCATATGGATTGTTGCACACCACGTATTACACACATGCCAAAAGGTATTCATTCCACTTTTGTAAATAATTTAATAAATTCACCTTTTTTGCGACAACTCAAATACAGCACAGTACTGTGTCTCAAAAGGCTTTGTTCTGATGTAGTCGGCGTCCCAAACTAGTCGAAATGGTCACCCGCTTTTGGGGTTGCCCCTGCGCCAAATGCTTCACCGTGAGGCTTCTTGAACTTTATTCAGTCCTTTTTGCACCTCTCAAGGGCGCCACCCCCTCCAGTTGAGAACTACTGCCTTAGTGGTTTCTCAGCTATCTGTGGGGATGCCTAAGAAGTTTTTCTTTTGACCAACTTGGTTAATAAATTGGTGATTTTAAATTTACAGGTTCATTCATATGTGAAATATGTAAGGCAGAATCTCGGCGGCCACATTCTAATCGTTCCAATAAGAAATCATCAACAGTACATCAGCGTCTCATATCTACATCCTCTGTGGATAATAATTCCGCAGGTAAAGGGCAGATATTTTGTAAATGATATTGTTGGCATTTCATCCAGGGTGGCGGTATCTTTTTTTTCGTCGGGTGTCCAAAATATTCATGCTTCAAAACCATCAATATACAAACTTTCAAACCAGCATTGATGATTTTGAAACTTCTTGTTCATTCCGGTTGCTACCAGGCTTCTGGTAAAAAAATATATATTATGGAATATTAATAATTTGCTAAAATTTCTTCTGATGGAACCCATTTTCTCCGAGTGTCTAACATTCTGCCAGTCTGGTTCTATCTTCAATTTTGCTTTGTTGAGCATCATCATGATTTATAGTCTTATTTTAAACTACTGGTTTTGCGGTGTTGTTTGCTAATTAAAAAATCAAATGAATTATAAATATTATAACATTCGAATATGTAGACACGTTTTTTTTTTAATTTCAGATGCTGATGATGGTAATGCAAAAGCACATGAGGTAATGACAGAAGACGGACAATATTTTCTTCAAGTTCCATATCATAAAAAACCTAAAGGTCTAATTGATGGCATGACTAGGTATATATTTTTTGCTTTATTAGATAATTGTTTTTAAAACCGCAATATTTTGAATCTTTATGAATGCGATTTTATTTCTAAAGTTATCGAGAGGATTTCGTGAATGGACGCATTTTTTCGTTATATTAAAGAAACTTTTTGGAACATTTATGTAGATTCGTTACCTCAACGATAAAATTTTGATTTTAATCAGTCGAAAATATTATATACATAGGTGGATGGAACCAACTAATAGCCGTATATACAGCAGAAAGATATACAAAATGTAGTACCAACAACTGCGCTCTAAGCAAAAAGCATTCCAAACAGAAATGAATTTCTGATAAAGCACAGTGAGTGGTATCTGCCCTGGTCAATGGTAAAACAATCTGCCATTTCTTAACAGTTATAGCCGCATGTCATACAATCTTGTAATATGCCCAATCTAGAACCACATGAATTAAACGCATAAGAGACCTATTATTAATTGCAATCCGAGTTTATGTTGTAATCTGCAATTAGATTGTTTGTAGGAATTTAATTTCAGACCCTTGGGAAATTCAAATAAGTAATCATATGTTTTGACGCATGGGTTGCTAAATACTTAGAATCAGAACGCGAGCTGCTCTGCTTCTTTTGACCCAGTCTGAAAAATTTTGTTCAAACACATTTTGTTAAGTATGAGTTACTGATGGATTGTGCCGACCAGGCACGGTCCATCTGTGACCCATACCTGACAAAATATAATTTCAAAATGCGACATATCTGCCACCATTTGCTGGGTTAGCCAGTGATGCGGGAAGGCAAATGAGTATTTATGTATACGAATACCCTAACTTTCATTTTTAACATGTAAGAGTGTTTCTGAAATAATTTTAATAATAACAATTTTAAAAAAACACTTTCAACTTACTGCTGTAATTTAATATATATATTTATGATTTTGTGTTTCCAAAATCTGTGTATTGGAAGCTATCATATATGCTTTAGTTAAATGATGTAGATGAATTTATTAGAACATTTCAAAGATTTAAATACTTTCAATTTTCTCAAAATTAGTACCTATTTGAAAACCCTTTTGAATGTCTTATATGTGAGTCGCGAGTACGGGCTAGGTTGATACTGTCGTGCTCCTGTGTTATATGCACCTCCTGTGATGTTATGACCGTTGGACTGTCCCTCGTATCTGAACTGCACAATTCGGCAGTTGTGGATTTTAAAAGTCTGTTATGATTTTTGCCCTTATTTTGATCGCATACTGGTTCAGTTTTAATTTCTATCTTTATTTAATCTTTATTTAATCTTTATCTAATATTTTAAATTCTTATCAGGTTTTTCACTCCATCTATGTCTGGACGTAAAACAATGACATCACAAGCTCGTACAACGCAATTAATGATCATGAGAACAACTGCTAGCAGCAACGATGATGACTTTGCTACTAAAGATTCTGGTCAGTTCCAAGATTTTAACATGACTTTACCAGACCTGTCTTTTATGTTACATTAAATATTTCAGTGAAATATAAAAATCTACCATACTCTTATTTTTGTCATTCAACATAGATTTCAATACAAAATATATTGTTTTGGAATGACTGAGATTTCTTCGGATTGATATGTGATTGATAATTGCATTATTTTAGCTAAAACAAAAAATGATTCGATTGGGGAGCAATGTCAATTTTGTGTAAAAATTTTTGGCGTGAAAATTTTTGAAATTGTTAGAAATGTAGACCATTTGTTGAAATTTTTATATAGTTTTCTTATATAGAATCAGACTCAAAATGATTTTGTTCAAAAATAAAAGTACCAGAAAATGGCAATTGTAATCGCAATACCATTGTTTTTGGAGTTATCTGTAAATAAAATAGTTTATAACCAAAATTTTGCAATATCCAGCTCAAACTGGCAGAATGTCTAAAGTACATGGGCTTCTTCAGAAAAAAATCAGCAAATGGACAAATAAATTTCATGATATATCTCTTGCTCAGGGATTAATTTGAGTGTCTGACAACAATCAAACTATACAAAAAGTTTAAAATTCATCAATACTGCTATGAAATAGCAGTGTTGATGGTTTGGAAGCTTTTTGGTCACCTGGAGAGAATGACCTGAAAAATTTGGTCACTTGAGAGAAAAATAAGGTGCTGCTACCCTGATCTAGCTATTCAGATACTTGATCCCCTAAATGAGTCTTACTGTTGTTCCAAACTCTAAATAGCGCATTGCATTAGTCAAGGTCTAGTGGTTGAGTATTGCTCATCATTATAGTAATCTTAATTTGTTATTGGTAATATAAAAGGGGTGAAATGAGGGTCATAATAGCTATGATATTTTAATATTCAAAAGTAATGAGACATTATGAGTTCAAAGTTATTTTAAAAGGTGAAACATACAGTAATTATACGGCTTATAGTTAAGCATTGAATACTTGAGTGAGGCCTATTGATATCGAATATATTATATCATGCAGAATGCCAGTTGCTCTGCTACTCAGACACCTGGAGAAAATTCATCCCATCAGAAGAAAATTTAGCAAATGAGTGATATTTTATGATACCGGTATATTTTTTGCTAAAAGATTTAAATGTCTCTTTTTGGGCACTTAGTACCAAACAAAAAAAAAGATTCAAATTCATCAATACTATTATGGAATAGATGTATTGATGATTTTGAAAGCTTTTTTGTTCATCCGAAGAAATTGACTTGACCATTTCAGACAACCGAAGAAGACCATGATTCTGTCACCCTAATTTCTAAACTCTTTACCAGTACAACAAATTTGAAATGTTGGATTAATTCCTCTCTTAATTTTAATTAATCATAAATATGTTTAAAATATTTTGTATTCTATATAAAAATGATGTAATTCATATACTTCCTTTTTAGGTGAGGGGAAATCTTGTAAAGCTGACATCACTGAACTCGACGAAAACATGTTTTTTAAAGCAAGAGAAGAATCGCTGCAGGTGATCATTTCTATTCATGTATCACTGTCGTTGTTGTTTGTTTAGAGCTTGTTAAGATGCATTACCTCACACAGAGAATTGTGGTCAAATTGTTTGTAACTAAATGTTATGTCGACGAATAGAGTTTCATGATTGCTGATTTTGTCAGGCTTGGGTTATAGATGGCGTTGTTTGTGGACTTGTTGCGTTTTATATTTATGTGTATATCTTTTATATTATCCTCAAATGGAAGTGAATTCTGATTTTACTGATATGTTATGTTTGTGTGATTGAAGTTGATTTTTGTGCGATTTGCCAATGTATTTGCCTCTGTACCTATATAACAAACATTTACTCAGCTACCAAAAGGAATTATAACATCAAGTCAAAATCAATCAGACTTGTTTATTCTCTCGCTACTATGTAAAGTAGTGTTGGCAGTTTCAGGTTAAAGTACCTAGTTCACTGAGTTTAATTTTTAAATTACTTTTACCTACTTTCAAGAATATATAACTTATCTAGTTCAACTTTTAGAGTTTTCTCTTTGATATTTTCCCTAGTAAATTTAATGGGGTAAAATTAATAAATTTACCTATTTCACAACTAGGTATATGGTTGAAACAACTGGGTGGGTACCTAGTATACAAAAACTAGGTAAATCATATTTTTTTTCTAAAGCTTTCGAAATAGACTATTTCTATTTAAAGATTTTAACCTTCAAGTCTTGTAAAAATGCTATAAATGCAGCCGAACAAGAAATAGCATTACAATAGTTTTACGTTAAGAATTCTAGCATATGTGACTGTTCAGACAAGGACATTTCTGTTTCTGTCAACTTTGAGCTTTAATTATATATGAAAATGCATATTATGTCTTCATGAGAAAATTTCACATTTCTGAGGGGTATTATGTGTCAGAGATAGGGCTGCGAAAATGAAATCTCATTCAAATTCAATTTTTCCTCATTAAAAAACATACTTTGTTCAACACTTTCAAGAGTCTTACCATTTAGCCTCTTTCTAACATCCACAGGTAGATTTAACTCAACATCACTAAACTTTGTTCCTATCCTGTGAGTTGCCCTGAAAAAAGACTATTGATAATAATTATAATAAAAATGGTGAAAGTATAAATATTTTTTTGTTATCTGCTCGACAGAATGTTTAAAAATAGTAATACAAGGCGCAAAGGAGAAGGTTTTTTTACACAGACCCTGTAGTCCCCATAATAATTTAAGGCAATGTGATGAAATGAGTGAAAAAGTCTGAAGGAGTATGTGAAAAAATTGAAAAAATGACTCCTCATGATAGTAATGGAGACTTATTTTTACTAATATTTTTCTTTTTCAGAGAGTTGGTATTGTTGACAATGATATACCGGATCCATCCAAAACAAGGTGTCCTGCACAAATTGAATTCGGACAATATGTAATCGATACCTGGTATTCATCACCATACCCACAAGAATATGCTAGGTAAGGAAGCCAGTTGAAAGTTGTTAATATTTCCTACACAAATGACCCACGTCAATTGTGTGGCTTTTTCTCAGCCCAGACTGGCAGAATGCCTGCAACTCTGCTACTCAGACACCCAAAGAAAACTGGTGAAATCAGGAGAAAATTCAGCAAATTGGTTACATATAAAGATATACTCTTGCTAAAAGATTAAAATGCCTTTTTTGAGTGTTTGGTAGCTACCAAATTGTACAAAAGTTTGAAAACCACCAATGATGATATAAAAAAGCAGTGTTGATGCTTTTGGACTTTTGGGTCATCGAAGATAATAACATGAACGTTTCAGACACCCGTATAAATACAAGGTGATGTCAGCCTCAGCGATGATTATTTCCATTCCAAATATCCATTGTCGTAAATTTTTTTGAGCAGAAATAGAATGCCAGCTACACTGCTACTCTGCCAACCCGAAGAAAATGGTTCCCATCAGAAGAAAATTTACCGAAGTAGCAACATTGTATGGTATACACTTTGCTAGGAGATAAAATGTCTTTTTTGAGTTCCTGGTGGCAACCAAACTTTATAGAAAGGTTTAAAATTATCAATACTGCTATAAAATAGCAGTGTTGGTAGTTGGAAGCTTTGTTGTTTATCCAAAGAAAAGGAGACATTTTTTGATGCATGAAGAAAAATAAGATTCCATCGCCCTATAATCGGATTTTAAGGAATCAGCTCTGAAAATATTATGATTTACAAATATGGTACTTATTTTTCCAGATTGCCAAAATTATATCTTTGTGAATTTTGTTTGAAATACATGAAATCTCGTTCCATACTTCGAAGACATGCAAGGAAATGTAAATGGTTTCATCCTCCTGCAAATGAAATTTATAAAAACGGAGATCTGTCTGTTTTCGAAGTTGATGGAAATGTTAGCAATGTAAGTATGGTGCGCTTAGACGTTTGTACACAGGGAGTCAAGTGTTACAAAAGTAGTTTCGTTTTTAGATCATTCTTAAATTGATTGGTATATTGTAAAGTTTGACAGAAATCATGACTTCGTCACAAAATATAGTCAAATACCAGTAATTTCGTATATAATAGTCTTTCAACATTGCAATGCCCCCTTATCTTTTCTGGTAATTATTCATCAATTCACTATCCTATCTTTTCTATTTAAATTTCTGTCTTAAACTGATTTGTTGCCGCTTTCTCTACGGCATGATCCATCAGTAACCCATAAAAAGCACGCTTCTATGTTTTTGTTGGACATGCTTATGTCAAAGTTGTTATCTCATTTTAGTAAATTTTAGTCAGCCATTTTCGTTCTTTTATTTTATTTTTTAAATACTTTTATATTGTGACTGAGATATTATTCTGAGAACTTTAGAAGCTGATTTTTTTTTCCATTTTGATAATTTTCTTATTTTTTATATTCAGATCTACTGTCAGAACATCTGTCTTCTTGCCAAGTTATTTCTCGATCATAAAACTTTATACTACGATGTTGAACCGTTCCTTTTCTACTGCTTGACTAAAAATGATAGTAAAGGATGTCACCTGGTCGGATATTTTTCAAAGGTAATGACAGTTAATATTATAAGTAATAGATGACTTTTATTTCATAGTAGGGCTCAACTGATATATCAGTTTTCCTCACTGATGGGATTAGCACTTATCACTGACAGCATATATTTGTATGGCGATACCGATTACCAGCATTTTAGCTGAGTTTCTGTTAGTGCTGAAACATAGTTTAAGTGGAAAAGCAAAATTTTGAATTGTTAGAAAAAGTGAAATGGCTGTAACTGAGAGATTTGATAAAAATACAACTTAGATTTTTGTTCTTAACCATGGGATTAACTATGTAGCAATGTTGACAAATTAGAGACTTTGTACATCAAAGAGACATAGTGAATGAATTGCTTGAAGATCAAATATAATAATAATCACAAATAAATAATAATAATCACAAATTTTATTTTGTCAAACATGAGACACAGATGGAGCTGCAGTCCATTGGTGACTCAAGCTTAACAAAGACACAGGTGCAAAAAATATTTCTGATCGGGATGTATTAATTTTCTTCTGATGAGAGCTAATTACTTCTGGCATTAAGTAGCAGGATATTTAGCATTCTTTCTAGTAGTCTATCCCTGCCAGTGTCCCACCAGTGCTGTTCCTCCAGACCAAGACAGTTCTATAGATTGTCCATTATTTATGAATTTTGGATATGGTTCAATGCCATATAGACCATATCGAACGTTAAATATGGATTATTGATCAGTTCTTATGTCATTCTTTATAATAATATATTCCTATAACATTCCAGGAAAAACACTGTCAACAAAAATACAATGTGTCATGTATTATGACGATGCCACAATATCAAAGACAAGGTTTTGGAAGATTTCTCATTGATTTCAGTAAGAAGTTTTTTTTTACTTCGAATGTAGTTATAGATAAATGGTTGTGCATGAAAAGATTGGTTTTGAAGTTAAAGCATCTTGATTTTGAAACTTGGTTGAAATAATTTACTGACTGAGATTGAGTGTTTTTTTCAAAAAATATATTTTGTCATGCTCGATCCACAAATGAATCGTTTAAGGTGACTTGTTTCTTCATTGACTCTTTCTTTTCTCTATATAATCAACCAGCTAAACAAATCATTTTGCCCTGTCATAATCATATGTGAAGCATATGGTAATAATTTAAATTTGTAGGTCAAGAATAATATTCATTATGAATATCGCCAACGTAATTAATGTTATGATTTATCTGTTTTTTAGGTTATTTACTCTCTCGTAAGGAAGGACAGACTGGCACCCCTGAAAAACCATTGTCAGAACTTGGACAAGTTTCATACATGGCATACTGGAAGACTGTTATTCTTGAATATTTTTCAAAACATCAAAACGACAGGAACATATCACTGCGAATCATCAGCAAAGCCACAGGTACTGTTGGTATCTTATTTGTAATATTTTGACGTTGGAAAATAAAGTTATATTGGGCATGTTCAATTGTTGCTTGCAACAATACTATGGTATTGAGATCACTGGCTCAAGGCCCTGCATGATTAGTTCCTTCGATCTAATTTTACAATACGGTTTCAGCTATACACCACTAATTGTGTTTTCATATCTTTGTACTATAATTCTACATTTTCATTTTTATTCCTCAGGAATGTGTCCTCATGATATCGCTGCAACCATGCAACAACTTGGAATGATAACAAAGAAAAAATCACCCAATGTATTAACAGAAAGCAATCAACCTATTGAAGTCAAGTAAGTATCCATTGTATATTGACCAATGACGAGGATGTCAAAAAATTCCGAAAAGCTTGAAGATTCAACTCAACCAGACGATTCTTGATTAGGATTGAATCATGAATGCCATAATTACAGGCACCCGCAGCACTTAGTTGCCATTCCATCCAAGACCATTTTGGCACTACCTCGCCAGCCGAAAAAGACCCATAATAACCTTTTAAATCCCTTGAAAGGTAGGAAGACCCAAAATTTTTCATGCGCTTTTGGGCCCTGTACTCCCATTTTTCATGACTCAAGTCCAATTTTCGGTCCGTTGCATAGTGATATAAAATAATTTTTTTCTTGTGATGCCCTTTATGATGTCAAAATTTAACCTTTTAAAATCTTGAAATTTGCCCTCTCCCTAGTTCTAAGTACGCTACTGTGTGCCGTGGTTATTGATTTGTAATGTGACCTATAATTTTGGATTTAGTTTGCAACACTTATTTTTGTGGATGTTGTAGTTTCCACACTTTGGTAATAATGATTGCTTTGGTAATGTTATTATTCTCTGAAAATTTTTTATTAAATTTTCATGTATAAACAATAGATTCAATGTAAAAAGACGAAGACGATTGATAGCTGAATATGAACATAAGAAACGAGCGTTCGAAGCAAGTGGTAAAATTCGTTATCAAGTTGATCCTGATTGCTTACGATGGACTCCTCTTGTATTTATTAATACGAGCCCGGAAGAGGTTAGTTTGATTTCAGATTTTATATTTAGCAGATAAAAAATTTTATTTTGTTAAGCATGCGCCTTGGCGGCGCACTCCATCAGTGACTCATATTTGATTGAATTTTTCAAAAGCTATAATCATATGCTGAAAATTTTCAATACCCAATATGTGTGGCTTGCAATATATTTTGCTACAAATTGTAAACGTGTTTTGGATTAGAGTAAAATTTTGACATTGGTGTTTGAGGATTTCAAAAAATTACATTTTGGTATATTCAGTATTAAACAACCATGTACCATCGCCTGCAATACCCTTTACTGCTAAGAAAATTTGTACATTTTGGAAAAACTGTATAGTTCATTAGGACAAATAAGCAAATGACTCGAAATTAAACCTAATTTTTGTATGTTATTAGTAACCACTAAGGTAGCTCATATGTTAGTTCAAATGTAGCCCTTTAGATACGGGCTTTAGAATAGTAACATATTTTTTGTGTCTCGTAAGAGTCGACTAGAAGGAAACAAAGAAGTGGTTGATGATTTTACCATCACCTGTGACGGATACCACTGCCCCTTACCATAGCGGTTCAATTGTATTTGGCATGCTTTTCCGCTTAGCTGTTGCTGTTAGCAGTTAGCAGTTGCTGGTACTTCATCCACAGAGCAGCACTTTACTAATAAGTGGCCGTTAGTTGGTTCCTCTTAGGCACTGCTTTCAGCCTTGCTCAGAATGAATTTTAATAAAAAAATGATATTTTGAAATTCACTATTTATGTATAATATTGTTTCAGATAAACCGATAAATCAAAGTTGAATATATCTTGTCCTTTATGTATCATTATAATTTCAATCACAATTCTGGAATGCATGACAGTTCTGATAAGGACATCCCTAATAACTGCGTTGAAGTTTTATCTTTCACAATTTATTAACTTACAGGGCAGTCCAACTCGTTCATTGAAGTCACCACTTGCAAGTCCGAATGATAAAAATTTGGGATTCAAGAATTTCTCCCCTCGGGCTTTGTTGACGCCTGACAAAGTATCATCTGCTGAAGGTGGACTTCTCAACGATGCAATCGAAAATCAGAGTTCAGTCAAATTGCCCACTCCGACCCGATGCTTGGATGATGCATTCGCGATGGCTGATGATGCTGCTACATCGAAACATGTAGAAAAAGTGCAGAAAGTGACCGCGGACAATATTGAGAATGAATTAGTGAATCCTTTGGTAGATCGACCTGTTAATCCGATGTCGCTATCTTTTCTTCATCATCGAAGGCATGGTAGAAAAAGGAGAATATCAATGCGATCGCCGGATATTGCCACTGGAACAAATTCTGAAAAAGAGGATTACAGTGCAGACCTATTCAACGATTTCACAGAAAAAAGACAACATTCTTCGCAAAAACAAAAGTCCACCCATGCAATAACCTCAGGAACTCAAGATTCTAGTTCGGGTGTTCGGCCACCTATGAAGAAAAGGCGAAGAAAAAAGGTCAAAGGTTACCCTTGGGGACGGGTGAAAATAAAAAAGAAAAAGAAAATTATAACAGAGGTGAGGATAATTTTTGTACCTCAAAAATGCAAATGGTTTTTTGTTTGTCATCCGAAAAAGACCCTATGGAAGCTTTCAACACCAGACCGAAAACAAGTTCTTGTCCATGCCATACTCAATAATTTTTTTCTGTATAATTCAATAATATATTATTATTAATAATCATTTTTCCCACGTATACAGAACACTCTCGACAATGAGCAAGCTGCATCTGATAGTGGTTGGAGGATTGGAGCTCCTCATATGACATCTGGTGAAAGTGAAGAAGGTGAAGTTGATGTAGAAAATCCATCTGAAGGTAACTTTTCATAATTTTGACCTGGGTAACAGTATCTTTTTTTTTTCCGGTGGTGTCCGAAACGTTTTTCATTTTCTTTGGGTAATTAAAAAGCTTCAAAACCATCAACACTGCTATTTCATAGCAGTATTGATGTTTTTGAAACTTTTCGCAGAGTTTAGTTGCTACCAGACACCCAAAGAGCATTTTAGTCTTCCATCAAGAAACATTTCGTAAAAATATTGACCATTTGCTAAATTTTCTTCTGATAAAACCATTTCCTTCAGGTGTTTAAAGAACTGACATTCTGTCAGACTGTGTGGTATAGTCTTAACAGTATTGATGATTTTGAACTGTTTTTTACAGTTTAGTGGCTACTTTTAAATCGAAAGAAACTTTTTAATGTTTAACATTTGCTAAAATAATTTTCCTCTGATGAAACCTATTTACTTTCCGGTGTCTGGGTAGTAGAGTAACTCGAATTTCACAATGTTTTCTTGTGACAAATGTATCTAAAACAACATGATCTTATTTTGTCCGTACAAACCACAGATGGCCCATGCTTTTAAATTATATATCTGATGTGTATATTTACCCAAAATTATTACCCAGAATAAAATAATAATTATCAGTGTCTCGAACTCTAAAATTCAAGGATCGTAAATTGAGGAATGTCCTCAATCCAAATAGTTTTTATTTAAATTATTTAATGAATACATATTTCAGCAAAAATATAATTAAAACAGAATCCGAATTACTGGAACATTCTTCTATCAGGTATATTGCATATTGAATCCCGTTAAAGCTGAATACTCATTGTATCTAATATTACCTACTGCATATTTCAGAAACAAAAAAGGATCCAGCGTTAATCTCAAAGAATGAAGATGAATCTTCATCCAGGATGATTTTAGAAAAAGATCTCAATGGAAGTTTGATGTCATCTCCATCTTCTACTCACAATGTCTCACCTACTATCAATCAAACATCATCGTCTCCACAGAAGAAAAAACGACGAAGAAGAAAACCAAAAGGTTATCTTTGGGGTTTGCCACGGAAAAAGCCAACAGTGAAAAAGAAACTCCTCACAGCGAGAACTGCAGATAGTGGGGCCGAAAATGAAGCTCTAGTTTCAGATACGCCCAGGTCAAGAGGCTATAAAAGGACACTCGGTAAGGGAGTTGTCGTTGCAACTGCTGATGTCGGAAAATCTCCTAGACAGTTGACGATGCATAGCTTTTTTGGAAAAAAATTGGAACACTCCGATGTTTCAAAAAACGACAAGCTGCCATCTAATGATGTTGAAAGTTCAAAAAACTCAAATGAAGATATTATTCATGGGAACGAAGAAAATTTAAATGGTGCTAAGGATGAGGTAGTTGATTCTGTATCAGAAGTTGCAATAAAGCAGGTCACTGATGTTAGTAAAACTCGTTCCCATTTAAACACAGTCAATGGGAATAGTAATAGTAACAACAGTGTGGAAACTACGGATCCTCCGCAGAAACGACAGCGACGTAGTGCAAAAGCAGGAAATGACTTTATGGTTGGTTGCATACTATCTGGAAGAACTAGACGACGAACAGCTTCGTTTGAAAGGAAATCTAGTTCTGGTCGTAAACCAAAAAAGCAAGATCAACTTGCAGCAAATAGTAAAGAACAATTGCAAAATTCTGGTAATATATTTGAAAAATTTAGTGAGGAGAATGAAGAATGTGAGAAGAATTTGGCAAAAAATGATGATATGGCGAAAGAAAATAAAAACATTGAAGCAAAATCTGCACAAAAAGAATCATTTACTGCATTACCATTTGTGAAGAAAAATTCTCATGATTTGAATGGCAATAATATGTTGTCGTCGCCTTCTTCTGGCACGATACCTAAACCAAATGAACCTAGAGGACATTTTTTAGTGGATAGCCCCCAGTATCACAAGCAGTCAACACTCTTGAAGGATGTGCCTCCATGCTTTCATAAGTTATGGAATACGGCACCACAAACCAACTCCCTGACGTCGTTCATGCCACCCAAAACTAATACGACGTTTCGACCCTTGACATTTGACATGAAGTACAGAGACATGTCCAACAATGACGCAGATGATGAAGACGGTGACGGAAGTACATCTTCTTCATCATCTTGCTCTGGTGCAGAATCTTCATCAGAAGAACTCACATCGTCATCAGCCGAAGATTCGTCAGACAATGATTCATCTTGCGATAGCGATGTTCGTTCACGTACCATAATTTCTTCACAAGTCAGAGATTTCGTAAAAGCTCCATCATCTATCACAGTTGGAACATCCAAAACGTCAACAACGGTAACAAATATGTCTGGAACAAAACTGAATGAAACTGAAAATAACGATGAACAAACTCAGGGAATCGATAAGAGTGATAAAAGTGAGAAGAAAGTTAAGACTGGCTTTGAACTGGGGGCGCGAAGTTTAGGTGCCTCTAAGGGCTCCGCAACTGAAGGGGTAAGTGAATCTAAGACAATAGCTTCACTTCCGCAGAAGAGAGGACCGGGTCGACCGAGAAAACATCCAAAACCTGGTGACCAATCTAACACTATAGAAAAGTTCAAGAAACAGGTTGAAAAACCTGTAGCTAAAAAGGTACGAAAGAAAAAAGTGATACCTGAAAAGAAATTGACTTCTGACAAACCTAAAATAGAAGGAGGAAAATTTGTCAAAAAGAAAATCAGACATACAAAGAAAGTTGATCACAGGCCTAAAGATTTTGATGATGATACAAACGCATCAAACACGCAACCTGTTGAGCAACAAGGCTTGAAAATGATCATCAGCTTCCCTGGTGGAAGACGAAATTCTCAAGATGCTCGTTCTGAATTTTGCACAGATGAAAAAGAAGAGCAAATTGAACAAAGAGATCATTGAAAACCCAAGTTCAGTATTGACTGACAGAAACACAGAGATCGGAGAAACAATGATTCACGATGATGGTGTTGACAGCGAATCAGGCACAGATAGTCAACAAACAACGCTGAAACGAAACGGTGATCCTACATTACCAAAATGGGCTTCAAATAGTATTGAAAACAGCACTGAGAGTTGGGCAGTATCATCAGCCGACAAACGTAGCATTAATGATGCAGATATAAATTCAATTGATCAAGGTGACGGCAGTGATTTCAATGTCGAACCATTGCTAGGTTATGTTGGAGACAACACTGAAGTATTCCCAGTGGTTAACGATGTTAACTTTGCACAAACAGAAGTTGACAATTCTATTGTTGATGAAGTTGGAACTTCTAATAATAATAACATCAATATGATGAATAAAGACAACAGGGAAGAAATATCTGAAGTGCAACAAGCAACTGGTTAGTAGTTAGTTGGTTTGTTTTTTCGAATTTTGGTGGATTCAAATAAAATTTTGCAATATTTAATAGTTTTGGTTATTAATCAAAGAACAGAAATGGTGTGTTCGTTCATATGAATAGTAAATATTTCCAATGTCGTACAATTTTATCTTTGTATTATTTTTCAATTATTCTCGTAAGTTCTAATAATTTCTCTCGTTCGATGTTATTTTCTTACCGGTATGTAAAAATAGGCCAATTTATTTTTCTACATAGTGAACCAAGCAAACTATATATTTCTCTCCCATAGGATTTCAACCAATGCAAGATAATAAGCGTTACCTATAGAGAGATACTGTTTCCAAGGTTTTTCAAAGTAAACTAACCAGTCTCTAGTTTAAGTTTCTAGCGCTCGTAAGAGGATTGAGTGACCATTTAAGTTACAAATAGTCACAATCTTCTTGTGTCTTTTTTATCACATCATTTTTACAACATCCATATTTTTCATAGATCATTTACAAGAATCCGAGCATCAACCAATAGAAGAGACATCATCTCTAACTAACATACAACAGAATAGTGGAGCGCAATCAAGTGATATTGAGGCAGCTTTCAGGGTAAATCAAGTTTTATTAATTGCAAACGTCGTATTTAAGAAATGATGAAATAGTTCAATTAGTGCTCAGAACAACTAATCTTGTTCCGTGCATAAAGAAGTCTTTCTTAATGGACTAAAATCTTGTTAACAAATAATTATTTCACTTCAATTTTTGACTTTTTTAACATTTTTACTGTAAATCAATAAATTTTGTATTTTATGTACCTTTTATAAGTAAAAATAGGCCAAATGATTATTGTGAATATGTGGCGAAGTCTTGCAAAATTTTTTGAAATTGCTTCATTTGAAAGCTTCATGGCCATTGTATAGTTTCTGAATTGGACTATCAACGTGTGGTCATGGTATTGGAAATTATTCAAAATAATATGCTTTTTAGGGAGAATTTTTATTACTAATTTGTAATACATTGATCATTCCATGTTTATTCCAGGATGCAAATGAATTAGTTGATGAAGAATGGAGAGCGACTGAAGAAGAGTTGAATGCAGCTGTTGCTTCTATAACTCCTCATGAAGCTGGAATGTTAAGTTCTGGTAATATGATCAGAAATTTTATTTTGTCAAGCATGTGCCACTGATGGACCGCGCCGTGATGGCGCTTTCCATCAGTGACCCATGCTTAACAAAACATGGTATTACTCGAGATTTTTGTTTGGGTTGAATAAAAAAAAAGATTATAACTTGAACCTCATATTCTGATCTATTTGAATATAATTTCTGATTCCGATGCTCTGAATACTAGTGAAAGGCATGATCATGAAAATCAGTGATAAGAATATCAGGGATGGCAGAAAGTTGGCCAATCTGATTGGTTCACTGATCAGAATAAAAAGTGCATGAAACAGATACATACGCAAAATAAGTTACAAATCAATACTATTAATCGCACAAAAATACTCCGGTTGTTGTATCACTGCATATTTGGCTTTATCAGACAAATTTTTGTCCTTGTTGATCCTTGATTCGATTGAAGCTCACTATGGTAGAGTTGCTCGTATGATTTGACAAAGTTTCTTCCCAATAAGAAATTTTATTTTGTCAAGCATGAGCCACAAATGAATTGTGCCTCTATGACCTGATCAAACAGTTTCCAAGCATTCAATAAAGTGTTTGCACAAATGTTTCCCTCTAATCAAAATTCGCATTGGATATGTTGCAAGGTTTATGTTCATTTCAAATTTCTACCAATATAGTGAAACTTATTGGACAATATCTCGCTCTTTTCTTTATATAGTACAATTTTTATTCATGTTGAAATTAAATTTAAATAGCCACAAAAAAATTTAATTGTAGAATGAGTCATCGTTAAAATTATAAATTGTCTTTGAATTTTGGAAAAAAACTATTGAACTGCTTCATATTTTTTGTGAGTGTGAAATATGTATATTTGACATTATTTGATATATATTGTGTAACCTAAAATTCTACTCAAACCTGTCTGAGTTTTATTGCTATAAAAATATTTTAAGGCGATGGAAATATTTATCAGCTTTCCTATTGTTTCAGAAATTGATACAACATTCAGTAACTCAGCTGAGGATATATTTTGGTCATCAACAACCAGTTCTAAAGATAATTGCATGCAGCCAGATAGTATGGAAGGTAATCATTCATCATCGAACATCAGTGCATCTGCCATCACAGAGGATGTCGCGGACATTTCATCTTATTCTACTCAAGAAAATTGTGCTCTGTCATCGAATGAAATATTACAAACTGATCACACACAAGCGTTCAAAAGTCCGAGCAATGATGACATTCATGGTTCTGAAGTTGAAAACATTGTTTCTCAAATGTCAAATGAAATTGTCAATCAAATGCATCAAACTCAAAACAATCAAACCGATTGTCTTATTTCACAAAATTCAATAATGCAGTCTAGTAATACTTTAACATATAGCGGAACTTGCACTGTTTCGCAGATACCGCTAGGTCCTGACAATGAATCTCAAAATCAATATACAGATTCTGCAACAGTAGGTTATCCGATGAATACAACTGCGGCTGATGAAATTCCGCCTGTTCTTCCACCGAACATAGATATTGGAATGCCACATGTTTCAAACAACGCAGCACAGTCCCAAGATTTCCAAAATCCGCAACAGACAGATCCGTATATTAGTCAATGTCCGTCCGTAGAGTCATCAAGTACGGCAGAACACATGAACGTTAGTCCTACAAATCAAAATGCACAAATTGGTCCAGTTGATGGAACTTCATATCAAAACAATCCTGCATCATCATCAATGTATTCCACTGAGAAAACAATTTTATCTCCTTCGACAAAAAATCAAAAAATGTCTGGACATAATATGGCACGACCGCAGGATTATCCATCAGCCATGCCGGTTCCAGTAACTCAGGGTTCGATAGCACATTACACCATGAATTCTGCTTCTGGTCAAAGACAGCACAATGTACCAGGGCAGAATACCCAGACTGAATTTAGTTGTTCCAGTGGTTATGAAACATCGAGTGCTCATGGATCGAGTCCTTACACATCACCTGACAGTATAAACAGTTTAAATCCAGGAAGTTGTGATAATCCACCTCAGGGTATTTCAGGTAATAATTCTTTTTTTCGAATACAGGAATTAGGATTCCTAATTATATGCATTGAAAGTTGAAACCACATCTCAACTGGTTGGATATCAGATAGATGGTGAGTCAGACAACTTTTCATGAAGTAAATTTGGTCAAATTTTCAATGTTTGTCAAAGTTTCAGAAATTTTCTAGGAATTTGCTACAGACCATTGATGCCTTCTGAGCTTCTTGATGAAATAAAAGACTAGCAGACGGGATTGCCATATAACTGGGTCTGCTATGGCAAGATGTGGCACTTTTCATTTATTTTATTCATCTGTAGTGTGCTCATTCTCTTAGAAACAGTCTAACTGAAAGTATTGCTGGCAGAATAAAACATCAAATTTCATTATTACAGGATCAGCAGGAAACATGCAGTCAACTATGGTTTCACAATCACATCAACCTGGTGTAAAATTAGTAACAACTGTTCAACAACCCAGACAAAATCCAACTGCCAATCCAGAATCAGGTCAGTGTTGGGAGATATTATATAGGTTAGGATTGTGTCTTTTTTAGCTCAACATTCCACTCATTTTTCCTGTGCATGGAGATTGTGGGTGGAGAAGGTCGTAAACTTCCCTTATGTGAGGCACCATGCATCCAGCCGACCTCTCGCACTTATCTGCTGCACTGCCTGGGCCGGGTTTCATGATCAACAATGAAAACATTTTGTTGTTCTGCTTTTTACAAAGAAATTTGGCTTTTACTTTTGACTTTCACACTTTGGAATCTCGTTGGAATAAACATTAGAAAACCAGTTAGAAACTTTTTACCATACTGCTGTTCTCTCATTAGTGATCTTTCGTTGGTTAATTTTACTTGGCAATTGCAAACTTGCTGAGAGTCAATGTTAGAGCAATATTTCAATCTATGTAAATATATTAATTCCAACCGATGTGTCACGCTAGTTTTACAATGAAATTTTACAGGCCCTCATGCAGGTGGAAATGACGTAATGGGATCCCCAGCTCACAGTAACAACTCATTCAAAAGTTCGACACCTCCAAAAACTCAGTGCATGCAACAACAATCAAATATTCACACCAGTCCTGAAACGATACAACATCAAAACAGAACTCCAACTCCGATGCGACCTGCATCCACGTTAAGTTGCTCTGGTGCAAATTATATGAGTCCATCATCTCAAATAAGTTCAGGAAACTACCCAGTTCCACCGAGCCCTTTACTGCAAACAGTGAACTCCCCCAATGATCCTAAATCAATGCCGTCTTGTAGAATGCAGCAACAACAATCACCTGGTTTTCAACAAATCAATACAAACTCAAGAGCGAGATCGTTTTCTTATGGGACAGTAGGCCCTCCGAGTAATAAGAGTGTTGATCACCAGCACCAGCCCTCAACACCCACAAATCAAAACTTTTCTCCTGTTTCGGGACATCCGGTCACTCGAGAGCCTCAGGCAGACAGTCAAATTCAAAAGCGACATATGTCTGTTGACTCTATGTCGCGTAGTTCAGTTACAAAATCTCCAAGAGGCTCAAGTTTACAGCAACTCCATCAACTTGCTCAGGGAATAGACAAAAAAAGTAGCTCGAGACAAAATATAAGTCACTCGGGTCCTTCAACATCGAGACGTATTCAAAGCTCAAATAATACTCCACCATTGCCAAAACCTCAGACTGATGCGTGGGTTTCACAGTCTTCACAGACGACAGAACAAAGTCCGTGTATGTATTCAAATGCTGGTTATTTGGAAAGACCAGCGAGTGTTCAACCTCCACCTGGTCCACCAGGAACTAATTTTCATCATCCACCTGCCGCAATGACACCACCTGCTACGATATCACACTCACAACCAACAGCATGTGCAAACACAAAACAGTCTCGTAGTTCCCACCACATGCCTAATGTCCCATATACCACACTCAGGCCTGGAATGTATAATCCAACTTCAGATAATCGTTCTCATCATCT
Source organism: Styela plicata (assembly GCA_963675895.2). NCBI lineage: Eukaryota > Metazoa > Chordata > Ascidiacea > Stolidobranchia > Styelidae > Styela > Styela plicata. The sequence goes on along the minus strand of OZ023151.1, from coordinate 7,506,732 downwards.
GTCTCAGCAGTATGATAAAACTCCTGCTGGATCTCCAATGTTATCTCATACAGACTATCAGCACCAACAATGGTTTTCGCGTCAAAATCCTGGTTCGTCTGAACATTATTTTTCACCATATGGTTACGGACATCACTCCTTGGTGGAACAGAGGTCACATGTTCCAACATTACCTTCAAATCATAACTCTTATCCTGGTTATCACACTCCTATAGATTTTTCTTATCCTCCCACAAATTACAACCCCCATTTGAGTCGCGGGTCTTCGGGCTCTAGTGCTATTAACCCAAGCTATAATCACCCCGCAGCACAGGGCAGTCATTCAATGGGACATAGACGTGGTTCGCATAATGCAAACGAACAATACTATAACACCCCACCACCCCATACGTTGTTCCAACCAGGTCCACCCAACCATGGGGCTTACGCAGGGTATCCGTATCAACATCCTCAATATTCAAATTTATATTCTCATCCACCATCCGCTGGTCACCCAGCTAATATGAGGTATGCATCACCTCACTACCCTGCTACATAGCATCATCGTGTTGAAAAATTATATCTTTTTTGTTCATTTATCATTTTACTTTTTATGTTCTTTCTTTCATCTGATTATTTCACATAGTTTCATATTTCTCAGTGGAATATTGTGTTTTGAAATTTTTGTTGTTTTGAAAATATTATTACTATAGTTTGTCTGGTGCCTTGTTCAAGAAGACTTCAATTACAATGAAAAAAGAGTTCAATGAAAAATACAGAAGTTTGCCATGGAATATATTTTCTTGTTTTTCCAACGTAGAGCCATAATAAATGGATTTTCATAACTGAATGAACATCTGAATGAACTAACAAAAAAATAAAAAAATTAATTCATTTCTTGCTGGGATATTCGTTTTAAATTGAAGATTCAAATGACTTTGGATGTGAATCCGTTTTGAATATCCATTTTTGTGATACATTATGATTTGACAACGATTCTGAGTAAAAGTACTCTCAAATTCGTAGTGATTTTGCATTTTTATAAAATTTCATCACTTATCTAGTTTCTCGACTTTGTGTTTTAGAGTTTTTTTGAACCAGAATCAATATCCTTCTACTTGATTTGAAGATATATACATTTGAAATTGGCAACCCTATTTCCAATTTGCTATTCAACAGTGATCTGTACTTATTCGATCAAAATCTAGTGCTGGACTGTCATAAATCCACCAATCTTTCATCATTTGAGTATGTTTATTGTCGATTTTTTTTCAATTTTGCACTGTCGTTTGTTTTGGTACAAATTTGATGTTGTTTACTTGGTGTTTCAAGCCAAAAATATTTCCTTTTTTGTTTATGTTGTTGTTGTGTAAATAGTGTAAAGACTATTCGGCATTTTACAATTTCAAGATTTATTTTCTGTTATGTCAAGGCTTCTTGGTCCATCCGAAAAGCTTAATTACCCAAAAAATGAGTTTTTTGTAAATGGATGAATGAATGCAGTAAAACATAAACCCATCAAATAGCCTGTCAGCGCGGATCATTAATAAGATCGATCTTTCGTGGTAAGATCCATCAATGACTCATTCTTACTCTGGATGTAAAAAATCATTCTTTTGGATATGTTTTCGCACGATAAAATATTTTAGTCCTTTGATAAAAAAAAATATTCAACACCCGAGTTTACATTAATTTCAATTCATTGAAAAGTGCTGGTGTTGCATTGTAACAATGAAATCATAGTTGGTCTTGCTCCGTGAAGATTTCTTGTTGAACAACGTTAAAACTTTTCATCTAAAAATTGCGGCCGATTTTCATATCTGTTCTGCCGGCAAACGCCTTCAATATAATTATTCGGAAAGTGAAACCCATACACCTTGACAAATTTTCCCCATCTGTGAACCATACTTGAAAAAAAAATTTTATCGAAAAATAATAAAGCAAGATCCTATATGATTTTATTCTAAAATATCTAATTGATAAACACTGCGACATTTAGTCGCTCATGATTCAGTTTAATTCGCAAGAATCACAGATGGACCGTGCCTTGTCGGCACGATTCATCTGTGACTCATGCTCAACAACTACATTTGGTCAATTTTTATTTGGCCAGTTTTGATTTTATCGTCATTTTTTAATTAATGTGTTGAACGGGGTCAATATTATTAAAAGTTCATTTGAAGGTGTACAGTGTAAAGTTATTATAAACTCGTCATGTACCTAACAATTTCTCCCTGATTTGTATAAAAACTTGCTGTTGACAGTTGTCTGTTTTTTATGCTGAAATAATAATATTACAATATTGTGAGTTAGCGATATCTATTTATGGTTTTGTATAGTTGGTATTTCGTTTTTTACTCGTATGGAAGCCAAGGAAAGTATCTTAAAAAAAATAGGAATAAAGATGGGGGTTGATACATTTTAAAACAATGGAAAACATTTTAAAAGATTTTTATTTTACAAATTTATTTCCTTGTATCGAAATTCACTCGAGAGCTTTGAAGTGCACCTTAAGCAAGGCCGGAAGGAGTCCCTAAAAGGAGCAACTAACGTCCGCTTGGTAGCGAAGAGCTATTTTACTTATAAGATGCAGTACCAGCAAGAAATGTTAGGACTCTTATAATAAAGCCCATTCCTACAGGGCGTGCTGTGTTAAGTCTATAAACGGTTTGGGGACTGCACGTGGTCTATTTCACACCCAAACAGATGTACAGTATTAGGATTCCCTTTTTATTTTGTTTCGGGGGGGGGGTCTATAATACTTTTCAATTATGTGGCGAACAAAGGCCCCTTGTATATAGAGGGTCTGGTAGAGGAGGTTCGTGCCTAACTGTTTAAGTTCTATTTTTCGTTGCCAACTGGCTGGTTATGGCAGCCGTTTCATAGGTTACGTTAACCAGCGATCCGGATAATCATTACAAACAATTCCACCAATCGTCTTTATCCAGGAAAAGACCAAAATGATAAAAAGCCTGTTGTAAAAATTTGCTAGCAATATCGTTGATTCAGCAAGATTAACCGGTAATAAGCGTGATTCCTATTTTGCCGATGCATGAACTAAACCGTTTTGGAAAAATCTCAACTTCGATGTTGGTTTGGTCAGGTAGATGTAATTTGGTTATAGAATTGGGCAGAAAAGCTATATTGAAACATGTTTTGCAAATTTTGGCCGTAGTAGGTGAAGGCGAAGTTCGTCTGTGACACCTGAGATGGGAATAATCGTTTTGTGGGAAAATGCATGATCTAAACCGTTTTGGAAAAATCTCAACTTCGATGTTGGTTTGATTAGGTAGATGTAATTTGGTTATAGAATTGGGCAGAAAAGCTGTTTTGAAACATGTTTTTTAAATTTTGGCCGCAGTAGGTGAAGGCGGAGTTCGTCTGTGACACCTGAGACGGGAAAAATCGTTTTCGTGGGAGAGTGAAAAACACATGTAACATAGTGGAGACGCACGCTTTGTGGTGCGCATCTCTGATCGTCTTCTCCGAGGTTCGAATTCTGTGTGGGACCATGCCCGTGCGTAGGTAAAATGGCCAAGCCATTTTCAAATCTTGGAGGGAGCATGAATATGTCTCGATTTTTAAACCATAAATCTCGCATCCTCGTAGCGAAAATATATTAAGGCCCCTCTTCCAGAACCGAAAAAGTCAAATTATGACAGAACTGTGCAGTGCGTATTTCAATCTACGGAGTGTGTTAATTAGGAAGACGGTTATCTCCTTTTCCCAAAATTGTAATATTCTAGGTTTTTAATTATTTTCAGTTATTTGACAGGATTTATACATACTCCCGCTGAACTTTAGACCAAACGCATTAAACATGTCGACGAAAGAATATTTCACAATATTGCCCGTTCAAGATTACTTATGTAACATTTGTGACGCTCGATTCTATTAGTTTGGAGCGCGTATAATCTGCAATTAACCCGTTTGTATTAATGTTTGCCCAGCGTATTACAGCAAACACGCCACGTTACTTCAGTCCCAGCCAATTAAGAACGATTGTGTTGGGTGACTATATTTTCCACTGGCAACCCACGCGTTACGCTCGTGTAGGTGTTAATTCAGCCTGACCCTTGAACTGTATTGCGACATTCCCCAGGAGATACCGTTTTTTCTGAAAAATTTTAAATTACAAAGAAATTAATAAAATCGTTCAACATTACGTTATCTAACGTTATCTTGGTTTTTATCGATTATGATATGATAATATAATCGTTTTTTCTGCACGAAGCACATATTCACCAAGGGTGTCGGCGGTTGTTATCAAATCCCAATCGGGAGATTATCAGCTCTACGGAAGTGCACGATTTTTTTTATTATTATTTTTAATTTTTATTTTTACAAAATTTCGTCAGTCTCAGGAGTAACAAGTAAATTCGAGTGAATTTTATAAATTTTTTTCTGAAAAAATTTTCGAAGTATTCTTGCCCGAATTAGCCCATCTACTCTAGTCTCGAGAATTATTCAACCCGCTTATTTAGTTATTCATCCATATTACTTACTGCACGCACTATTTTGAATTGAGCAAAGTCCATCTCAATACTCGTTTGGACAGGGCTGGGCTGGGCTCTTCGATTCGGTGATTCGGAACAGAGTTTATTCGTGTATCGATTATATTTCGTCGTTAAGAAATTGAAATTTTTGCGTTCAGACATGGAGTTTAATATAAAATAAATTATTTTCAAGTATGCTGATGAGCTAATATTTGTAATTCGTAATTATAAATTTCTTTATTATCATAACGGAGACAATAATAGTAATAATAAAATTATAGTATTTGTTATTCTTTATAAAATTAGTGATTCGATCCTATTCGAGAAAATTATCCGAATCCGATTTGAATTCGGTTTTGCCCAAACCCCCATAGGTGGGGTTGTGTTGTATTTTATTTGTTTGCGCACGAAAGGACGTGTGAAATTATTTGATGACATCAACCAGATCCGAGGTTTCGTCCATTCTCTCGGAGTCACCATTCTGTGTCTGTTAAGCTTTTTGTCGGATTTATGGGGCCTCAGATTGAAGAATACCTGATAAAAAATTTTGGGAGGTCACGTACTCCCGGTATTTGATCGCATTCATGGGTTTGGGATCAATATGGCTCACTAGATAGGCTTATTTCTACCTTCTAGCCACATTTACATTCCATAGATACACTAAAAACACAGCCAAGATTTGGAATTTATTGTCTCGCCGGTTTTTAATTGCGTTGATCTACATTTTAAAACACGTGTTTTGAGATGGAGATTTCTTAGTTGTTCATCCTTCATCCCACTAGTTCATAAAATTTTTATGGCAACTCATATAACCCTAATTTTGATGCAAAAATTCCGAATAATTGAATAGTTATTATATTTACCACACTATCTTATTTGTCTATATTCTAACAAACTATTCCACAGATTTTCCATCCTCGAACCTACAGTGCCGACCACTAGCAGTCAGGCTTTAGAAAAAGGTAAATGAGATGATCCAAATTTATAGGAATTGTTGAACTTATTTTTCTGACATAAGCAGCTTAATTTTACGTTAAAAATTGTTATCTCGATGCCACGCATCTATAGCTGGCCTGCGCAGATTGACGGGATTGATTACGCTGTACCCTGTAGCTCTCATATACCGCAAAATAACAATAATGTATTATTTTTGCACTCTTAATTTTTTTTCCTTGTAAAAGCAGGCGCAGTGTGGGAAAAGCGGACTGGTAGAAAGTCTTCATGCCGACTTGAAATGGGACCACAAGCCTTTGTTTGCCATGGGATCATGTCGTATTACCCTTTAGCCACATGTTATTGTTATGAAGTACAACTTTTCATTTTTGAGGCATAATGCCATGAAACACATACAACTTTTCAAAACTCATCAAAAGGAGGCGATTTTTGTCATTTCTCTTTAATAACATTGAAAATTGAACATTTTTCGTCTTTGTCATTCTGCATCCGCTGGTACACCAGTGAAAATATTTGTATTATCATCGATCGAGTATGGTCTTGATAAGAAATCATGACAGGTCATAGATGAATTGGTCCCAATTCAACAACTTTTAAAAACATATGAAATTGTAAAAACATGGTCAGTTCCTACTGAGAAAAATATATTGCCGCGTTCCCACAGTCCACGGCAGCAATACTTTTTATCAGTCGTAAAATGGCTCGAAATACATCTGGAGAGTTGAAAAATAACGTCTTGTACTGCTAAAATACAAAAGAAAACTCGCTTCTTTAGTGATTTTGAATCGATACCTCTTCCAAGTTTGAATGAATGTAATTTAGGGGCAAAAATACACCGAATTGTAGCAAAGAAATACCATCCTTGCGCCAAAACCACACGCAATGAGCCATGAATGTGCACAGTTTAGTTTTATGTTGATGTCAGAACGCGCAGCATTTTTTGATCGAACACGCGAGAAGAAGTGTTACGTCACGTGTTAGACCATATATAAGCGCGATTTCCATTCAGTCGTCCTTCTTCTGGATTTGTTGCCGAGGTGGTTTCGTCGACAAAATCTCTCTCGTATGCTATACGCATGTCTGTGTGTGTTATTGTTTTCATATTTCGCGCGCTTTCGCTAGTGCTGTAGCATTAGGAGGGTTATGCTTAATCTGTTATGCAAAATTGGTTATTATCGCACTCTGTATGTGACCAGCAGTTAAGTTACAATGCACAGTGACTCGAACTGCAAATGTGCAATGTCATTGTCGAGCAAAGTTGAACTGTTGAAGAATTGCAGCAAAGAGCAGTAGATCAATGCTTAATTCGATCAACCTGAAGCTAACTGGTGACTTTTCCCTATATAAATCTTAAAATGTAAGTTTTTTTATACTTTTACTAAAATGTTTAACAGTTAATCATTATATTAATTTATTAATTTCTCTGTTTCCCGTTTCAATTAAAGAATTTGTATGTCAAAATAAAGAAACTTTTTATATCTTTTTCAGCAGTAGTCTAATTACGGTCTCATTTAATAGCATTGTGAATTTTCGGCAGTCCTACACAGCAACTTTTCATTCCTCGATTTTGTATTTTATCCATCACATACTTATATTGCAAAAATAATGAACGGCTATATAAACACCAATGGTAACCAAATTCAACACCATGGAAGTCATGGAGACACATTCCTTTTCACTTCAGAGTCTGTGGGAGAAGGACATCCAGGTGAGAAAACTGTAAAATTAATAATAACACAAAAAATGATTTTTTTCGTTGATGGCAATTTGAAGCCTATATAGTTTCTAATGACAGTTTTGTTTTATACTTTTTGTTACACCCATTATAGCACTGATTTGACTGATTTTCTATCTCCTGGTGAATAAAATTTTGTGTTTCCATTTTAAGATAAAATTTGCGATCAAATCAGTGATGCTGTTCTTGATGCGCATTTGAAACAAGACCCTGATGCCAAAGTTGCATGCGGTAAGTTTTGTTTTTAAAAATATTAATTATGTTTATTTAACAGTTGCAATGATTGATTTTTTTAAATGCCTTTTTTTTGTGAGAATGTATCCCAGTTTAAAATATCGAAACACCCCCGGTGGGGAGCAGTCTATCAACTGAAACATGTTTGAGTGTAATTGCAGCAAAACAATGATTAACAGATTCTTCATGTTAAATAGAGTTATTTTCGTATTGAATCAGCTTTTGAAAATATTTATGTAAATAAAATTATTCGCAGTCGAATAATAAAGTTTTATGTTTTTTTTGTAGAAACGTTTGCAAAGACAGGAATGATTCTGGTTGGTGGGGAAATTACATCAACTGCATCTGTAGATTATCAGAAAGTTATTCGTGAAGCTGTGAAAAAGATTGGTTATGATGACTCCGCAAAAGGCATGATTATTATCGGGCTTTTCATAATTTTCAAACCAAACGACCGTTGTTCAAATAGTTGCAGACTGTAATACCATATTCAAAAAAAAATCATTGCATATTATTTTTATTCAAGAATTTCCCCAGTTTTAGTTCAAGCAATTCTCATTTTTTATTGATATTATTCAAGATTTATATATATGTAAAAATATTTGACACTGTTCATTATATAGTTACATATCTACTCAATAAGAAATTCAATTTCACCTAGCATGGGCCATTCATCAGTGACTCATACTTAACAGTTGCGTAATACTACTTTGAATATTTTGTTTTCGTGTGTGAGACACTAAGAAAATATGAGTTGGCAAAACAAATCAAATAATCTGTGACTTGCAAAACCTGCTTTCGCAAAAGTTTAAAGCTAAGGTATTTGATAATGGCTAAGTTCATGAAATATTGCACATTTTTAAAACTGAAAGTTGTTTCTTTTCAGGTTTCGACTACAAAACATGCAACGTATTAATTGCTCTTGAGCAACAAAGTCCAGATATTGCTGGTGCAGTTCATGTTGGTAAAGAAGATGAAGATATCGCAGCAGGAGATCAAGGATTGATGTTTGGCTATGCAACTGATGAAACTGAAGAATGCATGCCATTGACTGTTATTCTTGCACATAGACTAAATGAAAGAATGGCTGAATTGAGACGCGACGGCACACTTGGCTGGCTCCGACCTGATTCGAAAACCCAAGTGCGCTATAAGCTTAAATTTTATTTGATGCAATATTTTATTTACTTAGAATTGCTCATATTATTTTTTGTTACATCCTCTGCTTGTAAATTACATAGCGAATGGATAGTAACTTCACTTAGTTAATGCCTATTTTATTTTGTTATTATAGGATTCAATGCATGCAACACTTGGTATATTTTCAACAAAAGTTTGTTTTTATCTAACATCTTCGACAATGTGACTCATAATATTGATAATATAATATCTTGATTGTACTGAGCAATATTTCATCATTTTGTTTTCGCATGACATTATGTTCTCACAAACGTAGCCTCGAGGATAATTTGTCAATCACTGATCAGGTCATCTTGTTGGCCTTCTGACCTGTTGTTATTTTTAAACAGCTAAGCACTTCACCTCAATATTTGAAAGTCACTACTTAACTGATTCTTGAAATAAGAAACAAACAATCAAGTGGACATAGTCGACACGATCCATCAGGGATCCATACTTAACAAAATATGCTTCGACAAAAAAAATTTCCGTAGAGGGCAAATCTAGTCGTAAATTAATTTTGTTGTTACATTAAATATTTTAGGTCACCATTGAACATAAACTTGACGATGGAGCAGTCATTCCACTTCGCGTTCACACAATCGTCATTTCTGCCCAGCACAGCCCTGACATTGAAATCGGTGAATTAAGAAAAGAACTTATGGAAAAGGTATTTTTTTATACTATATTGCTTGAGTTAAAACCCTTTCTCAAACCTGTCAGTATTCAATATCTGCAGCATGACAAAGCATCTTCTGACAAAAGAACTGAGGACAGTTGTCAATATCCCTAATCATGACTAGACACTTTTTCACATGACCATGCATTTTTGCAGTCCATAGAAGACAGAATTTCCATTGAATTGAAAACTATACTTGTTGGGCATGGGGAATAAAAATATGTATGATCAGTTATGGCCCACGAGTGGCCCATGCTTGGTGGGTGGATAAAAAAAGTTTGTTTAGATTAAAATGCTGATCAGAGTTTGCATAATATGTAATGTTGGTTTATTATTTGTTCTTTAACACTTGAAATGGCCTGGAGTATTAAAATCCCATCTATGTTATTAAAGCTATCCTCTAGTTAAATATATAATTACACAGGTAAATTATACAGTATAATATGATGCAACTTCAAGTCAGGTTGAACACCTGTTGACAAGTTTCAGATTCACTTCAAACTAAACTCTTTGTGATGAATAATTAGTATCTGTTGCATCATACATCTAGATAAAATCTCGAATGATAGTTGTGTTTTTGTCGATGTAACGAAAGTGCTATTATTCATGTTCTTTGTTCATATTTTTTTAGGTTTAAGGGTCTGACCAACCAAAAATTTGATTTTGCCAAGAATGAGTCACTGATGGATCGTGCTTTAACAGCATAATCTATCAGTGACTCATAATTAAGAAAATTTGTTTGGGCAGTACTGATTGGGGAGAGCCTAACATGACATGTTAGCTTTGACTAACAGGGAGCATAGAAATGTCAGATTGTTGTATTATTGACTGGAGGCAGATAACACTCTCTGCACTCTACTATACCAATTTTGTGTAACTGTGAATAATTTTTATTGAATACTCTTTATAACTTTGTTCCATTGCATATTCAGAATCTGATAAAAGTTTCAATCTATGTTATTTGTGTTTAATTATGTTGTCCACAAGTATTTGCCGGGGGGTTGTCATTCATCCAACAATTGCACACATGGTTTTAGGGTTCATTTATTGACCCTGTTATTTAAACCTATCCTAATGCAATTAGGTCGTCAAAGAAGTTGTTCCAGCAAAATATCTAGATAAGAACACAGTCTACCATATTCAACCATCTGGAAAATTCACAATTGGTGGACCACAGGTTTGGAAACTTATTCCTACTTGATATATTTCTACTTTTTATTGTTCTTGTACAGGTGATTTTATTTAGTTATTTTTTGATAGCGGTGTATTGTATATATAATCTGTTACTATACTACCATATGCATGCATTTCAAAACTTAAAAGTAGAATCACTGTTTGAGACGGACTGAGAGAAAGATATTTGAAGAGGCATTACATGAACAATTGTGAATTTTTACTTCTGCATGCGTTGAATTCATCTTAATCTATTACCATAATTGAAAAAGGGAAATATATAAATAAGTGATAGATAGTATGATATCAATAAATGCAATGCTTATCTGATCAACAGCATCCATAGTGATACCTTTACTTTGGTTGCAATCAGTGGTGTGCGTAACTGCTTATGTAGTACAAAGTACCTGCAGGAAGCGACTGTGTAGAAAACAATAATTTTATATTAATTACAAAATGTTTAGTTCTGATGCCCATGATTTATTGGCTTTGTACAAGTGCACGCCTTTTTGGCATGGTTCAATATTGTGCCATTTTGATCTTCAATAATTTATTATTCTGACATCTGATTAATTTTTAGGGTATTATCATTTGCTGGCAAGTTTTACTATAAAATTTGTATATAATTTAATATATATAATTTGTGTCATTTGTTTTATGGCAATGTACAATGAGCCATACCTACAGGATGATGTTTTAAAACTCATAGCTTGATTTTCTTTATTCGGTGAGAGATACTATCATATCACTGGAATTTCCTTTTCAGTCACCAAAGATGGGCAGATAGCTGAATATTCCTTTCCAGGCTACTGTCACATACTATGCATATGTCTTCGATTTTTAAGCATACACTGTTTACAATTTGAAAGTCTCATTCCGCTTTGGAAAAAAAATTAATGTGCCAATCCTTGACATATATTTTGGTCATTGATGCTATTGTGCTTTTATTCACATGGTATTTGTTTCTCTCTTTTTCCTGGTGTTCTTAAGCTCCTTTCTCTCCATCGCTTATCTTTACTGTGAATAAAGATGACTGAGGAATCTTGTCAGCTTTTACACATTCTCTTGAAGACGTCTCTTCCTGACCAAGGTCAAACTAAGCTACTGTATATTTGAATTTGAGTACAGCTGATGTTTAGACCTTGTTTAATTTGCATGAAATTCTAGATAGAATAAAAAAATGTTAACTGATTACAGAGGTTAAATTTATATATTTGCAATCTGTGCGTTGTAATTTTAATTCCCTGCTCTGTAGGTTTCAAATCCTTAGTGGTGTATAGAGAGCTCTGCATTGCTGGGTTTTAATTTCTAATGTTGGGGTTAATATACACTCTTTTAACTTATTCAATTATAATTATGCTTTAATTTCTGGAGGTTCATATTCTGTTGTTTTGTCAAACCATATGATCTGCTACTGATTCTTGCAGTAATACTTATGGAAAGCAATTCTTGTAGTTGATGAGATTTTTATGACTCTCTATAGCTCCTTTATCTAACTGGAGGTCCAGTATTCATAACGTCATATCTTGAATAGGGAGATGCGGGTTTAACTGGCAGAAAAATCATTGTGGACACTTATGGTGGATGGGGTGCCCACGGTGGTGGTGCTTTCTCTGGCAAGGATCCGTCAAAAGTTGATCGATCTGCGGCCTATGCTGCTCGATGGGTAGCTAAGTCACTCGTCGCCGCCAAGATGTGCAAGAGGGTTTTAGTACAGGTTAGTTGAAAATAAAATTTAAAGGAAAAGTTCAAATCTTTGGAATTGTAGTAAGATTTTATTAAAATTGTTCTTTGCTGGACATCTCAATCATGAGGTCATAATTTCTTATATAGAAATTAAAATGAGTGAAACATAAATGGCTGAAATTCATATTACAAGTTTTGAACTTTGACTTTTCAATTTTTTCTTATTTCAGTGTAGAGTTCCTTGTCATAATTTTAGTGCTGTTTGTTCTAGGTTTCCTATGCAATCGGTATCGCCGAACCAATGGCGATCTATGTTCACAGTTATGGAACTTCATACGATTATTCAGACAAAGAACTTCATGATGTTGTTACTCACAACTTTGATCTCAGGCCAGGTGCTATCATCAGGTAAATTGCGATTTTCAGAGTTCTATCAACTGAAAGTTTTTTTTTGTGAAAATTCTGTATCTATGTATAGGATTTTGTCTTTGCGCCTGTAGTCTGCCTTGTGTCTCTCACTGTTTTTGCACCCATTTGTCACAAAGGAGAATTATGACATCCTTGGCAACTTTGGTCTACCGGTGATGTTGACAAAACTGATTCCATATGAGAAAATAGTATCTTGCAATAGGTGGAGATGTATCAATATCGATGAGATACAGTTTATCGATATCGCCAATTTTTTAAAGTCTTAATATTTCATCATTAATTACGGCCTTTTTTGCAAAAAATACACATTGAAGTGCACAGAGAAAAATGTAGTGTATTAGCCCATGGCTAGTTGTTATCAGAATGAAAATTATAACGGTGGTAATAATTAAAACTAAGTTAAGTTAATCTCCCATGGACATACTTTCATTTATTCTGTATGCTTCCTTCACACAGAGAATTGGATCTCAAGGCCCCAATCTATCATAAAACCTGCACGAACGGTCACTTTGGATATGATGATTTCAAGTGGGAACAACCTAAACCAATCTCCATTCCCAAGCATCTTCTCTGAGTTTTTTATTCTAATTCATCGGGACATTTTGTTTTTTATTCATTTAATGTGCCAGTATGGTACATACAAATTTCATGTATTACTATTTTTGTCATTGATGAAACTCATGAGTGCCTCTCGATCAGCAATTTAAGATGAACAAATTTATAAGATGCTATATTTATTTGTACTTCACTGTTTTATGAATTAGTTTTTTGTCAATCAAGAGTTTTACCACAAAAAAAACTTATCATACGTGTTTTTTAATATTTTATTAAACCATTTTACTAATTATTGCGTTGCCAGCTTTTGATTGATTCTTCTGCCAATCGTCTAATATTTGAAATGATGACCTATACCCATTTTTTGCAATTATGATTGGCATACCAAAGCAATATTTCTACTGGTATTTTTTATGAATTATACTAATATTGCCTGCCTCGTTTTAATAAGTTGTTTCCAAATTAGAGAATATTCTTTGTTTTGTTGATTGTTAGCCCCAGATAGATTATGCCTATGCAGCATCAGTGACCCATACTATTATATTCGGTCTTTCAGTAGTGGTCAAAATGTGTCAAACTGTGACAACTATGGCCCGTACACGAACAACAATAAATTTAAAATCGGTTTATGCAAGAAAATAATTTGTTCCAGAGTCTTCTGTCTTGTATGTTCTTGTCTGTGATTTTAAGACCAATTCAATATTGTTTTATCTTACTTTGATGTAAACATTCATTTTATGCCGTCTACAATTTTATGTAGTTTATTATTCCTGAACAAGTTGGTTAGTTTTGCAGAAAGTCAAGCTTCCAATATAAATATAGTATCAACTTATTTTCAGTTTCTAAAATGTGCCAAAACTTTTTCTTTTTTTCAATGCAGTTGATCTGGTTTGTTGTCCTAGTGTAATATATTGCTTAGTTAGCTGGATGAACGAGACAATATATTTTAGTGTGAAAATATGTTGGACTTGCACTCACTGGCTTCACGAGTGTGTCGTACCATAGAATGCGAATTTTTTCTCTAGTTTTGTTCTAATGATCGTGGCCATTTTGCTTAATGTAATTACATAACAATTTTCAACCTGCAATGTACGCTACGTTACTATCTTGTTCTGGTTTTGTCCTTTGTCGTTTTCTGGCTATATATAAAAGTTGCAAGTTTTAAATTTTAATTTTGTATATGATCTTACTAATTGTTGAGCATGTGGTTTACTTGTGCTTGTTGCGTATTCCAATAAAGAATTTTATTGTTTGATTTTTGAGACATTTAGAACTCGGGTAGGGAGGAAGATAAATGACTAAAATTGGCAGTGGGAGATGTAATCTTGAAACATTTTGGTTGTTGTATGACTAATTTGTTTGTAAGGTAATAGTTTTCTAAATTGATATGTTGTTTTGTAATATTGATTGATTTTATGCACTGTGACTGATGATGTGCTCTATGGAATGAACTTTGGTTCTGGCTCTCAGACAGTTGTAGAATACAATAAGATTCTTTCCCACGTCTCTGATCTATATGCTACATTTGTGGTGCGTGTAGGGCACACTATCTACCAATGTGTTTTTTCCAAATTTATCGTTTTTTTGTTGTTTCAAATTCGCTTTATCGAGGCTTATACAATGGCGCTCCAAGAAACTGACTAACTGGCAATCTCGAAAAGCTACTAAATGTAGTTCCTAGAGGGAACTTAACCGCTATAAATGGCGGTGAGTTGTATCTGCCCTTGAATATAGTAAAGTCATTTACGGTTTCTGTTTCCTCGTCTCTTATGACACCTAGAAGTTGTGGTGGGCAATTCTAAAGAAATTGTGGTTCACAAGTGTTGGAATTCTTTCAACAATTAATCCATCTTCAGGGATTTAGTAAAAGCATTTGAATCGCCTCATATGCACTAGAATAGTATTTTTCTGTTTAATATTTTTTAAAAGTCGTTTTATTCAGAGGACTTGAGCGACGTTGCATTCTTTCTGCTTGCCTTTGATGATGAAGTAATTGTTCAGTATGACAGGTCTAGTTGAAATTCATCATGCTTAAGCTAGCTCTGGATTCTTTTAACTTTAATTAATGATGCTCTTTATCTCAAACATAACCACTTACATTGTCTTCTCATTAAAATTAGTAGTTTCTGTTTGCTGTCTGAGCGTTATCAATGTTTGCATCGACGACTTGTCTATAACGATTTGAACATAACCATCTGTTGTCGAAGTAAACATTCCTGTTATCTGCAAATTTTGCACCAGTTTTTCATCAAAAGTATTATTATTTGAGGAGGGGTTTGTCAAAAGTACAATCAAATCATGTGCTCTTTCACCCTCTATCGACGTGCTTTTTGATTTCGCACCAATGAATTTGCGGTTTAAACGATTTGTACCTTGACTATTCTGTGGCAGGGCTCAAGTCATGATTTTGCTGCATAATAAAAATGTATATATATCTTTCATCTCCTGTTGTTAATTTACTTTATCAAGCATGATTCATCAGTTTGTCAGCAATCATAATTGTTAGACGATAAAAAACTAGTTCTGGTCTGAATAATAATATTATGATTAAACGTAGTCAAACAATAAAATCACTGAAAAGTTGGTTCAAGTGTTGAAAAATTTTGTTTAAATTAATCTTGGAATGAATTCTTAATAAATAAGGCTCGGGATAATTAGAACAACAAAAAACAGATTTTAGATGAATGTAGAATTGTTAAATAATCCCTTTGCATTCATGCTGTAGAGGTGGTTGTCCTTGGTAGGGTATTCTAGAATTTAATTTCAAATATTGGTTCCAGCATAATATTGCTTAGGAAGCAATCTTTGTTCAACTTCTATTTTAAAGTTTGAGTTCATGCAGTCACGCTACAAAACGGGATGAGTATGGACCACTGATGGTTCGTACCATCAAGATGCTGTCCATATGTGATTGATTCTCAACAAAATAAATTATATATTTTGCATTCAGTTATTATGACTCATGACCAGTAATTGGCGGTATCAATAAACGTCTTGCACTCACTCATCAATGTTGTTTGTCGCGGAGTGTGTATTGAGTAGTTTGTGAGGTGTTTTATAGTTATTCAAACAGTCTGTTTTGAGTAGATTGTATTTTTCTGAAAATGAGGTGAGGGTTATGTTTGACTTTCTCATGCACTCAAGCTATTATTACACTCTTCTCGATAACAACACCTCTTGAGTGGAAAAACAACTGAGTGTTTTGCTGTATCATCAATAAACTCAATAGGTTATCTTTATCCGTGAGAGAGGCGAATGTTTATACGAATTACACTTACAACAACGCCCACCAATTGAAATCACGCAGCCCAACCAGCAGAGTATGTTTTTTCAATTCATCAATTGCAGGGAAATCGAACACAAAACTGATGACACACCCCCTTCCTTTTTTACCCTTTCCTTTGATTTCAATACTGTTTTGCTGTATCATCAATAAACTCAATAGGTTATCTTTATCCGTGAGAGAGGCGAATGTTTATACGAATTACACTTACAACAACGCCCACCAATTGAAATCACGCAGCCCAACCAGCAGAGTATGTTTTTTCAATTCATCAATTGCAGGGAAATCGAACACAAAACTGATGACACACCCCCTTCCTTTTTTACCCTTTCCTTTGATTTCAATACTAATATTGTACTCTGCCACTAGACGATAATAATCTTGAGACTAATCGATAGAAGTCTTAGAAGATATTTTTGCTCTTATTCTCTCTGCATTTGAGCTTTGTGCTATTTAAAGAAAGGTTAATATTGACATTGGCTTTTATTTGATTGTTAGACGATGAAAAACTGGTTCGATCTGGTCTTCAGGGTCGGGATCATAAATCTACTGTTTGGTCAAACTTTAACCGAAATCTTTTTATGCAAAACCAACACAATTTTTTGCAGCGTTTTTTCATTGCAGAGTTTGTCCTCAAAAGATAGCAGAAGCCTGCTATTTTGTGCTCTTGTAAAATTCCGAAATATAAAAGTAATAATATATGAACCAGACAAATAAAATGCATTATAAAATGTATTGCTCCCAGATAGCAAGTATTGCCGCATGCAAAATATTTTCGAATAACATTGTGATCATCGTGTCATGATTTCATTTTTTTATTCCATCTTAGCATTACCATATGTTGTTCTTATATCACATTAAAAAATTTACTAACCATTTAAATTTTTGCATAGGGTTTTATTTTTAGTGGAATATTTTCCTGGCAAACTTTTTTAGTGTACATGCTCTATTGTCTTTTGTCTAGCATAAGTCACTGATGCCTCTATCGTGCCTCTACGGCGCGATCCAACAGTGGGGATACTTAGCAAAGCATGTTGAAACGTATTGCCTTCAATTTAGTGGCTACCTTTTCTTTTTTGTTGTATATTGTTAACCAAGAATAGATAGTCTAACATTGTTACCCACTCATTCTAGGCATTCGGAGCATAATTTTTTGTGAACATTGTTTTTCACAGAGTGATGCTGGATTGACCGGTCGAAAGATTATCGTAGATACATACGGAGGATGGGGAGCCCATGGCGGTGGAGCATTTTCTGGCAAAGATTTTTCAAAAGTAGATAGATCAGCTGCATATGCCGCGAGATGGGTTGCTAAATCGTTAGTAGTAGCAGGACTATGTCGACGTGTACTCGTGCAGGTATTACCTGAAATATTGTTTTGTTCTAGTCTGGTAATAAATTTAAATATTGAGAATAGATGCACTATGTATGGAAAGAGCCTAATTGCAGGCAATGAGATTATTTTCGAGCAATCACAATTTTGTCTGAACACGTCAAGTCATAATTTTACCTGGTAGCATTTTTTGTGCCCTAAAATTGTCACAATGTATCAGACTTACAATTTTTTTGTGACACTCATATAGGCACAGGTTTTTTCTGAAAAACAGAGTATTATTGGAACGAATTGAATTGTTGACTGGATAGAATGCCACGAATATTGAAATTTTTGTAATATATCCATATCCCATAAATATTGGCCATTGCCTTTTTGTAATGTGTAGTAATGCATGAAATTTCGAAGAAATATGAACAAAAATGTATGTTACACCAAGAAAGCTACCATTTTTAGTTGAAATATGTGAGTCTCAATTTTTTTTAAAGAAAAAAAATTTGCAGCATAATCAGTAATCACTCTGACATTGCCTGAGTTTCTGTCACCTGTTTTATTGATCAATCACAATATCCTGTGGTTGCTTCGTAATTTACTATTTCCTTCCTCCCATGTCACATTTTTCCTGATGTTGAACTGAATGATTTAACATTATTATAGGTTTGTCACTTTCCGATGCATTTATTTTCAATTTCCTTTTTATTGATACAAAATTGCAAATAATTGATACTATTTTACACACATGATATTTTTTGTTAAATAAGAGTGAGTGAGTATGGATTGTGATACCAAAGTGCCAAGCAACTTTTTCTTTTGTTAATTGTAGGTCACTGATGGATCTGAATGATAAGACATGGTGCGGTCTATTTGTGGCACTTGCTAAAATAATAAAAAACTTTTAATTGGGATAGAACCATCTGTGGTTCATGGCAAAATTAATTTTTCCGAAAAACAGAAATGTGAATTCAAGTCACTTGAATTTGACATGTATCAAATTCATTTCGAATCTTGAGTCTTGAAGTTGCATTCCTAGTTACAACCTATGATTCATTAATCATTATGCCTCTTATGCGAAAGATCTAATAAGATAAGCATGATATTAATCAATCTGCCTTAATTAGGGCTTATGTTCAAATCTATAACAGAATTCATATCAATTTGAATACCAACTTAACTTAATGAACTTCGAAAGATCAAATTCAGCATAATCCACAACATTGTAACTGTAGAATGGATCCTATTCTGAATATGATGGAATTATGTTACTTTACTTTGTCGTTTGAAATGGTGGTTCTCAACGACTCAAAAAATTTGAGATTTTGAAGAATCCATCTGTGAACCACATTCAACTCTTTTGTTATTTTTGTATTACCGATATTCTGTGGCTAATAATGGCTTTGATTCAAAAAGGCATGCTTAGCTTGACCCAATTCATACCACTGGGGATTGAATTAAAAGTTCCCAGATCTAATGAGAAAAATGAATTTTCAGGTTTCCTATGCAATTGGAATTGCTCATCCTTTATCCATATTTGTGAGTTCATATGGTACATCACATCTCCATGACAGTGATCTGCTAACAGTTGTGAAAGACAATTTTGATCTAAGGCCCGGAGTCATTGTTAAGTATGTGTATTTATCATATGTTTCTTACTATTATTTTTTTTTTGCAGTTACAAAATGTAATGGTGGACAGTTTTTAATAGGGATGAACAATTTTGAAATTGCGCAGAATAGTTTGATAAAATTGTTCAATAAAGTAGGCAAACAAGAGTGGTTTTTGGTTTTTCAAAGTTGTTTGCGGAAAAATGACTGTATGGATTTTAATATCCTTCAAAGGGGAGTGGTAATATTGATATTTGTCGAAAGCCTACAAAACGATTAATGCAGCTATTATATAGCGATGTTTTGTGGTTTTGTAGGCTCAGGATCATTTGAACACCTGAAAGGAAATGAAAACTGGCATTGCTGCAATGTTGCAATAAACATCACACACAGCTTTTTGTTATGAAACCAACATACATATATTTGTGTATTCAAGTTTTAGAATAGACAGATTCAATTCTTATGTTTTTGGTTTTTGCCAAAAGACGTAATGGATGATAATGTATATTTGAACTCCATTACAAAATAAATGAAAATGTCAGAGGTTTACGGAATTTTTACCCTATTGTTGAAAATATGCCTTTATCATAGTCACATTGTCAGGTACAACAGCTATTCAGGTGTGTTAAAATCACTTATGTACGATTTTGTGGTATTCAAAAAGATTTCGAGTTATTTGAATTTAATTTTAATGTTTCATTAAAATATCAAGTTTTGTGACAAATTTGTGCCATCTTTTTCCAATATCACAGCATTAAAAGTTTTAGGCAGAACGACAACTATATATATATATATATATGTACTTGATTGAAATTGATTTCTGAACATAATTCTCCACCATATTTGATGAGTCATTCACACCACAATAGATTGAGACTTCAAAATGGAATTAATTCTAATAACAAAGTTTGGAAGCAAACAAAGAAATTCTCAGTTCGTTTTATGCAAACATGTTATTTGTTTTTACTAAGAAATGATCGGTATCTAACTCTCACAAATAAATCTTTCAATAGGTAATTTGTTCGTTATACTATTTGTGACTATTTATCGAATTCAAACTTTCAGACATATCATCATGTTTTTTGGACACGTTTTGTGCTTTAAAGTCTGGTAATTGAAATCATCAACATGCACCATTAGTAAACAACAAGCGTGGTCCTTGGATCAGAAAACAAAAAACATGTTTTGTCAAGCTTAGGTCACTAATGGAAGTGCCATCCATCTGTGACACATGTTTGACAAAATAAGTTATTGAGCCAGCAGTGGGCCATGCCTGACAAGACTTGTTTTGTACCAATTTTTTGATTGGCTTCCAAATGATATACAAGGAGTATGATTGGCTCACTAGCCTGCCACACCCCCTATTATGATTGATGGCTTGATATTTTTTCAATATATTTGAGAGTTCTTTCAATACTAAGCCATTATTTGCTTTGCATACTCTATTTGTCACGAAAACTAAAATTTAATGTAGCAATTATTTGATGTTGAAAATCTGGTCTGGTTCAGCAAACTAAATTTGTCTAGGAAAGAGTTTTATATGCCATTCAAATATTTAGAGTCGGGAAAATTGTGTCAAAACGTTATTTGCCTGCTACTATGGCAACTGATGAAACAAGACTTGTAGAAGTAAAAGATTGGTATAGCATACCTAAGTTGAGAAAATAATTTTTTTTGGTGTAAATTCCAGCTTCACCGGAATTGTTAAAGAAACTTCAGTTCATCGGTCTTATTATTTTGAGTATTTATTGATGATTCAATATCCGGTTGACTTCTCATGTCTGAAGTTTTTCTTCCCACCATAAAGTGAATCCTAACGAAGGTTCCTATCTAAAAAAATTCGTTGCAATTTGGGATATCTGTTTAATTGAAATATTAAAAAAAAAAATCAATAAATCCTCACAAGTTGTGGTTTTTACTGCTTTCATTTCTCTGTTAAACAATATAATAATATAAATTTATTTAATATGATTCATTAGACTCATACTGCCAATGTATGAAGATAGATAATGATATGGATGAGCAAAATTGAATGAAAACAATGAAAAACATTGCTCGATCAATCACAGCTGTGGGAGTTTTCTCTTTTTTTTGTTTTTTCGAAAAAGGGTTCCAAAACAGACTATTTACTCAATATGTTGATTTATATTTTTATGAGTCAGACTCTTGTAAGCTACTATTTAGTTGGAACAAACGTTTCATTTTTGCAGTATTGGGCATTTTTGCATGTTTGTTTCGCCAATTATTTGCAATTCCAATTTTGCAAAATTGCAGCATCGTAGTTTCTAATTTTTGGGTTTTCCACAGATTTGCATTAATAATTGGTTGCAAGGATTGATGTTTGAAACAAACTCATCTGAGTAATTAATATTAATCCAACTTCTTAAGGTAACAAAACTCTTGATTAGGGATGTCACTTTAATTTGAATCGATTTGTGTATACATGTACGGTCTTTGTTCTGAATATTTCGAATACACATTTTTGATTCGGAAAAATAATAATTCGCAGACATACATATTTTAGTGATTCGGACTAATATGAGGACAAAATTTGGGCATTTATTAAATCTCCCATTGACTTTTAAAACTGAATCGAATTCAGTATTCGAATTCAATTCTATCGGAAACAATTGTTGATCAAAGTAGCAGTCCTACTTTTAATACTCTGGCTGCATTATTTTTTAAATTTGTTTAGTTTCTTCTTCGGCAGCAAAACAAATCGGAAATGAAATTCTCACACATTTTTATTTTTAGGGACCTCAACCTCAAGGCACCAATTTATCATCGTACTGCTCATTATGGTCATTTTGGAAGAGCTGAGTTCACTTGGGAGCAACCTAAGCAGCTGAAACTTTCACCAGATATTCAACAAAAACTGATTAAGCTCAAGGATGAGCCTTATGAAAAGAGAATAAGATATTCATCACATTAAAATGGAAAATTGTGTTGTTGCGCATTTCGGTGAACGATGGACAACAGTTTAATATTTTCGTGCTTCGGAATTGAAACTCCCATGTTTAAACTTCAGAAAAGCCTAAATGCTGAATCGCAACAATATGAATGCCTTTTGCACCCTAGGTGATTTTTTTTCAGGTTCTGTCTCTTCAAATCTTGCACATTAGGATGTTCTGATATTATGTTATGGAAATGAATGAAAATGTTCGATCCAACAAGTCCAAAAAAGTTTATCACTTGATTCTTTGATTTGCTATGGACATGGTGACAATATTTTTTTTTCGGGCTCCTGATATGTCAATGTCATTTTTGTTAGATAGACAAAATATCTTCAAAATCATCAACACTGCCATTTCCCAGAAGTATTGATAATTTCAAACCCTTTCTGCTGTTTGGTTTCTATCAGATATTCAAACAAACAAAAAATTTCCTAGCGAAAGATAAATAATGAAATATTGCATTTTTTCTTCTGATGACAGAGCCTATTTGATTTGGGTATCTGAGCAGCTATTATTCTGCCGTCTGTTCCAGGATATTTCATTGACTATGTTTGGATCCAGTTTTCCATCATTACTTGGAGTAAATTCCAGTCAAAAGATCATTGCTATCAATCAAGATATCCAAACTTACACCATGCATATATATCATGCTTTGCAGAATAGTTTATTTGAAGCAAATGCCCGGAATTGCACATCCTTGGTCACACAAGAACATTACCAGCGGGAAAGTTTTTCGTATATTCATAAACTTAATCATTGAAGCTATTGTGCACTGCTGTTTTCAATACAGGGTGCTCCAATCTATAAAACAATGAAACTTCCTATTATTTTTTCTGTCTCTGTTACATCATATTCTCCGTTTTTTGCCCTTTCACTAATACACACAGTAACTTTTGTCTTGCCACATTTGTTGCTTTTGTATTTTGTTATTTTACTCTTGATATCATTTGACGTGAGATCTCCATGTAATTTTATATATTTCAAGATTGCATCAGTCTATGTTACATCAACTGTTTAAATGAGTTCTGGTGTAACATTTCTGTATCAATATCTTTACCGCAAGTTGGTAACAATGGCTTGTTCACCAATCCAAAACTCTTACAATGTTAACAAAATTAAAAATTTGTACTCTCAAGGTTGTTTTCTTATGTTTTATGAGTGTAGACATGTAACTAAACTACTCATGGGGAATACAGGTACGATTGCAAGTCAGAAAACTTGCGTTCAGGCAAATCAAGACTGGATTCATCTGTGGCCCATAATTAACAAAAAAAAATTTCTGATTTTAGTTCTTTTTTTGTCGTTGGTATCAAAATCAATGCCTTGGAACAAACCTCAGCTTTTATTTTACTCTTATGATAGTTTAATTATCGATGTTCAGAATATTATTTTGTTCCATGATGTCCCATGAATTCCATTGATTGAGTTTATGTGTCTTGCTTTTAATGAGTTTTACAATGGAGTCAACCTAGCATTACATTATTCAGTTGGTTTGTTTGTGTTCAGTTGCTAATTCAATTGTTGCGTGAGCTAGCCCCTACAATTTTTAGTCATTCAAATTTCTATGTCATTTTAATTCATCATAGTTGCTTGTGTTTTGGACATAACATTTTCCTTAATTGTTGAAACCAATGTTTTTCTGTTTCACTCTCCTTCCTATCATGAATATATAAACGAAGTGGTAATCTTGCTCTAAATACCAATATTCTGTATTGTACCTGTTCTGTACCAGTATTGATAACCAAAAATGTTTTATCTTTTCACTGTTTCACTATTAATTGCTTCCTAAACCTGACTTGAATATATAGAAATTTCGGGAAGTTGGGGATTTTCTGATTGAAAGTGACAGTACTTTGAGTATGAGAGGTGGTTCATTTGTGATTCATACTTGTTTGTGAACCATGGCCAACAAAACAATCCACCCAAAGAGATTTTCTGACCGTGTTTATGTGAAATATATACCTCGGGAAGTCTTTGTGTAAGAATGTATAAAATGTCATTCCGATTATAGGTGAATTTAACACGATTCTTCTTTTTGGTTTTGCGGATGCTCATTAACCAAATACTTTTGTATTTGCCCACCAACCAAATGCTTTGTTGGTGCGCTTCATTTGATCTTTTTTTTTTGGTTGAATTTATGTTTGTATTTTTTGTAAATTTGCTCTAAACGAACCCATTGGCTGCATGTTTAAAATAAAAAGTGAATGTTCGAAATGTACTTCCTGCACTAAGTATGAAGGATTAGAGTTGGATTAGAAGGTTCAGGGAACCATTTGTTTTATGATGGAAAGATGAATGGCTGTTTTTCTGCCACACATTTCTGCTCTTTACTGCCACGCAGACGATACATTTTCTCGTGGCGAATGGTATTATTGAACAGGATAAGGTTTTATTTCTACATCTTGCGGGAGGCGAACGACGAGAATATTTCTTAACGTTGCGACAAGTCACGACCTCTAGCACAGGCACCAGTTCAAAATTGTTTAAGTCTTGTGCATTAAAAGCTTTGCGGAAGGTAAACGTCGCTTAAGTGTATCACCGCACGTCGGCGTTTCCAGCAAAACCATCGCATAACTACCCCTCACGACCACCTGAGCCTATTTGAGAGCAGAGAGATCGCCATTATAGACTAGTCTTTACACTAGCATTGATCTCACTTTCCTCATTTTCAATCCTGGTAGAAAACAGAATTGTTGTAAACTTATGGAATGCCAAAATAGGATTGAAAAGGAGCATGTTTGATAAAGTGGCAATCTTGGTTATTCAATTGGCCTTCAATTTTGATATAGCATCATGAAATAGCATAAAAAGCATAAAAAATTGTAAACTATTCTCATGTTTTTTTAGATTGTGTAATTTCTCCGACAAAAAAGTGTGATGGTGTTTTCATCACGAACATGGCCGATTTTATCTATGGTCGATAATACGATTTTTTATATTCGAAATAATACTCTCAGAATTTCTTGACAAACTGTAAAATATTCTGTTTTGGTCATCGCTGATATCGATACTGGGTGCAAAACTTCGTCAGACTACTGTCAGGTCGTGTCAAAACATTTGACAAAGTATATTGATTCATTGTAAAGTAATCTTTTTTATATGCTGAACACTATGTGCTTTCTATTATTTTAAATCGTTTGCCGTTTCAACAGACATATGTCCTGCACAGCTGTTTATTTGGTGCCTGTTCCATCCATTGTGTCTTCTCTCATTTTACCCTTTTTTACATCGTTAATTAAATTGGATTTAAATTAAAAATTGTAGTTTCCAAGATTACAAAATTCCATTTAATGCTGTCTTAGGATACCTTATTACTTTCGCCATACAGTGTAATCGCAATATATTTTTTTGGCCCATGCAAAACTAATCCTGTTCAACCAATTAACTCTTTGAGGGGGCGGGGGGATGCTGATCAATTGAAGACTGACTCAAGCCGCTTAATCAGTTATGTAAGTATTTTGTCTATAAGTTTCGATATGATATCTGACTCCTAATCAGTGATGTATATATTGTGTCTATAAGTTTCAATATAATATACGGATATTACTTTCAAAGCACTTGCATGGCTGGTGAATAAATTGGACGTATTGGTGTAGGCCCGATTATCCTAAAAAGGTTTGAAAAACAGGTTGACAGCCCCACCCCTCCGACTGGCGGCGTGATCAGAGGCTCGGTGGAATCCGGACCCTTCCAATGCCTAATATTGGGTGTTCCGACAACCCCTAAATCAGCAAAAATTAGGATGAACTTACGAAAAACCGCTAATTTTTCGTGTTTTTCGGCGCTAATTTCCCTTTTCCCGAGTTTTACGACCATTCATATCATTGAAATATGTTTTTCACCTACTATGTGGCCGTTTTTTGCAAAAAAATAGTCTGAATTTCTGCTGCCGATGCTCCCCACAGATTTTTTTTCAAAATAATAAAATATACATTTATTTTTGCTGTTTTTACTTCAAATTAATGAATTATATCCACCTCTCCTAAATTTGACAGCTTCCGTCGACATAATAGTTGACATAACGTGTGTATTACTTGCAGGATAAAGTCAAATTGGTTCACGCGCAGTTGCCGTGAAAAAACAGTACTCACTCTAAGCTGTATGTATTCAAGGTTTTGGCTCCTTCACAAACTTCGAACTTCGCGTTCACCCCGATTCGGAACTTGCTGTATTGGTGGCTTTCCTTCTCCCGCAGGATAAAAATGAAATCCTCTATCCTTAGTACCTGAATAAAGCGGAATACCTTCGACCCATGCTAATTCTCTGATTTCGCTTATTTATGATTTGAGTTGGAATTACGCAAATCCTTTCTCATATAATGTGATATTCTCTTGCCTTAATTGAATATGTCTATATTCTTATTATCGTTCATTTGCAAAAAATAAAGTTGTTTTATTTGAGGATTTAACCGCTTGGTAGAGCTGATGTTTAGTGATGATGGCAACCTAGCTTTTTTTAAAACTACGAAAACTAGGTAAAGTCATACATACATATAAACTAGGTAATTATCGTTTTGCTGTATTTATAATTTTTTAATACATATAAAGATTGAAATCACCGAATTGTCTGTTTCAAAAACATTTTTACAATGAATATATGATTCACCTAGTTTTCTATACTAGGTACCTACCTTTTTTGAACCGGGTACGTAGCTAATTTTTTCAAATACGTAGTTGAAAATTGGGTAAATTTGCCTAGTTTATTTAAAAATTAATTTAGTGAAACTTCGAAGAGAAAACTCGGTAAAAGTTATACTGGGTAGATCAGATATTCGTGAAACTAGGTGGGTGAAATTGCTTTGAAAATAAACTAGTTATGCTAGGTAAAATACGTTATTTTGGCTAGAATTGCCAACAATACTGTCGAAGATTCATATCAGTGGTCGATGAGATTGGTATAACATGGTATATAAGTATAAATAAAAAATAAAAAAAATAATGTGACATTGATTAATGGTGTATCTAAATTGCAATCTTAACATAAAAAAGAAATTCTCCGAATTCGAAACAAAGTTCCGAAAGACTAGTCTTTCTGGATTTTCCCTACTAAGAACTTTTCAGCTTTTCCATTGAGAAATTTTGCGCATTTTTCCAGAATGTAAATTACAGCCATCTCTGGAAGTTATTCGCTAACCATTAGCATGATAAACAAATCGATACCGTCAACAGTAAAAATTATCGAACATATGGTCGCGCACTTTCAATAATTAGTCTGATTTATCCATGCAGCTAGAATAGCGACGACCGATAGACAATAAAAAATTTGCTTTAATACTCCCTGATCGAGCATAGGCCTAATATGAAGCGTGCGGTAACAGCGCGTTTTATTTATGGCCAATAGTAGATAGAGAGGAACTCAGTCGATGACGCAATCCACCTGTTCGAAGTAAAATACCGATAAGCTTCTCTCTCCGCAATTACGAAATCGGCATTCCGTTTTTCTCTTGATGTTGCTTTATATATTATTCAAGATGCTTCGCGAGGAAGACACCCAATGGAAATGCTTTTGAATTATTTAACTGAATACTTTCTTTTTCTCTCATCTACCTGGGGCTGGAGCTAGTTGTCAGTTAGTCAGTTATCAGGAAGGGGGTACGAGGTTCAGAAATAAGTGCAGGTTGCATGATCTGACTTTCCATGTACTAATAAGCGTTTTAGCGTACGATGGGCCTATTTAAAAAAACAGAAAATATACCAGACTGATATATTTGTTTTTGTTATCGTATATAAATGGCAAATACACGGATGATACGAGCCTTGTGCACCACAAGAATATTTTCAAGACTGGTTTGATTTTGTTATAATTTGATATAAACTTTTGTACGTAACTTCGCGAAAATATTTGTTATCTCTTGAAGATTCAAATTATGATGCTGTTTTATGAAAAAAGTTTGAATGTGCAGAATTTTGGCTGAAAGTATAACAAACAGACGAGAGAAATTATTTGGAAATTGAAGTATTCCCTGTTACACTTTTTCAATTATCTTGCAGGTTTGGGTGGTATATATTGCTAAAAAATATATTAAGTGACAACGCTATCAATTTTAATAGAAAATATAACATTTTCTATACTCGAGAGAACTGTTTTGATAAAATGTTGTCCAAAGGACCTTTTTCATTGCTTTGTTTGATTTTAATATCGACTGCAAATGCTCGTCCAGGAAAGGGATCTAAATCTTCAAAAAAGGTGGATCCAAATGAGATCTCAACTCAACTAGCATCCGAGGATGAGTTGAACCCGAGCAGATCCGAGACCAAGGTAGTTATTGGAAATGTTAAAACTAAATAGCGGCATAGTTTTAATAAATAACTTCTAAACGATATAATTCCGAGTTTTCAGTAGAGGAAAGTTTTATGCTATTGCCAACATAGACACACATTTTTTTCGTATTATATTTTCAAATTTTTATGCTTTAAAATTATAATAACCAAAAACGTTTAAAGCTTATTCTTTAGTCCAAGAAGTTTTCTTGAACAAAATGAGATATTTTCGGATCAGATGACAGCTTTTAGGTTACAAGTGACCATCCCCTCCCTAATTTTCGCGTTGAAATAAACTTAATCTTCATTCTATAAAAAAAGCGTTTTGAGAGTGAAAGCTCAAAATCCGTAGGTTCATAAATTCTGAGTACAGACTATCGTTCATCATCTCTCAGTAGGTCATGTCCAAAAATGAAAAAAAACACAATATTTCATCCGAATGATTTTTTCATTTACGTAACTTTCACTTCAGAGATAATCAAATATATTATTTAACCATGTTTTCAGGATTTTGAAAATGACGTCACTTCCAGGAGGAAGAACATTGTTCACAAGAAAAGATACAACGATGCCAATCTTAGTATAGAATTGTTTCGAGAGACGCTTTCTCATCACACTGAAGTTTCAGATTCCAACACCGACAGATGTAGATATATGAGATGCCAACCCGGAGAAGAATGTCTTGTGGAGGAAGGAAGAGCAAAATGCGTTTGCAAGAAGCATTGTAAACAACGTCATCATGTAAGTTTTTGGGACACTCATATCAATTCAGGAATTTTATTTTATCAAGGATGAGCCACAGATGGACCGCACCTTGCCAAAACTTAACAAAATATGTTGAAAAATAAATATTCTGATTGGGTACAAATGCTTTAAAGCTTTTTTACTTCGGAAGCGAAATAATTACTGCAGGAATTTTAGTTCATCAGTTTGTCCTTGAAGGTCAAAATCGTAAATTATATTCTATGTTCGAGACGACGCTCAATGAGCAAAAAATATAGCTTTGCTAGCAAGAATATTGTTAAACACTTACTGGAGCGCGACAAAGTTACGATATATAATAATATATAATGTGACTCTTACTGGCAAAATAAAATTTTATTTTTATCGGGTCCATATTCATCAAACTTATCGTTAAACAACTGTTTCATTTTCAGCCGATATGTGGTACAGATGGTGAATATTATGAAAATCATTGTGAAATGCACAGACAGGCATGCTTATCAGTAAGAGATATTTACGACGCTCGCCATAAGGATTGTTTCTACAAAGGTAAGAGTCATCAGGAATCTAACAGATTTATGATCAGTAACACGTGTGTAATTAGTAGATTTTATTGACCTTTTTGAAACAGTTACCATATTGATTTGTACAAATCTTAGGCACTGCACAATATTTGGCTCATCTGCCAAACACAAAAATATTCTTTTTGTCTGTGTCCAAACTATGTCACGCAGTTAAAGGACATACACGAAACAGTATGCTTTGATGCCAAAAGTTATTTAAAAGCGGAAAGTTGCACTGATTTTGGAATTTCAATATAAATGTATAATATTATTTGTTTCGTTAAAAGTATATGCGTTTCAATATCTTCATTTTTACAGAAAAACAATAAAAACCGTAACATAGATACATTATTTTCTTTTAAATAGCGTCAGAATGTAGTGGTTGGGAGCTCAGACAATACCAAGACATGATGATGCAATTCTATCGTAATGTGCTTACCAGTGCGGAATTTCGTCATCATGAAAAACAAAACGGAAAATCTGATCCAAGCTTGAAGAGATCCAAGAGAAGCACAAAAAAAGAAAGAATTACTGATCGCAAAAAACACCATCGAGATGGCCTCGCAATTTTTCCAGACGGACCAGAAAATGTGAAAGAAAATACCAAAACCGTTTCACCAACTATCGACGAACTCGATGTTTCTTCAACACTTAAGAGTCCGACCCTGAATAATGCCAGCACTGCTCCCTATGATGCCACACCTCCACAAATTTCTTCGGCGAGGAATGTTGTGAAAGAAGATTCATATGAGCTTCTCAACGTCATTCAAGCAAAGATCAATCTGAGTACTGAACATGAGGAAATAATGACAAAGGACTCGGCCGGGGATATGGTTAAATACATATTTGCTCTCATGGACTTGGATTCAAATGGAAATGTAGGAAGTGATGAAATATGGGAGGTAGGATTATTTTTTTACCATACGACTTGATTTTATCGTCGTGTATCGTCATACGAATAACAAAAATGCCCATTAGCCTCATGTATGAACTTCTATTTTGTTAAGTTTGGTAGCCCAAAAACATGCGAAGGAACGCAGAGAAAGTGATCCAGTCATGATCGATTTTTTCCTAATAGCGTTAAAATCGTTTCATGTCATTGGAAAATCTTTAAAAGTAGTTTTGCCTCATCAATCTCAGGTCGGGGGATATACGAGAAGCCCTTTTTTCACTCTATCCATGCTAATTAACATATTTGATAAATCAGTGCATACGAAATTGCTGTAAATTATCATATGTCATTTGTTTTCGTCTGCATTTACAACTTCCATAACGGATGTCCACAGTGTGATGATGATGTACATTCAGCATTATTTATTCATTCTCAGATTACGTCACTCCAACATCTGGATAACGTGTTACCAGGGCCATGTTCTCTGTTTCATATTTTGAAATACGGAGATACAAATCATGACAGAACATTGGATATATCTGAAACATTCAAACTGTTCAGTAAGATGTTTTTTAACATGCACTCTTATACCGATTGAAATTTGTAAGCAAATATATTAGGTCGACTTAGCCAAAGTTTATAAATTAGTCGAATACTCGAATTTTGATTGCTTTTATGACCTTATTTATAAAAGTTTGCCAGTCAAACAACTGTTGATCAGTCATAACACTGCAAATACGTTTGAACTGCGAATCCCCATTTTTGGTCTGTCATATTTGAAACCTTCCAATTAGAACAAAGTTGTTGTTCATTTTGAAATTATCAAATTTTAACATTGATAGAATATTTGAGTTACGAGAATGTAAACATCTATGAAGTATGTTTCACAAAAGTGTTTTTTCACATAATACACACAAATTTTTACCATTATACAAAAAAAGCAACCGGTTTGAAGCCAGCGCGTATGAACGCATTTCGAAATTACATTGCATCGTTCAAATATCAAGTTTCACGTTCTCCGAGAATCAGCGGTCACGCAATGAAAATAAGAAAACTTCTCCGAGCACGGGCAAAAGATAAAACTCGCTTAGAAAACGAGTTTTATCTTTTGACCATGCTTATCAGCGTGTATCAATTTTGAACTCGTTTCTCGATCAGCCTATACCAGCCATATCCAATTTAGTCGATGAATAATTCACGTTCAAAAATTTTCCAGTCTTAAATAAATCGCTCAGTCTTATAAATATCGATCTGCATAGGTCATTCCATTCTTTTCTTTCTCCGTTATTCAAATGAATAAATGCCGTAACCCCTCTTATTTCTCACGTGCTGTTTCTCTGGGGAGTTTTGTTGAATTGGATTAAGTCGACAAGAAACCGTCACAACTATATTGAGCGTCTAGTACCATAATTTTTTCAACTCGTGACAAAAATTAATATGTTGGTATGTTGTTTGAGTTTCATCGACCTAATATTATGCTTTAAACCTTTGATATCATCGCGATATTTTTTTTTTATTTTTGTACCGTTTTGTAAAATATTATTCAATTTTTTTCATAAAAGATTTCAAAATGAAAGAGCTATGCCACGGGTGTAAACAAAGAATTCGAGGTTTTATGACTTCCTGGGAATTTTAGAGTAAAGTCATAAATTTGCTCACTGCCGCGATTCATTCCCACTTATTACAATTATTAAAATTACAAATGGCTTTTATCGTTTCCATTATCTATCTT
Source organism: Styela plicata (assembly GCA_963675895.2). Classification (NCBI taxonomy): domain Eukaryota; kingdom Metazoa; phylum Chordata; class Ascidiacea; order Stolidobranchia; family Styelidae; genus Styela; species Styela plicata. The sequence continues at coordinate 7,474,292 of OZ023151.1, read as the reverse complement.
CCCAACTCGATAAACATAACAACCGAAGCATTATTGTAAGGAGAGGACAAATGAGCAGACTTTTCCCGAGACAAAATCCCTCGTCAATTTGCTTCATGAATTTGATTCACTTACTTTTTTTAGATATCAGTGTGTTTCGATTGCAAAATGAAAAACGTTACGTTCATAGGCCGGTTACATATGGAAATCCAGTTCAAATAGAATGTGGAATCGAGGGAGAATCGTCTCCTGTTTGGTATCGTTATGGACGCGAAGTTCAGGAGAAAAACGGAGCAAAGGTACGTCATGCATGAGGGTAATTTTGAGTTTGGAGGCTTTATAGTCTTTGAGGTTTTTAAAATTGAAATTGTTATAACATGTTTGTAATGTGAATGAAGAGACAACTTCTAGTTTTTCTTGTATGAAGTAGTCTCATTCAATCTTATTTTTTCTTACAATAATTTTCTAGCAGCTTCGACTGCTCAGCTGTAATTAACAGTTTTGCCATTTTAAATATATGTAAAAAGGAAAAATAAACGTTTCCAAACACTGCGGTAGGCATATATACACTATAAACAGGTTGCCGTGTCAACAACAATACCGTCGTTTCTGCAGTAATAAATTTCATAATTATTGTTTTCATCCGTTTATAAGAACATATCGATAGAAATCGAAACAATAAAATTTAAAACACGTATTGATTAGCTTATATAACGAGCTTTTTCTTTTGTATGTTGTCTGGAACACCCGATCAGAGCACTTTATCATGTTTTCGCAACCGTTTTCAACGCAGTCGAAATTTAGCATACTAGAAAATGTGCTTGATGTTAATCAGTTCAATGCTTTCATCAACCCAAGTTTGCCTTTAACAGATGATGCAAGGCGTCTAATCAGAGTTTTCTTTTCAAAATCTGATTTTTCTTTTTTTTTCAGATTTTGGGACAGAGTTTGTATATCAGTGACGTAACATCGAGGAACGCGGGAAACTACACGTGTAGTGCGCGGAAGAAGGATAGCATGACACAAACAATTGATTTACAAATAATGGTTGCCCCCAAAGTGCAGGTGAGACATCTAGTCAAAGTGAACATGATTATTCTGACCTTACACGTTTCTTTCTCGATAGGAAACGCGACAAAATTGAAATAAATTTGCCCCATCAATCGTTGGTTGAAAACGGAGCAACATGAGTCAAAAACTTAACTCAATGTAATTGGTAGTAAAAACCGAAAGATTTAACTCATAAAAATCGCACCATGCCACCCACCTCCCCTAAATACGCTAGTGATCATATGTAGTATCTATCTGATCCTGTCATTTCACCGCACATTTTAACATAACAATTTTTAAATAATGCGCTTCGAGCCTCTATATACTCCGACATAAATTAATTCACGTTTTATATTCGTTATATTATACTACGATATAGATGCATGGGAATGGCGACCTTCACTAGCATATAAATAATCTCTTCCTTGATTCATCACAAAAGAGTCCTTGATTCTAAATATGTTCCAAAATTTATAAACGTAGTGGTCGATCCCAAATTGCAGTGTGTTGTAATATTGATTAGCTGTCACATGAATTTTTAATATAATAATATTTGGACTGTGGGTGTAAGTCCACTAAAAGCAAAAACAATTTGCAATGCGCCATGGTAATAATATAATTTAATTGCTTACGTCCGTTTTTACCAGGGGGACAATATTATCCGATGAGCATACTGTAATTAGACTATGCCCAACAAGTAAAACTTTTGAAAGATTCCCTGTGGATGTTTTGCAGAAAAAAGTGTGAATCAATCTATTCAGACTATTTCTAGCAAGCATATATTCCTAAAACCTGGAGAATAGAATGTCCAAAAAGTACCATACACGCCGTGAGAATTTTTCTTGTAGTATGTTTGTGAGTCACATGGAGGCGCGATCGATCTGGCACTCATGCGTGATACAAAAGTATTTCTAAACGAGTTTTGGCAGAAAATATTTCAAATCATCATGCCCTTTAAAGGTTCACCCAAGAACGCAACATCCTTCTCTGCAAAGCAGTGCGACCGTCAAATGTCATGCTGAAGGATTGCCTCGTCCAAAAATATCTTGGAAACGAAATGGTGAATCATTGGATGTGAAAAGTGGCCGATATATTTTAATGGGTAAGTAACAATGTAGATTTTAACCTTGTATGAAAACTATTAAAAATGGGATATAGACATTCTTGGCGATTGACTACACCATCCCTTTCTCCGCTTTTGGGACGGGGACCTTTTACGATAGTTTTCCTAAAAGATATTTTAGAAAGATGGCGGAGGTTACTTAAGCAATCCAGGCTACCAAAAAAACAAAACTGAAGGGCAAATCAATACAACGTAGGAAACTTATCTGTGATTTGCTATCGTGAGATGTAATGGTACTTAGCGAGTAGTATCTGCATTTTACAAAAGTGAGAGATCTCCATGCATCTTCTTAGCGCTTTATTATAGGAATCGGTATGTGAAGGGAATACTTCCAAAAATTCTTCCTGTTTTTGGGCAGGATCGTTTATATGTGGCCACTGCTATGGGAGATGACCCATCAACGGATCATACTTGGAGATTTGTGAAGGAATGGATCATAAAACAATCTTTATGAAATACATTTTAAACAAAAATCTTATCTTATTATCTCATCTTATCATTCATTCAAAATGCTATGCGAGTTTTAGATCATAGTTCAACTAAAGAGAAAAATGAGGTTTCTAGTTCCACATTCAGTATGCCAACAAAAAAACATTATTTATTGTGATTTTTTATATTTATTTATATCCATTTAATCAATTCTTTTTTAAGCTAACAACACTGAGCTTCATTTCAACTCGGTAGAAGAACAAGATAGTGCTGCATATAGTTGCATTGCTGAAAACTCTGCTGGGATCGGTGAAGATGTTGGAGCCATATATGTTACATTAGATAACGTACATGAAAGTGAGTTTTTCACGAAAACTCGATATAGTATTGAAGTGAAGATTTCGTTGAAATATTGTGTATTATTGCCTTTAATATTGCATTTATTACAGGCCAAAGTGAATCAACATCAGCATATTTCGTATTTCATAAAGACGGTTTATCTGTAGTTGATCCACATTCTTGTCAACTTGTTAGAAGTATTCAAAACAGTGAAAAAATACCAGGGCTTCTATCACAGGTATTCTGTTATGCATTACGACTCCGCTATAATTTAATAGAAGTAATTTGGAATATTCTTAAATTTATTTATTTTGCAGTGAAATCATGATATATATCAAATTTTACGTTGTAAAATTTGACATAAATCATGATTTCGCTGCAAAACTGGCAAATTATAGTCAAATGTCATCAATTTGTTTTATCAAAAATGCTGGAATATTATTCTATTCACATAGGAACTGCCTTACACCTTCACAACTTAATTTAACACGTGTTGTTTTTAATCCTTATCCTCTGTAATTGAAGTGCCGTCGAAATAAGCATACTAAGGTGTACCTTCTTATTGATAAAATAATTTTATATGAAAAATCGAAATGGCGCAACTTCGCTGATATATTGCGTTCGTGTGTATAATTCGCATTTCCGTATGCCCAACGCTTCCTTTACCTTCTCCATTTAGTTTGTTTAACACATTAAAAATGGTAAAAAATGGCAGGATAAGCTCTGCGGACTGGTGGATGACGAGAATAGAGAATGTATGTGGTCTGACAGTATTGAAGTTGGATACAGATTTATTTACGTAGCTCAACCAACAGAAGATCGAATTGTTGTCATTGATAAACAATTGCAACGAGTTGTTGAAGTTATAACTACTGATCTGATGCCTGTAGAGTTATATTATGTTGAATCTACTGACCAGGTATTGTGGTAGTATTTATCTAGTTTATACATTTTTGAAGTTTTTTTTTTGTTCCTTTCTTGGAAAATTGATTGCTATGTTTGACAAAATCTCCTAATCCTATGTAGGCAAGAAATTTAGGCCTTCCAATTGGGTAAACTCATAATTAGTCTCTGGCAGTCGTTATGCTCCGTTCAGTTTGTCGTGATGAGAATGATACGTCTGTCTGGAGTGTGGTCTGGAGGCATGTCCTTATCTGAATATTCCTATTAAAAGTAATTTCGTTTTTCGATTATTCTCCAATTTATTCATTTTGCAGTGAAATCATGAGATATGTCATATTATAAGTAGTAGATCATGATTTTACTGCAAAATATGATCAAATATCGCAATTTCATTCATTAGAAATCCTAAAAATTGTTCTATTTTTAAAGCAAATCTCAAATACCGCCCCCCAAAAGACGACTATAAGAATAACCTTGGACGTTGTATTGGAGCCTTGAATTCAAATCTTTCATCTCGCTGTCGGACCATAGCTTTGCAACATCTCAGTACTTTCGAATATTTAACAACGCTTGTGATATCTCAACCTGTTGCTTAAATAAATTTTCATCAATTCAGGTTTTCATAGTTTGCTGGGCAGATTCTCGTCGCACAGACTCTCTGTTGCAAGTCATCCATAGTGCCGGAGTGACTGGAACACATTTTGCCGAACACATAAAACCGGTCGCAATATCGGGTCATAGAACGTACGATAGATCAATTCGAAGTTTATTCATTCCCCGAGAATCATCACTCAATCCGACCTCTCAATATGGATATGTTCTTCATAGAAACGAAGCGGTGAGTCCTCACTTTCACCCTTTCGCATAAGGACGTGGCAGAACGGATTCCTTGTGAAAATGCCGTCAGGACGTATGGCATATAATTGATATTATATAATAATCATTATATAATTTTAGTGGCTCTCAACAAATTGAGGGGTCGTTAATCGCTTGCTTTTGGAAGCTGATTCCGGCCTTGCAGCGGGCTTCAATAAAAAATGAATCTTGATGATTTGCTTGGCAACTTGAATTCTCCAGCGATGCACTATGATTGAAAAAATTATTAATTTCTGATTTCAATAGAATTTTCCTGGGGTTTTCAATTGAAGAACTTTTAACTCGAACATTTTTATAAGGTATTACATCCTTTTTGTCCATTGTAAAAATCGAAGGTATCGATATAGTTTTGTTACCTACAACATGGACAGGGGCTTATTCACTGACTAACGCGTTGGTCCGAATTTCTACCCTAATCCATTTAATTTAAATTATTGTCATCGATTTTTTTTATTTAGGCTATCCATCGATTGAATCTCGCTTCTTTAACATATTCCAATCCTATTGATCTTACACCATATGGGTGCATTCCACTGCGAGTCCAATATCAACCAATAGGAGGCCTTCTACATGTCACGTGTGAAACCCAAGAAGATCAAAAGTCAATACACGAAATAGCAATCGATATTGAGACGGGCATCGAGGTGCAGTTTGAAAAAAGTAAGTGATATCCTTGGGGAATTACCATTTTAGCTCAATTATGCGCATGATTGTCATGGAGTAACCCTTTCCTTGTACAAAGTTACACATAATTCGAGAATGAAACTACACTACGTAGCTTAGAAGACTTTTTAGATGATTCGTGAATTCCTATATAGTATATACTGTTCAGTCAGCTTTGTACTTACTTAAGTGGTTTGCACCCATTATTTGAATTTTTCCAGACTCGTTTTCCCGAATCCTAAAATAGCTAACTGAATTGTCATCCGCAAAGCAATGAAGCTTGCTGTGTATGCAAGGTAGTTGGGGACTTGCTAAGAGATCTTCTCCGTTTGTGTCATCAAAATGATATGTAATCATAAATTTCAGATACTGGAGTGACACAAGAATATTTTTCATACGATTATAGTTTTGCAATAAAACTTCGACCTGGACATGACATGATCACGCTACATAATATTTCAAGTAGTGGAGAGATGCACGAATTCATGGTGAGTATAGTAGTTGATTTAATGATGGAATTGCATTCAGAAATCGAACTTCTTCGTCCAGCAAATTTCACCAGAATCGTTATTATCGCATGAAAATTCATCATATGGAAAAGTTGAAAAATTCGTTGTTGATTATTAGTAAAAGTTGTAAATAAAATTTTTCTGACAAGTCGCTGTTAACTGTAACAAGTGTTTGTTCAATCAAGTGGTCTAATGGCGCACCTCTCAGATGGGATTATCTACTCTTCATGCCTCACAGAAATAAAAATTTAACGACTCAAATTACCGATAACACGTTTAACATGCAATTTTTTTTATTTAAGTTGATTGAGTGTCAAACATGTTTTTTTAGATTATCCGTACAAATTTTCAAGTAGCCGATGTATACTTCGCAAGAAAGAAATACAACCCAGATTCTATGGTAGCATACATGATTGCTAAAAACCAAGGTAATTGTTGGCAATTTTAACAAAAATATCCTTGGAACTTCATTCGGCGCCGTACCGCATTATTATACCGTTTCGTATCATATCGGCCATTGGTAGGTTTTTAAATAAGATAATCGTGAAACACAAATTAAGTTGAAATTTTGAAGTCTCTTGGGGGTGGTTCAAAAATGTAAAAAATGCTTCGAATAATACGAGCTCCGTCGCACCCACCCTATTTTTCAACTTTTATTCGTAGACCCAACACTTAACCCTTCAACTTTCCCACCCACTAACCAATTTCGAGGTATTAATATGTTTAACGCTCTACTCTTGTATAGGAGATATCATGTACGTTGATTTGGAAAAGAAAAAAGTGGAAATAATAAATGGAATGACAACACCTGCTCCAGCGCAAGCTTGGCCTTGGAGAGAACGGTCGAGGAGGGCGACAGCCAGTGGATGGTATGTAGGGATGGCCGTTTTTAAATAAGCGAACACGTGGGAGGATAGGAAAGTAATATTATGTTATGGAAATTTGTGAAAATTACCTTCCGCGGAATTCAATTGGATATAATTCAGTTGTAACCGACCAAAAACGAAATCTTCTTGATTTAGCCTGTTATTATAAGTTATGAAAGTGGTTTAATCTGAGCCTATGATTCATGGAAGTGGTGTATGGTTTTACTATCGCCTAGAGCATATATTATTCACTGCACTATATTATAGCAATTCTGTCCTCAAGTTCAGTTGCCTGTACTTCATGTTAAAGTGGCTCTCTACCTTATAAATGGCAGTTAGATGGTCCTTTTAAGGCATTGCTTCTGATCTTACGTAAAGCGAATTTCAACAAACAAATTTCGATTTCTAACACGATGTATATGCCTGGGTTTACTGCAAATAAATATACAAACAATAATTAAATATTCTACTACTCTCTGTCGTTTCCCCACTACTTTTTTTCACGATTTGGCATTAATTACTTGTAATATCAATCTGAAGTCAGTTCTTACTCATTAATTTCAGGTTCGGATGGTTCCTGGCAACTGCAGGACGTACAGGATTGGAAATTCTCGGTTTGAATTCAAATCAAATATTGTGTAGAATGGACCAATTCATTCGAGTAACATCAGTATCGTGGTCCGGTGGAGAATTCTGAAAATAGAATACGAAAAATTTAAAGTTCTGTACATAGTCCTTCTTACACTTTTTAAGGATATTGTTCTATTTGATACCTATTGAATTTTATTGATTGTCATGGAATATAAATATCTTGTGTGCCACAAATTTTAAAAATAATACGATTTTACGTGTCCGTCAACAAATATCGAGTCCCACACTATTATCTAGCAAGGGTCACTTGCGAAGCGTCAGAAGCATATTCTTATTTCAACGTTGAACAATCGTTTTTTGTAAATATTCATGTTTGATATGTTGATTGATGCAAAACGTTTTTCAAGTAGAAACTATAGAAACGAAACGTAAATCTATTCTGAACTTACGTGTTTCAGCTACATTAAAAAAAATATTCATGTATTTGAAGTATTGGGACAAGTAACCTATTAAATTTTTTTTGATTGTAGTATGACGTATTTTTGGGAATTTTAGCATTATCACACGTGGACGCGTTACAAGTGACTTCGGCAATTTTCTTAGAATTATACTAAAGTAACAGTTTTTCGAATTTTCTACGTAGGTTTTGTGCATATAAGAAAAGTTGCAAAAAACGTTTTGTTAAAGTATTTCAAATTTTGCATAGTGTTTTTGTGATAATATTGAATCTTGGCATCTAGTCAGTGTCACAATATTTCAAATCCTATTAGATAGTTAAATTATTATACTATTAGGCAGGGGCAACAAAAAGCTTTTGGTGTGGGGAAATGTGAAAATTTAATTTCATATGAAATTTCAAATTCTCAACCTATTTCGAACGTCGTGAATGTTCACCCAAACATTCGTCTATCCTCCACTAAAATATCTTAATAATACTATTTTCATATCGTTGTAAGTAAAGTATTTGTTTATGTTATGAATAAATAGTAAAATCCGAATTAGGCTGTCGATGGCTTTGTAAATGCTAGGGAAACGCACTTAATCTCTTCACACCGATCAAAAGAATGTTATATAGCTCGGTTTTAGATCGCTGAACATTTTTTGGATAATGAGGTTGTAATTTGACGTCTCTTTGCAATTTTTTCAGATTCTCTTCATGGAGTTCGAAATTCGAGTTTAAATTTTTTTTTTTAAATGAACTCACAATTTGACTGTTTCTTGGAGTTTTATGCGCAATTCTCTCGCATAGGATAGGATTTCATTTTTTACTGCGGGAGAGGAAAGCCGAGAACACGGCTTAACCATATGGCGATACCTTTCGTGCAGATACCATTTCCGAATCAGGGGTGACGGTTTTTGACTTAACGCATTTTCTCATTTTTTTCTATGCATCGACCTGGTTGGTGGAACAGCGCTAACGTGAACCACCGTGCGCCGGCACATCATATCCTATATGTTAACTCTCACATATAATCATCTCTCGCGGGAATCGAGCCCAAGAAGTCAGTGATGCATTGCTCGAAGCGTATTCCCAACGCCTTACCGATTGCGTAAACCGGGCACCTATCCTCTGCCTATCAGAGTAAAGTGCAAAGTAAAGATGCAACGAGATACAATGGAACTGTATTCAATGATCTCACCAAACAAGCAATAAAATTCTGAATATCGTGAAAATGTAAGAATTTTACGATAAAACTAATATAGTACGACACAGTCATTGTAATTCCTCAACGCTAGTATAAAGAAAGACCAACTTAAAATTTATTCAAAGTAAGAAATCGAGCGTAAATCTAACTCTCTTGTTTGTTGTATAATATTGATATATTCGACTATACTTGGAAGTCCCCGAGTTTCTCGGCAAGGTAAATAAAAAAAACGCGCGGATAGAAAGAGGAGGTTGATAATATCGGGCCGAGAAGAGTTTTGTAGCTATAATATTTAGAACATCTGAAATTTTTGAGTACTATATTGTATAACATCGCACCAGAATTATTGAACTTCAGGACAGTTTAAGAGAAAATGTTAAGTCGGAGTTGCAAAAGGAATACGTTTCGTCCGCCAAACTCCTCATCTTTATATCCACACCTCTTTCGACACAAAAAGCGATACAAGTAAAGATAACACATTAAAGAGTCATCAAGAAAGCAAAGAAAACCTAAAGAAAAGTTCAAAAACGTGCCACGGAATAAATTTCAAAGAAACACGCTTTTACTTACCTCAAAAATATGTAAATATTATGAAATTCGGTCAAGCACATCATACGGGAACCCGTCTCCCACAAAAAAATAATAAAGGGAGTACTATATTGTATAACATCGCACCAGAATTATTGAACTTCAGGACAGTTTAAGAGAAAATGTTAAGTCGGAGTTGCAAAAGGAATACGTTTCGTCCGCCAAACTCCTCATCTTTATATCCACACCTCTTTCGACACAAAAAGCGATACAAGTAAAGATAACACATTAAAGAGTCATCAAGAAAGCAAAGAAAACCTAAAGAAAAGTTTAAAAACGTGCCACAGAATAAATTTCAAAGAAACACGCTTTTACTTACCTCAAAAATATGTAAATATTATGAAATTCGGTCAAGCACATCATACGGGAACCCGTCTCCCACAAAAAATAATAAAGGGGGCGGCAAACACACATACACACCCACACTATGAGTTAAAACACAAGCGGAAAAGAAATTTGACTAAAGTAAAACAAAAGAACGGTAAATTAGAAATGAAAAGAAATAACCCCACCCCCCCCCCAAAAAAAAAAAATCGTTGCTAAAAGGATGAGGATCGCCATTCCTGATAGACAAAGATGTTTGTGCCAAATTTCTTGAGCCAAATTAAATACACCGTATGAGTGACAAATTCTTACATGCATTACTTGATTTATTGACCGTGACATTCAAATTACAATACTGATTCAACTTTTTATAGTCATTGATATGAATTATTTTAATGATTTCGTTGTGGTATTTGAGATACAGCAATCGTAACATAGATTGATTAATAAACATTTACAATGTGATACAATGGTTAATGCAATATTAATTCCAGGTGCTATTTTTGCAATATTGGACATAGCGGATTTACAACTGTTGGAGTTTAATAGTTATAACAATTTAATAATGATGATAATTACTGAGATGAAATAATGCCTACGTGTGTCAATTTCGGCATGTTTTGTAGTTGGGCAACACTGCGAAATAGGCGAGGCCTAATTGATATTGAGGTATTAAATGCCATCATATTCCAAATTAGACATATTTAAAAGAGTTGGATAATTTTGGACGCTGGAGATTGATGTTGAAAGCCATTTTGGCCATATTTGGAATGTTTTAAAAAGTGGATAGTATTTATTCCAAGATAGTCTGATTTTTAAATGCCATTATGGGCCGAATTTGGCATAGGTACATTTTGAGTTTCGAGCTTATGACAATTGCATTTAAGATAAGTTTGACTTGAAAGAAGCGTAGTTTAGTTACATATGTGCATTGCGGCAAATATAATATATAACGTTCGGTGGGGAAACGGCCACACAACAGTCACGCATATAACCATCGTCCAGCCCACCTGCTCCGCCACTTTAGACACTAGCTTTACTCGAGTGAGCCAACGCGCGATAAAACGTTTGTAAATATGCTGTTCTGTCACCTAGTGGCGATGAAACGTGTTTATTGGTGACGATGTTCTTGCTAGAAACTAGCGCGGTACCATACTGCACACTTTTTTTCTGGCAGCTACACAGTGGTCAGGCACGGGGTACCGTAGTGGGGCTGAAGGGTTGCGAAAAAATATGACAATCTATCGTCTACGTCTGGAATGGTAACAAGTTGGTGTTTATCAATCCTTTTTTTATTGTTTTTGTTCATATTCAGTGCTCTGTACTGGGCTTGCTATTCTAAGACGTCATAATCTAAAGCATTTTTTCTGTAATAACGAAAGCAGAGAGTTGTCATAGGTAATCAAAAACCGACAAGATAAGCAGAATTCATAATAATGAAAACCACCACGTAACTAATGAATATATTGGGGTCTAGTGAAGTTTAGTACCGGTACCATATTCCCGAATGTCACCAAAATAAAAACTGGCAGAATATTCTCATCCTAACTAGGGGGTGCCAATGCTGCAAGTATCTGGCATTGTCTCCTGGGTTAGGATAAGTCATTTCCAAGACCGGAAATTTTTATGATAATCGGATATATGGTACCGGTACTGAACTTTATGAGACCCATATATTGTTAGAAACAGCGATGTTCCTCAACCCGTTTTTGCTCATAATTTATAATCGCGTAGGAAGTAGTGCCCGAAATATAACAACTGAGTTACAGTGGGGAATCCAGAAAAAAAGTTTTAGTGAATGCTCATTATTTTCAACATACAAATTAAAAAAATTCAAATTAAAAAAAATTAATGTGTGGGCACGGAAAATTTATTAAAGATGTAAATTATCAGAGCAGAAAACATCAGAATATTATGATACAATAGGCAGTTTGGAGTTGAATATCAATTGATGCTCATCTCAATTAAAAATTATATTTTGTAAAAAAATCGTCAATTCGAGATATACAGATATTGGCTACACTGTACAAAGTGTGTCGGGCATAAGTCTGTCCTGGTTTAAACAAATAAATTGCTTTATTCAGTAATGTGAAGAGACCTTGAATTGCACCAGAAATATCAGATGGAAAAATGTACAAAAAAAAATGTTCTCATATCCATGCCTTCGAATAAACTGCATTAAACCTATGGATGGTGTACAATGGACATGCTTTCGCCATGAGAAAATTATTTGTGGAGACGCAATGCTGCTCTCAAACTAAATATTGCTTTACGCCAGATTTTTCTTGGAAGGCAGTGTTCATCCCACCATTATTTATCACCGCAGGTCTACCATTTCGATAATATGCGCTATTCTATATATAAATAGGAACACTAATGTTTGGGGGGGGCTTGGCCATGTGCTTGTTAAATTACTGGAAGGACATGCCCCCCTCCCCTGCCGAGTTTGCCTATGAACTAAATCATTGAATTTAAAAAAATTACAATGAATCGTTTACTTTTTTCGAAAGATATTATTGCCAATCCAAGGGTCATTTGAAACAATAGTGTAGTCTAGCGCAGACTGACCGAATGTCAGTTACTCTTGCTATTCAGACATTCAAAGAGAATAGGTTTTGTCAGAATAAATTTTGCAAATGATCAATAGTTCATGATGAAATATTTGTTTTAAAATAAAAATGCCAATTTTTGAGTTTCTGACAGCCACTAAAACTGTAAGAAAAGGTTCAAAATCGTCAATACATCTATGACATAGCAGATATAAATATGTTGTCACCCTGGTCCAATGCAGTACCAGTCTCATAAAAATATTTGACTGTTTGAGCAAAATCGGCTTAAACAATATGGATGTGGCATTTAAAAATATTATGCCTATTTCTATTTTGCAGTGTGTATTGTGTTGTTGTGTATACTTGTTGAAATATGACATTCCCCAGTATTAGTCGCCATGAAACTGAAAAATATTTCTATGATCCAGAATCGGAAACAGATAAAAGTCCTTTTCCATTCATGAACTCATCGGAAAAATCAGTTGATTTGAGCGTTATAGTTCCATCGTATAATGAAGAAGAAAGACTTCCTGTTATGCTTGATGAAACTGTTGAGTTTCTCGAAAAAAGGGTAGCATCTTCAAAATCATATTTATATGAAATAATTGTTGTAGATGATGGCAGCAAAGATAAGACAACAGAAGTGGCGCAAGAGTACACCAAAAAATATGGTGCAGAAAAAGTTAGAGTTCTCACACTCTATAAAAATAAAGGAAAAGGTGGAGCTGTTCGAATGGGAATATTGAGCTCAAGAGGAAAATACCTATTGATGGCAGATGCCGATGCTGCAACAAGGTTTTCAGACATTGTGAAACTTGAAGAAAAATTGAAAGATTTGGAAAAGAATTCTGGAAATGGAATGGCAATTTCAGTCGGGTCTCGTGCTCATTTAGAAGAAGACTCTATTGCAAATCGCTCATTTTTTCGGACGATTTTGATGAAAGGATTTCATCTATTAGTCTGGTTGTTGTGTGTCCGCACTGTTCGTGATACACAATGTGGTTTTAAATTGTTCAATAGACGAGCTGCTTTTACTACATTCCTAAATCTTCATGTTGAGCGTTGGGCTTTCGATGCTGAGCTTTTGTACATTGCCGAATCTTTAAAAATACCTATTGGAGAAGTTGCAGTATATTGGACTGAAATAGATGGTTCAAAAATGGTTCCAGTTCTAAGCTGGATACAAATGGGATGGGATCTTTTACTGATTTATATTTGGCATTTAACAAAACTATGGACTATAGAAAAAAAAATTTGAGTAATATTTTGCTGCCTATTTTTTATATTCTGCCTATTGCAATGAATATTTTATTTTAAGTACCATACTTTTAGAAACATATTTCTAGAATTTATTATTTAGACAATTATTATCTGCAAATTCATTTAGTTCTACTGTTAGGCAAAGTCTACATTTATCTATACCAATGAAATTAACTTGGACTTTCCTGCCAAAATGTTATTTCTTATTTTTCATTAGAAATATTTTTCACTTTTGTAGTAGTTTTGCAATATGTTTTGAATCCCACTATTTACAGTTCGTTCATTTCAACTTATTGGTATGCAGTTTAGATCAATCCTACTCTCTGCCCTAATCAGATTTATTTTCGAAGCAACTTTTTCACTGATGTCACGGATAAATCGCAGTGTTGATAGACTTTCTATTTGTGACTTGTTCCTGACAAAAATTTAATTTCGGACTGATGTTTAATTCCATTTGTTCAGCAGCAATGCCCAGAATTGTGTATGTAGTCATGTCAAAATCAGTATATTTCTGCATGAACTGCTAAGTATGGAGGTCATATTCTAATTGGTTATTTTGTGTAATATACAAAATTTTGTAACATGTTCGATAAAAAGCCCAGGTCATCAAAATTACTTTAATGTGGCAATCTAGTTGTCAAATTTTGCATTAAGCTCTTTATTGATGTTTACCCTTAGAAAGACCCAATACATCGCATAGAAAAAAAATCACCCTACAGCAAATCGCTGTTATGACACGTGCCAGTAACTGCATTCTAAACAAAAATATCCCAAACAGAATTGCTGATTGGTGTACCATCATTTTAGTTCAATCTCTCAAATTGAATTTCTTTAAATTCTTTATGTTACGTTGCAAGCACCCCTCTATCATCTTTCTGCTAGACATTGCATTTAATCCATCCACTCAACAGGATTCGTACGGTATTGCGTTTTGGATAACAATCTGCTTATATGTTACTACAACTGTCTTTGTTCTTAATTAACAACAATCTCTTACTCGAAGCCGACTAACTATTTATCTGTTCTGTATTGTAGAATGTAGATTTTTGCACCACTGTTTAGTGTAATATTCTTATTTACTGGGATCACTTTGAAATCGCAAATGAATTGACAACGGGCATTATTAAATACATATTCCTGTCGTTGATTATTAATGCAAAGTTTTTGAAAATGGGAAATGCAGACACAAAATTAAATTTTCGAAAGGCTGTTATCCAACTTACTACAAAAACACAGGTAACTTTCAGGGGAGTTTCTTCTTTTTTTAAATATGACTGTCCAAGATGTTCATTCGATTTGTGATTTGCGAATCATAAATTATTCAATTCGATTTTCCCAGTGGTTAGAATCAATATATACATTCTCAGAAAATAGTATATATTTTGGTATATTAACAATTTTGTGAAGTTTTTTTGTTCCTTTATTATAATACCGCTCATTCGATTTGTAAAAATTATTCAATTCGATTCTGAATTTAACAGATGTTTGATTTTGGCCATTCCTAAATCTAAATTTTTTTTGCATTTATAATCATTTGGAAGTTTGAAATGAAATAAAATGTACCCTATTTCTTTGTTTATCTATTGACAGTTATATTTTCATTCGTTTTTCACTCATCGCGATGCATTTCTTTGTAAACTTCTATACCCAGATTTGGTGTCTATTGAAATCCTATTAATGAAGCATAATTAGACCTTCAAAATTACTGGTTTATGCTGCCCATTAGAGAAGATGATTGCTTCCTAATACGAGTCAAATGTTAACTAATATTTCTTCATTTATTAGGTTATAACTATTTAGGGTGTTAGTATATTAATTTCTGTGATTGTTTAGGGTGGGAGCTTTTGATTTATTTTTTGCTCGGGATTAGTGATGTCCTTAGTAGTAAAGTATTCTTAAGTAATTTGTTGTTGATCATTCTTAATATAATTCCTTTAGCAGTGAAATCATGATTTATGTCAAATTTTACATTGTAAAATTTGACATACCGTAGGTCATGACTTCTCTGCAAATTGTGACCCAGCAGTTTTGCTGATATGAAATGTTGAAACATTCTATTTACATGGAATTTGAATGTCGTTTCAACCTAATGTTTTGATAAATTTGTTTCCCAGCCTGTTGAAGCAACTGATGATGCTTTTTGGGATCAATTCTGGAGTGAGTCAGTCAGTAATATACAAGATGTATTTGCATTGGTTCCTGCTGCTGAGATAAGAGCTCTGAGAGAAGAATCACCTTCTAATCTCGCAACATTGTGTTACAAGGTCTCCTTACTGTTTTCCTATTTTGAATCAGTTATGACACTAGTTAGGGATTTCCAAGGGGTTTAATTCAGTGAACATGCTGCAGTATACCAAATTCAATATTTTACTAAATTATATTTTCAGTATCTAAGTATATTTGGCTGATTGCACTAAGTATAATTTGTCATAGCTTTTTGCCATAAATTTTCCACAATAGTATGAGTTCACAATAAAAAAAAATAAATCGCGTGATAATATGTTAATCCTTATTTTGTTAATTTACTTAAATAATGAATAAGGTGTCAGAAAAAATGGCTTTTTCGACATTGAAAGCAATTATTAACTTACCAAGATTCATAGTTCCAGTGGTAAACATTCCATGCAGAACTGACTTCATTTTTGTATCAGCAAATAAATAATTATTTATTGTTTCTACACAGGCGGTTGAAAAACTTGTTCATGCGTCTGAAGATGGGTGTAACAGTGAAAAAGATAAACAAGTTGTTTTAAATTGTTCTCGGTTGCTGACACGGCTTCTTCCTTATATTTTTGAAGATCCTGATTGGAGGGGATTCTTCTGGTCTCGACTTCCAACTCAGGTAACATATTTTGAAGGATATTAAGAAAAGACTGGCGCAATGCCTGATTTGTTCCTACTCAGACACCGAAAAGAAATGGGATTCCATCTGAAGAAAATTTGGCAAATGTGCAATATTTCAGGATATACCTCTTGTTAGAGAACTCGAAATGCCCATTTTGAGTGTCTGGTGGTAGCAAAACTGTATAAAAAGTTTCAAAGCCATCAATACCCCTATAAAATAACAATGTTGATGGTTTTAAAGCTTTGTGGTCACCTGAAGATAAGGACAAAAATGTTTCGGACGCCGGAAGAAGTACAAAATTTGCCAGCCTGATCATCAGCATGCTTAATAAGGGGCAAAACATGTTTGGAACTTTTATATTTATTTTTTTTTTTGGTCATCATTTTTAGGCATCAAGACCACCATTTATTGTAGTGTTGATAATTTTGAGTGGTTTTATACAGTAAAGAGACACTTTAACTTTCTAACTCTCGATATAATTCATCTTGAAACAATGTTTTATTGCTAATCTTATTTTGGACGGAAATCACTTTTTAGAGTTTTGCGAGTAGTTATTAACGTTCTGCCAGATAAGAAGTATGTATGTAATGTGGTAGACAGTAGTTGAACTTATTTATACATTTAAAAATATGAGGTATTATGTTAATGTGGTCTTATTAAACCTGAAAACTTGTTTTTACAGCAACAAGTAGATGATCATGGAGCTGAAAATTCTGTACCTCTTGCTCAATCACTGATACTAGCTGTTGCAGTTGAGTGTTGTTTTTTTATATTTTGTGTCTATCATACAATATCATTAGTTTGTGAGGTAGATTTTCTGTTATTTAAAATTAGATTGAGAATGATTTTCTTTTTAGTACCATACCTTTATTCTTGATTCATTTTGCAGATAAGTGACTGTGTGTCATATTTTTGGTGAAATGATTTCCTTGCAAACATCGCAATCAAAAATTTTATTTTTTGTCAAGCATGAATCACAGATGGACTGCATCTCATCGACGCGATGTGTACCATTCTTAGAAAAAAATGTTATGTTAGATTATTTTCAATTGGAATTGACCTAAACATGACCAAAAGCAGTAAATTTGATAATCTGACATCTGAACATGATTCCATCAAGTTTTGAGGTCTTTTTATTCTTGAAACCTTATAATTTTAGCGTATTTGTCATGTATTGTACACCTCGGCATCGCACAGAATATTTCTGTCTGTGCTACAAAACTCTGATTAATTAGTGGAACATGAGCTACAGGGTGGCAGAGTCTTGGTTGTCTTCGTGTGTCTGAGATGTGTTCATGACATCTTCGGAGGAAAAAATTTATGAATATTTTTCTACAGTTTGTTGCTACCAGACACTCGAAAAGCAACATTTTAATCTTCTTGCAGGATATTTATCATGAAATATTGACAGTTTGCTAAATTTTCTTCTGGTGAAACCCATTTGCTTCGGGTGTCTGAGTTTGGGTGACCTGTCGTTGAGCATTGCTCAGCAAACCACCTGTTAGCAAATTTTTGGAATTGAGTTTAGTTAAATTGATTTAATAATTTTTATGTATTTTTATCAAGTTAAAGTATAATCTTTGCATCAACAGAACCTACTTTTCTGTCCTGATTTCACTGTTCTTACACACAAAAAGAAAGGAAATCCTGTAAGTGTTATTTTTTAGTATGATTTTTTGAACAAAATTATATTTTTATTTTGCATTAAAATATAAATTGTTTTCTTCAATGTAAAAATGCAAGAATATTCTATAAGAACTTTTTTCGAAAAATGTTATTTAAAATAATCATCTTGTTATTTAAATTCGATAATGTTGCTAAATCATAGGCGTTTCTTATTCAGTGGCACTGACAGGATGTTGTACAGGATTATAATATTTGTGTATTGAGATAAATGAGAGGTTAATGTTCTTGTTTAAATAAATTATTATTGTTCACATCAACATATTTTGTATACCATTTACTGGAATCTAATTTTTAAGCATTTACCAAGCTAGACTCTTAAATCTATTCCTAAAGTGTATTTTGTTGAGCATGGACTACAGATGGATCGTGCCTTCAAGGCACAATTCATCTGTGGTTCATGCTCGACATAACGAAATTTATTATTAGTTATAACCTTGTATGACCAAGTCCTTTTCTCATGCATTATTCAGTTCTATTGATTTTAGGTGAGAATTGGCTATGCATAAATCATGTTTGCTGTGTTAAAAGATGTTCTATATTGATATAATGTTATTTGTAGTATTGTATTATTAATCAATGGGATTAATTAATTTTTACTGGTTTCTATGCGATTGTTCTAGCCCGTGTAATTGGTTTTTTGGTTGGAGTTCATCTTTTGCACCACATAAAACTATGGGGGGCCTCAGTATCTTTCAGTTTCAGAATGTAGCCAAATAATTTTATCGAATCGAATATTCGAATCAGAAGTTATAATAAACAAACAAAGACATATTTTTATCAGCTTCGAATTTACCTGAATATTTACACTCGTTTTTCAAATAAATTCCTAATTCCTCAAATTTTGTTGATTTTAAATTGTTACACAAATCGAATTGAATAATTTAGGATTGGAATGCCACGAATTGAATCTAACCTTTCGGACAGCCTTATATAAAACCAGTTAATTTTACTATCATTGCTTGAACCTTCCAATAGATTACTGTCAAATATTGAAATCATATGTTTTTGAGGTGGCATTATTTTATCAATAATTTGCTATCTTTCAAAATATCTGACCATATGGTCATTTCTATTTCAGGAAAGACCAGAAGATTTACAATCTATTGACAGTTGTGAATATATTTGGGAAGAGGGCGTTGGCTTCCCACATTCCCCACCCACCAATGGTGATATAGACAAACACAGAACAGAATTACTCAAATTACTTCTAACATGTTTCTCCGAGTCAATGTATGTTACACCATCTGGTATGTGTATTAATATCATTATTACTAATATTAAAACATAGAAAATTAACATATCGTCAGCTTTTTTTCAAGTTTTAAATTATTTAGATCTTGATCTTGTGCAAGTTTGTCAGTTGTGATTTTTATGAAGTGCCAATTTATTATTTTTTCTCTTTAGCAGAGAAATTGAAAAACAATCCATGGATTCAATGTTTTTGTTCATCCGAAAATCGTCATGCGTTACCTCTCTTTACTTCATTATTAAACCTGGTTTGTTCATATGACCCTGTTGGGTATGGTGTTCCATACAATCATCTTCTCTTCACTGATCACAGGTATTTTTTGATTATTTGCACTACTGGTACTTTAAATTAAGCTTTTGCATGGAACTTGCAACTCTTTAGATCAGAACTATTCTGAAATTTTATATGTTTTAACGCTTGAAGGTAGAGGATTTAAGATGGCATTATTCAATTTGGCGATTAACAATCCTACATTCCTTACTATAATATATGCAACATTTGGTTTTCTAGAACTTTCAAGGAATATTCTAGAGAACTACATGCGTTAGTTTTGAGCTATGAAAATAACGAATCGAAAACTCGTAACAGAACTTCAAGCAAAATATATTTCATGAGTTTGGGCTTACGCATGTAACTTACGCAACAGATAGTATCTCCTCTGGGGTGAAAGCGAAGCTGGTTCTAAAATTCAGAATAAAAGCTCAGTCCTGCTGAATGCTATTTCAAAAGAAACAATTTAAATTCTCCATTCAAGTGTACTTCATATATTTCAGGGAACCTCTTGTTGAAATAGCTTGTCAGATATTGATCGTTACACTTGATCATGGATCCACAGTTGTTGATGAGGTATGTATTATTTCTTTCATATCTGTGCTTCACAATAACAGCAAAACATAACTATGTACCTGAAATACCTTTGCCCTATATTGCTTTACACTCACTTGTCAATGCAAATTTATCAAATTACAAAAATTATCAAATCACAAGCAAATCATTTACACCTAAAATGTTGAGAGAAGAATGTATATTTTTGTTTATTTGTAATAAACTGATAGAACGTTAGCTACGGTATTTGTGTTCTCAAGACCCCCGACAAAAATATCTTGTGAGTTTATAGTGAGATTTTATTAGGACAGTGATTCATAAACTTTCAACTTCTGTAGAATTTGAAGTTTTCAAAGCATTGTCCACTAAGCACATACATCGTTTCAATTAATTAAAAATGAACTTGCATTAGTCCAGAAACAATCTCCGCAATAAGATATTATAACGGGGGTCTGCCTGGAGCACAGTGAAATCCTTCTACCAGCATTTATTATTTTCGAAAAAAAATCATCAGATGTTCTACTCTCTAATAATTGCGATACATTTCTTGCTATTATTATTTTCTTTATATACTCAACAGCAAGTGATGTCAATGACTGATGAAGATCCAAATGAAACACCCCATGCATCACCAACTCATTCAGACAGTGATAATTTATTCGTTAATTATCTCTCAAGAATACATAGAGATGAAGATTTTGGTTTAATATTACGAGGTGTCAGTAGATTACTGAATAATCCTTTACAACAGACTTACCTACCGGGGTCTGCGAAACGAATTGGATTTCATCAAGAGCTCTTGGTGTTCTTTTGGAAGTTATGTGACATAAATAAAGTGAGATATTGATTTTATTGCTATTGATACTGTAATGCTTGCAATTGGATCATATTTGAAACATTGAAAGTGTGACAGTGTCTTGTTTTACTTCGGGCTCCTATAGCGTTCATATCGTTTTGATGACCTAAAAAGCTTCAAAATCATCAACTGCTATTTTATACTAGTATTGATGATTATGCACATTTCTCAAAGTTTGATTGCTACCAGACATTCTTTTTAGCAAGAGATAAGTCATGAAATATTGCCCATTTGTTAAATTTTCTTCTGATGGCACTCGTCTTTTTCGTGTGTCTGAATATTTGTGCAGTTTGCTATAAGATCAGGAATTGGCTACAAAATTTAGATATTATTTTATTGTCAGAAAGAAGTAATATTGATTGTTGCTCACATTAGGTTGAATATCATTCAAATAGAATTCCGCCTATTGTATTTTGAATTACTATTTGAAAGTACAGTAAGTTTTGTCAAACATTTAAGTTTCTGCTTCACAGTATCTTTCAACACATTCTTAAGTCCATCAAATCTAAAATTCTATTTTGTTGAGCAGCTGGGGCTATACATCGGTGATTTATACTAAACAAAGCATGTTTGTGTAAAAATTCTTTTGATACCTCTACATGAATGAATTTCATAATTATCATGTTTTATCACAATTATCATTTTTTTCATATTTAGAAATTTCTATTCTACGTGCTAAAAAGTAGTGATGTACTTGATATTCTTGTTCCAGTACTGTATCATCTGAATGATGCAAGAACTGATCAATGTAAGATCTAGAACTTAACAATTTTTTATTGCAATAATTCACTGAAACTTTAATGTCTGAATCTTATCTGAATCTTTCAAGTTGGTAGTTTTATCACTACCCATAGTTTTTCACTTGAGTGAAGTCTCTGGTAATACATTTTGTAGTTGCTATTTGCCATATAACAAGTATTCATTAGTCTGTTTCTTTTAGGTGGAGCTTCTGGTTGTAGTGTAAATTTCATAAAAATGAATAAACGCGAGTCGTAGATATCTCGCCTCGGCCATTCAGGTCTATCATTTGGTTTCATTTGGGTTTTATGAATATATTTTTTCCTGTAGGATTTCATACATAATTACTCAAAATTTACCTTCCAATTATTCTGAAAATATGAATGAATCATTACTTTTAAGATGTTACAGTTGTTACATACTAATCAGGAAATCAAATAACTAAAAAGTGGGATTTAATTTACATCTTGTAATA
This sequence comes from Styela plicata, assembly GCA_963675895.2. NCBI lineage: Eukaryota > Metazoa > Chordata > Ascidiacea > Stolidobranchia > Styelidae > Styela > Styela plicata. The sequence continues at coordinate 7,451,923 of OZ023151.1, read as the reverse complement.
TGTGACCATGCGCTTGATTTCAATGTATAAACATTACTATATTGGAATTTTGGAAGTAGACTCTTTTTGGGTTTATTCTATTTATTTCAATCTACGGTAATTGTCCAAAGCTGTCAGAAGATTTTTTAATTCAAATAATATATTTCATAGCTCGAGTTGGACTAATGCACATCGGCGTCTTCATCTTATTACTACTGAGTGGAGAACGAAACTTCGGAGTTCGATTGAACAAACCATTTTCAGCCGGAGCGCCTACTGATGTTCCAGCCTTTGCTGGCACCCATGCTGATTTCTTGATCCTGGTTTTTCATCGAATTATAACTGCTGGTCATCAGAGATTGCAACCTTTATATGACTGTTTGTTGACTATCATTGTGAATGGTATGTCCCCATTTTATGCTAATAATTCATCTAGTGATATTCGAATTAATTGTGTTTTGCTATAATTTTGATAGAAATTAATGTTTGGTTTTCAATTAAAACAGAAAAAAAAACATATCATAAAATGCTGACATCACATGGGGGAATTACTTAAATTTTTAACATTGCTAGGTAAACTTTAATATATGGTGTTTCGCTACAATTATGCCATGAAAGCCATGCCAGTAGTTTTTCTGCTAGTATGCCTTACCCAAGGTTATCAAACTGGCTGTTGGGAAAACTGGGTTAGTGAAACTTAACATAAAAAATCTGATTTCGAAATAAAAATAATTTGAACTCTTTAATTTTTATCTGGGATTGTGTACTAATCACTCTAACGTTTCATCCTACAATAGGAATATTGGTCTTACTAAAGCTTTAAAAATGAACATTTTTATTTATAACATTATTAATACTCTTGTATTTCTGAATTTTAGTTTCACCGTACTTGAAATCATTATCAATGGTTGCATCTACTAAGTTACTTCATTTGTTGGAAGCATTTGGTACACCATGGTTTTTGTTCTCTTCACCACATAATCACCATCTTGTTTTCTTTTTACTTGAAGTTTTCAATAATATCATACAATATCAATTTGATGGTGAGTGGAATATTTTATGGAAAAATATTGACCTATGATAACTAAAATTTACTTGAATGTTTTTTTTTCATTGGAATTCACCCTGATTAAGGCTTGAAGCAACCTCTAAAAGCTATTCAATTGCAGAGAACCATTACAAAATGTACGACTGACCACTTTAAACGAAAAACCTAACTTAACCATTACCCAATATATTAAAGTGTATTGAGGAAGAAGGAAAAAATAATATTACGATGGAATGCCAAATTTAGTACCCACTGCACAGCAAGTTCATTTCAAATAGGCTATATGAATGTTTCTCTGATTTCTGGTATCCAAGGTTCAATCGCATGCTGTTATACTAAAATTTTTTTTTTTTCTCTTTCTATGTTTTAGGTAACTCCAACTTGGTATACACAATTATAAGAAAAAGACAAGTTTTTCATCAGGTAGGTTTCTTCAGGAAAAATAACAGTCTGCGCTTTCAAAATCATTTCCCTTTCGATCGCAGTATTGTAATAATAAATACAAAGTGAAAAATTTACATATAATGAAAAAAATTCCATATTCACTTCATTTTCATTAGCTTGCCAACTTGCCTATCGACGAAGCTTCATTGTCAAAAGGAAAATCGAAAAGAAAAGCTCGATCATCATCATCCTCTGCTCATCCATCAAGTACTACTTCGACAACCTCCACCTCACAACACTCTAGCGTACCACAAGGTATCGGTACCGACGTGCCAGTGCATGAGGTTGCTGTGTCGAGCAATGAAATTCAACCGGAAAATAATCAAACCGGGGGAGTGCTGAGCGCAACGCTGGCTTCCACGCCTGGTGAGCATGATAATCATTCATCCAGGTCTAATATGATTCGTACTAATCGCTGCATTCTTTTTTCTGTTTTTCAAGTTCATTGTTATATTAGTCTGGGTATAATATATTGCAATTTTACAACTAAGGGTAAAGCAAGCCTCCACTTTAATACATCATAGTACCTCTCAACATAATACCCTCTCAACAGACTTACATTTTTTTTATTTCCTGAACCTTTTACACATGAATATAATGCCATTCGTACTCAAAAACTTGAACCTACATCTCAAAAGATGTTTTGACAAAAATATTTCCGATTGATAGAATTATCATGAAGATGCTGCCACAAAATTTAATCTAAAAATTGTATACCCAGCCTAATTAAGTTTGCTTGTGTTCGCCATTTTTGTTAAATCTCAGTTTATTTTAGTTTGCTTACATTTAATTTTTCATGCGTAGCATTGCACGAATTAACAATCGATGCATCTGGACAAGAACATCAGGCAGAAGAGGATGAAGGTTATTATTGGTAGTGAATGTAATGGTGGAGAGTTGTTTTTATTGACGGGGTGGGGTGATGGGAGTTGGATAAATTTAATAGTTCTAAAAAATGATTTGTTCAAATATCATCATCCTGTTAGTCAATATAGCCACCTTTAATTTAACAATAAATCCCATATTTATTCCTCAGTGACTGTACTTTATTTGGGTAGTAGTGATATTTAGGCCTCTGTGTTAGCATCCCGTAGTTGTTTCACGTCTTCAAGGTATGGTCCATCTGTGGCACATGCTTGACAAGACAGAATTTCTAATGATTAGTCGATATTATTTGTTTTGTGGGGTGTCGTAGTAGTGGGGATATCTATGGTGTAACAATTTGGTGTGTGTGAAGTGCTTCAAATACCAGTATTTGGAAGCTCTTCTCAATGTGTCTTAATATCATAAATTCTTCTAGAAGCTTATTTGTATGGTCAGTCAAGCACTCCGTAGGCTAAGAAGTATCATGTGGCTGGCTGCTGCTTTTGGCGCTATCGTAACAAATATAACACAAATGCGTGTTGTTTGTACGCATGTAATTTCCATTATAGAACTACCGGTAATATTATTTTAAATTTCATTTTTTGATAGAAAGATCAAGAAAAATATTAAGTGTAGTCATCTCTTTCACCAAAATGTGACCCAATATTGGCAAAATGAAAATTGTAATTGGGAGTGATGTTTGTTACCTTTAATTTACCAACCATGATATTACGATGAAAAATCCTAAGGGACTTTAAAAAACAGCTAATAACAGTTAATCGCATGCTTGCATTTAATGCTTTTTGAACGAATTCTAAAAAATGGAATGTTGCTAATGATAACAAAATATTCACAGCAGACAGCATGGGTGCGAATTTTTAAAACTCTTATGTTTTCTGTCATTAAAATATGCATGACAGATCTCTTAGTGTGAGAGGTTTTAAAGCTTTTCTAATTATTTTGTTAGAAAGCTTATTGAATCAATCTAAAACAAATTATACTTGTGATTAAAATATAGTCATGCTTCAATTTTTTAGCATTGTGATTGGATTGCAGTTGCTTGTGGTGTACTTGAAGAATCATGATAAACACACCTCAAAAATATAATATAGCAGCTTTTGCATCAAAATTATTCCACCAGCATCGTTTTTTTGTGTCCGGCACTACCTAACTGAAGTAGCTAAGGTGATGCATGTGGCACGAATCTATTACAAAATATAGTACCAGCAGTTGCATTTGAAGGGGAAAACATCTTAAACAGAGCTAAACCTTTATGGTAAAGCGCAGTGTTTGGTATTTGCAAAATATGTTAGGGCAATTCTATACCGCACAACACTTTTTTTTTCATTTACTTGTTAAACAACTTCAAGTTTAGATTGTTGTTATGATTTAGGGTTGAAAAGATTACACAGGGTCAAACTATCTTTGTTGATTTTGAAAATAAAATTACAATCTAGGGTTTTATAAATGTTTCTGTATATTTGAATCTTTTTCATCATCAGTAGATGATTATGCCCACCAGATTTTTACTTGTCAAGAATGAGATAGGGATGGACTCTAGGGCGCAGTCCATCGGTGACTTATGGTGGAGAAAACATTTCTACACAATTTTTCAAATGGGATAACATTTTTGAACACATATATTTCCGTCATTTTGGTAACTGGTAGACACTACAATTAGCAATTAATTCCAATCTCACAGAATGTACAGCATATGTAATATATTCATTCAGATATCGATACAATGACATCACAAATGCAAAATGGTCGCCAGCCTCAATCGGAACAATCCATCAGCTCAAGAACATTAGAAGGGGAAAGTTCTGGAACAGAATCTGGTGTCGATAATGTAAATGCACATAATAATGTATCCAATGGACCAACTGAGGCATCAACCAGACCAAAGAAGCCATCTGACACAAAAGGACCATCAGGAGAATGGGTCTGCACACCAGAATGGGCGAGTATTCATTGATTGGTCAGATTTAGTTTAGTTCATTTCACAGAAGTATTTTCAATTGATTTTCTGATTTGTTTCTGAAACACCGAAAGTGTGACTTGATGATTTGATGATACCGGCATATTGGCATGTAGCGAGTTTGTTGCTTTGAGGTTAACTAGCAAAGTAACAAATCTGGGAGGGGAGGTGTAAATGATTTGCTTGTGATTTGATAATTGCTGTTATAATTCAATCTGCATTATAATATTTAGGTTCGATCATGGAAGAGTAAATTACCTTTACAAACGATAATGAGGATGTTGCAAGTTCTTGTTCCCCAAGTTGAGAAAATTTGCATTGACAAGTGAGTGTAAAAGCAATTTAGCGCAAAGCAATACTAAATATTTTTATTGGTAATTGGAAAGAAAATAAGCTTATTTGTTTGACATTATGTAAAAACATGACACTTTCCGTACGTCAATCCAGGGTGGCAGAATCTTGGGTTTCCAAAAGTGTACCTGTTTCTTCTGTTTGATTACTACTGGAGCTTTTTAAATCTTCTATCTGCAGATATATCATAAAATGCTTCCCATTTGCCAAATTTTATTCTTATGGAATCCATTCCCTTCTAGTGTCTGAGCGGCAGAGTAGCTGTTATTCTGCCAGTCTGCTTGGATCATCGACGTATTTCAGCCTGTGGATTTTTTGATCAACGACAAATGAAATTTTGTGAAATTTTCAATTTGTTGAGCATTAGCCACTAATGAATTGCGCCAATAAACATAGCATTTATTAGTTTATTTCAATATGTCATTTTGCGGTGTATGCTTAACAAAACTTTTGGTAAAGTAAAATCATATAGTAATTTTTCTTTTTTTGCAGAAATCTGACTGACGAATCAGAAATTCTTAAATTTCTTCAACATGGTACTCTGGTTGGTTTGTTACCAGTTCCCCATCCTATTTTGATCAGGAAATACCAGGCTAATGCTGGTACAACGACGTGGTTCCGAACGTATATGTGGGGTGTAATATATCTGAGGTATGGTTAGCTTCATATTATATTATTTGTTGTTATAGTAGCCTGTTGGGAAAGGAAATGTATAAGGACATGATAGATATAATATAAATTGTAATATGAGAAATGAAAATAATATAAGAAAGGTACCAATTATATTGCGAAAACTCTTTGTGGATGAAATGTAAGATAGCTTTTCAAGGTCTAAAATATTTTGTTATCTTGATTGAGTTGGCATTCACTCATCGAAGTGGGTCATCTTTAAAAACCCATGTTGACCACTCAACACAGGTTGTAATGACTTTATGGATGTGACTGTAAGTAGATGCTCTTATCAGGCTTCAAATTCTGATAATTTGTTGTAGGAAAGATCTGGTATTAGCTCTGACCTGTAGGTACGAGCATTAAATAGTTTCATAAACGTATTTCCTGTGTATCATAAGAAGCGACTAAAAAACAAAGGAGTGGTAGATGATTTTACCATCACCCAAGGCAGACACCACTCTGCACTTTGCCATGGCATTTCCGTTTGTTCAGAATGTTTTCCGCTTAGAGTGCAGTTGTTGGTACTACATCTTGTAGTAGCTCTTTGCTATGAAGTGGTCGCCGGCTGATTCCTTTTAGGCCCTGCTTCTGGCCTTGCTCAGAGTGAATTTCAATGAAAAAAGTCCTAATCAGAAGTTTCATTTTGTCAAGCATGAGCCATGGATGGACCGCGTCTCATCGACATGAATGAATTTTTTCAATTCTGGTTTCTCAAGCGTATACTTTTGTTATTGCACTGTTAATTGATTACGGTAATCAGCATGGATTCATAATCAGAAATTACTGGATATTGAACCTGATATCTTATTTCTGAGGTGAAAGTGGACATGCTTGAATTTTTGCTGTCTGACCATTATGTCAGTTAATGAATTCTGTATTATCTTTTTTTAGGAATGTCGATCCACCTGTTTGGTACGATACTGATGTAAAACTATTTGAAATTCAGAGAATATAAGAAGTTTTTGCACACTTATCTTTGTACTTTTCCATTGGTCAACAAGTATCACTGTCTAGGGATGCCATTTTTAGATTCAATAATTGAATAGACTTGAATACACTTCCGCCTGAGTCAACAGATAAACCGAACATTGGTGGCGCAATCCATCAGCGACTCGAGCTTACCAAGAAAAATAATTTGATTTGAATGTTTATTTTTCAGAATTTCCCCTCAATATGGTAAGAAAAAATTGGTTTTCTTTGAAATTTTCACATAAATGTTCGAAATTGAATCTGAAATCATATTTTATAAAATTAATGCATCTGAGAATGGCAAACCAATCACTGTTGTTTTGCATGTGATATCATTTCTGATATTATATTCAGTTAGGTGCTGCTCCTGTTAAAAACTTTTTCGTTGTTTCTTCCACTCATTTACTCAAATCTGATATTTTCAGAAGTAGATAGTAGACGTTTAGAGGTAAATACTTATCAAAAAACATGAGCCACAGATAGATTGATTCCATTTTCAAATTTCATGTGCAAACCTGTTATAACATGGTTGGTAATTTTAAACAAATATTTTGTTGCCAGCTTGTTGCTTGAACTCAGTCAAAATATGGTATAAATCCCTTTTTTCATTCCCCTGACTGGTCAGAAATCTAATTTTATCAAACATAAGCCAAAGATGGGCACGATCCATCAGCGCGTCATGTTTAGCAAAAGTTCTTTTGAAAAAGTTTTTTTGAATGGCTGGTTAGGAAGACCCTTTGCTCGATGCTGGTGTTGCTGGAAAGACGAATGCCCACCATATCTCAGGGTCCATCTATTTGTGATCGGCCCTAATTGGCTGTATGCTGGTCTCTGCTGTGCTAATATTGCTATGTAGATTTTAGACTGAAGTTTTATTAGGTACACAAGTTACTGCTGTTAAATTATACCTTTTATTTCTTCAATATGTTGCATTAATTTTATGCCTAATTTCTATCTTGAATATATTCCATTGCTTGTTCTCCACCATTATCATCATGTCTAATGTAAACTTTATATTCTTTTACTAGTTTCCTTATTTGCACCAGTTTTTATATTGGGTTCCGCGGATCAAATAGTTGTGTTTTTCATTCAAATTAATCTCAAATTACCGTACTAAATCTGTTCGGGATTTAAATTTTGCTACCGCTGTGTTGTTTTAGTTCATGTAGAGAACATGATTCCTCACATTGTTGATAAATTCGAAGCATTTTTTCCAATTTTATTTTAATGTACCGGTGCACTCAGAGAAGGACATCAAGCAAATACAATGCTTGTAATAAAAGATCATGCTATTTGATCATACTTTACATCAAATTTTATGATTTCACTGCAAATTAGATCAATTTAGGTTTAACCGAAAAATGAAATTACTCTGAATATAATCCAAAATAGGACAGTATGACACCCGTAGTTGTGTGTATTCCAAATAGGTATTGATGTGTAATGTGTCTGTCACACTTTCTTGAATTTTATATGCTTTGTTCAAGCTTTTTCAATTTTCTTCCTTGAAGAAAATTGAAGTGACAATATCGTGTCTGCTCCAACTGAAAAAATGTCTGAAACAGTGAAAAAAGATTTTTTTTTGTAAAAACTAGTTGACTTGAAATGCCAAACAAATTCGGCTTCACATTGTTTGGGAGAATTCTTGCTTAATCTAGGATTGTAAGTTAAATTTTTCCAAAGATTTGGATTGACTCAATTCAAAATCAAATCTGCTGGATTTTCTGTTGAAAAATGTGACTAGAATCCTGATTTTGTTCCAATACAAGTCATATATATATATATTGAAAAAGAAATAAGTTCAATATCTGTAAACATGAGTATGCCAGATATTTTATTAATCGAACCTCTGTCTAAAAAACAAAACCACCCTTTCATTGTCATTACTTGTTTAATAAATGCATTGTTAATAGCTGGGACCACGCAATAAAATTATTTTGCAATATTATGCCTTCTATTATGATCTTGCTTTTTAGAGTGCAATGTTTTACATTCCTGTAGAGAATGCCAAGCAAAGCAATGTTGGCCTGTCATGAATTTAGATTTTATCTTTATACTTGTTAATTGGATATATGTTGTGAAGCGTATTTCAATGCATTTTGCTACCCAATTCAGAAAAACATTCTATATATATATATATAGATGTCTCAGCGGCTCATTTGTGAGTCGTGCTTGGCAAAATAAAATTTTTAATTGGGATAGCTTTCTATTACAAAACTGATTTTTTTTTTATGGATACCTTGTTGTAATGTAGACATATATTACTTGGTTGCTATCATATTTACTTTATATTTGTATGTGTAGTTCTCCTAGTTTACTTTGAAGTAGAATTAAACCGTTATAATACGAATCACAAGAATATGCTCAGCACTCACATGTTCTATTTCAACTTTGGGCAGATCTAGATATCTTATGTGTCAAAAATAGTTGTTTCATGCTGCCACTGTTTTAGCTCGTTGTTTCAGCTCTAAAGCTGTTTCCTACTGTCACTATTTTTAGGTCGTTGCCCCGATTATTTCATGTTGCATTCCCACGACCTCTTGGTTAGAATTTTCCAAGGAGTCACAAGGCACTAGTCTTTAAAGCTTCAGAGATGTAATCATTATAAGCGGAACACTGCTGCTTATGTCTGCTATTAGACTTGCATCCTCCGCCCAGGCATATTTAGACACTGATAGTAAAGCTTGATGACTTCTGGCCTCGACACAGACTACTATTGTGCAGTAATATGATAGCACAAGATATTTGGGGAATTGAACAGGTTTTCATTTAACATGTGCTAGGTACAGAAATTTTCAGTGGAAGGGGATGATTTCATTCAAGTTTGCGATGTCGTGACGGGGCCCAGCATTTTCTTAGTTTCAGAGGAGAGAGTTTTGTTCATTGATTATGATTTGTTGCATTTTTCTGTCAACATTGCCTGAATGTCCGATTCCAAATTACCGGTATGTTTTGCATTTTTGCTGTGACCTCCGGTGGCTGTCTGGGTGTTACGTTTAGGTTTTTACCAAGATTTATTGCCCATTCGTAATTTAGGTGAGGTTTTCAGTTGGTACCGTGGCTGTTTGGGGGACCGATTTGATAATATAAATTACCGGTACCGTATCATATACTTTAAGATAATATATCATTTTTATCCCGTGGGAGAGGAAACCGAGCTTCCACTTTACCATATGGCGAACCACGACCTCTCGTGCAGATACCAGCTCCGAGTCAGCGTGAAGGTTTCTGGATTATAGTATTTCTCATTTTCCCTGTACATGGACCGGGTTGGTGGAGGAAGTCGTAAGCCCCGTGCAACGACGATCAAAGATGCGTACGGTAGCTCTTAGCGTATTCCCAACGCTTTACCGATTGAGCTAATCGGGCACCCCACCTTTGGTTTTGGCATCACATCCTTCACCAAATATGTCCGTCTCTATGCTTCTACGTTACATGAAAAAAAATAATGCTGGCGTAAAAATTTCTAACCGACAAAATCGGTGTAACATTCGCAGGCAGTCGCACGAAAAATTTTTGGCACGCTGGGAAAGCACTTAGAACATGGTTACCTTGAGAATTTACCGGTTGGCCGCATATGGCAGTATGGAGCATCATAGCTCTTGTCATTTGTGATAAGCTGGTGGGGCTTACTCTGAGTCTGTCACGTGTCGATGCGGAGTGTCGATTGCTCTTTGCTCCCAGCAGTTGACAGGACAATGCCTGATACTCCGTACTGCGTATGTAAGCCATACAATAACCTCGCATTGCTTATTGTATATTTTTTTTACATCTTCATTCATGTTACAAGGGTACGGTACCGGTAAACCGGGCGACTTTGATAATGCGGGAGCATTAGATAAAAAACAACAGTGCATTTCGTGCTTTGACTTTCCTGAACTGAAAACAACTGGTACCGGTACGGTACTTAACTTAAGCACAGAAGACGGAGATGATTATGTTAGTATTGAATGGGGCATAGCCCATATAGTCTATTAGCAAGCCGATATTGATCATTAGCAAGTCGATATTGACCTTGGCCGATAGGTAACTTAACTTATACCAATATCGGCAGTTCTAACACCTCGGTATCAATGGCTTGTAAACGAAGTGTTGAACGGTTGTAATTGTTCATTAATATCTTCAAAAATAGTGGCATGTCGCAATATTGGGGTCTCATGAAGTTTAGTACCATATACCCGATTATCATAAAAATTTCCCATGTTGGAAACGACTCATCCTAACCCGGGAGACAATGCCAGATGCTTGCAGCATTGGTGCCCCCTAGTTAGGATGAGAATATTCTGCCAGTTTTTATTTTGATGACATTCGGGAATATGGTACTAAACTTCACTAGACCCCAATATTGGACTTGAATTATTTATTTTATATCAGTATCCGCAATTCTAAGCCTGATCCGTGAACACATCGGAAATTACATCAAGAAGCCACAGGGGTTGCAGAATGACTTCAGTGCTTCCCTATGTTTTAAAACATTTAATTCAACGCTGTCAGATCATTTCTAGCGCTTGAGATTCCATATTTCTCGAATATTTTGTGGCAACTTTTCTATATTTGTCAATTTTTCCAGTACTTATTCTGTCACATTTGCCACGAACCATACCTACTGCATAAAGGCGCTTTTAAACTTTTACTCAATTGCGTTTACGTTTAAGGCAATTTACATTGATTCAAATATGAGTGGATTAGATATAAATTTCAGTATTCTGATGCACTAGGTATTTCTAGTATTCTGTTATTTTTGTAGTCATTGATTTTCTCCTCTGGGTAAGTCATGAAGTTTCACGTGGATAGTTGCTGTAATATTTTTTTTTGTCTCAGTCCCTTAACTTAACTGTTTAATAGCATTTGAAATATCCCATACATGGTTGTACATCTGCAACAAAATGGCATCCAGAAATCGTGTATCATGTGGATTGGATATCGAATTCACTGAAGATTTAGAAGAATCTATTGAAAAATCCAGTCAAAATGGATACGATTTTATATGTGCAAATGTTGTCAGACTTGGTTGTACTCCATTTGAAACAGCAAAACTTGGGGACAAGATTGGTGGTGTGACGAACACAGCATTCTTATTCAACTCACAAGAATGGGCCTCACTTGTTGTTGGAAAACTTTCATATTTTCCTGATTTAACATCTGTTGTTACGGAGAAGCGGATTTGTGCTGAAGAAGCTGTTAAGCAGGAACTTAACTTTGTTGCATTCTTGAGTCTACCTGCAATTATTGTTGAAATAAAAAGTAAAAACTGTTCCAACATTGCTAGAATAATCAGCACGTTTTTGCATGAAGGTCATCACAATGTCCACATATGGGTTAAAGTTCCTTTGCAGTCTAGAAATTGTCAAGAAGATACTTGGCATTGGTGGAACAAATTTCGCTCTCTCTGCGATCACCACAATAGGATTGGCCTAGCTTTGGAATTGACAGCGGATCTTCCAAGTCAATTGGAAAGATGGCCCGGTGAACCTATTCGTGTACTGTATGTACCGACCTCTGTATTTTTAATGAACAAAAAAGGATTTCCTGTATTGTCTCGTGCACATCAACATTTTGTTGCGAGTCTCATAAAACTAAATTGTCAAATTGTTTTATCAGGTGAAAATTTGAATAAAGCGGAAGGAATTGTTGTTTATCATCAGTATTTAGATCATTTGTACCAAAGTTCCCAAAATATTGGGCAATATGAGAAATTTTCCAAGGGCTATGAAGATTACTTACAAGCTCCACTTCAACCGCTCATGGACAATTTGGAATCATCAACATATGAAATTTTTGAAAAAGATCCTATTAAATATGACAGATATGAAGAAGCTGTGTATAGATGCCTTCTAGATATCATCCCGGATTCTGCAGCGGACCAAAAGACAGCAGTGATAATGGTTCTTGGTGCAGGTCGAGGGCCTCTGGTAAGAATGTCTATAAGAGGTGCTAAACGAGCTAAAAGGAAAGTACGTCTTTATGCAGTAGAGAAGAACAAAAATGCAGCTGTTTTGTTGCAGCATCTGCAGACAACTGAATGGAAAGATCATGATGTTACAGTTGTTTCTGCTGATATGAGAGAATGGAATGCTCCTGAACTTGCCGATGTTGTTGTTTCAGAATTACTTGGTTCATTCGGAGATAATGAGCTATCACCAGAGTGCTTGGATGGAGCCAATCGATTCTTGAAACCTGAAGCTATCAGTATCCCACAGTCATATACCTCTTATATATCTCCTATCTCGTCACACAAGCTTTACAATGAAATAAGAGGTGTAACAGGTTTAGAAAAAAATAAAAGTCCTGAAACTGCGTTTGAGACTCCTTATGTGGTACGCATTCATAACTATCACGAACTTACAGAACCGATTCCTATGTTCACTTTCAATCATCCGAATTGGAATTCTGACAGTCAAAATCCCAAACCAGAGTTTTATCCCGATGTCAGTGCAGAAGTTTGGGATAAAAAATTTTGTAAAAAGGATCTCAAAGATGACTATGGAAAAGATGAGATGGAAGTTAATGGAAACACTGAAGTTGATTTGAATCCAGGCATTGCATGCAATCATAATGGACCAACTACAAAGGACAATCATGATAAACCAACTCTGGCAATGCCAACGAACAGCCACAATACAAGATATCAACAATCTTCCTTCACAATACCGTTTGATACTATGGTGCATGGATTTGCTGGTTACTTCAGATGTGCATTGTACAAAGATGTTGAAATCAGTATTGAACCAAATACACATTCACCGGGAATGTTTAGCTGGTTTCCTATTTTCTTTCCTTTAAGGTCTCCGATACCTTTAACCGAAGGCTGTACATTGCAGACTGATTTTTGGCGCTGCACTAATGAAAAGAAAGTCTGGTATGAATGGTGTGTTGCTTCTCCACAATCTAGTCGAATACACAATCCAAATGGTAGATCGTATACCATAGGTTTATGATGTTATCGATAGAATCTGGGGAATATCGCCTTAAGTTGTTGTTGAATGTGCATGCATTTCTGGAAATAGATTAATTCGGCGAGGCTAGGAATGTATCTTAAATTGATTCATTCCACAGTGAAACTGTGATATGTGCCAAATTTTATGTTGTAAAATTTGACTTTGCTGCAGAATGGAGTAAATTCACCAGTTCCTTTATTTGGAATTTTGAAACATTCCATTTATATAGTGATTTCAAACATCATTAAAACTAAGTAAAGACAACCCTAGATTTGACAACATTAATTTTCTAGGAAATCCACACAGTGAATGAAAAACTAGTTTTAACAATTATTCATCTTACATGAATCGCTCTCTATTTGATATATTTCTGTAACACCACTTCTCAACACTGCTAAGTTTTGTTTTTTATGGGACACTGCTATTCACCTTAATTATGCATGATCAATTTGGGCATGCTTGTATCTATTCCATGTTCCTACTGTATTTCCACTTGTTTTGAAATAGAAAATTCATTGGTACAATATGTGAATTAATTAATTTTTTATGTGGTCAGTTAGTATGGATTTTATATGCCATCGAAAACCCAGATGAGTAGTTCATTCACTACTTCTCAATTATTTTACTTTTCTTCGTGCCTTCTGACGTGCTGACTGCACTTATGAGATATGATTATGAATTATGAGATTTAAATAGTAATTTTGGTGGTTCAAACTTGCCCAAATACATTGTTAAAACAAGCGAGAAAAACCCATCTTTGTTACAAGGTGAGCAAAATGGCACGGTGTAAGTGGAGATTGTGACTGGGCTGTATACGTTGCCTGTTTTGTGGGGTTAACTTAAGGAAGACCAGAAATATTTTAAATGTAAGAAAACTTAGGTGCCTGGTTAGCTCAAGCAAAAGTGTTGGGAACCGAATTTAGAAGGCCACCACTATTATGTGTATGATAGACAGCAGAACCGCTGTACTTCTGTGATATGCTGCAACTTCACATAGGATTTTATTTTCACTACAGAAAAGGAATGCCGAGGATAGGACTTAACCGTGTGGCGAAACCACGACCCTTTGTGCAGGCACCGGTTCCGAGTCTGGTGTTTTGACTTAACATTCTACTCACTTCTTCCGTCCATGGACATGGTTGGTGGAGGAAGTTCTAAATGTCGTTTAGGTACCGTAGCCAATGAGGCGCCCAGCAGACCTCTTGCATACCAAGCATGCTCTACCGATTGGGCACTGCTTACGGCTTCCTCCACCAATTATGGACAGAAGAATATGAATTACATAAACCTACACCCAATCCCTAAAGGGTATCTACACGAGAGGTCGTGGTTCGCATATGATCATTCATCCGCGGGATTCAAAGCTGCGTCATGATGATCAGAGATGCGTAGCTGAAGCGTGTTCCCAACGCTTTAACGATTGCGCTAACCGGTCACCCCCTGATATGTTATATTATTTTTATGTTGCCGACGTTTGTTGTCAGGATTATGAACCGAATGTTTCATTTTTTCTGATTTGAACACATAGCAAATATTATTGTATGATTCTAATATTATGCACCCAAATTTAGGCAAATAACTTTTGTTGTTTATTGAAATTTTCGAATAGTGTGTAAAGTAATATATGGCCATAGTGATATTTCTACACTTATCGGACAATGCATATTGACAATTATCCCATGACACGTCACGATAATTTTTTGTCTTTTCAACTTGCTACTCTATGCGCCCAATAGAGGTGGTATTTTACTATATAGGCTACCGTTTCAATATCTAATTAATACAATTTCTGTCAAGCACTCTTTTCGAAGTATCAATTAAGCTCACAAATAAAGCTTTTTCAATGTTAAACACGTGCATGAAAAGGCTTCGAAATTCTATTCAGTGAACGGAAGAATTAATTTAGTTTGTCAATAACTTCCCAAGCAATCGTATAAATGTCAAAATATGATATCCACAAACCATGTGTACCTGTGCAGTAGCCTGTAGCCTCAATTTTTCTGATCCACGTCAACACAGCATATAATATAAAACACGCGAAACGTTGTTGTTGAAACACACGTGTTCGAAGCTATATAGCAAATTCATTGCATTGTTCACATTATTCTATTTCATAAACCAAGGTCGACATCATTCAAGTTAACTGTGTTTTCAGATATATATTTGGATATGTCGCTAACGGCGAATTCGTTCGTCTCTGCTTTACCACTAGTTTCAATCACTGCATCTTTTGCCGCACTGATTTTTACTTTAATATCCTCTTCTCTTGATTTACGCTTAATTTTAGAATCTTCCAATCTACGCAATATTTCATCAAGATCGTCATCACTTTTCTCAGATTCAAATAAATTATTGTCTTCTCTTCTTCTTCTTCATCACCCTCTATTTCTGATGTCCCTGCATTAACATTCTGAAACATTGTAATATCACTATCATCCCCATCAAATAGTCGCACTCCTTTTGTGTTCGAAGTTATCCGTTTCTCAAACGGTGGAATTTCTTCTGAATGATCCGAGTCGTCGTCTTGTTGGTCTGTTTTTGAAGAAAATATTTCGCCTGATGTGTCGATAGATGGCTTGAACAAGTCTACTTTGTGTTTGTTTTCTATGGAAAAATCCTTCTCTGTGCTCCGCTCACTCTCAGTTGAGTCCTTCGGGTCTTTTCCGGCAATTTTAACGCTTTCAACACCAAGGAATTTAAGCATGATTTCTGATGTACTAATCTTGGGCGTTTTTGCACAAAATTTAAGAAAAGTACCAAGTTGCGATTTTCTTATTTTTGCTTTATCGGCCGTATCCAACATACGGATGGGTTTGTTCGGCATATCAGGTATAAGCGTTCCAGGAAATTTTATTGATACGTTCTTATGAAACTTTTCGCATTCTTCGTGAGACTTATCTAATGCATATTGCACAGTTTCCCCTTCTTTTGCATTTAGCACCGGCAAATTGCTGACAATAATAATGTTGTAGATTGTTGCTTTTATTGTTCTTTTAGATGCAAAGTTTTTTCTTTCTTCATATACATATATATCTATTCCCGTTTCTGTATTACAGATATCTCTCGTAGTTGTTACAATACTAGAAAGCTTCTGAGCCATTTTAGAGCATCAGATTTGAACCTACATACCAACTTTGTATTTCTGCAATACGTTTATTTCGTCGGTTATTGTTTCCGGCTCGGATCGCGAGGCTACAAATTCGACAGCAATGTTTGTACAAGCATGCAGTAATACTAGTCAATTATTTCTCACTTATTTGTTACATTGCAGGTCAATGACGCAATATTGCAAATAAACTTAAAAAAATAAAACAAAATCGGGGTGGTAGATCGTGTTACTCGACGCTATTGGTAAAAAATTAAAAATGTCCCCTTTAACCCAATCTCATATCTAACCCAGAACGACGGAGAGAGAGGCAGAACATTTCATGCTTCTTGTATTGTTATTCTGCATAACCAATGGCGACAATAGGTCTCAAATGGCAACAATAAAATCAAGATCGAAATTTTAACTTTTCTGTTCGAAGTAATTGTACGCGAAAAACATTTGAATTTTTTGCAAACAGTCGTTTTGGGGCAAAAAGAAAGAAAAAACATATACAGATAGCAATTCCGCGCCGGAGGTGCGGAATAAAAATTGGTCTTCCACGTTGGGGCTAGGCATGATTGAAATATTTTAAAATACTTGCGATTTACTGTGAAAG
Source organism: Styela plicata (assembly GCA_963675895.2). NCBI lineage: Eukaryota > Metazoa > Chordata > Ascidiacea > Stolidobranchia > Styelidae > Styela > Styela plicata. Next base: position 7,434,976 of record OZ023151.1, on the reverse strand, counting down.
CCATTGTATGCATGTATATATTTAGCCGGTAATATAAGGAAATGTTGCAATATTTTAATCAACAAGTATTAAAAGAAATTTTGTATTTCTGTTCCCATGATTCAGCCTGAAAAATTCCCATATTTCAAAGTATCTTCCTGGGACATTACAGTGGCTATTCAATTTACCAAACGCCAATAATGAAGATTGTCGAAGCCACTCCCAGAAAATCTAGTTTCTTTTTAGACCCCATTTTTACACCATTTTTATATTCTAACCGTTTAATGCATGATGTGGCAGATATGTCACGGGGCATCATTGGTCAGTTCTCCAATTATTCTTCGCGGGGAATTCGGTTGCTCTTTAGTTGTCACTAGAGCTCTCTACAAAAATATTTTGTATATATATACAGTCGGTTAGGCGCGAGCGTATTGTCCGGAAGGCCGATGGTTCGACGCTTGACTGTTTCACCACCGAGCGTGGCCATCAGCACGGCACTTTGTGGGTAGCTGTAACATGGAACAGATACACATGAAACAGTCACTACAAAGGTCCGTGCCTAACGGTTGTTAGGTATAAGCCCTCCCCCCCGGTAGGTACACGGACAGGCAATAGCAAATAATTCGTAAACCCTAAAAAATAATATATTGTATAGATTTGATTTAGTTGCCTCAAAAGTATGTAAATTTTGTTACTTGCAAGATGAAACTCATCTGTTGTGCATCTTTTTTTATTACTGTCCAATCACTGCTCAATTTTGGTCTGAAGTTGACCAATGGATGAATGGATTGTACTCAGGACCGATAATATACACTTACTCCTTGAAATAAAGGAATGCTTTTTGGTTTCGATAATATTCTATAAATAGAATTTTGTTAACTGTATATTGCTTACAGCTCGCTTCTTCATATTATACAAATATAAAATAAAAAAAACAGAAACCGACATTTGCTATTTTCAATAAATATATTTCTGTTATTATAGGAAGTATGAATAAAACCCATATACACAACAAAAATGGGATGTATTTTTGTAAACTCTATATTTTTGTAAGCTTTGTGTATTATTATCATCGACTTACGCTTAAACTGATTTTGAAGGCGTAAACAACCTAATTGGTATCTATGTTTGGGACTGAAATGGGTGAATGTAATAGGGCTTCATCCATTTCTGGCTCATGTATAAGTGGAGTGAACTGTATTACTGTGTGATATTATTCCGCTGTCAAATGCCATTCGTAAGAGTGAGAACAAACACAAAACATCAATAAACATTGGTGAACCCATATGCGCAACAAAAAATGGGCTGCAATACTTTTATGCTTTTGTCAACTGTGTGTATTATTAACATTGGCTTGTACTTGATATGATTGCAAATGTGTAATAACTTAATTGTTATCCATTACCCATGTCTGGGCCTACGATGGGAAAATGCAATACCCCTTCATTCATCTCTGACTCATGTATCGGTGAACTTGAGCTGCCAAGAAATTCATCGTCTCCAGTTTTTGTTGCTTACTACTTTAAATACTGAACGAACAGGCAGAATTTGGAGGTATTATCTGAATGTGATAAGAGATTGTGGGACATTACAAATACGTAGTAGTGGACATATAGGTAGTGATTAAAATGCTTAAGGGCGCTGTCCACATAACCGGCAAAACGGCAACGATCGGGAAATTTCTGATCGGCCATTTCATGGCCGATAGTGGCTGCATGCGATTTCGATACACACGTCCCCGATACGATGGCAGACCGCTACAAATTATTCATCCCTCCGCAATTGATATATATAGCTGCATATGAATATTTTAACAAAATACAACCTAAATTCATTAAAACATATATATTTTCTATGATTCGACAGGCATACGCTTACTAGTACCGGTACCGGTAGCCTACTTTGTACCGGTAACGTATGATGACATAGTATCAAATAATATCAGTGTAGAATTACCTCCCCAGCCCCAGAGAAATCGATTATTAGCATCTACTTTTTAAAAACCTTACTAACAAGTCAATACAAACACCAAAATATGCAGGAAAATGTCAGTCAGTCGTACGGCTCCACGACAAATTTGAACAATTTCAACTTTGTCGTAGAGCCGTAGCAGCACGAAATTCAGCCGTGTCCATCGCACGGGGCAGCGAAAATCGTGGATGTGTGCATTGGGAATCGCGACAAAAAGTCGCAAGCTGTCGTAGCCGTGCATGTGTGCATCCCCCTTTAGTTTGTTTGTTTCGTTCATATAAATATATAGTAGAGCTTCAGTTTTAACGGTTACAGACGTGTCACACCATATATTCTCAAAAAAATTTGGGGGTTGGCCGATTTATTTCGAATTAGTATATTTCTCAAGTAAGGGCTCATATCTAAATTGCTACACAAAAGAGGTGGGTTGACGATAGTTATTGCGCCAAGAGACATCGTTTTTTCTAACGTGAGTCTAACCTATGCCAGGGTTCCCAAACTTTTTGGGCAATGGACCCCTATTTGTCAATGTAGTGATTCGCGGACCCCAATCTTATATCGCATTAGTTTTCCGCCTAACCAGCGATAAAGGTTAATACAAATAAAATAAATGAAACTAAAAAAATTAATCGAAATGACAACAACAATGTGATGGATTGCTTCTTACTGCACAACTTGTCAATTCTAGGATTTGACAAGCAAACTCGCAATTCAAAGTCTATGAAAAGTCGCAGTTAGAAAAATCGCAGAGGTGGCACTGCAGCTGACCGGTACACGTTTGACAAATTTATTTTAAGGCCAATTCCTACAAAAATTAAAACATCAGAACTTCATAACCTGATCATCTATTGGGTTATCAATTTTAATGCTCGGACTACATAAACTTACGGGTAGCCAATCGGTTTAGCCTTGTAACTATACAGCAAACATTCCTGACAAACATACACCGTATACGATTAATTGTTGCGTCACAGACACCGAATACAATTTTTAAGACAGCAACTGCCAAGACGTGCTAATTCATTTTAAATATTTAAGATTGACCTAACATTCTTAAAATAATTTATTTTAGTAACGAATCACAGCAACCTTCATCTGCGATAATAGATGTACGGCACCGTGCAATGTTAAACATGTTTCCTCTATTTTGTCATATAGTCAGGGACCCCCTGTGCAGTCTTAGCGGACCCCCAGGGGTCCGCGGACCCCACTTTGGGAAACCCTGACCTATGCCACGCTTTCATGAAGTAAGATTAAAGGAATAGAAAATATTGCTTGATAATTAATAACCTGAATTTAGCCACATTTCGAATAGATATAAACTTTACTGGCTAGTGACAGAAGAGTCAAGGTGATTCTTCTATTAAGAATATCTCCTGGTTCACCTTTAGGCCAGGTTTTGGACGATCCTCATATTGGAGCTTGTGCTAATTACGTAATCAGATTCAGTAGGTACGCTGTAACAAAATTGCAGTAAAATCACTGCTCTTCGACAGTAATTTTGTATGTATGTATGTTTATTTATCTCAAGAAAAAACAATAATATATATATGGCAAAATTAAATTGGGTTAGATTGAGACATTAATAGTCGAATGTACGACGTATACCCTATATCAATTACGAATCGTTCTAATTACAAAATAACGTTGCATAAAAAAAAACAAAAAATTACACATGGTTAATGCAGACAACAGAAAAAAGGAATACAGAAAACATAGAGACGTATTCACAAAATAATCACAGGACTAGGTTAAATAAGTAGTAAAAACTTGAGATCAAACAGGCTCTGTACTTTGTTTTAAGTCTATGATCAAGCCTGACTCTGCCGGAGTACACTAAGTGATATTAAAATAAAAGTACAAAATCAACATTTTTGGCTACTTATGGGCTGTTGATGGAATATATCAACAAAGGTGCGATCCACAAACAGCCCATACTTTACATTTATCTCATCAAGTAGGCTGCTTTAAATGTAAAAGTATGCAATTATTGCGTATTATTGCGTTTTAACTGCATATCTGTCAATGAAAAAGAAAGAGTGAGTTAATTTGGTAGAAAATATCGCATCAGTTGATGGCGTGAGCATATGTACAATGAGGAGGGAAGACTGTTACACTTGCGTCGAGCTATGTAGGTCCTTTCTCAAAACTGAAGGTGGGATATGTTCCTTGTCCCCGGTGCCGCCTCAGAGCATGTATGCTCTTCAGATTATGGCCTTATTCATTTTTTAAGTTTTAAACTACATAAGTGTAAACTATGTAAATTGGAAATTTAGGAATTTTCCCTAATGCATAGTGTGACAGATATGCCACAGTTTAAAAAATATCCTCCATGACAGAGAATAAGGATTTTTTTCTAAAAATAAGGAGTTAATCCTAATTATTATTCATAATATCTGCAACGTAATATTTTCTCGTTAAAAAATGAAAAATCACGCATTAAAGAACTAAACTAATTATTTTTTACTGATTTTTCTTAATATGAATTCTGGCTACAGCGAATTGAGAAGCAGCGGTAAAGTTGAATGAAATACTGAGAACGGCTAAGTTAATTATCAGCTGTTACGGTAATTCACAGTATACTTTAGGAGTTTAGGAGAACATCAAAAATTCTGCGTAACAACTCCACATGGAATGGTCATATAACTTGTCGATAATGCTAATAGTGTAAAGTTGTGTTCATCAATATTTTTGTTCAGATTTTATACTGTTTATTATTGGGCTTGTGCTGTGTGGTTGAGTTCAGAGTTACGGTACCGTAGTCAATCTGAATTTGGACATAACTTTAGCTGTTAGTGCAGAGTCTGTACAGTGTAGTAAAAATTTGGCACCGTCAAAATAATAAAAAATCCATATTGACATTGCATTTTATTTGGCACAGCAAAAAATTTAAAGGTTCCGTTGATAAAACTCAGTAATCTGAACAGTTTCCAGTGACAGCTGCGATCAGATACGAATGCTGGATGAGTACGGTATCCAGTATCGCTGTCTTTACCTGTTATAGCCTATTTCAGTTTTCATTTAAACTGTAGAGATGTTACCGTGTTAGATTATGATGTATTATATAGTTATCTGGTTATAGACCTATTTAAACTTTTATCTACAATTATTGTTTTTTCCGCTTTGCATTGTGCAACGGTATTTGAAACTCATATACGCAGTACAGTATAAATTGATTAATAGATAAGTTAGATGGATCTATTTCGACCTTCTCATCATACTGTGCGGCTAGTGATACTGAAGACTGAGACAGGGTCAGGCATATACCCAGTACACTGTACAGTATAAACGAAAAGCGTATGTGCATGCTAGTACTAATAAAAAAAATAAATGGAACTGAAAAGGGATGAGTGAAATATAGCGTTTGAAAATAAGACTGACATTGTGAAACTATTAACACACTCAGGCTATAACGTTATGAATAAACCAGTAAACATTCTTGGGTAATCTTGAACAGTACAAGTACTGAGCAAGCAAATAAGATGAAACTAAGACTCTAGCCTAGATCGAACTCAATTTCAATATTTACTGTTCTGAGTTTATATAACAAATTCCTGGTATTTGACCATGCCCATTTTGCAGTAAAGTAATGGTTTATGTCAAATTTTACAATTTGGCATAAGCTATACAGTACATCATGAATTCACCTGTTCACTGCAAAATCTGAAATGGATTGGTTTGACAAAAATGACAAAATCAAATATCTTCTAATCAGAATCGTAATCTTAAATGACTATCGTGATCAAAGAAAACTTCCCTGTCTATCCATATTATAATGTTTTTGTCTTAATATTATTATTGGTTATAGTTGGGTTTGCTTTGGTTTTTTTGTTGCAATGTTTTGAAAATCTATTAAAAAAATGGAGTTTCCATGTCCTCTTGATGGTGAACCAAGCTTCAGCGTTGTTGCACAAGACATAGGAGAACAAGATATCACATTGAGTACATCTAATACTCCAGAACCACTTTTGGCCTCAACTGCGCATCGAGAGAAAGTAAATCGAGACATGATAGGAAGGTAAATATAACTAAATATGGCAGCATGAGATCAGGGTACTGTGGTGTAACGAATATGCGACTATGGTTTACAATTGATACATTTTTGGGCCAATCATGAGTGGATCACATTGAGACCCCATGCCAGAGTTATTCTAATGAAGAATGGCAACCAACGGTTCGATACCATTCTTTTGACTGCACACCCCTGGAGTTTTTTTTGCTAGTTACAGTAGGACAGTATGTTTTTATTTTTACGACTGTCCAACAGCCAGTCCAACACCACAAACACATCGTCTAATGTATAATTATCTTTTACACAATTTTAATGAAATTTATTCAATGAATTATTATTATTTCAATGAAATTTTGTTATTTATGGTGTAAATAGGTACAAATGTTCTGGGGCTTTTCTCAGATTATTTGAATTGCGCTCCCAACGGCTGATGAGGAACAACTTAATATTATATCATTCTCTACTCCTCAATCTGTATTTATCAGATTGCGTTGGTTTACAAAAGGATAGCATGATAGTAAAGAAATAGTCAATGTTTCAGGAGTAATGTATATTATGAAAAAAATTGCATTGTTTTAAAATTTCTTTTGTTTATTATTTTGCATGTATAAACCAGACTACAGAATCTCAACGAGATGGCTGGATCATATATGGAAGTGGGCGCAAGTGATAAAAGCAACTCAAATGGAGAAAAGAATTTTCAATTCTTGGATTTTCTGAAGCATTCAAGCCACTCAAATAGGTACGAAAAATAACTTAAACTATCATTGGCACCTGTTATAGCTTAGGCAATTTTGATGATTAATTTTGTATGTGTCCTGTAGGTATGTGTACTTCAAAATAGTCCTAACGTATTTCCTGCTTGTCGTAAGAAGTGACTTAAAGGAGGCAAAGGAGTGGTAAATGGCTTTACCATCACTCAAGGCACATAGTGCTCCATTCACTTTGCCATGATGTTTCGGGGGTTGTTTTCCAATTTAAGTGCAGTTGCTGGCACTACTTCATGTAGTAACTCTTTGCGCCATTTAAGTGGCTGTTAGTCATTCATTTTAGGTGCTGCATTTAACCTTGCTTTAGGCGGACTTCAATAAAAAATCTATATATATTGAGTTTTAAGTTCATTTCATTAGTTGGTAAATATGAGTAGGTACCCGTTGTTCAGTCTTATTTCACAAGGCCAAAATGAGAGAATCTTCTATTCTTCTGGGTGTTATTGATGAGCTCTAGGTAAGTCAAAGTTCTTATCATCAACCAACCTCTTATGAAAAACATACATGCATAAAATTTATCAGAATTTTAGTGCCAAATTCCTGTTTTCTACAATTAATTACAGTTCTAGTTCTGGAAGATCATTTTCTCCGAAACCTTCTTCGAATATTATTCCTCACGCAAGTAGTGAAGAATCATCAATGAGCATGATCGATTTTGATGCAATGACAGGTAATTTTAATATATCATGATTTCGCTGCCAAATACATCAATTTGAGAATAATCTGATACGAAATTAATTTCAATCATAATCATATTGTTGTACCTGACTATTTGGATAATCTCTGATGTTGGGCCCAGAGAAGCCATGTGATATTAGTTCTAAATTCTGTTCTGTTCTAAATTCTGATAAAACATTCTGGAATATCGGTACTCGTTTCCAATTAGGGAAAATTATTTCAAAATCTTCATTGTGCAACAAAATCGTTATTCTAAATTTTTATTTGGAAGATTTGACAAGTGGTAATTTTTTTTCACGATTCCAAGATTGTGAAAAAATTAAAAGGTCTATCGAGCTTCTTGCAAAGTTCCACTAAAAGATTTTGCTGTTTTTCTGAAGAAAATGATGTGAAAAACTTGAATAAGTCAAAATTGGTTTTTAAGGCATGTTTATACTTTTTCGGTATGAATTTAAAAAAAAATGGATTGCATTGGGATGGATTGCAGTTGATTTCGATGTTTTGTCCAAATTTTTAAGGGTATTATATGATAATGATTAAAATCCTATCATTTTTCAATTATTATCCTAATTATTGATGGAGTAACATGGACAAAAAGTTTAAAATGGATGTTGTACTAATATGTTTAATAATCAGATCCTGGAAGTCTAGTTCATGTTGACAGTAATATTAGTTTGGGAAGTTGGCTTGAAGATGTTGTACCTGATCGACAACAAGATAAATCCAAAAGATCAGATATCGAAAGCCCTGTTTTGCATTTTGAAACCAGTGGTAAGTACGGTTGACCTTGTAGTTGAGTTTAAATGGTATTCAAAGTTCATTATATCAATGTAATAAGTTTATGACATTTGGAAACATTGGTGATATTTGAGTATTTGACCATATTTTACAGTGCGATGTCATAATTTACCAGTATGTCAAATTTTACAATCTAAAACTTGGCATCATGTGAGCATAAATATATAAAATGAAGTATTCAAGTACCTGATATATATTTATTAATTGCGATAATCTGTAGTGTTTGCGAATTCCGATCAAGTTTTATTTTTTGGAATAAGTCTGTACAGATTTGATTAGATTTGAAATAAATAGGTAAATGATTAATATTGGTTACTTTGCCCCCTGACTCCCAATGTAAAAAATGTTTATTCAACATATCTTTATTGCAATTATCATGTGCTATTTTTAAGAATGAATCACAAAAAATAATGCTAAAACAAAGTTGAGTGATGTGACACTAACTTTCTTTGTTACACTTCTATATAGCTATCTAAATCTATTCCGAATTGCTAGAATCGCAGAAAGAATAGAATTAGCAAGTTTGGCTAAGAGGCAACTAGACTAATCGCAACTTTTAACTACCCATCTCATGTTTAGAGTATAATGGCATGAACCTAATGATCGATTATTCAATATTGATATTTTTATTTCGAAACAGAAAATCCAGTAGACATCTCACCTGAAGATAAAATGTCAAGTGCAGAACAATCGAGACTTGCATCACGGTATCTGATGAGTGAATCACAGCTTGTTAAATTGGAAGATTATCCTGATAGTACTTTCGGTGAATATTGAGCAAGGAAACTTGTTTGAGAAATTTAGAATCATACCGTATATTGCAATCTGGCAACACTAGAATGGATTAGTACTCTTGATAACTGCTTATTCTTCAGAGAGAAGGTTGTTTCAAACCAGCATGTCTCTATTTTCTATGAACAAATCCCAAAGAAATATTTAAGCAAGAATCTGTTACGAGCGACCACTAATATGCAAACGGGGCCGCTGTTGATGAAAATGATGAGCTCTCTGGTTTGGAAATGTCTATCTCGGTCATTTCACCTGGGTTTGCGTGGAGGGCATGATTTAATGAGCAGTACTTCGCAGGATTCAAACCTGAAATGCTCAACCTACGATGCCAATATGCATTCAACATAAATCACTTCTGATTACAGTTCACCCTATTTTTTTTAGCTTTGCTATGTTTAACATCTAGATTTAAATCCGGCTTTGTTTTAATAAATGGAACCTTTATGCTTGGATTTTCATGAGTGAATCACTCGAATGAATGATTAGATGATAAATGAAGTTCACCAATTTATCAGAAAGTATTGACAGTATAAGATATTTGATTTTTTATTTCAATTTTATCCGCAAATAAAAAAATGTTTTAATTGCAGGCACACCATATCGTTCTCATGGAAAATCTTTGCAAGACAATTCTAACGATTATGACAGAACAAATTTTGTGAGTACCTAATTGTTTATCATTATATGAAAACATTTTAGCTGGGTTATCTAATATTGTCAGACATTCAAAAATTTTTGCATAATAAAGTATCCGAATCTAAAATGTATATTTGAATTTGATAATAGTATTGATTACTAATTCACAATAATTGCGGTCGTAGACACAGTCAGAAACGTTGTAAAAGTGAAAGTTCATGAGGGTTTGCGAGGGCGCAGTCTGCCACAAAAAGTAGCTTGATTACAGCCCACATATAATGGCAACAAATTAATCTCACCCATGCCGTATATGTGATGTCATACGTCAACGAGCGAGTAAGGAGACATGATTCTGAATTTTTTGGATATCCTGTCAGACGTTTTAGTAGCAGATCAAATGCTGAATGTATTCTAAATTGCCCCATCCCTAGTTTTATGCCTGAGAAGATTATGATTATTCGTAATATGTCACGAAAAAAATTAAATAGCAACAACGCTGAAGCTTGGTTCACCATGGTTTATTTGCAATTGCCTTCTAAATTACAGTTTTTGTTACCCTTCTCATTCCTGAAAGGCGGCAATATTATACAAACTTTCTTCTTTCAGGAAAAAACCCCAGTAAATAATAAATACATTGATGACTTTTATGGTGAGCAAGCATCTGAGTTTAATTTGGATAAACACGAAGGTGAAAATGTTGGAAATGTTTTGAATTTTTCTGGAGGAGAATTTCAAGAAGTTCTTGATCTCCAACAGCAATTTTTTGGATCTGAGAACTTTGACGGTGAGTTTGATAAGGATCTTAATTTTTGAGGGCTATAAGTAATGATTGTTATAACAAATATTGTTTACGAAATATTTCTATGATTTCAGCTTCCATCAATTAGAATTTTATTTTATAAAGCAAGAGGCACAGGGTGATCATGCCTCAGACTGACAGAATAGCATCTGTTCTGCTACGAAGACACCCAAAGTAAATAATGGCTGTCATCAGAAGAGAATTTAACAAATGCGCAATATATTCTATGATTAATATTTTGGTACAGGATTAAAAGGTTTTTTTTTTGAAGGTCTTGTTGTAACCAAACTGGGAAAGAGTGTTGAAGAAACACTGAAGAATGGTGATATTCTGTCATCCCATACCACGTCTCAGTGGTTCTGTTCAATAGAGGTTCACGTGGTTACGTATTTGGTTTATAATGAAATAAATGAATGAAGATTTCGAATTTTTTAAATAGGAAATGCTGCTGATATATTGGACAAAGAAGAAGAAATATTTGAAGAAGAACATAAATTAATGATGAATTCTGGAGATGAGGTTGAGGATTTCACTGGAAGTGGATTTACTACTGTCGCAGAGTCACAAATATCGGATTGTGAGTGGAATATCTAAATAAGTTGAATAAAGATTTAACTTAATAGACTAGATTTAGACTGTGATTCATCGGTAGTTAATGCTTATGCATACCTTTATTTTGATCTGGAAGAAATTAAGAGCCTACTCTGCTACTGAAACACCTGAGGAAAAGGGTATCCATCAGAAGAAAATTTAGCATATCGGAAGTATTTTGCAATATATCTGTGTTTATAAGATTTAATAATATTGTAATAATATTTACTGATATATATTTAATAATATTATTCTCATTTTTTATTTTTAGTTGAACCCAAGTTATCGATTGGTGAATATATGGCAGCAAGATCAGGAAAGATGGGTCAGTTAGGAGAAACTCAAATCTCCGTTGAAAGACCAAGTTTCGGAATGAAGATTCGAACTCCTTCACCTAGAAAACCATACCCATTACAACGATCTGAGATTGTAGAAGAAACTTTTATTAGTAAGTTATATCATTTAGTTACACTATGATCGTTTTTTTTCACATAGTTCACAGCTAACTGTTCAAGTTTTGAATGTTTTTTTTTTTAATATGATTATATTTGCAAAAATTATTTCCAAATATTTTGGGCAACTATATATATTGCTAGTTCATAACTAGGTCAAAGAAAATCATATTGACTTAACATATGGGCACAATTAGATGAGCTGAAAGAAAGAGGAAAATTACATTAAAGCCAAAAATATTGAAATGTTTTTAGCAAGGTAACCATTTTATAGTTTTGCATTTGATGTATCACAGAATAATATCTTCTTGGCAATTTATTTTCCTCTACTGACAGCCATATTCTTGGCTCACCTAATATCAGAGCAGTGTGATGTAGTCTCGTTTTTCTCCGGGTGTAGAAAATGCCCAGGCCATTTTCTTCGGATAGACAAGCATAGCAAAGCTTCATAGCAGTATTGATGATTTTGAACCTTTCTCTACAGTTTTTGCTACCACAAACTCGAAAAAGGCACTTTCATGATCTAGCAAAAGATATCATGAAATATTGCTCATTTGCTAATTTTTTTAATGATGGAAAGCTGACATTCTGTCAGTATGGTTAAGAAACGATATATTGTTGTTACAAATGTTATTCCGCTGATTAATGGTATAATATGTACCCGAAAGGTGAGGATTCAAAGCAACCTGAAGCTGAATCTCAAGATGAAGGCCATGATGGGACATTAACTGAAGAAGTTCATGAGCGAGATTCCATGAAATTTGTCGAACCTGATACCAAAGTTCCTGATGAAAATGATAATGATGAAACCGGACAAGGTATAGAAAGAAGAAATTCTTCCACTTTACCTTATGCAATTAAGATGAAGTTTACACATTGGATATGACTTATTTTATCAAAATAAACATGCTAGTTTCAAGTGTCTTGTTCTTGTTGTGTCTGTCATAAGCTTCAACGACATCAACACTGCTATTTAACAAGTTTTTATTTAGTTAAGTTTTGAATAACTAAAAGTAAATGAATTGAATGTGTGAGACACATAGGATATCAGTTAACATTGAATCACTATTGGGATGCTGAATGGAATGAAGGGCTACCGGCATACAACTTGTGCAGAAAACATTTTTAAGTGACTGATATGCAATTGATGTATCTTGTTTTATTCTGTATAAGAATGTAATCTCTAATATTTGTAATTATAACAATTATGCCATTCGATTATTTTAGATACTACACTTGAACCATCTATGCTCAGTTTATCTGAAGCAATTATGAATATGTCGACTAGTGTTAATAATGAAGAATTGGCTCGTGCTATCATCGAAATTTCCAAGAAAAAAAAACAAGAAAAGATGATGAAAGCAGAGAAAAAGAAACAATCTTGGTAAGTAAGCTAAACATTGAAACTAAAATTGAATACTGAAACTAAAATTATACTAAGGATTTAAAAAAAACATGCCTGTTCTCAATCAGGAAATTCATTCCTCAAATTCTTTTATAGGTTCCAGCCCCGTAATGGAATTGTATTTAATCATTTAATTTTTTTAGCCAAGAAGAGAAGATTGATGGTCAACCAAATGAAAAGAGATCTTCAAGGACAGATTCTGGAGCAAGTGAAGGTTGTAAGTGATTATTGATTTTGTTAAATTAGTTCTACTTGGCTGATGCAAACTTTTTGGATTTGTAGAATTTAAAATTCGAATAAGCTGATATTTGGAGCTTAGTTATTCTAATTTTTTTATTGTTGAAATGCACCCATGTTGGATTACCACATGACATGATAGAAACAACAAACTAAGCCCAGTCAGCCCAAATATGTTTGGTTAATTTGTTTCGATGACTAATTGTGCGTCCGCGTCAGAGGTGTTTTTCATATGAGCTTGATATTTGATAAAATCTCTTTTCCTGACTGGGATGGCTACTGCTATGCAAAAAGCTGCATAGGTAGAGGAAGATCAAATCTTACTTTGATATTCTCTGGCATTCTAGCTACAATTTTGCTATGTATATATAATTTTTGTCATATCTATTCATTAATTAATGGAATATGTATATTCAGATCCGAAGCAGAGAAGAAATAGTAAAATACCTGTTGGATCTAAAAATACAAGTCCACCCAAACCTGTTCGAATGAGTTATCACAAGAAACCAGGCTCTGACCAACAAAGAAAACAACAATCTTTACCAGGATTCAATGCCAGTAAACCTGAAGTTAAACAGACTGCCCCACATCGTACTAGTAGTCCAAATCTTACAACACTCCCTGCATCAAAAACAACAAACAAGGCAAAAGTGCCATCACCTAAAGTTAAGCAGAGAAATGGTAACGTAGCAAAGGCTAATAAAATGTCAAAGGAAGATTCAAAGCCTCTGCGATCTGTGGAAAATGTTGCCACTTTTGGGCAACAGTCGTATAAAACATCGCCGGAAAAGTCAAGCGATATTTTTGGTACAAAATTACCCGATTCGCACAAGCGGAGTCTTATCAAATCATCCATGTCTGATCAGAAAATTGGTAAATCTACGAGCGAAAATATGAAAGTTGAATTTAATATGCCTACAAATGAATACGAAAAACCTAAAAATTGGAATCCGTTGTTACAAGGTATGCCCTAGATAATTATACATGGATAAAATGGGATTCTGATTAGGATTATACTGCTAGACTTCTTATTTTCATCAATTCAAATTTTATCTCAAGTATGATTGAAAGTATATATCACCACTTTATTCGCTTTTGACCAGTCCACTGATTTGACTAGAGATGTCCTAATCTGAATAGACAGTTATTCTAGATTGAAAGTAATTTCAATTTTTCTTAAATTGAACAATTTAGCTGTGAAATCTTGACTTATGGCAAATTTTATGTCGTAAAATTTTACATAGATCGTGGTTTTCTAGAGAGGTCTAATGTCTTGCTCCACCGTACACTTGCACAAATTTTTTTCTGAAACGTTTTGTTTGACGTAGTTAGTCAAATGTCAGCAATTTTGTTTAATCTGAAATGTTGGGTCATTATTTTATATAATGAATTTTGAATACTTTAAAAACTAAACTGTAACGACAACCATAGATTTATCAAAGCATTACATACAGCATTTAATAAGGGATTGAAATGCTATAATTGAGTACGATGAGCAGCAATTCGCCTCTTCTTTTTTCTCAAGTACGCTCTTTTACTCCTGTCAGAATTATATTGACCAAACATATTTTTTCGAGCACGAGTCACAGATGGATTGTGTCGTTTAGGCACGGCCCTTCTGTGAAACATGTCTAAAAAAAGAATTCTCATAATCTCATTGGAACAACGTGTAGAAGAATAGTTTAGAAATATTCTCAAGTCTGCCTTTACAGGGATACTGTAATGATTCTTCAACAAGTGAAGACATTTGGTAGGCTCTTTTTTCAAGTGGTAGACTCCTTTTTTTCAAGTGATATTTTGTTGACAGAATCTTTCATGCATGACACACCAGAACATGATGAAGTTGTTGAAAAATCGGCTTCAGAGCACGAAGATTTACCGACATTCAATAACGGGCGAGATTCTGTGTGTTTTCCTGATGAAGTCAGTAGCAAATATTTGCTTTCGTCGACTAGAACTGATTTGTCCTTGACTCGAGGATCTTTGAGCAGGTAATGTTGAAAATTGTTTATTTGTCACTAAACTCTAATGCAGTTATAATCAGCTAATTCGTTATGCAGACATTCGAGAAAAAATGTTCATCAAATAGAATATTTCGTAAAAAATTTACATTCTAGAAGATCAAACAAATTGCCCTCAAATATCAAAATGGAATGAAAAACTTTATGATTATTAACACTTATGAAATTTAATGAATGGATTACTGTAGCTTTACGGATTGGAGAGTTTTTAGACACTCAAAGAAGACTAAATTTTGTCGAGCTAAACCAATAGTAAATTTTTAACTGATTTCTCCAAATTGAAAAAATTTTCTGATATTTTAAATTAACCTTGCCTGCTTTAACACACTATATTTTCTGATTTGGTAGAACACTCCTTTTATGGTGGTTCCCGCATCGTTTAAATCAAGTTTGAATCGATAAAATTGCGTCAATAATTTTAGAGAGGAATATTAATAATTTTTTCATGTAGCATTTCTTCATCTGGCATTCTATTTTGTCTGCAGCTGCAAGCATGCTTATTGTACCATGGCTATTGTTGGTACATTCCATCAATTGGTTATACTTGCCAAAACATGTACAAAAAATTTATTTTTGTTTGTTATTCTTACTCGTGAACATCTTGTTTTTGTAAAAGAGAAAGCATTGAAGAACTACATAAAAAACTGCGAGTTCGTGGACCAAGAGCTACCACAAAAGGTATTATTTATATTATCTATCAAGTATCAATATTGGCCTACAGTTGAAAGAAAGCTGTTAAACACAATTATTCATAAAAATATCTGAACATAATTTACAGACAACCTTTCAGCAATTCATTTTGACAATATAAGTTCATTTTATAATCTTTATAAGTTCAGATTTAAATGTGGTTTTGAAGTTTTTTTTTTTTAAGTTTTGTTGTCTTTTTTCAATTTAGATATCAAATTGTGTGCATTAATTATATCAAGAAAATTGAGAGAAATACCATTTTTAACAAATTTTTGAATCCAACAGTCATTATCTAGTGCAATTTCCATACTGATCTCTACATTTCAGCAGATGATGTAGAAACAGTTAAAACTCAACCAAAAGAACCAGTGCAGAAGCCTGAAATTGAAATGGAACAAAAATCTGCTTATGCCAATGTTTATGATGAAACTTCTCAAGAAAAGTAATAAGCTTTTATCAACCTAAAATCTATGTTAAATTTAAGTATGCCATGGCTCATGTCGTTTTTAATTAATACATCAAATTGCATTAAAATTATCAGTTGTGACTGGAAATTCTAAATTTTAAAATTTGTAGTCGATATTTCATTTTTTATAGAAGTTCGCTTCAAGCAGCAAGGCGGAAAGCACCGCCTAAGAGGGGCCAACCAACGAATACTCATTTTCTCGAAATTGAGCAAAAAGTGATTTTACCTATGGATTAGATATTTTATTTCACCGAGCCTGAGCAACTGAATGACATCATCTAGGCAGCACAATCGATCATAGTCCTTTCAAAGTAGGCAATTGTTCCTGATTAGGAATGTATAAATTGGCCATTGATCTGATCAACTAGCAGATTCTTTGCTACTCTGCCAAACAGTAGCCCAAAGAAAATGAATTTCATCAGAAGAAAATTTACCAAATGAAAAATTCATGAAAATATCTTGCCAAAGGGTAAAAATGAGTGTCTAGTAGCAACAAAATTGTAGAGAAAGATTTAAAATCTGCTATTTCATAGCAGTATTGATAGTTTTGAATGTTTTTATCTATTCGAAGAAAATGATATGAACATTTAAGACACCAGAAGAAGAATACGATTCTGTCACCCTGAATCAGATTTTTCAATCAGTTTTTGTGATGAAGTCAAATTTGCTAAGAGGCATTTCACATAAAAAAATGATGCATCCAAAATTCTAATCCAACTAACAATACCCAGGGCAAAACGTTCGCACAATACAGTTTTGTAGTATCAATTCTTTACTTTGTTTTTGTAGAAAATTACAGAAAGATATGACTTGGAAGACTTGCGATGACAAGTCTAGAGAATCTCTTCAACCATTGTCACAGTCATCACCTGACTGGAAGTCTTGTAGCAGATATTCAGGAGAATTTCAACAAATGTTGCCGTCGATGAGTTTTTCAGAAATGGCAACGATTCAGGAACATCAATTTGATCACAAAGACCTTGAGGAGGATAGATTGGAAGAAGACAAAACCACAATCCACAAACTTGATGTTATTAAAGAGGAAGAAGCCGAAACCACACAGAACACGACTATCAGTGGACAATCAACTGCGAGTGGAGATTCCCAGCTTACATCGGAAATAACTCAAGAACAACTAGCTCACTCGTCGCAGCACTCTATTCCTCCACACATGCCAATAATGCATCACCATTCTCAACATATGTATCCAACACATATGCAACATATGATGTATCGCCATCCCTCTTCGATGTCTTCTGCCTCATCTTTACCTGGTCCTTACCCTAATGATTTGCATTATCGGCCCATGGATGGACAATATACATTACCTTCAGAGTATCTTGGACGTGGGCCTCATCAGGTCTATCCCCACCATCATTATGGCTCATACCCTATGCCCCCTACTTATGTGCCGCACCCTATGTTGCATTCAACTACTACACCTATGGGATACCCACCAGAACAACCAAGCATGGCATCTAGTGCAGAAATGGCTCTCAACCACACTACAAGTACCATGTATCACCAGCATGGTAGTAATTACCAACATCCCGGTATTGTTCATGCACCTCGTGCAGCAACAATTGATGGCAGATTTCCATCAATGCCGGAGAGCTATTATCACCAACATCGGAATCTAGAAGGTATTTATCTGGAAAATAATAATTTAACCAGGCCGGGCATTGAACTGGCAGACATGCTCTGATTGAAATGCTATGCTGTAGGAAATTTACCACTTAATGTTCAGATTGACCATAAAATGTCTACCATGCTATAATGGATATCTTTTTTCTATTAAAATATGTTAAACACTAAAAAGAGTTCTCTTGTCAAATTTGTTGGCATGCAGTTACAATAGTCGATAGATTTTTTGATACTTCGTAATGTTAATAATGTATTGATCACCTAGAAGCTAACTCATCGGTGAGTACTTTAGCACTTGCATCAGTGCTACTTCTGGTCATGATCAATTTAAAAAAAAATACAGTCCAGAAATTTGAAATTTTTCATAATTATATATATCCGCGACTGGTTACCTGTGCGGCTTCAAAAATATCATTCTCAGCTTATCTTTTTAAGATTGAGTGATTGCCACCAAAGATATGCATAGTGAATTCAATTGATCAACCGGTGATGTGCAAACGATGTTTTTTATTGCCTAGGTTTGCGCGTCACTGGTTGAGCAATCAGAGCCTATGCAAAAATAAAACATTGTTTGCACATCACCGATTGAGCAATTGGAATCACTATTATCTATTCAAGCTCTATTTTTCTGTTTTAATCTAAATTGCAGCTGCAATATCTGCTCCACCAGAATTGGTATTTCCCGGTGTTCGGTGCGTCTCACTTTTGTCTCATGCAAAGTTGCCTCTTACTAATAAAACTGAAAGATGGATTCAGGTGACCTTTTGTTTTTATCTACCATTTTTTTTATTACTTCCAGTATATCATTTATTTAAATCACATTATATTATGATATCATGCTATTTGTCAAGTTATTCTGGTCATTTTCCTATTAATAATTAAATTGCTAAATGATGAGCAGTAACTAGGAAACTCAATAACACACTGGAATGAATGTTACTCTCTTGACCTAAGAGAGTCGAAGCAGAGTCTTTAGATAGTAACCTATTCCTTAACATATATTTTTCTTAAGGTTGAATTGAATATTGTATCACCTTCCATCGATTGTTGTTTTTCACTTGATGCTAAACCTTTAGTTGGACCGCATGATACTAAGAATATTGAAATTTCATTCTCACCAAAGAAAGAAGGTCGATTTGAAGCATTATTGGAGGTAGATTTGTTTATTACTGACTTGCAGGTCTGAATTCATAACAAAAAGTAAATATGATTAAGCTATTAGTTGGACTCGTATAAGACTAACTAGTTTTCATGCTTGGTGGTCTAGAAACCTCATTCTGCATTTTGAAATATATATTTTTTGTATTAGCAGTCAGCCCTCAACTGGTAAAACTACCTATCAAGATGTTGAACTAATGACCAGATGCACCGGTCTTTTCTCATCGTATTTTGGTTGTATCAATCAAAAGGCTTCAAAACCATGAACATTAAAACCATGTTGATGATGATGAAGCTCTTTGTACAAATTTTATATTCATCAGATCTGTGTGAGTTGAGCCATATGCTCAAATCAAATTCTCTGCTTTCCTCTTCCGCAGGATAAAAATAAAATCATATTCTATCACTATCTTTCTGATAATATTCCTCTTTAGGTCATCAGCTATCCAGTGACATCAGAGGGGTCAATGTTACACAGTTCAAGATCATCTCCTATCATGGTTTGTTTGAAAGCTGTCGCTGAAATTGCAGATGCTGAGTTGAATGGTCCTGATGACAAACATGAACTTAATTTTGGGGAAACTTTATGTGATGCTGCGAAATATCTTCCACTGAGGTATTTTTGTCAATAATTGTATGCCGTGTGGATCGACGTTTCGGGATTGAGCTAGAGCCCGACCCATATATCGACCTTTGCTGTTTGCTGATATATTGTCAGATCACAAAAGAGGCCAATAATATTATTCAATCGGAATACACATACATGCATGCCCAATTCTTTTAGGATGATGCATTTTTTTGTTCGAATGGCAAAAATTGTACTAAGTTTTTTACTTCCATCTAGAGAAATCCCCAGAAGATGGTTTTCGCATGAGGTGGAACTGCTTCCATGCCAGCTCAGAATAAATTTTAACTGAGAGGGAAATTATTCGCTGCCACGAAATGACCGTAAAGAGTAAAATATGTGCAATGGGTCATAATACACTTGATTATTCAGACTATTTAATTTTAAATTTTTGGTTTTCTTTAAAATAAATGTTCTATATCACTCAATTTGTTATTTGATCTGTTCTACCCTATCCTCATTTTGTATTCAATTTCTAATTTGGGTTAAAGTGCTCTGTCCTGCCAAACTCTGACTATTTTCACAAAACCTAATATTTTATTTAATTGTCTTACTTCCAGGATTGCGAACAAAGGATCGGCAGAAATTCCAGTATGTGTTGTACTTTGTACAAAATCTCAAGATAGAAAATGTTTTGCAGTATCAGACTCCTCAAATATAGAATGTAAGTAGTTGGTCGAAATTCATATTTTTAGGATTTATAGGGAGGGTTTCCTTTCTTAGGTTGAAGATTCGTATCAATGCAATTTGGAGGATTCAAGTGTATTCAATCACTTGATTTGTGCTGGTCAACAAAAGTCTGAAGCAAATATATTTTTTTTGATTTGTTGCAATTTTGCTTTTCATAATTTTTTATCTAGATTTTGGCAAATGTGATCATTTATTAAACCTGTTTTATTGCTTTTTATTGCATATATCTGATCCATTATTATATGATGGCTGAATTTTGTTTTTCTTTGGGTGTCCAAAACAAAACGTTCATGTCACTTTTCTGGGTGACGAAAAAGCTCTTTCATAGCAGTATTTATGATTTTGGAATATTTTTACAGTTGGGTTGTTATCAGACACTTAAGTTATTTTAATCTTCAAGCAAA
The DNA here is from genome assembly GCA_963675895.2 of Styela plicata. NCBI lineage: Eukaryota > Metazoa > Chordata > Ascidiacea > Stolidobranchia > Styelidae > Styela > Styela plicata. Next base: position 7,414,161 of record OZ023151.1, on the reverse strand, counting down.
AGATGTAAAATGAAATAATGTCCCCACATAAGAAATTCTCTCCTGAAGGAACACGTTTTCTTCGGCCGTCTGAGTAGCTGACATTCTGCATTCGCATAAAAAAACTAAACGTTGTTCTTCCTTATCAACATGCCTCAATGTTTTCGTTTGTAGGGGGAGACCAAGACAAACGACCACAAGCTATATTGCGAACAATCGTAGCACCAGGAGATAGACCGACTACAGTATGGGTTCATTGCAAAATTCCTCCTAAATATTGTGATGCCGGTAAGTCTATTTTTATCGAGTGATTATATCTGGTTCTTTTCTCAAAAACATCACCAGCATAAATCGAATGGAGCCTAACAAACCCGAAGTACTTTGGATTGAACTCGTTTGAAATGAATACAGAATATCAAAAATACCATCGAAGAGTTCGAGTGAAATTTTCATGTTGCAATATAGGAAATAGGAAATCTATATGAAAGATTCAATCTGTATTCAATAAAAATTAAAGGCATCTGCAAATTGCCTATGTCTCCATTTAAACGGACATATTTAGTTGTTTATTTTATGTTATTTCATCTTAATTTCAGCTGAACCTCCGAAGAATATATCAGCTCAAGTTTACATGGAAATTGATAACAGTCAAAAACAATCACTTGATACTGTTGTACTGGACCAAATATCTGTAGAAGTAACTGCCTGTATTGCTAAACTTCATGCTCCGAAGAACATGCAACCTTTGATTTTCTCGTGCTCAAGAGGTAAGTTCATACAGAGATCAGGATGCGCATTTTTAATTGAAAACTGAATAACCAACGATTTGAAAATGAAGCAATTTGGATCCCTTTTATTTTGAATCATCGTTTTTTTGTTGAATTGGGTTATATAATATTCTCAGCAAAGATGCCTTCTTTCCCCTTTTTTATCTAAATATGGTGAGCAAGCGTAAAGTAAGGTTTTATGTGCGCACTGGGAAAACTTCCCAAACTGAGCTTGACCGTCAAGATAGAGCTCAGAGTGTAGTATTTCCCATGGGCGATGTTTTTTTAAATTATTCCAAGTGAAACTACTTTCTGGATTTACAAAGACACATTATTTTCCAGAAAACTCACAAACTCGCACGTTGCCTGTCAAAAATTGTGGAAATGTCTCGACTAGAGTATCTTTTTCTGTGCTTGATAATGAAGATATTCTCAGTGTTACTCCACTCCATGCATTGCTAGCAGCAGGAGAGCATGTACAAGTATCAATTCGGTTCAAGCCAGTGAGATTCACTCCTGATCGAGTTGAATCTACATTTTTGATGAAGGTGATTTTTTATATAAAGGAAATGTTGAATCTCTTGTCCAGTCAAATTTATATTTGTCATATTTGTCATTTGGGCCACAGAAAAATTGTACCACATGAGCGTGACCCATATATAACCAAGCTTGTTTTGACAGAATTTTCTGACTTGCAAGGTTATGGGAAAAGTTTTTTTCTGGAACCTGGAACTATTTGTTACAGAAATACCACGCATGCATGGCACATGACCCAGTAGTCATCTTGTATGTGATTATTCTCGCAGGATTTGTGACTGTTTCTCCCATACAGCCCGAAATGAAGATTTCTATATTTTCAAAAATGAGGCGTGTAGTTTTTATGTAATTGACAATCTTCTGAAAAGGGTTTGAAAATTCCATTCGAAAAAGTGATTCAATTTGGTAAGCGAAAGAAATCTAATTTTGACCACCCCTATCAGTGGTCGATAATTAACAAAAGTTCATCAACTGGGTTATCCTGTACACGAAGACGGGCAACTTTTACTCATTCTTCAAATTCTTTTTCATCTCCAGATTGAACCGAATGGAACCAAATATGAAGTGTCGATTTCAGCTACTTGTACAGAAGCGGACGACAGATCAATATCTCGACAATCATTCCCTGAAACACAATCATCTCACATGGGAGACATGCCGACTTTATTAACGAACAAGTCTCACATATGTTGGGGTGGGGTTGCCGTAGGAAGATCACTACAACAAAGAGTTGTGTTGAGAACAACTCCTGGATCTCAGAAAGCTTTACCAATGAGGGTTATGATAAAAGGAGAAGATTCGTCATGTTTTCAGGTTGAATATTTGGATTATTGTTTCTAGGGTTGTGTGACTGTATTATATATTATTATTATCTTATTTGTTGAGCGTTAGCACTGCTTTCCTTACACATAGAAAATTTGCAATATTGTTCACTTAATGTATAATTATATGTGTAATGGAACTGTACAAGAAATTTCAAAGTCATCGACACTATTGTGGAATGCTACCAAATCACACATTTTTTGGATATCTTGATAGGATAGGGTGAACAGAGATGCGTAGCTCGAAGCGTATTCCTAATGCTTCACCGATTGAGCTAACATGGCATCCTGAATCATGTGACATGATAAAGGATGTATAATTTCAAATACAATATACCTGTATCAAAAATTTCGCTCTACAGAATGAGTCTGGAGTTGTGAGGAATGTTTTGGTAGATTTTTTTCTGGCTGCTAGGAACTGGATTATTATGATAATTATTAAACAAAATACCTTTCAGATTTTGCGAGAAGATGATAAGGAAAGAGAGGAACTTTGCACAAAACAGGAGATGATAATGAGAGGAGGACAAGATAAAATCATTAAAATATTATTTGGACCTACTCGATGTAAGATGGCTCTTGCAAAATTGGAAATAAAGGCTCCAGTTGGTAAGTTTTACACTATTTCATGTAGGGCCATGTCACTTTCATTAGCATATGAGAAATTAACAACTGACCTTCGAATGTGTGTTTTAGATTTGATTACAGTTGAATATTGCCTTTGTGGTCAATTTTGTTGTAATGGCAGTTAATTTCTTTCATTGGTTCACCGAGTCGTGGAGTTGCTGGCATTTGTCTATCTCACTCATCAAATCAGTAGTGAGTAATATTTATATGTCCAAATTACAGACCAAGTTTCATCTACAAAGTTTACGATTCCCTTGAGTGGTTATGGAGGTCGAAGTGAACTGAAGATTGATGATCTTGAGGTTATATCTAAAGAAGATAGTACAAGCAATGATATATTTGCTGCTTATGTTAATGATGACAGTTCAAGAACACAAATTAAATTTACTGTGATGAATAATTCATCAAGAGATGCATTTGCTAAAAGTGTAATTTACAGGTAGATTTATTATCATTTTTGAACAAAAAGTGAAATTTTTTTATGGCCACCTCTAGGAGTGGATCACCCTGCCCAAGGCCATGTAGCGGCGGCCACTTATAGAAGTCTGGAAAGATCTGATCCTTTTTTCTGTTCGGCCAGGCCTACCCAAGTTATTACACCCAGGTTTGAGTGGTGGGCATGGATTAACGAAGCAGTCTCACCGGGATTCGAACACAAGATCTTCAACCAACATGTTTAACCACTTAGGCCATCGCGGTATAATACATAAGACTTATATAGTATTCAAAAATTTAATATTTTTCAGAACTATTTATCAGAGCCACTACGTGGAGCAATGCTCTAAATCCGATGTCCCCATTATAGACAAATAGTATTGGTATCTTCAAAACGACATGCACTTTTCAGTCTGACTGAACCCACTCAGGACATTGAACCTCGGATTGAGTGTTGGGAATGGATTGACTTTCCACAACTCGAACTTGAGATACTTGATCTGCTATCCCGATGCTTCACAATATTATATTCTGGCATAATTATGATAGGTGCTAACTTTATAGCAATATATTTAACCCTATTCAGAAATTTTGTCTTGTCAAGCATGAGCCACAGATGGACCGCTCTTTGTTGGCACGATCCATCAGTGACCGATACTTGACAAAAGACGCTTTGACAAAATTTTCCGATTGGGACATATCGTTTTATCATATATTCGCTTCGATATTATCAAATTTATAATTTTTTATGGAAAGGTTCATTTTTGCTTTCTGGAATACATTGCATGCTTGCCACTTCAATAGGGAGGCAAACCGATTGAAAACTTCTTAGGATATAATTGAAATTTTTTTATGCATGATTTTTCTCATAAATCTTTTCATTTTTTTTTTAAAAAAACAGCGATCAGAATTGTCAAATTTCTCAACAAGATAACATAGCAAGCTGTTCACCATCTCAGTTTGTATTATCGAAACGAACTACTCGTACTGTGACAATATCAATCAATACTTCAACGTTATCTTCAACCAATCAAAGATCTGGATATTCTAGAAACGGACGAGATATGATTGCATGCGTTTGCTTGTGGTGAGTTCTAATTTTGTGTATATTCACCTCTCGTAATTTATTTATTTTTACTGGGTTATTAAGTTTGTTGCACATTGAATGTGTTGACGGGGTAACAGGCAGACATTGTGAGAAGACCCGAATCAGTAAAATTATTGTTAGCTGATGCAAAAGTGTTCTCAGCTGATTAGTTGTGTACAACGTGGAGTAGAGTTGGGACTGAATTCCCTTTATAACGAAATTACACAACGGTGCAGGAATTAATGCAGCATACTTCTGTAATTAGGCCATAAAGCCTGTTTTTTTTTATAAATTGCTTAAATAAGTATTTCAATCGTTTAGGTTATATTAGATTTAAATTATTCTGTCAACTTCTAGTTTTGAGTATGCACTTTTGACGAGGTTCCTATTATTGTAACAGAGCATGGGCCTTGGGTTATGGCCACAAACGTATATCTTTAGGGACATATCATGCAAGAATTTGCAAGAACTCGGAATGTTAATAATTACGTAATTGCACAAGTAAATCATTATTTTACCCCAGAATGTGCCAAAAACAGTAATATTTTTTCCATGAAAATTATAACGTAAGCGATACTATTGAATTGCGATTATTGTTTGAACTAAATTGGTCATACTTCCCAATGAATATAAATGGGAGTCACAATTTAAGCAGTTGAAAAAAATATTCCTATATATACCATTAATTACTTCATTCAACATTTCTTGCATTTCACACTGAATTCAGGCTTATATTTCAAGTTTAAAAATTGAAATCGCAGATTTGAAATATTAAGAAAAAGTCAGTAATTAAAGTTTCGCTTATTGGCTGCAAATACCAATATCTATCACAGAGTTATTTATTCTCCTTTGGAAATGTTTGAATACTGTTCAGCTTAATAAATTTTTTGTAGAATAACATTTAAACTTTTGTTTTCAATTCAGGCACAGCGATGAAATTGCAAGACATTTATTAAAAAGTGCATTGTCAAAACTTGGACCATCAGCTGTCAATAAAAGTTTGTCAGAAAGTAATCCATTGAGAGGAATATCATTTGATGGAATATTTGAAGGGGAAGGTCAGTTTGTGATAAAGCCTATTTTTTGAAATTGAATCAGTCTTCAGAATTCAGTATCATGCTAAAAATAAATATATTATAAGATACAATACACATTTTGAGTCTTATTTTTACCTTATATAAGGTTGTGTCTGCTAGAATTGTCTTCACTCCATGGTAAAAAAGTATTACTAGTTTCTCATTTTAACACGTACATATCGAAACATATACTTTCACTAAGCAGACCGACATACAAACTTTAAAATTGCTGCATCTTACCAATCATATTCTGGCTAAGTAGATTTCACACTTTACTTTGTGTAAAAATTTCAATTTACTCATTACATTGCACTGTCATATTCAAAGGTTCAAGCAAAAGTGAAGAAGATTTATCTCAAGTTAAACCGCAACTTGGTGATGTTCAAGTATTTTATTCAGGAATTAAGAAAACTATTATACAGGTGATAAATGTCATTTATTGCGTTGTCCTTATATTTAGTTTAATTTTGGTGTTTGAAATCGCTATATAAAAAGAATAATGTTTCAACATTTCAGACATATAAAATTGCTTATATTTGACCATATTCTGCCAATTTCAGAGCAAAGTCCTGATCTATGTCAGATTTTGCAATCTATCATGCACAAGGAGTTGTACTTACCTGTGTTTGACTAGGCTGTTACTACGAACGATTTGATATTTGAAAAGGCACTAGGAAAACAATTGCAATAGATGTTATATACCTCTACATAGGTGAATAATTTGAACTTTCCTCAGTATACTCAAAATACTTTTTATATAGGTATTTGGACCTCGATCGAACAAGCCATTGCTTGAAATGGTTGAGCCTGGTAAGAAAGCTAAAACTACTAGCGTAAATCAGAAACCAGTGCGAGATATGAGAAGCAATACTACACAATCACATCAACATTATAAAAGAATGAATAACCAGGTTTGTGAAAGAAATAGATTAATACAGTGTATAGAAGGGCAAAGTATTAACAGCATGTTTTGCTGTTTTTATATAAATTGAATATGCATCATGAATTGTAATCGTTGTAAAAAACAATGGTTGTCCAGCCTGGTTGTTCCATAATAAATGCAGTAAATGATTTATTAATTTGATTTTTTGCAGAATCCACTTAAAATATAACCTGTACTATGGTTTTTGCATTTGAGCATTTTTAATTACCACAACATTTTTCTTACCATAAACCGCCCAATCAATTCATTTTTTTTCAAATTTGTACTGTATCGTACGATTACAATACACTATATGCCGAGGTTATTCAAAACAATTATTCGAAAAAATAAATTATTAAAATTCAGAATTACGCATCCCTGGTCGAATTAACTGGCTGAAAAAAATTATCTTTCAAATTAAAACAACAAATTTGATATCATGCATTTTCACAGGATGGAAATGAAGATGAATCTTGGCTGCTTTCACCTGATCACGTTATGTTATCAGCACCAAGGATAAACAGTAGATCTGAACCGAGTAAAATCAAGATAATAAATAGATCGGGATCATCATTAAGATTTGATGTTGCATGGTCTGGTCATTACTTGACTATAACACCACACAGTGGACAAGTTGACCCAGAGTAAGTTCTTTTCTATATATTTTTGAGCAGCATCATGATGATGTGACATATTTCGTAAAATGCTACAAATAATGAATAATAAAGTGGTACGTGCTTTCATCACACATGGCAGATGTCGCTCACTGCACCCTACTATAGCATTTCAATTCAGTATGGAATGGATATGGGGTCTCTTTAGTGTTCAATTTTTTTTAAATCAGCTAAATTGAACATTTACAGAATTTTACTTCCTGAATTTTGATTTTGAAATAAATAAATAAAATTCAAGCATGAGCCACTGATGAACCGTGCCTCTGCAGCACGATTCATCAGTCACTCATGCTTAATAACAAGTTTGGCCAGAAATTTTCTGACTGGGTTGGTTTATGTGTAGTTTTATAGACTTCGTTTCATTAGGTTTAAAGTGACACAGAGAAACCTATTTTAAGGTCAATCCCTCTAAGCCATTCAATTTTGTTATACACCAGAAATATTTTATTCGGAATTTTCAGATCTGTCCTTGTTATGCTTCTGAGTGCCAATCCTTCATTGGCATCTCGTCGGGATCTTTTACCTTGGCTAGGCACTGTTCAAGTATCAACTCAAGATGGTCGAGGTACAAAGCAACTTCGTGTGCAAATTAGAGATGACGTGGCTCCTCTTGATGCCTCAGTACAACCTGCAACGCCTGTCCCGCGGCATCCTCTCAAAGCCTCGTACAGTGAAATTCCTTCAGCTGATTCATTTGCTACACCGATGGCAGCTTCTGGGCAAAGTAGAGTTGTGCCGTCTAAAAAAGATGTCGATTCTAACAAAATATTATTGGATTCATGTATTGTAGATTTTGGCCAAACTGTGATGAAATCTAGTGCAAGTGAGTGTTCAATGTATATTTAAAAATCAATACTTTTGATGAGATTCTTCTTTATATCAATAAAATTATTGTTTTCGAATATAGTTTGTCCATTGTTTTGCTAAATTATGATTCAGTTCATGGTTAATTTGTAATATAAATGTACAAGTACAATGCTGGAAAATGGACAGATATATTATATTAGGCTATTGGGAAGTATAGACAATTTTTTATCTTATACGGAAAACTGGCATTTTCCAAATATGGTTGACTTGTTTATGTGCCATAAATTCTATTTCTCATAAACTTTTCTAAATCTAGCTTTTATCAATGAAAAGTTGATGCATCGTTTTCACCTGTCTTTATAGTCATTTTACGGAATTCAAAAGTAATATTATAAATAGAATACTGTTTCAACATTTTAGATGAGAAAAATTGCTTATATTGTACGATAATTTACAAAAAAGTCATGATTAATCTCAAAAATTCAACATCTCAAAATAAAAAAACTACGTTACTTCCAATCAGAATTCTAGAATACTCGACTATGCCTGTAAGAAAAATGTTATTCTAAGTACTGATTTTATTGGTTTAGGGTTCTTTTGATGATACTTGATACTCTATTATAATGAAATTGACAAAAATTTGATTATGATTCTCCCTTACTCTTTATTCTATCCATTCATTGTTTCAAGCCAATGCCATTTTTCTAATTTTAAGAATCAAACTTGGAATTCACGAATGTCTGTCCAGGCAATATTCGATGGTTGTTAACATCATTTGCTCCAGCTTATGTCAAAGATATTGAACCAACAGGTATGGTTGTCAAAAATCACATAGAGAACTTTGTTTTGGAATATCGTATACTTTTTGTCCTAATAAAATATTTTTAAAATTGAAAAAAATATGTTATATGATTTGTGAATCTAGTTGTTAAGTTTGTGCAGTATATCTTTAATTGATTGCTGCTCTCAAATTATGTAATTAAGTACGCTGAATGCAGTAGTTTGATAAATATCCAAAACGATCCTGTGTTTGTATAAATGAAATTTTTAGTTTTGTAGTGTTTCAATTTCTTTTAATTGGTACCGGTACTGATGGTGTGACTCTGAATTTTGGTTTCAGGAAATTTCTTCTTTATCTTGTTTTTTTAGGAGATCTTTACAGATCAACATATGCTGCATTCGTGTTTTCACATACTTCTGGTTTACTTGAACCTGGTGCCAAAGTTCGAATACCAGTAACCTTTAATCCCATGAGCGAAGGAAATTATTCACAATTCTGGGATCTGGAGGTATTTGTTTTATTTTGAAAATTTCCATTTTTCTTTGTTGATTTCATTGTCTTTTTGTTCAAGATATCATATTCATACACAATTTGAAAAATGAGATTTTTTTCGTCCGATATGATGTTATTCACTTCTTATGGAGCTTCAAACTTATCCTGAATAACAGGAATAATTTCTATCAGATTTTGTAGAATCTGTAGTAACTTCTTTAACATCAACAATTAAAATAATGTTTTACAGCATCATGAAGCTGCAGATTCAGCTGCTTTGTCATTGAATAAGGTTCGAATTCAAGTTGTTGGTCAGGGAATAAAATCTAACCGACCTCCTTTCCAAAATCAAAATTCTTCCAACACCAGTAAAACGAAAGAAGGGTAACTACAGTGCTTTGTATTGCTTCTTATAATGTCCCAGTCTTAATTTTGACTATGCTCAATAATGAATAAATAAAACTAGATTGAACTAAAAATGAGCACAATCACTCGAGCAGATCATTAACTTGTTAGGCATATGTTTTAGGTCACTGTTCCGATCTTACACTGATCTGTTTTTTTTTTGCTGCCTTCCAACAGGCCAATTTCTGTCTTGACAATGATCTTGAAATGTCATTATTAATAAACTTGTACTGATATAATTAGTAGAGGTTGGCGATTAGTGACTTCTCGATATTTTGCAATTGTATGATTACTCGGCGGTATTAATCGGTAATAATCAAATGATTATTCAATTTCTTTTACTAATTGGTAAAGGTGGACGATTAGCGACTTTTTCCATAGTCAGTAATTGTACAATTGTACTTGGTGGTAATTATCATATGATTATTCAATCTCTAAAATAACAGAATCTTTGCCTGTAATCCGGCCGTAATGCGGCGATCAGCATCCTTTTTATGGCTATAAAAATGAGACGTTTGGTGCGTCATACACCATGACAAAAATAAAGAAAATAATCATACTAAGTTCAAAAATTATAAATTGCAAAGGTTGTCTTTTCAAAATTACACTCGCTTTTGACATACAAAACACTAGTCAAAATCTAGCAACATAACCGTGTTATGTATCCAACGCTCTCACGGTCACGCATTTGCCTGCGGACAATTGCTTGGAGTCGTCGTTATTATGGAATAACCAAAGTCACGATGTAAATCAAGCAAATTCAAAACAAAGGCAAAGTGTTTGAATCGCAGATTGCGAAAGTCATTTTAAAAGAATACTTGTTCTGGACATCCTTAATAACTTGACAAAATCGATAGATGTGGCCGCATTACATAACCAACGCTTTCACGTCGACACATTTACATTTTATTTGACAATATTCTGAAATTACTCCTTAAATTTGGAAACCCACAGCAAGCAAAACAATTTATCATAATAATAATATTAGTTAAACTCAGCAGTTTTTAAATTCGATTGCACAGAGAGTGAAAATCAAATTAGAATTATGTCTAGCGTAATCATTTCTGCCTTATAATAATAAAATTCTCTTTCGTCAATTCATTATGAAAAAACCACAGCCCAAAAATTATGCTCATGATTAAATTACAGTATCGTAAGTTATAACAGCAAGTTATCGACAATGCAGATTTAGATTTTTGTGCCAAAATGAAAATTGTCACCTGCTTTGTTTACTAATAGCTCTGTTAACTCCTATCTGTCTAAAATTCATCTTGTTATTTTACTGTGATATCCTATTGTAGATTTGGAAAAAATATGCTATTGATACAGGGTCTATACACTTTTAAACATATGATTCTTCGATTACATTCTTGGGCAACATTAATTAATACGTCATTTTTCCGCAACTCAACGGCCTGTTGCCAGTATGTACGGACGATGTTTACGTCGTTGTTGTGCGCAGGGGGAATTTTCATCAGATGAAAGGGCATTTATCTGACATGATCTGAGAAGAGCAAAAGAAGAAAGCTTACTTTTAAAGATGTCGTCTTTGTAGAAATGTTACTTACATATGTCACATTGACCATACTTACATCTAACAACACGTATATTGATTTTGGTCACTCAATGTACGATAAATGATAGTTTTAAAAAGATAAACGATGAATTTAGATTACAGAATACATTTTTTCATGAATAATCGGACAACAATTTTGAAAATTCCTTCGATTTTCACTATTACCTATTAGTAACGATTATCTTGCCACTTCGAATAATTAGAGAACTTTGTGACAAAATTTCACCATGGTTTCTGCTGCGTTCCAACAGACCATCTTCTCTTGTGACCGCATTCTCGAAATGTTGTTATTAACAAACATGTTCTGATGTAATTAGCGAGCTTTGTTGCAAAATTTCTTGGTAATCAATTTCGATGATTTGTTAGTGATTTTGAGGCACTCTGAAAGCGACATGCGAACATGATAGATATTAGTCATTTCTTAGTATTATTATCTATTTTAGTTTTTAAAAAAATTAGTTTTTTAAGGAATGGAATTTATGTATCTGATGATCAAGTGAAATTTCCTGATGTTCCAGTAAATGAATCGAATGTCCTAAAAATTCCTGTGAAGAACAGAAGCAAGGAGTCTCATAATGTAAGGAAGTAGTTTTTATGCTATCATACGCATATTTTTTGTTTTATCCTGGGACAATATGCATTTGCAAATATCTGAATCCAAAACAGCAATTTTATAGTAATAGTAGGTTGTATTATCTTAGAAGTATCGAGAATCTGAAATTTCGTTTATTTGATTTGATTTACTGATACATTTCTTTATTTATATAATGAATTCCAATATTGTTTGAACCACGATAATGAAAACAATTTTCAATAGTGAATCTAATCGCTCAACCGGTGATGTACAAACAATATTTTTTTTTTGGCAAAAAAATATCGTTTGCACATCACCGGTTGAGCAATAAGATTCACTATGAATTTTCCTGGTGGCAATCACTCAACAATTTTCAATATTATTTAACCTTTCTGTTTTTGAGGGTTTTGGATGGGTCAATTTATTGCTCTGATTGTTTAGATAGTTTCTATATTTATTTTAACAGATCTATTGTCTTTTCGTTATGCTAAAAACTAAATCATATATTTTCTCACGCCAAGCTCAGGCTCATTAATACCAATGATTCTGTGATTTAGATATAACTTTATTTGTTAATAAGTATGTGTTGTTGTTGAGAAGAAAAAAATTTGTCAAAGATAGGTTGTGGCTAAGTATTTCGCCTTATAGATTACGAACTGTAACAATGTATCATATATCATTTTAATATTTTTTGTGCTTTTATTCAACTACCTGCCTTCATACCTTTGATCTAACATTGTAACGTATGTAACATTGTCTTTTTATAGGTCAAATTCATCAATGTTCGTCCACCATTTCATATTACACATCAACGCCATACTATCAGGTGAATGTAGTTGCTTTGAAGACGTTTATTTTATTGAAATGTAATCTTGTGAATTTGAAAAGAAGTTGATGCTTTTTGAAATATTTTAGGCTTACACGAGATCTTCTCGCATATTTTCCATATACTTGAACAAATCAGTTTAAAGTAATATTAGATACTCGCTATCACAAAATCACAAAAAAATTATTTAGTACAAAATCATCAATGCTGCTATGTAAGAGCAATATTGATGATTTTGAAGCGTTTTGATTCATCTAAAGTCAATGGGAGAGAATTTTGAGATTCATTAATTAAAAAACGGCTGTGCTACTCTGCACAACTTCATATTTGCATTGTTCAAAATGTGATAATTTTCATTCCAGGCCAATGTCATACGCGTGTTTGCCAGTTACTTTTAAACCAACTGCTAAAGGAGATTTTGAAGGAATGCTCGTCATTCAAACTGAAGAAACGTTTAGTTTATCAGTCAAACTGTTGGGACGTGGAATATGATCTCGATTGTGTCGATGAGCAAATGTTTTTTTTATGTCAAGGCATTGGGGAAAATGTGATGTTTCAGATTTGAATAATTGTCACTCCACGATTAAAGACATTTTCTTCCAAAAGGTGAATGTTGACCATTGTTAATTTGTTATTATAAATGTGTTATGAGTAAATCGATTGCTGTTATGAAATATTAAAATTTTGACATAAAAATAATTCAAATGCAACACTTATGTAAAAATTGCACCCAAATATGCCACAAATTTGGATAAAAAATAGCATTTTTTTTTTAAAATTATCTTGTTGGATGCTATATTATATTCGCAAAAACAGTTCAATCACACCCTCGCTATCTACCTATGGGAAGGCAGAGAAAATACGTTTAAGCTTTGAAAAAATTATCATGTATTAAACAGTTCTTTATCAGTAATCTTATTGCAACATTTATCGAAAATGCAATATTTATTCACCTCTAATATTTATGTAAAAAATACAGGAGAGTCGATCTACAATCGTAGGGGTGCGATAATCTGCTTAAATATATAACATGGACAGTGGTTTATTCCTGTTCTAGAGATACAAATATCAATATGATTGTTGAACTACTCTCTATTTAAACTTTTGTCAATCGTGTCTACCTACTATGTGCATGATCAGATGTCCAAAACTAACGTGAATGCCAGTATTTCAACAGCACAAATATGGCAACATTATTATGATTTGAAAATATTCATGTATAACTTAACAAAATTGATCTGGACTTGCTGAGTGCGTTTTGTATGAGCTCTACCCAATTTGGGAAATTTTGTTAAAACATCTTTTAGTTATGCGCCATCTCATTGACACGATCCATATGTGACACGTATTTGACAAAATTGCATTTCCTGATCCGGTGACCTGGGGCCATTTTCCATATTTTGATTTGATAAATTTAACACTTGGTACTATTCATATATTCTTCTGTATTTTGCTTTCACTGTGCAAGTGATGATGCTAACCAATAGTATTTACATTTTTTGCTTAACGTTTATATATTATCTCGGTTTATTGTAATTCCACCTTTTTTTTCTCTTTTTGCTCTTTCATAGATACTCTATGTTGAATAAAAGCAATGAAAAATGGCGACTTGTTTCATTTGTTGTAATCGTAATGTCAGGATTTCAACTATTTGTGTAGACAAATATTGTAGTTTGACCCATAAAATGGAGTTGCAGTCATGCAATGCAGATTTGACTTGTTTGTAGGGTAATAGAATGTGGCAGAAATTCCTTGCAATGAATTATTTACTACGGTCCTAGTGCAATCTCATGCATGGAAAGAAGTTTGTTCAAGGCCCAGTATTCATTATGCGTCAGATGTTAAGAACATGTACATCTCATTAACTGACTTGCCCCTTGGCCGAGAAGCCATCTCTTCCCAATAATGTCAACCCGAATCTTGCATTAGGAGTTAACTACAAAGAAGCGGAACAAGGAAATTCTACCTAGCAATAACACTACACATATAATAGAAATACACAGAATATGAACTCAAAAATCCTTTGTTTCATTGAGACTTTTATTACACCATTGAGACAATTAAACTTGTTAATTAAACAAAAATATATTTATAAACTGTTTATTTGTGAGACAACAATCTACAAACAATATGGCGTGACAGTGGGGAAGCAGAACTTCTGACAATATCGAGTTAATCTCATTAAAAGTGGCAAGTGCATAATGCGGTAAAGAAAGTGCAAAAATTGGTATTATTATTCTTGTGTAAGAAATTTTTGTGCATAAAAGATGTTCCATTAATTATGCTTACTTGGAAATCTTAAAAATATAATTGTGTATCTGTGGTATAACTTACAACTAATCGAAAGATTTCTAATGAAAAATGTGTTATTGGCATGTTCAGGCAAAGTAATTTAATTTCATTGGGCACGCGGTACAACTTTGAACCAAATGGCACCATCTGTTCAGTGAAATCAATTGCTAACGAGTATATAAAACTGGATTTGATAAGACAGAGAAAGGGTAAATTTGAAGTAATGGAAAATTATAATTCTGAACCGTGAGTGCAATTTGGTTTTGCCTTGATGCGTCAATATTTGATATGTTTTAGAAAACTGAAAAAATTTGATTTTATGAAAAGGAATCTCAATAATTTTCATGTAAGGTGGTTTGATTCATTTTGGGGCGGTTTATCTGTTCATTGCACTTGTACCTGTATTATTCGAGTACATTCATATGAAAAAGAACTTCAAGACTAGCCTAAATAATTTGATAGAAAGTAAATCAAATTTACCTAATTGAGACAGAAATGTGCTTAAAAATTAGCTAACGTTCAAACTAAAATACTTATAAAACACTGATTAGATAAACATGTTAACTTAGATGATTCCTTCTTGTGGCCAGTTCAGTTGTTTAACAAGTCCGCCCTTGCCTTTTGCATATGGTCCATAAATTTCTAAACTGCAGTCACGTTTAGTTGATCTCCAGCCAATCATTCTTGTTGTAGTACCAGGGTATGGTGGTGATTTTCCAACTTTTATATATTTTTCTATCGGTGTAATTGGAGGCAACCTCAGCTGTTCTGGTAATTCTAATTTAGGTTTTGATGGCTTTTGGTCATCTACTTCTCCGTCTTCTGCCAACTGTTAGAAATAAGACAAATATATTACGTCTAACGTTATATAACTTATTTGTAACCAAAATATCAAGCAGAATTTTCTTTTTAGTCTTGAAATATGTAATTTATGCATATACCTATATAAAATAGTTTAGCACGCGCAAGGCTTTGGTAAAAAGAATTAAGAATGTTCATGGGTATTACTTGATTTGGTACAGTAAACATGTATAAATTGCGGTAATATAAAAAATGCATACTTCTCTGTATGTCTGAGTCATGAATCCCCAGTTTTGAGGCCATTTCTTCGATGCTGACCACTCCATGTAAACATGACTTTTCCTGTAATGGAAAGCTATTGTTACTTACTTGAAACAAAAGAATTAAGTTACGTAACGTTAAACAAATATTGCAGCAAGCGTCTGAAACGAATTAAAAATGATGAAAGCGGGAATCATGAACAGAATAGGGGCTTCTCATCCATTTTCGTTGTGAAGGTCAAATTTAAGGGGCCAAGTGCAGTCTTATAAATAAAATCAGAGGAAAATTTTAACTACGTTAAGTTACATGCGGTATGCAGTATGATACTGGAAGCACAAAATCGCATAATTGAAGTACAACAAAGTCTATGTCTCATATTCAAATTATCATTATCAAAGATTTACTTATCCATATATTAAATATGCCTACTTACCAAATTTCGTCGTTAGCAACATAATTACATCCAGCAACCTGTCTCCCGACTTTTCCCGCTGCGGCCATCTTTGCGAAAAAGTGAGTGTCTTTACGTTGCCATGGATATATTCGGTATTATGAACGATACCACCTTGCGGCAATATATGCTTGTACGTCACAGGTGGTTTTATTAAAATTTTATCCACTAACGAACATGCATATTAAATCTCAAATAAAAAAATCAGTAAAGAGTACGGTAATCAATAAAACACGACTTGAAAACTGGCAGGTCTATCCTATTCTTCATTGCTTTCCTGATCGCGTTAATCTAGAAGGCTTTGAAACTCGCGTTAATAGACATCTATCAAGGATAGGGGTTCCTATTCCTGCATTTAATGTAGCTCTTTGCACTTCAGCTCTGAGCGAATTTAAAAAATCTTTTCAGGTCGCTTATCCCATCGTCCGTCGTTGAGTTAAACTATAGCAAATTTGTAATTTGCTATTGTTAAACGACCACAACTACGGCCGTACCGTGTACACGAGAGGTCGTGATTCCCCACTTTGGTTCGCCACACTGCTGCATACTGCATAGCAGATAGCGTATGGTACAGGATACTGTTATGTCGGGTAGATGCTTTCTTAGGATCCTGTTTTTATGCAGGATATCATTCTATCCTGCGGGAGAGGAAACCACAGAATACAGCTTAATCGTACGTCGAACCATGACTTCTCGTGCAGATACCTGTTCCGAATCCTGTGGGACGTTATTGAATGTATTCAGTACGGTATTGCTTTTTTGTGGAGGGAAGGATCCCGTACAGCGTATGATGCAGGATGTGTGTGGCCTTATTTGGTAATCATTTTTTATAAATATTTCTAATTTGAGATAAACAAATACGTGTCACTCTCTTTAAATCTCTTTTTAAAACTCATTCTCTGGGGTTTTTTGGCTATGATTGCTTTTCTGATACTGTACGGTACCTACCATGGTACTGTACCGGTACTCAGTACTGTTTAACCTATGCAAAACGATAGCATAAGTCTATTCTGTTTTTTATACCACATTTCTGTTTTTTCGTTTTTTCTCTAATTTCTACATTTGATTTTGGAAACAATTTGGGATGTTGTACAGGATGTGTGTGACCTTACTTGGTAATCATATTTTATAAATATTTCTAATTCGAGATAAACAAATACGTGTCACTCTCTTTAAATCTCTTTTTAAAACTCATTCTCTGGGTTTTTTTGGCTATGATTGCTTTTCTGATACTGTACGGTACCATGGTACTGTACCGGTACTCGGTACTGGTTTAACCTATGCAAAACGATAGCTTAGGTCTATTCTGCTTTTTTATACCACATTTCTGTTTTTTCGTTTTTTCTCTAATTTCTACATTTGATTTTGGAAACAATTTGGGATGTTGTACTTGTACCGTTGAGGCTAGCCTTCATAATGAAAAATATTTGGCTACTATTTTGTTGGGCAAATTGGCAACTTTGTACAACAATACTTAGAACAATACTCAAGGTGAAATTATTTTTTGTATTTTAAATTTTCTTTCTGAGTTGATCAGTTTATGACAATATTGCTGACTGCCCCCCTTTTTAATAATTTTTATCTCTGTTTAAAGTGGAAAACTTTGATAGCGATTTCCTCTTCTCAACAAAAATATCTGGTTTTGCTAAAAGGTTAATTCTTGCTGAATACAAATACTCTTGTCTCCTGCGATTGTAAACAAAAAATACAGGAATGTGGCTCCTTTTTAGCGAAATCATTGGATAGCTACCAAATAGCTTATCCGTATTTTTGATAGCATTCGCGGCATTATAAGAATTTAATAGTATTAAAAGCAAATCATAATTTTTAGCTCCCTTAAAAGTTGAAATTTTATCCTGAAGACCTGTATGAGGGGGTGAGTAAAAAAGTTTTTTTCGTTTTTGAATCTTTCATGTAAAGGGGTTTACTGGTAAGTATGATCAATATTGTGACTCCCCTTCACACTGCTAAAGTAAACACATTTTGTTTTTGCATTCCCAGCCTCCTTTGTTATGCACAAGTTGTTGTTGTTTACCATAAGTAGTATTTTTCCGAGCTGGCTGCATCACATTGACAATCACTGAAGAGCTTTCTATTTTTTTCTAGCATTCCGGAATGGGCTATAACAATTGGACAGTTTTTGATTAAATATATGAGTAGTTAAAAAATTCTTGCAAATCTTTACTAATCAATAAGTAATCATGTTCAACCCAAAATTATTGGCATTGGGATCAAATTCAAATGTAAAATTTTGGACCCAGTCCCAGGATTGACAGTCGTCTGTGGTGAAATCATCATAATTATAAATGTTATACTATGGTAATGAACAAGTTCAGAATGATAAAATGATGGGGTTGAAATTAGATTTACAATGGAATTGTTCGGGACTAAGTGATAAAATTATTTTATTGTGCAATGTTTTCGCACAGGATACACATAAGCCATGATCTTATCCCTGCGAAGTAAATGAATTTCATTGAATTATCTTTGAGTATATCTGCTTTTTAGAGAATATATATAACTCATTAAATAAACCAATGACTTTAGAAATTGAATCTGCCGATGTCATTCGACTAGTTGAGCAATATCTCAAGGAGAGTAATTTGCATAGAACACTTGCCACACTCCAGGAAGAATCTACAATTTCCCTTAACACTGTTGATAGCATTGATGGATTTGTTTCCGATATTAATAATGGGCATTGGGATACAGTTTTGCAGGCCATTCAATCATTGAAGTTACCTGACAAAACATTAGTGGATTTATATGAACAGATTGTCCTAGAACTGGTTGAACTTCGGGAACTTGGAGCTGCCAGATCTTTACTGAGACAAACTGATCCCATGCTAGCACTGAAGCATTCACAACCAGATCGTTATGTTCATCTTGAGAATCTTCTTGCCCGTTCGTACTTTGATCCTCGCGAAGCTTATCCTGATGGTTCTACCAAAGAAAAGAGAAGAGCCGCAATAGCACAGTCATTGGCTAAGGAGGTAAGTGTTGTTCCTCCTTCCCGTTTGATGGCTTTGCTTGGACAAGCATTGAAATGGCAGCAGTATCAAGGGCTATTACCACCTGGTTCTACTATTGATTTATTCCGTGGCAAAGCAGCAACCCGTGAAGAAGAAGAGGAGAAATATCCGACCATGCTGAACAAAACTATCAAGTTTGGGCAGAAATCTCATGTTGAATGTGCAAGATTTTCACCCGATGGTCAATATCTTGTCACTGGGAGCGTTGATGGTTTTATTGAAGTCTGGAATTTTGCAACAGGAAAAATTCGTAAAGATTTGCAATTCCAAGCTCAAGATCAATTCATGATGATGGATGATGCTGTCCTTTGCCTGGCATTTAGTAGAGACAGTGAGATGCTGGCGACTGGAGCACAGGATGGGAAAATCAAGATATGGAAATTGACCACTGGCCAATGTCTCAGAAGATTTGAGAGAGCTCACACGAAAGGTGTAACTTGTGTCACTTTTTCTAAAGATGGGAGCCAGATTCTCAGTGCTTCATTTGATCAAACGATTCGCATCCATGGTCTGAAATCTGGCAAAACACTGAAGGAAATGCGTGGTCATTCTTCGTTTGTTAATGAGGCTTTGTTCATCAATGATGGACATAATGTTATAAGTGCTTCATCTGATGGGACTATCAAAGTCTGGAGTGTGAAAACTACAGAATGCAGCAATACGTTCAAATCATTTGGTGGAGGACAACAAGATATTACAGTTAATAGTGTCCATGTTTTGCCAAAGAATTTGGAACATTTTGTTGTTTGCAATCGATCTAATACTGTATCAATCATGAATATGCAAGGCCAAATAGTTCGTTCATTCAACTCTGGTAAACGAGAGGGAGGAGATTTTGTTTGTTGCACAGTGTCACCCAGGGGAGAGTGGGTGTATTGTGTTGGAGAAGATCAGGTGCTTTATTGTTTCTCCACAAATTCTGGTAAACTTGAGCGAACATTGACTGTGCATGAACGAGATGTAATTGGTATTGCGCATCACCCTCACAACAATCTTATTGCTACATACTCTGAGGACGGACTACTTAAATTGTGGAAGCCCTAAGAGAATCTGGAACGCAATAAGAAATTTTACAATCTCAACGATTGATCGAATGAAGTCTGCTATCGGATTGTTGTTTTGTGGATTCTACGTTGTTGACCCTATGTTACGTTTTGAATCTTTGATCTTCGAAGAATAGCCAAACAGAGACTGAAATAGCCACCAAATGATGATTTTAGCATTTTTTTCATAAACACTTATGAGCTATATTCATACTATTGGACTCTACCCTCGCTTAAAAAACCCTTCTCGAATATTTGGATTGACAAAAACATCTTATTTTCAGTTTTGAATATTCTCCATCTGGGATTTGTGCACTGAAATTTTTAATATTCATAGCACAATATCAGTGGAAACTCACTACAAATTATTAACCAATCACACCAATTTGTAGTTGCAGTTTGATTTTAGCATGAATTTCAGCAAAACCTTGGTTGTGCCAATGACAATGATATCGGGTCTTAAGTGAAGAGTTGAATTGTGATTCTTACTATAGTACTAAGGTTTTTATGAACATCAGTATGTTCTGCTACCTGAATAACAGATATATCCGTATAATGTCATGTTTTGCGGTATTTTTTTATTGCAGGCTTTTTAATAAAAGTCGAAAATTATTCATACCTATATTCAAGAAGAATGTGTGTATCATCTCACATAATATAGATTATGCATAATTTGCAAATTTGCTGTATTACGGGTTGATTCTCGTAAAGGTCCTATGAAGCTGTGAGGAAATTATAAAATATTTGTCACAAAGATGAGAAATTTATTCCTTGTGGTTCATTTTGCTTATTTCTTATGTAATTTAGTATTGATTCCTTCTAATCTACTTGCAATATTGCGCTCCCAAAGACAAGATAAAAAAAAGATTGGAATCTCTCATATGGCAATGCACTCCTGCTATGAAACTGAGATAAATGTTTAGTGAGATTTTTTATTCCATAAAAAGGAATGCAGGAATTTGAATAAAAACCAATGCATATGTAAAAGTGCCCATACGACCAATATAATGTTGAGTCTAGTTCATTACATAAACATGGATGGATACAAAAAATCACACTGAATCTTCGGGAGGGGGAAGATTTCACTTTATGCTGCGACCTGTGAACCACGACCTCTCTTATCCGAATTTGGAAGGTTTCGGCAAGACATTTTTTCCTGTTCTCCCTACGCATGGATGTGATTGGAGGAGGACGCAAGGACCAAAACAGTAGACACACAAACAAAGCAAAGAGTCCTTTGAAATATGTACAAAGCTTATAGTATAAAATACACACATAGTCACCAAAAACGCCAAAGCATAAATATATCAAAACACTAAAAAGTGTTTTCCCGGCGTACATATTGGACTCTAAAGGGGCAATACTAAATTTGATTGTGCCAAGTTAACAAATTAAACAAGCAAACGTGTGTAAACAGCAAGTTCTAAAAACTCAGTTCTTTGTATGTATCACCTCAAGACTATAAATTAACTCGGCATATGAATTTTGGAATACCGTTAAATGACAATAGAAATGTTTGTTTCAAAATTATAAATGAAGGGAGCTCTAGTAAATTACAGCATTCGAGATCCATCCTGTAATGGCTCGTGAATAGCACTATGGGAATAAAGAGGATAAAAGGGAAAAAGAGAAGAACAAATTACAAATTCTCGTTTACAGAATACTCGAGCCATTCTCGTGTTTTATATTTAGCGTGCCTCTGGACCGAGACTCTCACTGACAAACAAAGTAATGCAAAAATCAAAGTTCACCCTTCATGATATTAAATCAGGCCATGCATACTACCGCTATAATCCGAAGTAATCACACATACACCATGGACTGTATCAAATCAGTCTCGACCCCCTTCTTTACGTAGTTTTTGATCAAATCAATGACATATTTATGCACCATACATGGAACAGACATGATGTGGAGTCTTGAAATTGCAATGTTTATTTCAGTACTATGTCGAATCAATTGCAAAGCATATATTCACATTGTTTTTTTTCTACCCATTGACATATGTATGGCCCAAACATGGTGCGGAGTCTAAAATTTTATTTGGTTTATAAATCATGAGTTTGTTGCGCATTCGGCCAAAGCAGTAAATTCGATAATCACAAATTTTGATTGGGTATATTTATAAACTATATTTTCTTAAAGATCCCCAAGTCATAACGAATGCTTTGGGATATATAATGTATGAGACCATAACTGTTTTTGGTTTTATACATGTTATTTCGGTGAAATTTACGCTCCGGAAGATTCGAGACAGCGTTCAAAAGAACGAAACAAGGTCACTCATATGACAACAAGCTACATATGTTAATAACAACTGCGTTCAAAGGGATGACCCTGTTGATGAGTTGAAATTATCAGCATGGAACTAAACTATGTCGAGTAGCAGCCACAATTATGTTTCAAATCCAGAAAAGAATATTTCCTACAGCAGAATCCTGTTTGAATACATGAAAATGCAAACACTGCATAAGGTCTGACAATTCTCCAACACTGCCTATATTTCACAGGTCGGGCAAATTCCTTTTCACAATTTGCGAATTTAACTTGTTGAGTACATACCTTTGATTATCACACTCGTTAGTGGCATTTATTATAACCCTTATTAAAAGCAATTTTCTGAAATGAAAATATAGTATAAAATAGTGGTACTTTAATTGGAAAGTAAGACTTAGATTCAAATATTTGTTTTAAAAGTTTCCAAATTATCTCAAAACATCGAGCACTAAATTTGTAAAATTGGCTTACGCATTTTTGCGGAGCATAGACAGTTTATTTCTAATTCTACATATGCCCCAACTGTGGTTCATATTCAAAGAAATTTTAGAGATGTGCGATTCAAATTAATTTCTTCAGAACGATTTCGAACGTGTTTTTAATTCCTAGTTTATTGAGTAATAAGTTTTTTGGGTTATTGTAGTTTGAGATGCCACTAGCTCAGTGACGTGAGAAACTGGAACTTTTGGGTCTAAAATAGTTTTAATAGCGCTTAGATAGACATTCTGAGATTATTATCGGTCGGCGAGAGGGGGTCATAGCATCCCCCGCGCGATAAATACGCTAGTGCACTCGTTGTAATTTGGGATATTTCGACCTTTTTGTAATACCTTTATGTCATGCAGAAATGATGAGATCAAATGCGGCGGCGCAAGATTCTAGATTTGCATTGTTCTGTCACAACGGCTCTGAACTGATAAGGTATAAAGAGGGGAAGAGATTTATTCCCGCATATTGTTTCAACGGTATAGACACCTCGGCGATACACTATTATCTGCGAACAACGTATAACGATAGTTATTTGAGTTTACAGTCACCATTATATTAAACGACGACGAGGAAAACATTCATGTGTTTGGTTAGCTGCTGAGCAACCAACAAAAGAAGTTTTGAGAAACATTGCCATAAGAGGTTCAGTTCTGTGTGGAATGTTGCGCAACATCAAAATGCGGGAAACGGGAACAGCGGGAAATGTCAAATAATACTAAAAAGCGGGAAAACATGCGAAAAACGGGAGTGACGGAAAACACACTAAAATGCGGGAATGACGGGAGATACCCTAAAATGCGGGTATTACGGGAAATACTTTAAAATGTGGGGATGACAAGAATTATACAAAAATGCGAACCAGGTATAAATGCACTTAAATGCGAGAATTACGGGAAGAAATCCCAAAGTGTGGGTATAACGGGAATTATAAAAAATGCGAACGGGAACAGGGGGAAATGCACTAAAAGGGAAGGGAAAAAGAATTACGGGAAACCCACTAAAATATGGAAATGACGGGTAACACATTAAAATATGGGAATGGCGGGAGATACCCTAAAATGTGTGAATTACGGGAAATACTTTAAAATCTGGGGATAGCGAGAATTGAATAAAAATACGAACGGAAACAGGAATAAATGCACTAAAATTAGGAAATCACAGAAAACTGACTAACATGCTGGAATATCGGGAGATGCCCTAAAATGCGGGAATTACGGGAAACACACTAAAATGTGGGAACGGACAGAATAAAATTAGAATGGCGAGAAAAAGACTTTTCGACTTTATTTTTGAAAAAAAAAATATTTATATTACTTGCTTTCAAAAGCGGTTGCGTGTGAGTCTCTCCATACCTCATCCAAGATCGTTAGCTCTGTTCGTTTTAATGGCCTCATAAGGCCGACTGTTGGTGGCTTTATAAATGGTTTATGCCAGTGACGTGCCCACGGCAAGAGGGCGTCCGGGGTTTTGGTCATTCTGTTCATATGCGACATGAATGTTTCATACGATTTGCGCCGAGAATTTCTGTCATTTCTACGTGTGTCTTTGTAATAAGGCTAACGTGTATTGAAATAGATTTGGAGAAAATCTGAACCGGGTACGATTGGGCAGATAACTTCAAAATTTGAAGCCCAAACACAAAAAAGTTTGGTAGCACAAAAAAGAGAAAAATTTAATGAGACAAATTAAGCACATTTTCAATCGCCATCAAAACTAGCTTTCTTTTCTTTACTTAGTTAAATATTGAAACAAGATTAATTTATCGCATTAAAAACGATGACGACGAAATGTTATGTACAACGAAAAAAATTAATTATTTTTTTTCAAATTCTTTTTTTATTTTTTAAAAAAAAAATGGAATTTTCCATATAAGTACAAGAAAAAATGTTGATAACGTTGGGCCACCATGTAGGTGTTTATATAGCACCAAAACAGCCAATTTTACTCAGTCGCATCAGTGCCAGGTAAATTCTGAAAATACAAGAAAAAGTATTTCTAATTTTCCAACGTTTCCACTAATCACATTGCAAACATTGAACATTTATTGCAAAAAGATGGGCTCATTTTTTTCATACTTCTTTACTATTTAGAAAGAAAATTAATTTATGGACTCTCTACTAGACACATTCCAATTTAAATACCAGTATTAAAAAATGAAGTTTTATTCGTCACATGTTGAAATAATTGCCGGATATATTCCTTTTTTAGTGCTAATCATAGCAAAGCAATCAATTTTAATCAATCTTAGTCTTTACCCTTTTCCTGTGTGTCGTAAGAGGCGACCAAAAGGAAGCAAGGAATTCGTAGATGGTTTTACCAACGCCCAGGGTAGATACCACTTATTGCACGTTACCATGACGGTTCAGATTGTTTGGTGTCTAGTAGCCATTGGTTGTGTGTCTTCAGGTACTGCGTCCTGCCTAGCTTAGAGTGAATTTCAATAAAAAAATTGAAATCGGTGCTATATAATTAATAGGTAATCAAATTGGCTTTGTAGGAGAATTAATTGATCGATGCGCGTTCAAGGTACGTGAAAACTATTGTGGTTTAAGATAGGAATTTAATCTGCGGGAGAGGAAAGCCGAAAATGCGGCTCAACAATATTGCGAACCACGATCTCTCGTGCGGGCACCCGTTCCGAATTGGGGGTGAAGGTTTTGGCTTAAACATTATTTCTGTGCATGGAAATGCCTGGTGAATGATGCTATATACTGCAGTGTTTACGTGCACCACGTGCACCAGGTGCTCCCACGCTTTACCGATAGAGTTAACCCATTTCGTATGCTTTGATGCAATTATAAAATGCCGTTCCGGAATTTTAATCATCAGCTCTTAATGCATTTGACATGCAAGTATAAGTGTGGAATCCAATTATTCATGCTCGAGATACACTTCTGTTTTTCTCTTTCAAATAAAATATTTCTAATTTTTATGATATAAATTTTCGCTATATTTGTCTATTTATTGCATATACTTCTGAATTCCTTTTTTCTCTCCTTTGTAGATTATGGAGGAATATATATTTGCTGATAGAGCTTTTACAAAGTATTACCAAAGTCTTAGCAAACAATGAGCAAGTATAAAATTCAGTACCGGCAACTGCACTCTAAGCGGAAAGCTTCTTAAATATTACCTAACCGATATATTAAAATACCGTGAGTGATATCTGCTTTGGCCGGCAGGAAAATCCTCTACCATGTCTTTGTTTTTTCTTTTAGTTGCATTTTATGGCACGCAGTGAATACGTTAGGGCTATTCTAGAGCCCACCACACACTTCTCGTGTATGAAAAAGAACTTAACCGTCGAGGATATTAATTTGAATGATATTATAAAGATTGGAAAAAGTTACTCAGCGGTGCCAGCTGATCCCGTTTGCATTTAAGTATATTTCTCATAATTAAGGAAGTGGTAGATGGTTTTACTATCGCTCGGGCAGATACTGATCACTACACTTCACAATAGTGGTTCAGTTTTGTTTGGAGTGCAGTTTCTGGTAATACACCTTTTAGTAGCTTTTTGCTATCAAGTGGCTTTTAGTTGGCTCCTTTTGGGAACTGCTGGCACAGAGTGAATATCAATAAAAAAAAATTTCCACGTTTTAGTATATTTCCCTTTATACCCACATTTTAATGTTTTTGCCGCAATGCCTGCATTTTATTGTGTTTCTCAAAATTCCCGCATTTTAGTGTGGTTCCCGTAATTCCCGCATATTAGTGCCTTTATCCCTGCTCCCGTTCACTTTTTTGTATAACTGCAGTCATCACCACATTTTAGAATATTTCCCGCATTTTAGTGCATTACCGCATTTTAGTGCATGTGCTCTGTTCCCGTTGACATATTTGTATAATTCCTGTCATCCCCCCATTTTAGAATGGAAGGGTATCTTCCGTCATTCCCGCGTTTTAGTGTGTTTCCCGTCATTCACATTTTCCGCATGTTTTCCCGCTTTTTAGTATTCGACATTTCCTGTTGTTCCCGTCTCCCGTACTTTGGTGTGGGAAGGTTGTTTTTGGGTGATTTACCGGTAACCTACTTTATTTTTGTAAATTTAAATTATTTTGTAATTTCAAAAAAATAATGAGAAGCGCTATTTGACATGTTGGCTCATTTTACGCCTTTTATTGCTGAGAAATGGTTGCTAGTAAATCCATACAGTACTCTAAAAAAATCACACATAGGTAATACCCTGAAACATTTACAATAAACCTGATGCGAAAAGTTATGGAGATCTAATGTGTAGTTGTAATTATTACGGTATTTCATTAATTAATTACATATTTTATTATTAAATTACAATTGAACAATTTCGAAAAAAAGTCAATTTAGGCACAAATTCTTTTGAAAAAAGTTTGTATAGATTATTAAAAAGAGGTGTGACTCACCAAATGGTTAAACCGTGTTGTCAGCTTTCTTCTACAAAATATAAGTCTGCCCCAACCCGGAGAAGCAGGTATATTTGCAAAATCGTAGAAACCTGTAGGTACAGGCTTCAGAATAGTCCTAAAGTATTACCTGCGTGTCGTAAGAGGCAACTAAAAGGAAGCAAACTGCAAAGGAGTGGTAGATGGTTTTGTTGGTTTTTTCGTACTACATCTTTTAATAGCTCCCTGCTTTTAGGTGGCCGTTAGTTGGTTCGTTCCTTTCAGGCACTGTTTCGACCTCTGCACAGAGTGCATTTTTGATAAAAAAACAAAAAATAAACTTTGACATATTCTGAGAATGATATTTTGAACAATCATGACACAAAATTTTCAAATTTCCATATTTAGTAACCCTGGTACCTTCCAAAAAAGGAAATAGTCTTTACATTTCCAAATGTTAAGAATGTCCCGTTTTTTATTTCCTGTCATGCCGGCCTTATCTAAGCTTTATTGTGACATGAGATAAACAATTGGCTTTAAGCCATGATGAGTCTGATAGAAATGAATTGGTCATGTAATTATTTTTGATTTAGTTTGAGTATAGTCGATTTTTGTCGGTGCGCTATAAACTTTTTTCTAGGTTTTCACTCTTCCTCCAGATTTTCTTAGTCTTACTGATGTATGTAATTTTACTGTATATTGAGCATTTTTTATTATTGATTGTACATTTTCAGCAATCAAATAACATATAGTAGGTTGATTCTTCGAAACAGTTTCTGAAAAGGAAGTTATAATGGATAGCACTTCTCAACAAGTGCCCAAAATGTCAACTGCTTTGGCAAAAACTATTGGCCACAGAAATTTTGATCCAAAACAATACGCAAAGAGCATAAGTGCACAGTCTGATGGGGATAAAGACTTGCAAGAACACAAACAGAGAGTGCAAACACTTGGTGATGAAACTGCTCACATCCTGAAAAAACAAGTTTATAAATATTATGAGCAGTTTATTGAAACTGCTAAAGAAATATCATATGTAGAAGGTGAGATGTTCCAACTCAACCACATATTGAC
The DNA here is from genome assembly GCA_963675895.2 of Styela plicata. Classification (NCBI taxonomy): domain Eukaryota; kingdom Metazoa; phylum Chordata; class Ascidiacea; order Stolidobranchia; family Styelidae; genus Styela; species Styela plicata. Next base: position 7,385,693 of record OZ023151.1, on the reverse strand, counting down.
AGAGCAAAAAAATCTCATGGATTCAATGTCAAATATTTTTCTCGTTAAAGAGAAATTACAATATGGCGAAGAAGATGGAAAAAAGACCAGAGAAGCTGTTAAAAAAGATGAAAGACGAAAAGTAATGAGATCTCTGGTGGAAAAAGTGCAAGGATGTCCAGATATTGCTGACATACCAACAAGGTACCTTGTTCATGATGGTGACCTCTCTGAGTTGGATATGGACAATTTTTCTCCCATTCGAAAAGTTCATATTTTTCTATTTAATGATGCTTTGATGGTGACGACTTGGGCAGGTTTGAGAAGAGGTCAACCAGTACCAGGAAAATATAAGTTTGAATGTATTTTCGACTTAGAAAATTTGGCTGTTATAAATGCTAGGGATGCTGGTCCAGTTAAAAGTGCATTTAAAATATTAATTTTTCCTGATTCCAATATGTTCCAATGTGAAAGTTCAAAAGAGAAAAGAGAATGGCTTGATATCTTGGAGGAAACAAAGAAGAAGTTTCTTACAGAAAAAGAGCACAATACACCGACTTCACCAACCACCCCTCTTTCTCCGAATTTGGATTCTTTTAATCCATTTTCAGAGTCTTCAGGTCGAAATTCAACATTGAATAAACCAGACAAAAACATAGATTTCGACTGTGAAAAATTGAATGAAGTTTGGATTCAAGAAATGCCTGAAGATTTGGATGTTTACATTGCTCAAAGATATTTCAAAGAGGCTGTTGAATTGGTATTGAAAACAAAAGAATTTTTGGATGGTATCAATGAAAGCGTAGAAAAGAGGGAAGTAGACTTGAAGCTTTCCGCACGAACTTCTCAGCTTGTTAGTGTTTTAACAAAAGAGTTACAGACTGCTCCTGATCGAAGTCATCGAGGTGGTCCTCGAGCTGCAAGAAATCCTGTCATGCTTCTCATTAAGCTGGGCGAGAGTACAAAGGCATGTCAGTTGTTTTTGCTCAATCGATCCAGTGCGGTTGCTTATGCTTTACGACAGTTGAGAACAGAAGGTTATCTTCAATTATACATCGCGAAACTATGTAAAGTATTTTTCAGTAATCTCAAAGAAACGCTGAAAGAGTTTGAAACTGCATTCAAAGATCATCCTGGGTGTTATTCTACATTTGTAGTTTGGTCACAAACTGAAATAAGAGTTTTTATTGGAATGATTTCTCAACAAGTTTTCACCAGAAAAGCAGATATTGCAGAAATTGGAGATTGTACAAAAACCGTATTTCAGCAGGGCAAATCTGTGCATATCATGGGGTTGGATTTGGATTTTGCTGTTACTTCATTGCTTTTGCAAGATATCGAGTCCACAATTTCTGATCACAAGCAAAAACTCATGGATGCAATAAAATTGAGGAGTTCTGAAGAATTGTGGAAACCAACAAATGCAGGAACACCACAGGCTCTTTTAAAAATCCAAGAAGAAATGAACGGATATGGAATATTGAACATTGGTCAGTATTGTTTTGATGATTGCTTCTGCTATCTTACTCTTTCGACTTTAGCATTCACAAGAGCGCTTGTTATTCATGTGGATAGCGTAATAAAAATGTATTTACCGGAAATTCAAAAACTTTTTCTTGATAGCGTGGCAGATATAGAAAGATGTTACACTGAATTTGTTGCTGGTTGCTTACGATGTGAACAAGATAGACCAGAAAAGGCTAGACTCATCAAACGAAATGCAATGTTTGTTGCTGAGTCATTGCTACCTTTGATCGAAAACAAAATTCAGAAATGTGTTCTGCAAATCCCAAAACAGCTCACTGATCTCCGAAGGGAATTCATTAAACAAACTTCAAGTTGAAAAAGTCTTGATAATGAATTACCTAGTCGAGGTCGTGCACAAATTGGACTGCAAGGATTGAGCTTAAATTCATCAACTGACTTTTAATAGATCAATTTTGATTTTCTTGTTAAAGCCTGACCAAGTGTTAAAATTTTAGAAAGTATTTGACATGTTTATTGAAGGAAGAATTGACATAGGTCAAGAAAACTCAAAATAGCTCTGCACTTATGAAAATTGCCTGTATGTAAAATTAAATAATTATTTCAATTCAATTTTGTTAAGCAAATTAGAGATTGGTAGGTATTGTGCCTGGTTACCTTGACCCAATCCTGAGATCATGAACCATTAACCATTCATGCCAATGGGATGACTAAAAAGGTGCGAGTCCCTGGTTGTATAAAGGTGGGACAGACTTCTATACAATGCACTAGGTGGTCGCAACTATTTTTCAACATGTTGTTGTTTTCAGCTAATATTTTTCCTCCACTAGGTGTAACTAAAGCTATTCATGCAATGAACTATATTTTCTATTTGGTTGAGTAAAGATCTAATTAAATTCTGATTTTCTATATAACCGTGTAAACTTTTTATCAGATATTTCTTGATGAGTGTGTTGAATATTTCGACCATGTCGACTAAAAAACTGTTTAAAGCTGACTGAAAAGCTGAGTTTATAATATGAAAGAGCGTTATGATTCCAGGTTCTGGCAAACTTATATATTTTTGTATAGCCACTTCTTTGAATGGATCGACCCCACCAAACTTATTTAAATTTATAATTGCACGTTTTCTAATAAACTTGAGCAAAAATAATGCGCCATTATGTCTTGTGTTGTTATCAAAATTGCACAATCTACCAGTGGCTTATGTTATTACCTTGTTTAACTTGGTAAATACTATAAAATGATGTTAGATCCATTTTTTCAGTTACATGCTTTTAAAATTCAACGTCTATCAGGCTCTATGTTATATACAGAATGTGCAATATTCTTAAATGCTGCTATAGACGTTGCTGTTATGCGCTTCATTTGACTACACTATTTTGTTCATGTTTATGTTTCTCAGCATTCTTGTTGAGACTTGCAACAGGGATCTTTCATTTCATAGTTTTATTTTTTGTGTGATTCGATGAAATTTTTAGGCAAATATCATGATATTTCAAATTGGAACGCATAATATATGATATAATTCATGATATTAGATGACTATTCATGAGAAATCTGTGACAAGAAGATTTAAATGTCTCTGAGTGACTAGTAGCAACCAAACTGTACAAAAAGATTCAAAATAATGAATACTGCCCCAAGAATTAGCAGTTTCAATGGTTTTGTAACTTTTTTGTCCATTCGAAAAAAATAACATCAACTTTTTGGGCACACGAAGAATAACAATATTCTGTGACACTGAACATTAATTAAAAAATAGTATTGTTGATCTTTTCCTGGAAACAGATTTTCTTGAGATATGCCTTAAATTTTTGAATAGGGATCATTTTCAAAGTCTGTTCCATTTAAGCCTACTTGTTGTTTTAAACATATTATATATAACACTGTTCTTGTAATCTCTGCATTGTATTTATTTAGATTCATTATTAAAATGCTTAGTTTGAACTTCCTCTGTCTCATCTTATCACAAGTAATACTGTCAACATGTGAGCTAAGTAACAACCATATCAAGATTAAACCTTTCATTCACAATCCACCCGTTGTTGACAAACCATTTGTTTTCACCTGGGATGTTGCTTCCGAATCATGTGAAGAAAAGTTTGGGGTGAGACTCAATCTTGACTACTTTGATATTGTTCATAACAAGAACAAAGGTCAATTGGGTGAAAATCTTGTTATATTTTACTCGAAAAATTTGAAAAGTATTCCATATTTTGATCGGATAACTGGCAAATCTTTTTATGGCGGTTTACCACAAATGGCTGATTTGAAAGCTATATTGACAGATTTTGAATCGACAGTGGATGAAATCATTCCAGATAAAAATTTTCATGGTATGGCTGTTCTTGACTGGGAACACTGGAGAGCGCTTTTCGACCGAATGGGTGATGAGTTCATGGAAATATATAGGCAAAAGTCGATAGATTTGATAAAAGAAATCCATCCTGATTGGACACCGGCTCAACAACTACAATGGGCAAGGTTGGAATACGACTTGGCTGCTGAACGAATCTTGAAGCCATTGGTTGTATTAGGCAGAATTCTGAGACCAAAGGCATTGTGGGGATATTACCTCTATCCAGATTGCAGATATTACAACATGACAAAGAAGGATATGGCGTGCTCGGAGATGGAAAGAAAAAGGAATGATAAAATTCAATGGATTTTTGATGAAAGCAATGCTTTATATCCTTCAGTTTATGTTTCTGAATCCTACAAAGACAAGGACTTGGTAATAAATTATGTTGCTAACAGAATACGAGAAGCAATGAGAGTGGATGAATCGAGGTTCAGTAATATCAGTGCACCCGTATTTTCTTATCACATGTTGTCATACAAGCAATCGTCCAAATTTTTAGATTCTACTGATCTCCAAGACAGCATTGGTGTAGCTGCTGTCCTTGGTGGATCTGGAATTATGCTTTGGGGTGGTGAAGGTCTTGGAAAATCATTAGAGGCATGCAAGAAGTTAAGTGATTATATAGACACATTACTTGGGCCATACTGCAAGATGCTGTCTGCTGCAGCAACACGTTGCAGTCAATTATATTGTCATAGTCATGGCAGATGTGTACTTTCTCAATTCACAGAATCAATGGATGATAATTATGTTAGAAATGAAAGAAGTTATCTTTCAGCTAAAGAAGCTATTGATTTTGTCAAACAATTACCTGGTGGTGTAATTGATGTGTTTCAAAATTTTGGATATCTGAGTAAGCAACCAAAACTTTCATGTCAGTGTTATACATCTTGGAAAGGAGATCAGTGTGACATTCCAATTCACTGAGACTTTTCCATGCCCAACAGCCATGAAGCTATATATTACAAATGTAAAATTGCTTGGTGTCTACAATGTTAAAGCTGTCGTATAATCAAATCCCTCTCGGGGTTTTCTTTCATCAAGGTTCTTGTTCATTCTAAACACATTTCAGTAGCCGCTTTGTTTCTCAGCATTCTTGACTTTTGCAAGAGTCATCTTCCATTTCATATTTTTATTTTTTGTGTGATTCAATGAAATTTTTAGGCAAATATCATGATATGCCAAGAACTTGCCATAACCAACTTGATAAAACCATTAATCATTCTTATTTATTTAAGAGTAATTTGTGGGAATGTACTATTTACCATTTTGGGTAATCTGTTTACTTGTCGCTCAAACTTTGATGTGAATCAATAAATTCAGTGAAGTTCTAAGTTGTGAATTCACTTCAAATAATATTTATCCATACGGCCACATTGAAGCTGATATATTTTACTCCTGTTTCCTTTGTAATGTTTGTATAATCTGTTTATTATACGCCAAACTTTACCTAGATTAATAACTTCATATATTACATAATCGTACCTTCTCAATGAGTTATCGTATTGCAGTATTTTCATTAGGCATGCCACTTTTAGACTCAAGATTCGAATCAGTTTGAGGTCATGTCCAAGTCTGTTGATTCTCATCTTATAATTTTATTTCTTAATCTGAATTTTGTCAAGCATGGGCAACTGATAGATTGCGCATCAGTTTCTCATACATGACAAAACTTATTTCTGAAGGCATATAAATAGAGCATTAATGAACAATTTTGTGATAAAATTATATTATGAAAAATCTGACAAAATACAGGATTCTATTCGAAAATCAAAGAATCTGAGTGAGGCATCTCTAATTATAACGCTTTATTTTCCATATTTTATATAGTGCAATTGAGAAATTACATGTTTTTATTGTGCGTGAGATTATTACAAGTGTGCAATAAATAAATCCAATTTTAATAATCGTTTTTAAGATGTAAAAAGTATTTGGTATATATTGTAATATTACAGCAAAATAAATCTACGGTAAAGTTGAAAAATAAAATTCATTTTATTCAGTATTCTTGATATTCTGAATTCTTTATTTGGCGGTATTTTTTATTACGGCAAGTATATTCACTACAAATCATGAACAATAACCATACTGCAAAAAAAATGACTCTCCTTTTTTGAATTATTGAATATATATATATAAATTAAATAGATCCAAGATTGAATTTATGCAGTGCAATCCAATTGTGAATCATTGCAAACAATGTGCCAAAGGGCTTTTCTTGCCATCATGATCTGTACTATGCTACAGCTATGTTATCTTGTACCAATTTATATTCAATTCAATTTGCTATTCTTATTTCAATGCCGCTTGCAGGTGGATATTTAATTTGGGGTGGTTTGGAGATTTTTGTCATTGTTTGGTAATGTGCAGTGCACTATAAATATTATTGGTGAAATGAATTCCTCACATTTAAAAGTTGATGTGGATGATGAAAGTGTGTTGACATCCATATTTAAAGATTCATTCCCTGACAGGTATTTTTTTTATTTTGATAGCAAAAAATTTGAAAGTGTATCTATCTATCTATGGTATCAAAGATTGCTAATTTATAATTTTATTTAGACTCTTATTTTTACTCGCTAGCTCTGTCGCCCTGCTGTGCAAATTAATAGAGATGAGTAGGTACTTGGACTAACTATTTTCTGAACAAATACCTTTGTATCTGCTTTTTTGATCATAACCAACCAAAAATCTCCAACCATAATATTCCTATGACCTCAATCAATTTATACCTTTTTCAAAATCTAGTGTATATAGTTACAAGTAGCCTGGAATAATGTCAGCCACCTGAAACAAATGGCTTTCATTTATCAAGTAGGTGATATTTTGTGATATATCTTTTGCTAGATGACTAAAATGTCCATTGAAGTGTCAGGAACCAAACTGTAGAAAATGGTTCAAAATGAAATAGCAGTGTTGATGATATTGAAGCTTTTTTGTCCATCTTAAAAAAGTGATATGCATATTTCAGACTCCCGAAGTAAAACAAAATTTGGTCACCCTGTATACAAGTAATCTTACATACTATTCCATTTTTTCCAGTTGGAGAAGTGATCCAGAATTTGTTTCCTATTTGTCTGAGTTGAGTTCATATGGAATTGAGAAATTGAATCGAGAGCCAGATAGACTGGATGAAGAAAAAGCTCATGTGTTAGAACAGACACAAGAGCTTGCTTTTCATAACTATAAAACATTTATCAAGACTGCAGAATGTTCGAAAGATATTTTCCAGGTTTGTGTTGAATTAATTTGGAACTCACCATAGTCTGGTGGTTATCATGTTGGCATTGTAGGTTAAAGATGTCTGCTTCAAGTTACCGGGAGTCTGGCTTGTTAATCCTTACCTCACACTCAACCCAGGGTGTAATAACTTCGGTAGACTGTGATGCACCGGTAAGATTATACCTTTCCAACAACCCTGAGCCTGTCCATCAATAAGTGGTTGCTTGTACAGAGTGTCGGTCAGGGTGATCCACTCTAAGGAGTGACTATAAAAAAATGTCCATTGCGGTATATATGGACACAAAAGATCTAAAAATAATGAAACTTTTGTGGTGCTACTGCTAACTGTGTCTGTTTCCATGTTTTTTATTTATTTATCAGTATGATATATATGTTTACATTTTTAGGATTTCAGTCTCATTGAAGACAGACTTGAAGGAATGATAGACAAACTACCATCATTGTCTGATAAAGCAAAATCATTTATGCAAGCTGCACAGAATATCAGTGCATCCAGGAGATCTAATTCTTTGACATTAACTCGTCATACACAGATACTAGAGGTAGATGTTTTTATGATGATATTTGTTTCTAAAATTGATCTAAGCAAGTTTTAAACTAGTTATTAATGCTGTTAAATTTCGTTTTCCAGTTATTCTAAATGAAGGTATTCGTGATAAAAGAATTTAATGTACAAGTTTTCAAATATGTATAAATTTTTATTCTCATTTTAATGTCGGAGTAATTAAGGTATTCTTTTGTTGAATATAGATTTTGGAGATTCCACAACTGATGGACACGTGTGTAAGAAACCAATATTACGATGAAGCACTAGAACTCATGTTTTATGTCAAAAGAATGGAGAAGAAACACATCATAACTGATGTTCCAGTACTAGGTCAATAAAGTATAAATTTGAATTAGGATGTTTAATTGTGTGTTTAATTATCGAGTATAAATGAATCTGAAAGTTTCAACAAGATTCCGATTTCTATTGAGCCATGCACCAGGGCTTAAAAATTCTTCATGATATGTATTTTCTGCATGTCATAAAAGAAAAAGTGGTATATGGTTTTTCATCGCTCATGGCAGATACCACTCACTGCACTCTGCTATTGTGGTTCAATTCTGTGTGTAAACTTTTACGATTGAATTGCAGTTGCTGTTTTTCTATTTTATGTAGCTTAATAGTGATTGTTAGTTTTTCCTTTGTTTGCTGCTTGTGACTTTGTCTTAGGTGATTTTTTTGCTACAAAAGATTTATTGTTATCTTTTTACAAAATTATTTGGCCGATATATTTTATGGACTTTCAGGTGAATGCTGTCGTTCTTCCAGTTTTAATAATTCTATATTATTTTCTATTTTAGGCAGTATCATCAATGATGTCAAACAGTCTGCACAACTGATGTTGCATCATTTACTTTCCCAACTACGGACGGGATTACAGTTGCCAGCATGTCTCCGTATAATTGGATATTTAAGACGTTTGGATTGCTTTAGTGAAGTAGAACTTCGCTTAAAATTTTTACAGGTGAGATACATATACCTAAAATTTTTGCAGATTCTATAGAGAGTGTGATAGATGATTGAAGCATATGACTGCCACTGGAAGATAATACAGCAAAAAGGATACATCAGTAAGACGTGCCTCTTTCAAGAACGTTAAGCTGCATTTAAGTTGTGTCTAACATTGAAAAAAATGAATGTATGAATGATATTGATTTACTTTGTAGGCTCGCAACTCTTGGCTTGAAGGAATTCTTGATGCAATTCCTAATGAAGAAGCATATACACATATCACAAGAACAATAGAAGCATGTCGTATTCATCTTTTCGACATAGTAACACAATACAGAGCCATATTTTCTGATGAAACCGATTTGGCATATTCATATTTACCAACGCAAAAAGGCACCGATAATTTACAAGACAAACCGAGAGATACATCAGTATTTCATAGCTGGCTGGTGCACAGGATTTCCATATTTTTGAATACTTTGGAGAAAGATCTGGCGAGAGGTATGTGCGCTAAAATACATGTGTCATTTTGGAAACAGTAGAATTATGCAATGTTGATGTGAAGGGCGAGGATGGAGTACATACACATTATAAACAATTTTCAGTAATCTTTATGTTTGTAATGAATTCTTTATTATAACAATTTTTAAAAAGGCATCAATGTAAAAATGACACCTGATTAGAATGGAAAATAAGATATTGCAATTTCAAATTTGCCTTAAATTGCGTATGACAATTTTACAGTTCACTTCAACTTGAAAATAATCATACCAATCTTGACACAAAAGTTTGCTAAAAATAAGGCCCCAAGAACTTTGTAAAAATATCACAGAGACCACTAAAACAGACTTGCAGGACCAGATAACGATAAAATAGACAAAGCTAAAAGCATAAAAATGTTTTCTCATTTGTTTTTAAAGTTCTTACTGGTTTTGACCATCGCTTACATGTATATGGACTTACTTTTCTCCAGGTGTTGGTAACAGGCTTGATTCTGTGCTTGGACAATGCATGTACTTTGGATTATCATTTAGCAGAGTTGGAGCAGATTTTCGTGGTCTTCTCATTCCTAGATTTCAGACCGCTGCTCATGCTATGTTTAAACAAACAATTGATGTTGCTACACAGGAATTTGCTACCGACATGATGTCTTTTTCACTCATTACAACTGCAATAGCATATAATCAATCAATGACAGGTATGGAAGAGTGATGGTTAGATATTACCAATACAACTTGGGAATCAGCACAAATTTTTATTTACTGTTCTACAACATCAAGCGGAAACTGTAATTGTATATTTCTTATTAGATGAAACAATTCAATTGTAGATACCCGTAAACACTGGTACCTTTTCACCAATTGATAAGTTCGTGCTCTTTTTTTAATTTCACCATATCCTAAAAAATTTTAGGATAGAGAAATGAAAATATGAGACATATTTTGTATTTACTTCATCGGTTGTGCTATATTATATATATAGATTATAATCTATACTAATTATTAATACACTTGTGGGAAATCGTGTTATTTCTAAATTATATCTCAATTATTCATGTTTCATATAAGTTTTCTATAAAAAGAATCTTAAATTTTATTCAAAAGGGTCAATGACATCTAGTGCGTCAGCATCTTATGGATCATCAACTAATTCTCCACCAACATCTCTTCTCGAGTTTCCTCCTCTTGGTGTTTATCTTAATAATGTTCTCGCTGCATTCAATGATCTGAGACTCTGTTGTCCAGTTGCTCTTGCACCTCTTGTCCCAGCAACTCTTACGGAATCTTTACGCTGCGTAGTTGCGGATATCCTTGGATTTTATCACACAGAAGAAGCTGCATTCAGTGATAAAGAAAGAATCGCATTCAACAGGTAAAATGCCATAAATTTTCAGTTAAACAAATTGTGTGAATTGCTAATAGCGACCATGCAAATTTGATTCATAAATTACAAAATTTTTCATTTATCCAGTAAATTAAGTGTTCATTTTCACAAAAAGGGATAATCTCTTCATGAGATGTCTTTGATTGTTTTTTTAAAAACCTCGAAATCAAACGTCTGATCAAGGATGTCTTAGAACTAGTTTCTTTAGATGAAATTTTACCTTCCCCAGTATCATTGTGTTCTACAATTTATATAAAATGCTCAGCAAGAAGCATTAACCCTATAATACAGTCCAAATAAACAGTTGTGGAATGAATACTGCGAAAACTCCATGAAACTGCACAATGCTTTTTTTCAGGTATTGCACTACGTTCTGTGAAGACATGATTCCACACATTGAGGGATGTTTGGCAATGTTATTCCCAGCTAATGAAATTGGAAATATGTTTGGAATAACTTCCTCACAGTTCAAAAGTAAATTTGGCAAAATTGGTTACATGGACACAGCAGACATAATAAGACCACTTCTATCCTTCCTACCAGTGAAGGAACATCGCGATTTAGATGTCAAAAACGTTGCTGAAAGTAAGGAAGATGTTAATGGGGCTGAACAACTATTGCCACCAGTTGAGGAAAATGCTGAAAATGTTTCTGATGAGGTGCCTGAGCAGTCTGAGAAACTTTCTCAACATGAATCTACTAACTAACACTCCATATGTAATACTGGGGTTAAGGGGTGTCAGCTGATCACAGAATTCATTCTTATTTGAAAAGTTTTGTTTTTTTATTAGGTGCAATAAATTCTATATTATACTTATATGTGTGAGTGCTGAGCTGTCGAGCAGTGTATGCCAACTGTGTGCTTCTAGAGATATCATTAATTTATGAATGTTCTAATTGGGAGTTCAATATGATAATCAAGCTGTCGCTTCTTAAACTTCTGTAGTTGCTGGAGAGTATGGGGAACAACTTCTCTGTATACATTCCAGGCTGGAGACTTGGCCAGTGGTCTGGCGAGGAATGTGCAATTCAAGAAGGTTCACGGATGTTTGGAGATATTACGCTTGTTGTGCAGGAGGGAGAAACTTCAGTAGTTGCCAGAGATTATGGGGAACAACAACTTCTCTATATACATTCCAGGCTCGAGACTTGGCTAGTGGTCTGGCGAGGAATGTGCAATTCAGGAAGCTTCGCGGGAGGTTATAATTTATTGGAAATATTTAATCGAGAAGTGATTATTTGTCTATAATCATCAAAAACATTGATATTAGAAACGTACCAAATTATTCCTATGAAACAAGTATTGGGTTCGGAAAGTATATATTTCGATAAACGCCCATCTCTAATGATCTGGCTTTGTAACAACTCATTTTTTACTCGCTGTTGGGCACCTGAAAGAAACCAACCAACAATGAAACTCTGACTTTTACTTTCACAGACTCCAGCCACTTTATTTATTGCACCACCTAGAGTGGTTCAAAGAAATAAAACTTTTGAAAAACATTGTTACAACCCCCTAAAAAGGGGACGGTTGGGTAAAATAACAACTTCACTTGAAAAAACTTGAAGTGGACTGCAAAATTTTCAGTTTCACAAAATCTCTGGCAATAGCCCCGCTTCAATGGTTTTTCAAAGGAGCTAAACAGTAGTTATGGTGTGCATTTTAGGAATTCTATTTAGTCCCAACCAAATTGAGATTTGCTCTTTAATATTGAAAGGGGAAAACTCCAAATATTGTGGTTTTTATTTCTTTGTTTTCTAAAATTTTTATTTTTACAAACTAGCAAAAATAGTTGGAAACAACCCAAAACTAGAAAAATTTACAGTTGCCAGATTTCACTTGAAACTGAAAACCACTGGCCCCGCTTCAATACTTTTTCAAATGAGCTAAAAAGCATTTTCTACCCAACCGCTGCTTTTGAGGGGGTTGTAGGTATGTTTTCTAAAATTTTTATTTTTTGAACCACCCTACTGTACACCCTTTATTAACGCTTCCAAAAAACACACAAAAGCATTTTTTTTAACTTCAACTTGTTGCTGATATCACCAATTGCATTATATGCATGGTGCATAAACGTGATAACTGAAAATCATTGATAAAAAATATTACCGAGCAAAAAAGAAATATGAAGCAAGTTCAGGACATGGCAGCGTAGTGTTGGTAATACATCTGTCACGTGTACATCAATTTAAAATTTAAGAAGCATCCTTACTAAATCAGGGCATTTATTTTGCCAAGCACGAGTCACAAGTGGACCGCGCCTAGGCGACGCGGTACATCGGTGACTCATACTTGACAAAACTTGTTTAGGTGAAATATTTACGACTGGGTAATGTTAGTAACACATCTGGTGCATGTATGTCAATTGTTAATCTAGTCCACAATTTATGTAACTGTTTCGTCAAATGTGGGCCGTCTGACAAGGTTTAGGCCTTTTTGTCACTCAATGGTCCACTTCATCGTGTCAACCTTTTTGTTTTGATTACTTTCCATGAAGTGAAAGTAGCTTGTCGTGCAGGATTGTTACAGTTATAACATGAATCAGTTCAATCAATTAACCTAGAATTTTCTGGTTTCATATTGGATACAATACATCATAATGTCCAGGTCTATACAGTAGATGCAATTGTGGTTGAGAACATTCAGGAAAATCGTGATATATAATTTCGTCAGAATTTGCTCTGTCCACATATGCCACTCGAATACATAAGTTCAATGCTGTTGTAATTGCTATAATATGGATGTGATCACTTTCTCTGTCCATTGGTTCAACCTCCTGTAAATGAGTAATACATACCGTAAATATTAAAGTCTGAAACCACTTCAATTGTTTGATGAGCCATATGTCAAAACTGAGATAATTTATTAGTCAATCTACTGTTACACTTTGTATTACAATTCTTGAATGTTCAACTGCAAGCAAAAATGGCAAAATTTGGTTCGGTTTGAATAAAAAATTAATTTTACATGGTCACCAACACCTTTACCACACATTCAAATTTGTTATTAAAAGTTCTTGTAGCAATTAGCATGGAGGCATGTTTTGTATGTTTTTTGTAACACTGCTTTTATACTGCCATAATATCGGTATCAGGAATATACCAAACAGGTATAAATGTATCATATATCTTGTGCCACCACTCTAAACACCAACTCCTGAAACGACCTACCGGTATACACTAATATCAACATTCTACAAAATGCACACAGAAAAAAATTAATAATATTATTTTACCCCTTTGCAAAAGTCCTCAACTGTCCGATTTCCATCTACGAAGTTTTGAAAAAATTCTTTGTTTTGCTGCAAGTGACATGATGTTATAAGTCTTAAATAAACAACTAAATAATTTGATATTCCTTCGTCTCTGAATGTTTGTAAAAGTTCTTCTACAGAAATTCCAGATCCCACAGAGTCAACTACAGACATAAACTGTAATATAAATATGAATTTGAACTTCTTCCTGCATGATTACAATAAAAAGGAGGATGAAAACAGATTTTTAACGTTTTCAAATATCTTTACATATTTCATTGCAAATCTCTGGTTAATCCCTATATTCTTAAATTGTGTTAATCGAGAGTAATGGAGTTTTTACACATGTAGTAACTCATTGCCTTTCAAGTGTTTGAGGGAAATATTTTTCAAAGAATTCTCCTTTAGGGAAAAGAAAAATCAGCTCCAAAATTACAAATTTAAAATCCACCTTGGTACAGACTGTCAATAAACCTTTACAATGAAAGGAGAGTGTCACGCCTAAAAATGAAATTCCAATGGAATCCATACTTCAAATAATGGCATGGATGCAGGAACACTAATTGTATTCATATTAATTAAAGGCGATATAAAATGAGACTGTAAGCTTTCTGTAGTTCATCTTAGAATGTTAAATTCCTATAAATTTTATTTGGTGGCAGTCATCTTTCTCAGTTATCAGGGCATTCCAAGTCAGAAAAAATATTCGCCAAATATATTTTGACAAGCTGGTTTGTCACTGACGGACCTGGTGGCCCTCTATTTGTGCCTCTTGTGGAAAATTTCGGACTTGGCTATACCAGACTCACACATACTAATCTTGTGCACAAAATTTGTTGCAGAAAAATTTGTATTCACAGTAATTGAGTTGTTCCATTCCGGTTACAACTCACTTGATCATGAAAATCTTCCACAGTGAATGAAGGGTATCCTAGTTTTTCCAAGTTATCTTTAGTTTCAGAGGCTTTTACTCTGAACCTGTCAAAAGCGAAGATGAGAAAACATTAATAATGTGTCAGTTTTTATTAGGTAGAGATCTGTATTCTAAAACAACATGGAACAAAAAGTTTGAGGCAGCAAAGCGATGTGTACTATCCTTTTAGAGTAATATGATATAAATCTTACATGCCAGATTCTCCTCATTCTAAAAACAAATTGGAATTTTTATTTTAACTTATTTCCAAATAAAACAATAGCGTCTAGAATGTAAATAAACTGAATTAACTGCTATTAAGACTGTTATTATATGGATAAATTGAAACTCGAAAATGAGCAATCGAAGATTTAATGTACCATAGTCAAAAAAAGCAGACATGAATTTGAAAACAAAAGTACGATGCAACTTTGACAGAATGAGCCAAATGCAAACTTTCTCTCATTTGATCCAGGGTGGCAGAATCTTGATTTTCTTCTGGTGTCCAAAATGTTTGTTTCATTTTCTTCGTATAAAAAAGTACAAAGTGGAGCTGGCATTCTGCCAGTCTAGTTTGATCACAAAACAACATAAAAATGACAAAATATTCTTATTTCCAAACATTTAAAATAAACTCACTTAGAAAAACAATCTTTGTGCTGTAGTAAATATTCAAGATAACCAAAACCAAAAGCTCTATAGAAACAATTGCCATCTCCCCTCGTCTTTCTGACATGACTATACCTTCCAGACAGAAGCTGCATATTATATAGGTATAAGTTTTAGAATTTTAAATCGACTATAATCGCTGGTAGTTCAAATGCATTGAAGCATTCTTTGATTCTATTAGATTCATATTTTGTATAACTAGCCTCAAAATGATTTGTACATTTTTCAAATAGACCTATATTCGAAAAGATATGAGATTGGATACGGAAAAAAGAAGGTTTAAAACTTGCATCCCTACCTTATATATATATATGCATAGGGATGAAAGTTTTGTAATTTTCTTTAGAGTACAGTAATTCACATCGAATTATGCATGTCAACTCTTGTTGGACATGACTCACATTTCAGCAAGCCCTCCTCATCGTGTATACTTAGTTTGGTATATACTCTTTTTAGTGCAAATATAAAAATACCAATAAAGGGGTTTAATAAAAGATGCCCATTGTCCCTCTTTAGATAACACATAACTTGAAATTTCTAGGGATAAAACAATCCAATCACAGAAGAAACAAATGCATTCCAAAATAGCTATCATCATAAACGAGAAATATCGTCTTACATTTTATGCTCTCAAATCCAAAACAGAGCGGTTTACTGGCTAGATCCTGTTTGACAGATCAAATATGTTTAAAAACACTGTATTGTGCATTGTCAAGTCTGTACACGACACTAGGAAAAATGACCAGTTTCTCATATTAGAAACAAGGATGCCCTTTTTCAAATAAACACAATTGGGTTACCTTAACTTTTTGTAAATAGACAGCATCATCTTCAGCATATTCATTCTGTAGTTGCAAAATTTCAAACTTATCACCAACCAATGCATTTAATTCGGCTATCTATAAATAGGAAATAAACTTCATTTCACTGTATTAAAATTTAGTTCGTCTGAATTAAAGTAGCACTATAAAAATAAACAATTACGGCTCTTGTTTCAACATGAGCTGCATTTGTTAGCGTGCCTCATGAGTGTCTAATACTTACAGAATATTGTTTTGAAAACTTATTCTAATTAGGCAGACACTCTCCAATCTAACATTACTTTAACCAAAAAATTTAAATAAAAAGTTCTCACATCTTTCTGTATTTGATTATGCATAGCATTGATGGCTTCATCAATTTCTTGGTTTTGCATTGCTGAAATGTAGTTAAATTTAATATTATTATTGCATGCATAAGTAAATGTCTATGAAAAAATTCCTATTTACTAAAACCCCATCAGGTATCTTAAGATACTCTATTGCTAAACATATAAAATACCAAAGAAAACAAGATGGAGTGATTCGAAATAATCTATACTTACAAACCATTGCTTATATTTAAATGTTAATAGTTAAATATGAGTTACCTTGTAAAATTACACCATCAGAATCCTCATTGTTTTTTCCAGCATCATCATCCGATATTTTATTACCTGCAGTTGCCATAGTTAGATGAACAATGGTATTTGGTCAAAACATTTACTTTCAAACCGAATAAAATAGAGTATTTAAATTTAAAATATACTAATTTTGATAGTAAAAAGGAAACACTTTTCTCATACTAAATGCTTATTATTTTGTAATTCTATAATTCTAAAATCAATTCCATATTATCATGATCTCGAAACAGCAAAATCATGATATATGCATCATTGAAACAATACAGTAAATTGCAGAGAATCCCCCTGAGCATCACCCTTCTCCAGCAAAAACAAACCGCTGGTATTGTAGGGGGCAAATAAAGATTAAAAAGAGCAAATAAGGCAATTATTATTATTATTAACATAATGAGAATATGAGAAAAGTTCAGACTAACAGAATGAAAAAATAGTGATGTACAAACAGTGATAATCATAAAAGCATGAAATATCACATGATTGAAATGTTAAATTATACCCAGACTCGGATGGTATTTTTCTTTGGGTGTGCAAAATGTTCCTATCATTTTCTTCAGATGAATGAAAATAATTCGTAACGATCAACACTGTTATTTCATAGAAGTATTGACAATTTTGAATTTTTTTTTTATAATCTGATAACTACCAGTACCAGATACTGTAAGACATTTTATTCTTGTAGCATGTAATGTATCATGAAATGTTGCCTATTTGCTAAATTATCTTTTCCCATTTCCATCTGGTGTCTTGAGTAGCGCAACAGTCGACATTCTGCCAGTCTGCATTAAAGATGGGTCCATTTATTTAATATATCCTAGATGAGTACATGCATTCGGCATATTGGAGTTAATAAAATGAATCCAAACCCAAAAAATATGTGACATTCGAGCGCAATATTCAAAAGAGGAAGATGACCTATATAAATTCTATATATAAAAAATTTGAAATAATGAAATGAAAATCAGTAGAATTAATATAGAGAAGTGCGTAAAAACAAACGGTATACAAACGAGTTGCAAATATTGTGCGATATAACTATATGATTTTATTCTTTTTTTTAAAATTTATATAATATTACCTAAATAATGGACTGTGGTAGATTATTAATCATTCTTTTTTTGTTTTGCATGGTATAAGTAATATGGTAAATAAAAATAATGGTATATATGAATATGTAAATGATAGAAAATTGACTACGAAACAACTCTTAAACAGACGAAACTTTGTATCACACAAAATAAACTCCTTGGAATCATAAAATGGAAATATGAACACGAATTATCTGGATTGGATACGTATAAACCACTATTTTATTTTTATTTTTTCATTGTCTTTTTTAATTGATAATCCACTCGTTTGAGGTGGATGCAAAAAAAAAATGCTGGAATGACAATATACCTCGCATATATATTTTAATAACCAAGGTAAATCAGTGATGTCTCATAAATGCTTTGATATCAGTTAAGATTCTCTTCAGCTGCTGCTTACAACCTAAAAAAGATAAAGGCTAATATGGAACTTAACGAACTAGCTAGATGTGTTTTCAGCTGAAGTTGGAGCAAGAGCCTTCGGTACCCATTCTCCAGCGGGTCCACAGAAATGATACTTAAATCCCATGGTGACAGGTGTGTCTTCTAGATTAAACTCGGCTACAGTTACTCCACGAGAAGCAAGCATCGGAGCAAACATTGCAGCTGGATATACAACAGAGGAAGTACCGACAACTAGACAAAGATCACATTTTCCGAGTTCATTTGAAGTATTTTCAAGAACATTTTCATCTAGACCTTCACCAAACCACACCACATCAGGTCTCAGCAGACTTCCACAGGTATTACATTTGGGCAATTCATCAATTGGAATCTTTGCATCTTGAGCAGTTGGGTCTGGAGCCCCACGATCTCGCAATGCTTCACATATAGGGGAATCTCTGTTCATTTCCACTTTGCCACAGCGTGTACAACGAACTCTGAACAATGAACCATGTAATTCATATATATTTTTGGACCCAGCTCTTTTATGCAGTTCATCTATATTTTGGGTGATGACAACTAATTTTCGACCCTCATTCTCAAGACGGTTTTCACATTCAGCAATGGCTATGTGTGCTGGGTTCGGATTTTTTGTTAACATGACTTCACGACGATAATGATAGAACTCCCACACCAATGAAGGGTTTGATTTGAATGCTTCAGGTGAAGCCAAGTCCTGGGCTTGCCATTTACGCCAGAAACCTCCAGCACCACGAAAAGTTGGAACTCCACTTTCAGCACTTACTCCTGCACCAGAAAGCACTACAATACTTTTTGCTTTATGAAATTCTGAACGGAAAGCTGCCATATCTGAACTTGGTCTTACTGAGTTAGCCATGCTATTTTTGGTAGACTTTGCAAAATCACCTAAAGTGCCTTTACCAAATGTAAACCTAGACCATTTCATATTCTTATAATGAAACACATCTGAAAAGAGAATAAAAAGGGAAAAGGGAGCAAAGTAGCACACTGATAGCAAGTATAGTGCAGGGTAACAAAACAGATATCCATATATGATACACTAAGTCAAATACCACTGAAATAGATATGCGAGTAGATGTTTAAAAACAACAGTTGAAGCACAATAGAATCACCGTCCTGTAATAATAGGGTTAGGGTTATATTTATATAATCAAGAGTCGGAGGTTCAATTTTTCTATATATTCAATTAATTTGACATTGGTCTAAACTGGTCAGTAATTATGAAAATATTAGAGGCATGCTCTTAAATTTCCTATGTCGAGTTTTAATTTGAACCTTTCGAGCCTTCAATTCGAAAACCTGATGAGAAAATGATGAAACCCCAACATTTTCTCACATATTCTACGCGCATAGCTAAATTGATTAATGAAAAGAAGTCAACTATATACCATTTTCAGGTAAAGACTGAGGTTGTGTTACTACAGGTTGTGTTGAAAATACAAATTTCAAACTACATATACCATATATCTAATAGATGCTAACTTTTATCTCACTGCATCACATAATTTCAGTCTTTTGATTTACCATAAATTATGGTTTCACTGTATTTTTTTCCAAAAATTCACATTTTGAAAAATTGTTGGATAAGGATATCCCTGACGATAGGTAATCTCATGTATAACTAGTGCAGTGCTGCTGTCATACATAAGTATTCCCAAACAGAAATTGGATTTTGTCAAACATGGGACACTAATGGCCAGCGCCTCAGTGGCACGATCCACGCTTGAACATGCAACATTTTCCAAACTTGAAATTGCACATTTTTCTGGCAGGATTACACTTAACAGCGAATGAATATTGTATACACGCTGTCTTTTCATTTTTTATACAAGGATTTCAACATCAGTCCTGAAATACTGGAAGATATTTCCCCAGCAGATTTATTTTGACCAAAATATTCACAGAATTCACCTTCTGGGTTTAATAAATACATAATCACAGTGTGATCAACAATGTAATCCTCATCAGAGTCTTTCGGTCCTTCGGCATAATACACCCGAAAAGCTCTTGAAGCAGTTTCGACTTGTTCACGACTTCCCGTCAAACCAATGAGATCGGGATGGAAATCAGCTATATATTTCTTAACAGCTTCTGGAGTGTCCCGCTCTGGATCAATGCTGATGAACAGTGGTTGAATATTGGGAAACTGAGGAATTCGCTTTATTGTATCCACCACACTTGCCATTTTCTCCAATTCTTCAGGACAAATGTCTGGACAATGTGTAAATCCAAAATATATGAGAACCCATTGACCTAAGAAATCCCTGTTGCTACACTGCTTGCCATCTTGATCTACCAGACTGAAATCGCCACCCAAAGCAGGCTTTCCCATTGACTTTATCATTTCAGAGTCAAATTTCTCTTCTTTCTTGAACTTGAAATGCTTCATAATAAGTATACAAATTGAACCAATTGCAACAACAAATAAAACAGTAGACCACCCCACACCAGGTGAATGTTTTGGAAATCTCTGTCCCATGAAAACATATCTTTTAGATTGCAGGCCTACTCTCCTTGAAAAAGAAAATTGTCTGAAAAGTGGTGGCAGCATAAAAGCTGATGATTTTGCACTTTTTGGTGTTGATAAACTTGATCTATTGATATTGATGTACCCACGACGACATAAAAAGCATCTCCCCTGGATATTGGGATATGCCCCAAAAACTTTTAATGCACTCATAGCCTACAACGCTATATAGACTACCGATAAATGGTCTGAAAATTAGGTGAAGCAGTGAGATAGATCCAAACACACGAGACTTTTCACAAGACTGCCTAGAAGCATTTAACCTATTTCAGAAGTAAAAAAAAACGTTTGATAGGTTTTTTCTTTTTTATTTGCAATAAATAAAAACAAGTTTATCAACTCACACACAACCTTGAAAATTACTTGAGAGAGGGAAAGAGATTTATTATTCATCAACCTGAAACACCAATATTTTACATCTCAAATTAAAATAATACTGAATGTGACAGTATTTCGGTATAGAATGGGAGGGAGCGATATAAAACCATAGGGTCACCTACGTCAGATCGCACCCAATTTCTCATTTTACTTGCTAAAAAGATGTCTAATCATTAGGGGTGATATCCCACTGATTCTACAAAATATAATTCTCACACTGCATATGGAAAAATGATGTTAGGATTAAAATCGGAAATAAATAAATCAAGTCTTTGATGAGATGGATCCAGAAAAAATGTCACTGTCTGTCAGCTGATCTGTTAATCAGACACCGGAAGAATAACTGTCATCAGAAGAAGATTTAACAACTGTGCAATATTCCAACTATAAATAGTTTGCCACAAGATCAATTTTTCAGGTAGCTGTAAACAACTAAATTGTAGAAATAATATCAACACTACTATACTGTATACTACTATGTCTACGGTTTTCAAATTCTTCTGTCCAACTGGACAAAATGACATTAAAATTTCGCCCACCCGAAGTAGATTTGATCACCATGGACGGACATAATGCAATTTTCGATTCTCAATATAAATAAATAAACATTGATACATTTACATTTAGGTTAAATTACAAGAAATAGTGGAATTCTCACTGACCTCTGACCCACAATTACTTTTTTGACTAATATCTCTGCGTCATTGCAATTTATCAAATTCGCATATACGACGCCTAATTACTTTTCAGTTTTTACTGATTAATTTTGCATATTTCACCCCTAAATTGATATTTATAAATTAGTTTTCATAGCCTCCTGTGCGCAAATTCATTTTTCTGATTGAACTCGTTTATTTAATATTTTAATGTTGGAAAAATTGAGCCCCCAAAAATGGTTTCTGGCGTGAATTGTTGTTTTCACAAATGAACAATAAAATGATAAAAATAATTTGAGAAACAGTATGGTTGACGTGGGTTCATCTACTTGCATGTGATGTATGCACCAGATATAAAACCCTCCTCATAGGATTTTTGGGTCTAGTGAAGTTTAGTACTATATTCCTGAATGTCATCAAAATAAAATCTGGCAGAATATTCTCATCCTAACTAGGGGCACCAATGCTGCAAGCATCTGGCATAGTCTCCCGGGTTAGGATGAGTCGCTTGCAACTTGCGATTTTTATCCTGCAGGAAAACAGAAGGCGAGAATACTGCTTAATCATAGGTACGGGTACTGCATATTGCGAACTACGGACCTCTCCTGCTGATACCTTGTACCGTACTAGTTTGAATAGAAGGAAAGGTTCTTTGGCTTATCATATTTCCTCTAGCATATAATCAGCACCACCCCCCACAGGATTCGAGCCTGCCCTACGACGATCGCGTAGATCGGAAGGTATTTCCATCGCTCCACCTACTGTCCACACCTGTATAAAGCTAGCAGACACTTCCAGCAGACAGTTACCGATTTTTCAATTACTACATCCGCCTTCGGCGAGTCATAAATACTCATTCAAAATAGCGAAATATTTGTTTGTCACGACATTTTTTTGACTAGCGTGTTCAAACCATACTTGTACGCCGAGGGAAAAAGTTGAGGAAATTCTACCGTGCGGATCATGGGGAAATTCCCCTCCCTTTTCACGAAATAGTGCAAAAATGGCAAAATATCTCTATTATAGACGTCATTAATTGTCGTAAAAAACACTTGTCACGCTATTCCTTTTGACGGTATGTTCAGAATATATTTCTACATCTATGAAAAAAATTGAAGAAATTCTACCGTGCGGATCATGGGGAAATTCCACTCCCTACTCATTAAAAAGTGAAAAAAAAATGGCGAAACTGTCTCTAATAAGGGCGTCATTAATTAACGAAAAAAATGTTTGTCACGCTATTCCTTTATACAGTATGTTCAAAATATAGTTCTATATCTATCAAAAAAATTTAAAAAAATTTTACCGTGTGGATCATGGGGAAATTCCCCTCCCTTTTCGCGAAAATATGAAAAAAAATGACAAATTATCCTTATTGAGGACGTCATTAAGTGATGAAAAAAATATTTGTCACGCTATTCCTTTATACAGTATATTCATGAAATATTACTACACTTCTAAAAAAAATTTGAAGAAATTCTACCGTGCGGATCATGGGGAAATTCCCCTCCCTTTTCACGAAAAAGTGCAAAAATAGCAAAATATCTACAATAGGGCGTCATTAATTAACGAAAAAATTATTTGTCACGCTATTCCTTTATACAGTATGTTCAAAATATATTTCTATATCTATGAAAAAAATTTAAAAAAATTCTACCGTGCGGATCATGGGGAAATTCCCGTCCCTTTTCATGAAAAAGTGCAAAAATAGCAAAATATCTACAATAAGGGCGTCATTAATTAACGAAAAAAATATTTGTCACGCTATTCCTTTATTCAGTATGTTCAAAATATATTTCTATATCTATGAAAAAAATTTAAAGAAATTCTACCGTGCGGATCATGGGGAAATTCCCCTCCCTTTTCATGAAAAAGTGCAAAAATAGCAAAATATCTACAATAAGGGCGTCATTAATTAACGAAAAAAATATTTGTCACGCTATTCCTTTATACAGTATGTTCAAAATATAGTTCTATATCTATCAAAAAAATTTAAAAAAATTCTACCGTGCGGATCATGGGGAAATTCCCCTCCCTTTTCACGAAAATATGAAAAAATGATAAATTATCCTTATTGAGGACGACATTAAGTGATGAAAAAAATATTTGTCACGCTATTCCTTTATACAGTATATTCATGAAATATTACTACACTTCTGAAAAAAATTTGAAGAAATTCTACCGTGCTGATCATGGGGAAATTCCCCTCCCTTTTCACGAAAAAGTGCAAAAATAGCAAAATATCTACAATAAGGGCGTCATTAATTAACGAAAAAAATATTTGTCACGCTATTCCTTTATACAGTATGTTCAAAATATATTTCTATATCTATGAAATAAATTTGAGGAAATTCTACCGTGCGGATCATGGGGAAATTCCCCTTCCTTTTCACGAAAATATGAAAAAATGACAAATTATCTTCAAAAAGGGCGTCATTAATTGTCGAAAAAAACATTTGTCACGCTATTCCTTTCAACAGTATGTTCAAAATATATTTCTATACCTATGAAAAAAAATTGAAAATATTCTACCGGGCGGATCATGGGGAAATTCCCCTCCCTTTTAAGGAAATATGGAAAAATGACAAATTATCTTTAATAAGGGCGTCATTAATTGTCAAAAAAAACATTTGTCACGCTATTCCTTTTAACAGTATGTTCAAAATATATTTCTATATCTATGAAAAAAATTTAAAAAAATTCTACCGTGCGGATCATGGGGAAATTCCCCTCCCTTTTCACGAAAGTATAAAAAAATGACAAATTATCCTTATTGAGGACGTCATTAATTAACGAAAAAACTATTTGTCACGCTATTCCTTTATACAGTATGTTCAAAATATATTTCTATATCTATGAAAAAAATTTAAAAAAATTCTATCGTGCGGATCATGGGGAAATTTCCCTCCCTTTTCATGAAAAAGTGCAAAAATAGCAAAATATCTCCAATAAGGGCGTCATTAATTAACGAAAAAAATATTTGTCACGCTATTCCTTTATACAGTATGTTCAAAATATATTTCTATATCTATGAAAAAAATTTAAAAAAATTCTACCGTGCGGATCATGGGGAAATTCCCCTCCCTTTTCATGAAAAAGTGCAAAAATAGCAAAATATCTCCAATAAGGGCGTCATTAATTAACGAAAAAAATATTTGTCACGCTATTCCTTCATACAGTATGTTCAAAATATATTTCTATATCTATGAAAAAAATTTAAAAAAATTCTACCGTGCGGATCATGGGGAAATTCCCCTCCCTTTTCACGAAAATATGAAAAATTGACAAATTATCCTTATTGAGGACGTCATTAAGTGATGAAAAAAATATTTGTCACGCTATTCCTTTATATAGTATATTCATGAAATATTACTACACTTATGAAAAAAAAATTGAAGAAATTCTACCGTGCGGATCATGGGGAAATTCCCCTCCCTTTTCATGAAAAAGTGCAAAAATAGCAAAATATCTCCAATAAGGGCGTCATTAATTAACGAAAAAAATATTTGTCACGCTATTCCTTTATACAGTATGTTCAAAATATATTTCTATATCTATGAAAAAAATTTAAAAAAATTCTACCGTGCGGATCATGGGGAAATTCCCCTCCCTTTTCACGAAAGTATGAAAAAATGACAAATTATCCTTATTGAGGACGTCATTAATTAACGAAAAAAATATTTGTCACGCTATTCCTTTATACAGTATGTTCAAAATATATTTCTATATCTATGAAAAAAATTTGAAGAAATTCTACCGTGCGGATCGTAGGGAAATTCCCCTCCCTTTTCACGAAAAAGTCCAAAAATGGCAAAATATGTTTATTATAGACGTCATTAATTGTCGAAAAAAACATTTGTCACGCTATTCCTTTCAACAGTATGTTCAGAATATATTTCTACATCTATGAAAAAAAATTGAGGAAATTCTACCGTGCGGATCATGGGGAAATTCCCCTCCCTTTTCACGAAAAAGTGCAAAAATGGCAAAATATCTTTAATAAAGGCGTCATTGATTGACGAAAAAATTATTTGTCACGCTATTCCTTTTAACAGTATGTTCAAGATATATTTCTATACTTATGAAAAAAATTTGAAAAAATTCTACCGTGCGGATCATAGGGAAATTCCCCTCCCTTTTTATTACAAAGTGCAAAAATAGCAACATATCTATAATAAGGGCGTCATTAATTAAAGAAAAAATTATTTGTCACGCTATTTCCCTTTACAGTATGTTTATAACATTTTTCTACACCTATGGAACCTCCTTTGGAAAAAATAGCACAGCATTATTCATATATTATGCTGAGTATATTTTGAAGAACATTGAAATTAACAAGGCTACTTTTTTGGAAACATGAAATTTCCCCCTTTTACACAGAACGATTCAAAACTTGTTCTAACAAATAACATATAAAGTTCATAATAAAACGACTTCTTTTTACGCATAATATTTATTATTTGCAAGATCTACATAAAAAACGTTGAAAAAATGTTGAAAAAACATTGACCAATTAGGCCAAAAAAAAATCTTAAGGATTGAGATTCTTTATAATATTTTTGAGAATTCCCGTGTAATTTTTCAGGATACCTTGGACGGTTAGAAAAGTGCTGGCTTTACGATTCGACCAATCCAAATCAAAGTGTTTTAGGTTGAGCGGCGGATATGCGTTTATCAATCGTACTCCAGTAAATGGTTAGAATTACAGACATAGTCCCATTCTATAGCGGGAATTCTTTTAAGTTCTCAAATTTGCCTCTGGCGAAATTTCTGGACCGCTTTCTATTGTACTGACATACATGCAAGACTCATCTCAAATGGGTAGGCCTATAAAAATACGTTTATACTACTGCCCAAGCTGAATCGCTTGCTTCCAACCTTACTCGGAGTTAATTTCTGTAGAAAAGTAATGATCTTTCACTGAAACCCGTACTTACAACAAGGGCTGGTCAATTCGAGTCGGCGATTCGAATCGATTCGAAGCACAATTTATTCGAATCAGTCGTGAATCAATTATAGAAACAAAAACTTGTTAAGTGAACTAGGATTTTCATTTTTAACAACGAAATGCAATCGATTTAGGTCAAATTAGACTAAAATCGATTATATTTCGTCATTAAAATATGAAAGTGGTTGCTCTTAGTGTGAATTGAAAATACGCTACAAATTATAAATTTCTTTATTTTCACAATGTTATAACAGTACAAGTTATAATAGTAAAAATGGGATATTTGTTATTTGCAAAGAATTAGTGATTCGATCCGATTCGAAAAAATTATTCGAATCAGATTCGAATTCCAAGTGATTCGGTTTTGCCCAGCCCTCCTTACAGTACCGGATGTCACGCTGAGAAAGGAACAACTAACGACTACTTACAAGCACAAAATATTCAATTTGGGCATTCGGAGACTCAGTTTAACAAAACAATTTTCAGGTCGTCATGTTTACACTTTTTGTGGAATTTGAAAAAAACTATAAAGGTGCTTCCATTGTAGCAAGTCTCTAATGTTTTGATACACAAGCCGGACACTTCCATACTATATCGACGATATCTGCAACATCGCCATCGTAGCAGCTTGCGTGGTACCATCTCGGACACATATCGCATCCAACCTAAAATAATAATATGGTATAATGAAATCTATAGCAAACTGGGTTCGTTAAAGAAAGCTTAATATCTCACCCATTGCCCGGGAGTTTTTTCCCCACAATAACTGCAGTATGATGTTAGACAATCCGGAATTTCAAAAAAGAAGATATGTAAATCCAATCAAGCCATTCATTTTTAGGAAAGATTTTTTGTTACAATTAAACCCCTAAAAGCTCCATTTTATAGCAAGCACGCACTATTCCGTCAAACGAGGGGGGGGGGGGTGGAATTGCCCTGTTGCTGTTCACCTCTTGTATCAAATTCATCATACATGCTTGCCGTAAGCTTACGCCACTTTCGGGCTTTTTAGAATGAAATTTAATAAACAAAATGCGATGCAGACATGGAACTTCTGTAAGTAAATGGTCCCAATGTCAAGACAAAATAAATCAAAAAGCGATAAAAGGTTTACATTGAATGCCTCCCCAAAGGCTCCTAAAATAACAAATCTTTATCCTGTTTCTGTTTTATATAATACTATCTGGTACAGTTCTTCCCAATATTTTGGCGCACTCGCGCCGGTAAAATGATAAAAGTCGTTTTATGAATTGATGTTATTTTTGTTTTTATCTAAGCGAAGGCCGAATGCAAAAATTCTATATCAAAAACAATAAAAACTTCAAAGCCGATGTATCCGTTTGCCGGTGAATTTCTTATAGATATCAAAAATCTTAATTGAGCGGGCAACTGACAAAAGATGAGTGCTGGTTGATCTATGCTCATGTAAAACTTGGTTCACGATCTGACGTAACATAAACCAACAGAACCTTTTTATAGTACAATAATTTTAAAACGAGTGCCTTTTTATTTATTTTTCCATATGTGAAATTGTATATCATTGCAACACAACCCTGAAATAATGTATTATTTACTTACTACTATCCTCACAGAGAAATTTTATGAATGGGAATTAAATCATTAATATGTAAGTAAAATAACGAAACAAGAAAGCGAAAATTATTATATCGAGCATATGAATGAATGGACTTGAACGCTGTCTTGGTATTATATTGGGTTTATTCCTCTCAGAACTTTGTCAAATCAGTGTCAAAGTCCATCTTTACACTCTTTTTTATCTATCCAATGATATATGTATGTTCGAGAAAGCCATTAACAGAGCGCGATCAAGTTGCACACTGATTCTTATAACAATTGCCTATAGCCTTCAAAGTTATGTCATTGAAAATACTTCTTCTGGCATTTGCGAATTCGAAAAGACCCACAGCGCCTTATGCAAGTAACATATCTGGGGTCCGTCCGTACTCACGAAACTTTGCTAATAAACGCGTTTAAGAGCTTTCAAATGCATTCGAGGTTCGCATAAAGTCGCTAAAAGTGACGTTTTTGTATAGACGTGTATGTGACGTAATAATGCCATGAAATCGGAGAAATATAATTAATCGCAAGGCCGGAAACAATATTAAAACTCTCAGTACAATTACGGGAGGCAAGTATACAACGTAGCATTGCGATGCTCATGGAAGTAACTGCCAACAACCGTATTATCTTAACAACCGTATACTCTTTATTGCAAGAACTCGCATGCATTTGAATACATTGACGTTGAAACTACAAACATCTTAAAACGGCATTCTAGTTTGTAGCTCTCGGTCGGAGCGCGATGCAACTTCTACATTTTAACAAAAGTCTAGCAGATTTCTCTCCATATAAAATAGTAGCTTTTATAAAGTGAAAGGCATGAAAGGAACTTCTAAATATGCGGTGACAATGAATGACAATATGATGACGCGTGAAAGTTAAATAGCGAGAATGACATTACTTCCACTCGCCCCACCTTTTTAGGAGAAGTTTGACTAAAAACATACTTTGGCAGGATCTGGCGAATAAATAGATGTCCATTTCGCGATATCATTTTTTTTTATGTAAAATAGATAGAATTATTGAACTCTATCGTATCCTAATAAAGTTTCATTGGACCTTACAATAAAGATATATAATAAAAAAAAAACGAATTCCTGAGGTATTGTGGCGGGACTGGATTTTAGTGGTATTTCTTACTCAATAGCGCCCTAAGTGTCTGTGAAAAGTCCACGATGTCGCATATTGCGCGATCGTTGTGTAAGATGGCTTGGGCTTGAATGCTTGTGGTTTTTCGGGTTTTGCTGCGTTAAGGACAGCATCTGCATTTATCGTTCTTTGTGTTTTTATCTGTTCCGACTGTTGTTGTTCATTTCTTGCTTGTTAATAAACTGAGCATCATCTACGAACCTTTTGTGTGAATTTTGCAGCACACAGGAGTCTTCTGAATTAATACTGAGGTGTACAGTTCTTAGCTAACTGTACTGGCGAGCACACTGTTATTTCTTAAAACCGCCCCGCTGCAAAATTGGCGAGCACGCCAGGATCCAGTTAAGAATTGTCCTCTAAACAACTGGATAATTTATGATGCCGTCAAAGAGAAGAAATTCGACTAAGCAAGTAATGGAAGAATGCTGGGATGTGATGAATAACAAACTTGCTGAAATAAAGGCCGAGATCGAATGTAAAACTGAAGGCTTGAAAGCGGAGAATAAAAGATTAGCCGAGTTATTACGAGAAGCATTGGTTGAATCAAACCAAAATAGAACGGATATTAAACGACTTGAAGAAAGAGATCATGATGTGAAGGAAGTACTCGTTCGGGTTCTAAATAAACTTGAGCACGATGAGTTCACCGAGGAGGTTGAGGTACCACCAGTACGGCCAAAATCTATTTTGAAAACACCAGAGTTGCATGAGCATGTGAATATTGCTGAGAATTTGCCTGGTAAGAATGTTGTGCCGAATAGTTTTGCCGATGAGTGTAAGCTTGGTCAGTCTACTCCCATGTATGATTTAAATCATTCTGGTTTCAATCAGGATATGGGTGCTGAGACGTTTGACAGGTCCGGTTGTAGTGCCATGAATAATAGTATGAGAAGGGATGTTCAGCCTGTTACGTTTGATGGTTCAGGTATGTCACTGGATGATTATTTGTGTCATTTTTCATCTATTCGTGTTTGTAATGAGTGGAATGATCAGATTGCTGGTGCACATTTTGCTGCTTGTATGAGAGGTAATGCTTTGTCTCTGCTGAATGAGTTAACCATACCTGATAGGCATAATTATAGTGTAGCTGTTAGTCATTTGAAGAAGCGTTTCTATCCTGAGGGTAAAGAGGCATATTTTGCTACCTTGTTTAATAACAGAAGAAAATTGACCAGTGAGTCGCCAACTGAGTTCGCTTCTTCCCTCCGCTCCTTGTCGAGGAAGGCCTATCCTTCTTTTGATAGTAGAGTTCGAGAAGATCTGATTAAGCAGCGTTTTATATCGGGCTTTCCCGATTTTGAAATGTGTAAAACTCTGATGATCAGACAGTCTCAAAGTCTTGATGATTTGATCACTGTTGCTGATGTTTGTCATTCTATTGATGCCACACACACTGGACCTGTTTCACCTCGTGCTGTAAAACCCATGGTTGCTGCTTTAAATGATTATGCGAGTGCTGGTACAAACAAAGAATGTGCGGGTGATTGTGATTTTCGTCAGATTTATAGTGATATTAAGGATATGCTGGAACGAATTGGTTCTATGCTGAGTAGGGGTTTGACTTTTCAGCCTAAGGGTATCAGGAATGGTAATGAGAGTCGCAGAAATGCAATTGCTTGTTACGGTTGTGGTGCCAAAGGCCATATACGTAGGAATTGTCCAGAGCGGTGCCAAATTTGTCATCTCAAAGGACATATAGCTGCCCGTTGTCCCACTGCATATGCTGCTCCGCAAAATATTCAGAACTTTCCTGATTATGCTGCTCAGCAGAATTTTGCTTATCCTTTAAACAGGTCGCAGTAGTACGGCTGAACTCTGTTGCTACTGACGATTTGAGTGATTGTTGTATGGACCGAGAATATTGAATTGTTTTTCGAATTTTGTATATCGTATCAAGAATTTGAACACTGGTAATTGTAGGATTGCACATGTTGATCATCTTAGGCCATACGTGACCAAGGATAATGATGGTTTGTTTAATTTTAGAAAGGATTTGTTATTTTAGTTAGGGATTGTATTATTTTTCATAGCCATATGATTTTGATTTGTTTGCAATTTTGATTTTAACTGCCACTGTTCATTTCAGTACTGTGTTCTTTGATATTTTTGAACTGTGAATTTGTAAACGGAATTCATACACTGTTTTTTATTTGTTTTATATGCTTACCATTTTTTGCTGCTGTTTTTTAGAGGTATTCTGTTTTAGAGAGAAAATTTTTTATTGAAAGTTTTCTCTAAGAAACAGGGGGGTATTGTGGCGGGACTGGATTTTAGTGGTATTTCTTACTCAATAGCGCCCTAAGTGTCTGTGAAAAGTCCACGATGTCGCATATTGCGCGATCGTTGTGTAAGATGGCTTGGGCTTGAATGCTTGTGGTTTTTCGGGTTTTGCTGCGTTAAGGACAGCATCTGCATTTATCGTTCTTTGTGTTTTTATCTGTTCCGACTGTTGTTGTTCATTTCTTGCTTGTTAATAAACTGAGCATCATCTACGAACCTTTTGTGTGAATTTTGCAGCACACAGGAGTCTTCTGAATTAATACTGAGGTGTACAGTTCTTAGCTAACTGTACTGGCGAGCACACTGTTATTTCTTAAAACCGCCCCGCTGCAGTATCAATATTGTCACCTCTGCAGTCGCTTCCGCGCCGTCGAATAGAATAGAGCTTTGTCTTTTTCCATTTTTTTGCGAGATCTGGCATCGAATTTTCTTAGCTTGTTTGTTTGTTTGTCATTGCGTGCCGTTTTCGGTCCCTTTTGCAATTAAGCTGCATTAACTGGATATATTTACTTCACCGATTTGCACATCGAATGTATGTGAGTTTGTGCAATATTTATTATTCGATGTTTTATTAATGGGACGAGTGACAAACGCCAACACTTGTTTTGAGAATCCCTGCATAATCCTAAAAAATATATACGACATTCAGAATTTTGCATACACTATGACAAAAAATCCAACAAAGCAACCGGTCTCTGACAGTAATTTTACTCGACGGTATTGAAAAAAATTCAAAATCAACTCTTTGGGCCATCAACACCTCATAATTGGCTTAAATCTCATCAACATGGCGTATTTTGACTTTGAAAATATGCAATTCCTGAAAATAACCAGTAAATTTACTGTACTTTTGTTACAGTGTAGCCTGGAGCAACTTTACTTATAGTTTTACTTGCATATATGCAATTCACCATTTTTTTATTCAGAAATCTCACTACTAGGTGAGAATCAGAATGACGACAGTTTTGAAATCAAAATATCAATTTTGTTAAAAAATTTTCCTAGGCAGGTATTTTATTCCAATGTGGTATTCCATTTGGATGTAACCCTGGTGTGTTTGTGTCTGCCGAATTCAATGTTAGTTTGGCTTATGAATACTGGATTTTAAAGGGCATCTACTGCTGCTTCTTTGCCGCCTGAAAAAGACACCTAAAATGGACTAGACTAGTATATATCAAAACTTCAACGGAATTACAATTATAATACACGGTATGGTAGGTATGTATAACGCATGTGCAATTTCACAGTTAACAGTTTGAACAAACTATAGTTGGAGTTGGTATTTATATTTTGGCATTCTTGTATGGCGTATTTATCACAAAACCTCTTAACGTCTAATCATTCGGTCTCAAATGAACAACACAATTTACGGCAAAAATTCGCCCCTTTGTTATCACTTGACAATCAAAATTGTAGATAGGCTTACATTTTAGCACTTTTTATAAGGTATCTGTGGCATGGGCCATATTCGGGCCGATTCACGCCGAGTACGTCAATAATTTGAAGAGGTCTGTATTCTGTATTGCTCCGACAAGAGGTTCGGTGTCATCCGGAGAGTATTGTCATTTTGCATGATAACTCGGCCGCTTTTATTTATAATTTTAATATACGATTGGAATCTAATACTTGATTGAGAAGACAGCAAATAAAAGACAGGCAACATATTGAAAACCTTGTTATCGATCATACACAAACCAGCATAAGATATAGAAAGTAAAGAAGGATATTTTCCTGGCATTTACTGAAACAAAACAAACTTGAATGAAACCACTCATAGTTCAATGACATGCATTTGTCTTTCATTTTTCTATGATCCTCATGGCAGAATTTCTTAAAATTTTTCTTAAAAGTGTATAATTGTATTAAAAATCCTGAAAGGGAAATCGTGACAAGCAATATTTTAACCTATTAAAGACGTTTTAATAAAATGCTTAAAATGGTTCATCATTATTAGGATTATTTTGTCATTTTTGCACTTTTTCATGAAAAGTGAGGGGAATTTCTCCATGATCCACACGGTAGAATTTCCTCAAATTTGTGTGGAGATATATTTTTAACATACTGTAAAAAAGAATAGCGTGACAAATATTTTTTTCATCACTTAATGACGTCCTCATTCAGGATAATTTGTCATTTTTCCATATTTTCGTGAAAAGGCAGGAGAATTTCTCCATGATCCGCACGGTAGAATTTTTTTAATTTTTTTTTTCATAGATATAGAAATATATTTTGAACATACAAAGAAATAGCGTGACAAATATTTTTTTCGTTAATTAATGACGCCCTTATTGTAGATATTTTGCTATTTTTGCACTTTTTCGTGAAAAGGGAGGGGAATTTCCCCATGATCCGCACGGTAGAATTTCTTCAAATTTTTTTCAGAAGTGTAGTAATATTTCATGAATATACTGTATAAAGGAATAGCGTGACAAATATTTTTTTCATCACTTAATGACGTCCTCAATAAGGATAATTTGTCATTTTTTCATACTTTCGTGAAAAGAGAGGGGAATTTCCCCATGATCCGCACGGTAGAATTTTTTTAAATTTTTTTCATAGATATAGAAATATATTTTGAACATACTGTATAAAGGAATAGCGTGACAAATATTTTTTTCGTTAATTAATGACGTCCTCAATAATGATAATTTGTCGTTTTTTCATACTTTCGTGAAAAGGGAGGGGAATTTCCCCATGATCCGCACGGTAGAATTTTTTTAAATTTTTTTCATAGATATAGAAATATATTTTGAACATACTGTATAAAGGAATAGCGTGACAAATATTTTTTTCGTTAATTAATGACGTCCTCAATAAGGATAATTTGTCATTTTTTCATACTTTCGTGAAAAGGGAGGGGAATTTCCCTATGATCCGCACGGTAGAATTTTTTTAAATTTTTTTCATAGATATAGAAATATATTTTGAACATACTGTATAAAGGAATAGCGTGACAAATATTTTTTTCGTTAATTAATGACGCCCTTATTGGAGATATTTTGCTATTTTTGCACTTTTTTATGAAAAGGGAGGGGAATTTCCCCATGATCCGCACAGTAGAATTTTTTTAAATTTTTTTCATAGATATAGAAATATATTTTGAACATACTGTATAAAGGAATAGCGTGACAAATATTTTTTTTGTTAATTAATGACGTCCTCAATAAGGATAATTTGTCATTTTTTCATACTTTCGTGAAAAGGGAGGGGAATTTCCCCATGATCCGCACGGTAGAATTTTTTAAAATTTTTTTCATAGATATAGAAATATATTTTGAACATACTGTATAAAGGAATAGCGTGACAAATATTTTTTTTCGTTAATTAATGACGCCCTTATTGGAGATATTTTGCTATTTTTGCACTTTTTCATGAAAAGGGAGGGGAATTTCCCCATGATCCGCACGGTAGAATTTTTTTCATAGATATAGAAATATATTTTGAACATACTGTATGAAGGAATAGCGTGACAAATATTTTTTTCATCACTTAATGACGTCCTCAATAAGGATAATTTGTCATTTTTTCATACTTTCGTGAAAAGAGAGGGGAATTTCCCCATGATCCGCACGGTAGAATTTTTTTAAATTTTTTTCATAGATATAGAAATATATTTTGAACATACTGTATGAAGGAATAGCGTGACAAATATTTTTTTCGTTAATTAATGACGCCCTTATTGGAGATATTTTGCTATTTTTTGCACTTTTTCATGAAAAGGGAGGGGAATTTCCCCATGATCCGCACGGTAGAATTTTTTTAAATTTTTTTCATAGATATAGAAATATATTTTGAACATACTGTATAAAGGAATAGCGTGACAAATATTTTTTTCGTTAATTAATGACGCCCTTATTGGAGATATTTTGCTATTTTTGCACTTTTTTATGAAAAGGGAGGGGAATTTCCCCATGATCCGCACGGTAGAATTTTTTTAAATTTTTTTCATAGATATAGAAATATATTTTGAACATGCTGTATAAAGGAATAGCGTGACAAATATTTTTTTCGTTAATTAATGACGCCCTTATTGGAGATATTTTGCTATTTTTGCATTTTTTCATGAAAAGGGAGGGGAATTTCCCCATGATCCGCACGGTAGAATTTTTTTAAATATTTTTCATAGATATAGAAATATATTTTGAACATACTGTATAAAGGAATAGCGTGACAAACATTTTTTTCGTTAATTAATGACGCCCTTATTAGAGACAGTTTCGCCATTTTTTCACTTTTTAATGAGAAGAGAGGGGAATTTCCCCATGATCCGCACGGTAGAATTTCTTCAATTTTTTTTCATAGATGTAAAAACATATTCTGAACATACTGTCAAAAGGAATAGCGTGACAAATGTTTTTTACGACAATTAATGACGTCTATAATAGAGATATTTTGCCATTTTTGCACTTTTTCGTGAAAAGGGAGGGGAATTTTCCCATGATCCGCACGGTAGAATTTCTTCGACTTTTTCCCTCGGCGTACAAGTATGGTTTGAACACGCTAGTCAAAAAAATGTCGTGACAAACAAATATTTCGCTATTTTGAATGAGTATTTATGACTGGTCGATGGCGGATATAGTAATTGAAAAATCGGTAACTGTCTGCTGGAAGTGTCTGCTAGCTTTATACAGGTCTGTTCACGGGCGCACCACGGAGCTAACGGGCACCCTAATCAGTAATACAAAATAGGTAAATCAACAAAAATCTCGGGGACTAGCGAAGTTTAGTACCATAATACCTTTAAATGGTGGCACAATCATGAAATTCGGACATATTGTTAGACAGCACCAAAAAACCTCGCATACCAAAACGACTTCAAGGGGGGTAGGGGCAACACTAAAATCACAACCTGGAAACGGAAACAGCGGGGAATATATTAAAAGGCGCGAATGACGGAAAATGTCGTATACTAAAAAGCGGGAAACGGGAATGATACCAATATACGGGAATGACGGGAAACACACTATACGGAAATGACGGGAAACACGCTACTATGCGGGAATGACGTGAGACACCCTAAGATGCGGGAATGACGTGAGACACCCTAAGATGCGGGAAATCTTTTGAAATGTGGGGATAACGGGAAATATACAAGAGTTACGGGAGGGAACACACTAAAATGCGGGAACAACGGAAGATATCCTAAAATGCGGGAAATATTCTAAAATGTGGGACCAGTGATGGGAATTATACAAAAATGCGAACGGGAGCAGGGATAAATGCATTACAATGTGGGAATGACGGTAGACACCCTAAAATGCGGGAAATAATATAAAATGTGGGGATGACGGAAATTATACAAAAGCTGAAAGTGCAAACGGGAGCAGGGATGAATGCACTAAAATGCGGTAATTACGGGAAACACTAAAATGCGGGGGAATATTCTAAAATGTGGGGATTATACATTCGAAATGTGCAACTTCATGTGTTCTCACTTGCAAGGTCATTCCCCTGCATGCTTCAACACGGTATTCCATCGTAAAACGAATATGGAAATGCGCTCCAGCAATTTTAAAAAATAATTTTCACTCCATTTTTCTCGATCGATCGATTTCTCAAGAATCAGCTGAATACCTAGGTCCCAAATTGTGGAATTCATTGCCACCACCACTCCAAAGTACAGCCCAAAATCATTCAGAATGAAGTTCAAAAAACATCTGTAATCTTTGAAATTACAAATGTAATCATCTAATGCAGAATGTTTGTATAATACATACAGCATATACAGTTTTTATAATTGAGATACTAGGTTAGAAAACAGTATACTGCCAATAAATTTGTTTTCAAGAATCAGCCCTTCGAGCATCGGCGAAAGCCACTGTAAAAACAAGAAAATTCGGAAACCCACAAGAAAATCCACATTGGACCCAGAAACCTGAACTAAATTAACCTAAAGTTTGACCAATCAATGGATGATCCAAGCATGATCATACCAGATACTCTATATCAGGGTTTCCCAAACTTTTTGGGCAATGGACCCCTATATGTCAATGTAGTGATTCGCGGACCCCAATCTTATGTGGCATTAATTTTCCGCCTAGCCAGCGATAAAGGTTAATACAAATAAAAATAAAGTAACACTGAATTATGTTTATTAATTGAAATGACATCATCAATGAGATGAGTTGCCTCTTACTGCACAACTTGTCACTTCTAACGGAGTTGACAAGCAAACTCGCAGTTCAGAGTCTATGAGAAGTCTGGACCAGTATTTTTTCTTCATATTTGTAAAAAATGTCCATGTCAGTCTGGATATTAGAAAAATCGCAAAAGTGGCACTGCAGCTGACTACCGGAACACGTTTGAATTTATTTCTGCACAACCTTTCTGCTTTTGCAACAGGCTATCGCTTTAGCCGCTTATTAAGCTAAGGCCAATTCGTACAAAAATTAAAAGGACTTCATAACCTGATCACCTATTGGGTTATCTATTTAATACTCGGACTACATAGACTTACAGGTAGCTAACCGGTAAACAGTTTAACCTTGTAACTCTATACTGCAAACATACACCGTACACGAATAATTGTTGCGTCACAGACGCCGAATACAATTTTTAAGATAAAGCGTCTGCCGAAACGTACTCATTTTAAATATTTAAGATTGACAAAACCTAAATAATTTCTTTCAGTAACGAAGTACATCGGCATTCATCTGCGACAATGGACGTACGGCACCGTACAATGTCAAGCATGTTTTCTTCATTTTGTCATATGGTCAGGGACCCCCTGTGCAGTCTTTGCGGACCCAACTTTGGGAAACCCTGCTCTATATCATCAACCAGAAGGTTTGAATTGACGAATAGCCCAATCGCTGTTAATGGAATTTATATACTGTTACGAATGGACTGCCACCTCACATAGACAGTAGATAGGAAATATCCTTAGAATAGCCTAGGTTTAATGTTTTCATGTTTTTTTTTAATTATTTTTGTTACAGTTTCATGACATAATCAACTTATTAAGAAATTGTTACCACCAGTGGAAATAATTCTATAAGCTCATGAGGCGGAGACACTGTATCATCCAAGGATGTCACCGACTGAAAGATGAAAAAGTCAGTTACTTTTCTCTGCCAAAGAAAAGCTTTTATAGGAAAGCATGGATCAAGTTTATACAGGAAGGACAAAAATTTGCTGATAATAGTGGAAAAACAATATTTTATCTATGTAGTAAGCACTTCACTTTAAAAGATTTTTCCAACCATGGAATGTATCAAATGGGTTTGACCAGTAGATTGAGATTGACCGTTGATGCTGTCCCATCAATTAGATGCACTATTGAAGTCAAGCCTAACAAACCTATATTCAAACAAATTGCTGGTCAAGTGGCCGAAATGGTAAGTGTTTAATGTTAATAATTAATCTGTTAAAAGTTATTAAACAGAAATTTATTTTGCCCGCATGTGTCACAGGTGAAATTCATATGTAACGAAACATGTTCAGGTAAAAATTTTTCTTTGCAATCGAATATCTTTTCAGAAACAGGCGTAATATCAAAAAGTTTTTGATGAATCTAGTCGAGCGTACACACCATGAATATTATACCCCTTTTTCTAGAAATATTAAATACCCCAGAATTTATGTTCTGAAAATGTAAACTACTTTCATCCTGTTGATTTCGATTCACTGGA
This sequence comes from Styela plicata, assembly GCA_963675895.2. Taxonomy (NCBI): domain Eukaryota; kingdom Metazoa; phylum Chordata; class Ascidiacea; order Stolidobranchia; family Styelidae; genus Styela; species Styela plicata. The sequence continues at coordinate 7,346,301 of OZ023151.1, read as the reverse complement.
ATAATCGAATCCCATAAGTAACGAATTCACGAATGTTTTTTACAGCCCTAGTCATGATTGTCTAATATGTTCTAATACAACTTCAGGGTTCTGACACTGATGATTGCGAGGAAAATGTTGAAACAGGGACTATAAGTTTGAATGAAGATGAGAAGTTGCATGTAGATGCTGGCAGAAAATGTTCAGATGATTCTGAAGACGTCATATCATCTATCAAGCGTGACCATGTAAAGGTTGGTTGGGTTTTATTCTAAGCATGGCGGACTGGTATGTTTTTTCCTGATCACCAACCCTGTGAACATAAGTGTAGACTTTCATTTAACATCATGCAAAATAGACTTTTCTTTTCTTGTTAGGACAACCTGTTTTCTTATTAAAAATCATCAAGACATTAAAGTAAATGTTGTCTCCAAATAGTCCGGTCAATGTCACTTAGAAGATGAAGATCCTTTTCCACGGTTTGTCTTTGGTAGAAAATGCCTATTTTGCACCCCTGGTTGAAAAAGTTAAATCAAAGTATAGAAAAAATATTTACTCATATTACGCACTTATATTGCATATTCCTTATTGATATTTCAGGTGTTGTTCCAATTTCCTGTTCAAATGCTCTTTGCACACTCATTTTCATCAACACTTCCACAAAGAAACCGATCTGTTTCCATATAATTTGCAGATTCCATTTATAGAATCCTTCACCCATAACATATTTATGACTAACTGTGCTATAATGAATTTTTAGAATATTTATGTTGCGAGCGAAAGAGATCATTCAATTGTGACTAATAGTATGCATCACAGTGGAAAAGCTGCTATCGAAGCTATACTTCTAGAACAAATGTCTCAAAATATTGCACCTGACTCTGATATAAAGAGATCTAAATTGAATGATAATGAATATGATTTTGATACGTGAGTATTCAAGGCATGTTCTTATCTAGATAGTCATGCATTCTATAACTATCATTAAAACTAATTTTGTTTTCCATGATATATGCCTAATTTCATGTAAAATTTTACAAAAATTTTGTTTTTGTTGCAAAAATAGTAAAATAGCAATTTTATTTATATGCTATTTAAAATTAGGATTCATATTTTGAATAACTACCCTAAATGTACAACCTGCTATGTATTTTTCGATTACATAATTTTGTGACACTCTTATTAAATTACTCATTCACTTCAGCATTACTTTTGACCATCTAAATTTGTTGCGGTTTTATCCGTTACTAATCTGGTTGTTGTTTAAGCTTGCTCGCAATATATTCTCCTTTCTGTAAGGCTGAAATCGTGTCTTCAAACTAAATCTACATGCTTGCTGTGTTGTGAAAATGGAACATATGTAAAAAGAAATTTCCCATACATTATTGTATTTGATATGCATGTTTGCAGTGTTACATCTTTCTGCTATTTGTTTTCTCTTGAGTGAATATGATGGGATTTCAGATCCCTGATATAAGGAATTTGTGATGATATATATCAAATTCCTCATTGGGGATAATGGTGCTATAGTGATGATTGAAATCATTAAAGCCCTACTCTTGTAATGTTCTTACAAACAGGACCAATTCTCCTGTTGATGCTCGAATTTGCTCAAGTTGTCAAAACAGTCTAACGGTAGAGGAAATGATTTTGAAATATAATGAACAAAATGATGAGAAAATATCATGCATCACATCACATCCCGGATTTGACCCTATTTGCCTCAATGTATATGCCTTGGAAGCAGCATTTCATAGACATGCTATAAGATGGGGACATATACCCTTGAGTGAAACACTGGAAGAGTGAGTGTATTTATTTTAATATTATCTTTTAGTATATGTTATGTTTATACTGAAAATTTGCTGATTTATGTATGCTGAGCGTGTATTGGAGTAAAATTTATGTATATCTATATACAAAAAATTAGTGCATAGAGGCTAATCCAACCATATGCTATGTTTGATCCTTTTGGAAATTGAAGAATATGACACAGCCACTCTCAATTCTACCTTCCAATTGGTTTTCAGACTGAATCATCTTGAATCATTTGGCTTCACATTGTATGTATTCACTTGTTTAATTGAAGCTAAAAATGGATGTTTAGATTTTTAATCTTAAAAATGTGTATTTTTTTTCCATACCTCTTATGTTCTTGTTAATTTGTTGAATTTTAGGTGTTATAGATACATTGCATGTCATAGTTTTGCTGAGTGGTGTTGGAAGAGGTTGGGCGATGATGTCCAAATTCATATTCCACCATGTGTCAGTAAGAAGATCAGTAAAGCTTTTGACCCATCCGTATCCAAGGAGATTCCATTGCCAGAGTTATGAAGAAGAGTAAAATATGCCTGTCTCGGGGTTATGAGGTAAGCAGTGGTTTGATGCGACCATTCTCCAAAAACTTCGGTTCGGTCACTCAACATATGGATATGGCAAAGCGATGATGGAAAAGACGTCACTTGTTTATTTTTGTGTGAGGAGTTTTCTTATAGAAATATAGGATTCATAAAACAGGAGTAAACTGAATAACATGGCAATTTAATCGTTTCTGCAGAAAGAAATGTGGTTAAAATGTTATTGTTATGCACTTTTTTGAAATCGGTCTGTGTGTGTTTTTGAATGGCGGTATGGGCAGTCATTATTTGAGTGAAATTTTGGATTTTCTGCAAATTAAAAAAAAGACTAAATAGATATATGAAATGTTGGCAACTCTGCTATGTGAGTCGTCATGGTCTGGTTTGAAAATGTGGTACATTTGGATTGCATTTTTTTATGTTCACATTCTTATCGTTTTGTGCTGTTCTCACTCTAAAAAATGTATTTTTGTTAAACCTTTAAAATCTAATTTATGACACTAGGTTTGGCCAGTCAAAAATTCTAAGATTTGTTATGATAAGACGTTTTGATGCGTTTTCCTACTTCAGAGTCTTGCCACGAGAACAAGTGTTTGAAATGTCTCTGATCAATCTGCTCTACTTTATATGACAAATGTGGTACTTGGCATGTGTAGCTAGCTCATTAAAACTATACAGTCTGTCGAAAAGATTAGGAATATATGAATTGGTACACATTAATGTAATTTCATCTAAACTATTATGCAATTTTTGTTATATGAAATGCCTATTGTGTGCTTTTGTTTATAGGTGCAAATCATTTTTTCTATTGTCTCGGTATTATTTTTGAATTTGCTATTGATGAAATAAAATATCCTTTTATGAAGGCAACAAGAAATGTTGTGGCATGTGTTTGACAAATTCTTAGTTTTGTATATACCTCTTCTTGTAGAAGATTTGTTTGATTTCCAGAGAGATTTGAAGTAAAGGGAAATAAAATTCTTTTGGTGAAGAAACCACAACCTTGGTTTTGAAAGTGCAGGTTGGTATAGCACTGACGAGGCGTTCACTCTCGACAATTGATTGCTCGTCGATCTTGAACATACTTCGCGGGTGTTCGAACTCCCTATGTACTTCGCCGTTGTTCGAATTTGCTCCATTGACTGATGTTACATTTGGCAGCAGTTGCCGCTTCGTCGCACTGCCATGGTCCACAAATTCCGATTTGCGGCAGACACCCTGAATAAATTATATAAGAACGATAACGAAATATACAAATGTGAAAATCCATGAAATCACAACAACATGACTTAATCCTTTGTGCGGACGGCAATTTTAGATCTGGAAAGGTTTTGGCTTTTATCATTTTCACTGTGCATGGACATGGTTAGTGGACGAAGCCGATAGCAGTGCTCATGCAAACAACCTGCGGGGTTTCTGCGAGATGTACAGCAGACCTCCCATACATTCAACCCCCGTGGGATTGAAATACATGCCACGGCGGTCAGAGATGCGTATTCTAGTATTTCGGACGCTGTACCGATTGAAATATACAGGTGCCCGTTTGAGCCTACTAGCGTGCTGTATACATTTAGTACAGCGCTAAAATAGGCCAATGAAAACACTCCAGCAAGCCTATGGAACCAAGACAAGAACACGTGTTGTCGAGACGGACGAAACATGAGATTAAGCGCACCATATATATAGAAATGTGACCTAACTTGAGGCAAATTAAACTGATAAGAAAACGTTTTGATCTAGCCTTTGCGCGATAAGATTATTGTAATAAAATTATAGGAAATTCTAACTGATATGTTCCAGGAGTGATCGTAGCGCAAAAATCGCGTTAAAGCAAAAATCTAGTTCAGTACTAGAAAACTTGAATGCTTGTTATTTAATGGAAATGTTCGGGGAAAATATAATTGTACCAATTAAAAGATTTTACAGGGTTTTAATATCCTAAATGCTCTGAAAACAAGTGACGTTCAAACTTCGCAACTCTCTTTGTGAATAAGATTGAAATTATACAAAAAAATCATAATTTGCTTTTCAATAAACAGCTTAATATACCAGGATTGCTACACAGGTTCCAAAATATGCATAAATGATAAAGACTAATATTCCTGATTTTGATGCCCGTTGCTCAGAAAATGGGGAGACTCCACGCCATCACCATAAGCTAGATATCTAGTTAACTGAATTTTGCTGTTTTCAATAAAATAGCACTGTCGCTTTTAAGCTAAATAATACATTTTTTCGGGTTCCAAAGGTGTAAAAAATTCGAGTAGATTTGATTTTTAAGTATTAAAAATTTGCCAACATCAACTATTTTAAACTTATCTGAAGTGTATGATTCAATTCAACTTCTTTGGTTTTAGAGGCCGATTCGCCCCACTCTCATCCGCCTCTACCCCGAGTAAATTTATTAGAGTGGTTTCCGGTGTGGGGAACGAGCCACTTCACTTCGAGTACGAAGTCGAGTCAAATAACGCACAAGTTACGAGTCGAGGTTTTAACACAATATAAGTACTTCGTAAGAAGGAATCTAGGATACAAAATTTGCGTGTGTTACTAAGAGGGGGGAAAACTCCAAATTTTGGCTTGTAAAATTCGGGTTTTACTTGCTTCATGAGTGATATTTGATAGCGTTGCAGAAATGCGGTTTCTCAGCGACTACTGTGCATTTAGAACTTCATTGGTTGGATGGAATGATCACTCCTCCAATCCCTTAGCTATTCCTCCTTAGTTATGTAATAATTATATTTATGCGAATTCCCAAAGTTATTATTAGATGTTGCGCACTTACACGAGATTCAGAATTTCCAGTTCGGAATTTAGAAAGAAAACGAGCGCCGTTTGCATGTCATGCTTAGTGAATTTAGTTAACGCTGCATGCTTTGTTTATATTATTATACTAACTACGTATTAAAACAGTGCGACTAACTTTTAGAGGTCAGAATCCAATCACAAAATTGTCTACTATTCATGCCCCCAAAAATACGATCGTGTCGCTCACTTTTTGTCAAGTTGTAATACCAAAATTGTAGTTCCGATAGCGCGCATCGCCTAGCACCACCTGTTTGTCTAAAGGACTTTTCTCCACCAAAAGTCACAACATATATGGGTCAAAAATTCAGTCAATGCATGTTATCAATGATTTACCGTTTATTTTGTTAACACGACTCGTGATTGTCAGCTCATTTTACTGAACATGCGTAATGGCATTCTATTGTCACGTGCAACACCACTAGAAATCTTTTATTCGAACAGAACTTGGTATGTAGGAAGACCCTATACCTTCTTGTCTTGCCAATGCATTGCGTTTCAGGTGACGAAACAAAAACGCCAATACACGTATGACATACTCTGCTTTAATCGCATTTTACAATGCACAAACATGCGTACAGAAACGAGCACTCTCCGTTTGCTTGCATTAGGAAACGTAAACAAACTCGTTCACAGTAATCCAAAAAAAACCAAGACAGCGAGTATTGGGGCATTGAATCACTGACGGATTGCGCTGTCAAGGGATCTATCAGAGGGTCGTACTTGACGAAATAAAATATCTGTTTGGGGTCAAATAAAAGTCTGGACATATACCAGAAACCAAACCTTTCAAAAATAAAACTCGTCAATAATCATGTGTATGCATTTTTTAACAGTTGATAGAATGTCAAAAATATATAAATGGAAATGTAACATTGGAGAGAAAAACAACTATAAAAAATGTAATCAAATTTGAGAGACCGACGGATATATATCGGCAGATCACGAAAGCAGTCGATAATATCGGACAACCAAAATACACTTATGGGCAAGCGCAATTCTTTTACAATAACACGTTTAATTGCGCAATATTTTTCGCTTTCATCTGGGGAAATTCGCGTGACATGAAATTTTATTCCCTTCGCAATTGTGAAATTGTCTAGTAAGGCATGGAAATGTTAGAAATATGGGGATGTTTCAATGAATCTCACATAAGAAAAAATATCGGTTATCAGTCGTCAAAAATGTCAAAATACTGATATCGGTTGCCAAAAAGCAATATTGGTCAAGCTCTATTCAATTTTCTTATTTACTGACAATTTACGGGGAGATACATCTGAATTATTTAAACTCATGCAAGTTCAGGGCGTTGTATGCTCAACTTTATAAGTTTGTCTCACCGAAAAAAGAAAATTGAAGATGTTCTGTTATGAATGTGCTGCTGTGGTGCGGTATATCTGTGGCTCAGAATTGAAAAAAATATTTTTTTTTGTTTGGATGATTGTTTTATGCCGGACAAAACGGTCTGGTTACTATGTCACGGCTTGCTATATACAGAAATTGCACAGGCATATAAATAATGAGAAAAATATATATTGAAGGATGTAATTGTTTACATGCATAGTTCATCAAGGCAGGGCCCTAACATATTTCCTTTACTTTATAAATTTATATTTCTTTTTCGATACAACCACCTCCCCCCCGCCCCCGACAACTTTATCAGATTTTTGGAAAATTTTCAAAGATTGCAATCAACATGAATTCATATTGAGGGACTTAAAAAAACATCAGAAATTACTAAAATTATATATGTTATTGAGTACTTTTCATACCATTATTTTGTTCATCAGTACATAAAAGGACACATAAGATATGAATCTCAACATAGATTTGACATTGTTATCCCAATGATTACTCGATCCTTGATCAAACAAAAAGGAAATAACATACTGTGATGAAAGGGTGTGCATGACATTTTTTCTGTCAATCAGTCAAAAAAGACTATGGCTTAGTAGGTGTGACCTGTCATACAAGGCAACAATATCTTTATCACGCCGTATGGTACAGTTGCTGGCTAACATTTCATGCAGCTCTCTGAAACATTGATGATCGCTAGTAGTTGCCTCCTGGCGTTGCTTTGCATGAATTTCAATCAAAACCCGGCAGAATGATAGCTATTCGGACACCCGAAGAAATCGTTGTCACCAGAAGAAAATTTAGCAAATGAGCAATATTTTAAGATATATCTGTGTCTTTTTGAGTGTCTGGTATTATCTAAACAATAGAAAAAGATTCAAAATCATTAACACTGCTAACAAATAGCAGTGTTAATGGTTTTAAAGCTTTCTGCCTGTTCAAAGAAAATGACCAAGAACATTTCAGACAACCGAAGAAAACGAAAATTCTGCCACCCTGGACCAATGCTTGACCAAATAAAATGAAAATGTATTTGTTGGTTCAGCCTTAATTATATACAGCAGACCTTTATTGAACCCTTAATTCCGAACCTTGCTATAATAGTGATGATTTATACTTCATCAATTATAAATCACAGTATAGAGGAAATATTGTCTTAAAAAATACTGATCAAGTACTACTACCAGTATATCAAAAAAAAAAATTGACATAGTGTGTTTTGTTAAGTATGGTTCAAAGATGGATATCACTGCGCCTCTGCAAGTTGTCAGTCTGTAGCTTTTGTTTCACACAAGCCAGAGTCGCTGTTATACATTTTAGCATGTATTATTAATATGGATGGAGACAGACTTATGATGTAATAAAATTTTTTAAAAAATATGAACTCATCAACTCATAAAGTTGTGCATTTAAAATCAGAAAATACCAATTGTTTGATATTCATATATTCGGGCTAGAGCTTTGAATAAATCTTCAATGTGGAGAAAGGAGCTTTTTTTAAGGTGAATGTGATGATTTAGTTTAGCAGTTATCATCATTTAAGAAAGTAATTGATGATTTTTTTCATTCTCAAGTCAATATTGATATCAAAGGTCACTGGTTAGTAGAACATATCAGTTACATGCTGATTTTTGAAATCAATCAATGATTACATAGTTTAGCGAAAATGTTTTTTTGCCAGGAAGAAACCACAGACACTTGCATTGATCCTTCTTGAACAATACGCTATGCAATTTGACAGCAGGAAACTGTAACCAAACATGACAGGGACATGGTTGATAACACCTAATTGAACAAACTTTTCCTGATTATTATCAATATAGAATTAAATTTCTGGTTATGAGTATAACAGGATGACAACCTACGGGTGACAGCTTACAATCAAGTGTCTAAAATTTCATGTCATGTGCAATTCTAAAGATACGAATACTCAGTTCTACTGTCTTTACAGAGGTTTTGAGCAAAAATTTTGTCGTATATTGAAATTTTACATGTTCAAATTTTTTTAATATACCAGTACACATAACAATTGAGCATCTACATATATTATTTTTCTATAAATTTCTCAAAAACACTTCAATTTGAAATTAAGAATTGATAAAAACAAATGTGTTTGGGTGTCAGGGTAGCAGCGTGCCGTAGTATATTCTGTCAATATGGTGTGCAAGGTCAAAGAATAAACAGTGCAATATGTTAATCTTTCAAGGATATTGCATATACTTATGAAAATAATGTAATTCATTTATTTGGATTGAAGAAAGTTTCTATTACGGTATGTATTTCATTAGGGCTGATACAAGGCAATTTCAAAATCAAATCTCAATTTTAATCCTTTAAATAATTACAATAATGAAGAACTGACAATGTCATGAATTGAAAATTCAGCACTGAAAGCAATATCTGGAATTTCCTTCTAACAAGAAAAATAGGACAATTTTAACAAAATGAAAATGGGATAGAAAAATGAGGCACCATAGATCACTATCAGTTAATCCTACTTCATGAAAAATGACTTAGCCTGCATTCGCCTTGTCAGTTTAAGGAACACCTCCATATCTATCATGCCTGTTCATGGTTTATGACATGTGGATTGTGGCTGTTGATGGGCTACAGTCAATGTACTTGTATGAAGTGATTGTATCCTGCTCAGTATGTGAGAGATACTTTGATGTTTGTGTTGCTTGAAATTTAATCACAATGTCATGCACACGGCGCTTGTCGTTTGTGCATAGGCTACTCATAAAATCAAGTTGATTTGATTTGTCAAATTTCATCTTTATAGTAATGTTGACAGGAAAATCACTCATTCTTGGCGGTACTGCAACCGGTGCATTTTTCAGTTTCCCTGTGCCGACCTGCACTTGATCAAAAAATGCTTCAACTGCAATTTTAGTAACTTCAACATGAAAAAAATTAGTATTTGTAATGTTGAACTGATTAACTACAACAATAATCGTCGACGACAAATTTGTGTTGATATTCACAGTGTAGTTGGTGATCTTTCCTTCCGTTATTTTAACAGATCTTGGAAGAATGAAGAACAACACTAATCCACATATTATTAAACATACAATAATTGCCAATGTTACATACATTGTTGTCCTGCGCGGTTTTAGTCTTTTGTCATGATACGGAATGAGAGCAACAAGTTCATCCTCTTGACGACGAGAAATTCTACCAGTACCTTGACAAGTTGGACAAGTTTTACCATCACTTCCATCAAATTCTACGTAACCAAAATCTCTGGTACCAGAAGGAGTGTTAACATTGCCATCAGAAGAATATTCACTTTCATTTTTGTCTGTAGAGCTAACAATTCCACCCATGATAAACAAGCTACACCAATTTTGCAATACAAGTATATTCTACATAACTGTTTAATAAACCATGCTAATATGTCAGATCTAGACGAAATCAATTAAAACATCAATAATTATATTTTGAGAGATATCAGGAGTTATATGATGAACTGTCTGATAACTGTTGGTAGGTTGAATTCGGTGCCTACAGGTACCCGTTACAACACAAAAACTATTTTATTTATGAGTAAATGAACAAGACCTCCACCTAAAGGGTTCAGGAACATTGAACTATTTTAATAAATTTAATCAATTCAAACAACAATTCAGCCTGGATAAATGTCTAAGCTATATTTCTCAATTCTAGAAAAAACAACTTTCATTTGTCAAAACAGCGCCAAGTTTCGCAAAACAGTGACCAACTCTTACTCCTATCTGTATGATTTCATTTGTCATACTTAGCAAGTGATCCTGATAAATATCAAAAGGTTGAGAGTTGCAAATGACTTTGGAAACAGGTTCCTACTTTTTAAAACACAATTCAACTTTCGGTGTTTGCCCCCAAAATGATGTTAAAAATTTTCCTGTGCCTCTGGTGCGAGTTTTTGTTACAAAAATTTTTAATATTATTCTTATGTACCCTCTTAGACCTGATAGGAACAGAAACAATAGAATCCTTGTTATTAAAAATATATATGTTGATGTACTTCAAAAATGGTAAAGGCCAGGAAGTCCCAGAAGGAGACGCTGGAAACACGTTCTGCGTGTTCCAAAATGTGAAATTATAGATTTGTCACAACACTGATCGAAATCATGTTCGATGTCTTTGATCGTCAGGAATTTAAATCTGAATTTATTTGAACGTTTACGCACCTCATTCAGGCACTTTCCGGTATATCACAAATTCTCAGGGGGATTCAGGCCTTTTTTAGGGAATTTACCGATTAAGAAATGAATGTACAGTGACAAAATCTATCGTATTGAATCATGACAAAAGTGTTTCCAAAGTCATTTCGTTTTTTTTCACGTTCTTCAGATACTTTCCAGTGTTTATCAGATCCTTCAGAGAAGCAATAATGCTCCTAGCTTAAACATTTTTTATCATAATCACTCGCTTTATCGAAGTCACCTGGTTCGCTGGTGTATTATAAAAATGTGCATGTAAAAATAATTATTTTAAACACAAATTTTTTTTAAGGGTTCCACTTTAAACATAAAATTTAATCTGGAAACCATTTCAAGGAAATATGAAACGAGGTAAAAGTCATATTGCAGCGAAATCAGAGGGGAGGGGTCATGTCCCCAAGGTTTTGAAAGGAACAGTCTTCTCAGAAAGCATTTGTAATTTTAACAAAAATTTCTCCAAATCAGGCAAAACTTTCACACGCTTCTGCTGTATAATCACATATTACACAGAGTAACATAATGTTTGCATCCCAAAATGGTGTATTTTCTAACAAACAGGCCAAAAAATTTTTGGAAAATTTTTTTACAGGACTGACAAGAATAATATTTTCATACTGGTATGAACTTTTACCTCTGGGCTATATTGCCTAACATTATAAGATTGGAATGTGGTGAATTGAAGAAGTTGTACAATAGAATTTCATTTTTTTATCATGCTGGAGAGGAAAGTCAAGAATACAGCTCAACCATATGGCGAACCACAACCTCTCATGCAGACACCATTTCTGAATCGGGGGTGAAAGTTTTATGCTAAACATTTTACACATTTTCCCCTGTGTATGAACATTGTTGGTGGAGGAAGCCATAAGCAGCGTTTACGTGCACCACTGTGCACTGGTGAGGCATCCACCAGACCTCTCGCATACTGCATACAATCATTCGTCAATAATATTCTAACCCAGGACGATAGTGATACGAAGGTCTGAGCGTATTCCCAACGGCCAACTAATTGAGCTAACCGGGCACCCATTAAATCATGGTAAGCCAAGGTGGGCAAATAGAAACTATTTTTATTTCAGAAAAGTCAAAGCATTAATATTGAGCATGAATGTTTTTACCAAAGTCACCCGCATTATCAAAGTTACCCGGTTTGCCAGTATAGAATGTAACTTATCCAATAGAGTCGATGTCAATACCCGTACAGAGTGAGAGTAGGCTATACCGGTATGGTACCCTAACGTACAATCTGCACTGTACAGCAGATCCTGGATACACACAGCACAGTACAGGTTCGGTTATTTATACTGCTGATTGTATAATTAATTAATTAATTAAAGCAATTTAATTAATTAATTAAAATAAATTCAACAGATCAGACAATACCCAACAAGGCTCCCGGCTCCTTTGGCATCTTTTCAACCAGCATTAGGCACAGAGCATTTGCACTATCTGTTATTGATTATAACAAAGGGCGCATATTTTGCAACTTACAGCTTAAATCACGTGACTGACTGTTTGATTATTTTTGTTTTACAGCTCTACAGCGCCTTTAGTGGTGTGATGCAAATATTAAACGAACGGTTGGTGGCAGCAGAGATTCGTCTACTCATGCTATGTCATGCTGAAATTCACGTAAAACTCTTGCTGGAGAAAGGTCCACAATCCATATTCATTGTCGACTAATTCTAGGACGGCGCTTTGATCGAATTTTTCAGCTTTTGCCGTTTTTCTTTTACTGTGAAATAAGAATGGCCGATAAGGATAAGAAAAGCGAAGAAAAACCAGTGACAGAACTTGGATCGTTAGAAGACGATGACGAATTTGAAGAATTTCCAGCAGAAGAATGGACGGGCAAAGATAAAGAACCTAAAGTTTTTTGGGAGGAAAATTGGGACGATGATAATATTGAAGACGATTTTTCCTCTCAATTGAAAGCTATATTAGAAAAATCGGGACAAAATATAAAGCAATGATCTTTTACAAACTAACAATATTCTCATTTGACACATTTTTTGTGATGCTGTGTGTTGGATAAGGTTTTTTCATTAAATTTAACGTTACCTATCCACTTGTGGCATATTGAGGCACAACTTCTTTTATCGGCATTGGTTCAACAGCTGAACAAAGTTATTGTATGCTATGTTTTTTTTACAGGAATCTGTTCATGATATGACAAAAGACAATGTAAATGTTTATGCAAGTAATCTCATATGTTAAATTGACCCTAAACATGATCAGTAATCTTTAGAAATTAGTGGCTAGATGATTCCCTGTATAGTATTACCATAATGCTAAACTTGAAAACAAAAGTATATATAGGGTCATAGAAAAATTTGTCAGTTCACTGTTTAGTACATGTGTTCAGCACAGTGTTTTCAACATCAAAATTTAAACTGGCAGAATATTTTTGTAACCATGAAAAAGGATATTAATGTAAGGGTGTTATAACAAGTCGATTGTTTATTAAAAATCTGTGTTCTGCCTGATATAATTGTTAAATTACTTGAACATCTTGTTATTGTCTATCACTTATTTCTCATGTTGTCCAATTATCAGATCGGTTATATATTTAGGTCTTTTTGGTGCAATAAATTTAATGTAGGATAATTGTTCTATAAACCAATTGTTATTTCTCGGCCACCCCTTCTCACCCTTGAAAGTAATGTTTTTTGACTTCGCCGGATCCAAATGTTTTTGGCTAATTTTATGGCAAGTGTAGCTCTAGTGACTACTCAATGAAATGTATTTTGACATAACTAGAACTATTTTAATCTTAATTTAATCTTGAAAGTCGTAGACTGACTGCCATGTTAAATTATTAGATACAGTTCGGCATAAAATTAAAAAAACTGAGAATCTTTCTAGTACCAATCTGTTGAAAGAATGTTTTCAGATATGTACTTTTGTTGAGTATGTGCAACTGTTGGATTGTGTTACTAATACATCATTGTATTTCTGATCAAATTTAAATTTTTGACTGAATATGAATGTATCAAAAATATTTTCTTATTGCCCCCTGTAAGAAAATTAGTTTTATTAATTATGGGTTAGTGACATCACAAATGGTATGATATCAAAATATTTCAGTTATTTGTATTGTGTATACATTTTTCCCAGATACATTACATATATTGTATATAACGATATTAAAATTTGTTATCGTAAGAGAAAATATATACCAAAAATATCAACCTTTCAAAAATGCCTGTTCAACACATAGAAGATGACGCCTCATTTCAAATTAGTTTCAATGATGCTGGTTCATCACTTGTTGTAATAGATTTTTTTGCTACATGGTGAGCAATCGATTATTTTATTAAAGTCTGTTCTATAATATTTGTTTTGTCAAACATGGGCCACAGGTTAAACATCCATGACTACAGTCATTGTTATTAATATTCAAATCTCAACTCTGATGTTTAATTTAATGTTTTTAATTTGATCGGACTTGAAACTACTTGAAAAATTTTTTCTCTTTTATTCAGGTGTGGACCATGCCGAACAATTGCTCCAGTATTCGAACAATTATCGAATGAATACCCTGGTGTTGTATTTTTGAAAGTTGATGTGGATAAATGTCCTGTAAGTTTTAATTGAAAATAAGTATATCAAATTGTGTTTTATTTAATTGCGCTCTATACAAAGTTGAAGGCAATGTTTGAAACGAACCAACTGTCAGACCTTACATACCAAAACGCTACTTCTAAATTGTACCAGCAACCGTATTCCTGTACTGAACTGCTATAATAAAGTGCGGTGAGACAGAGTGAGTTCTATCTGCCCTGGGCACTTTTTTACTTCAGAAGAAATTGTATGAGATCTTCAATTTTTCAATTGAATTTAGGACATTACTGCTTGCCTCCAGTCGAAACTGAAGACTTATGTGAATCTAGTTCTGTAAAGTCATGTATCTTAGAATTTTGATAAAAAGTAATTCCATTTTCTATTACTGGTATTCTTGAATTTGAGGCAAAATCACGATACTTGTTAAATTTTACGTCCTAAAAGTCATGACTTCGTTGCAAGATGGTCAAAGTATGGTCAAATACAGCAATTTAGTTTGGCAGAAGTGTTGAAATGCTATTCATTTAATGCATTTTTAATATCGTTGTAAAATATAGAACACGTCTACGCGTTATCTAGTCCCTTAATTGAAAATGTTACCCAATTACAGGAAACGCAACGAATTTACGACATCCGAGCAATGCCGACGTTTCTCTTCATTCGAAACAGAATAACATTACACCAAATAAGAGGTGCAAATTCGTCTGAATTGACAAATAAAATTCATGAGTTATCGCTGGATTCTCCAGCAAATGGATCAAATTCAGATTCAAGTGTTGGAGTACCTGGAATGGTAAGGAACGTAGTTACAGACAAGGTGGAAAAATCTTATTTTTCTCCAAGTGTCTGAAAGGTTTGTGCCGTTCTTTTTGAATGAACAAACAAGCTTCCGAACCATCAACACTGCTATTTTATAGCAGTATTGATGATATTCAACCTCCTTTTACAGGTTCGCTCCTTCTACAGGTTTGTTACTGCTATGAATTTAAAGATTTAACACTTACAATAAGCTTGCAATGCATTTCAATTGTCCTGCAAATATAAACGAAGTATACAAAGATTGAGTGTGCATTTGGTAATGATTTATTAGGAGGATTCAGAATACTATACTTTTCAAAAATTTTTTGAAAAATAATGAAAATATATTCCGATCACACTCTTATCAGAAGATATGATAATGCTTGAAAAAAAAAGATGTACATGATGCAGAGATGCACAAAGTCGGCTACTCAGCTACCCAGATGCTCGTAGAAAATCGGTTCCATCGGAAGAAAATTTGGCAAATTGATAATATTCGATGATATATTTTGTGCCAGAAGATTAAAATTTTTTTTGAGTGTCTTGTAGCAACCAAACTGTAATAAGGTTCAAAATCATCAATACTGTTACAAAACAGCAGTGTTGATGGTTCTGGAGCCTTTTATCTATCTGAAGAAAATGATATGGCCCTTTCAGACACCCGAAGAGGAACGAGATTCTCACGTCAAGGCATGATGTTTGCTACTGTGCTTCTATACCCCTCTATAAAAATTTATTTGTTTCAAGATTAATTTGTCATCGCAAGTGAACATGTCTCAACTAACATGCTTAAACGAAAGCGATGATCACACTGTCAAATATATTTTTGAAGAAAACTCTGATCTATATTTGGAATCAGATTGCGATCCTGAGGTAGGATTTATAGAATTTATGTTTTTTTTTTCTTTTTTTCTCTTATTGAAACATCATTCATTGGAGATTACAGTTTTATGACCAGATACCACTCTATTTTTTCAATTATTACAACGCATATGACATTTTTTATAGTCACTCATCTGAATGTACGAGCGGGCACATACAGGCGAACAGCGTTAGTTATATTGGAAAGTTTTGAGCTTTCCAGTTCGGCTGTGCGTACCCAAGTTATTACACCTTGGGTTGAGTGCAGGGCATGGATTAGCAAGAGTGCTCGCCATAACTCGGACGTGAAATCTACAAACCAACATAGTAAGCATTGAGCCATCGCGCCCAAAAATTTGTTATGTTGTGGCTGTACTTATTCTTAATTTTGTATTCCCCCAAGTATTTTTCTAATCGTGAGCCGTTGATGAACCGTGCCTCTGCGGTCAATCCATCAGTAGCCCATGCTTAACAATACATGTTTTGGTCAGCTATTTTCTGAGGGACGCTATCTAAAATCACTACCACATTCACTACCTTTCATTCAAGTGCTTTTGCATACATTGAAAAGATTTCATTCAAATTTTGTCAGCTTCTGGTATCCATCGAATTCAATCAGAATGTGAAACTGCATTCATTGAAACTAACTGCACCGCAAGATTTTGCTCCAAAAACATTGAGGTTATTTATAAATCAACCTCATAATATGGATTTTGATTCAGCTAGAGATGGAAACCCAGTTCAAGAAATTAAGTAAGACTTGTTTTATTTTATCTACATTATGTATGCTTATATTAAGGTAAAGTGCTCCTGTTTTTGGGGTGTTTCTGAAATTAATATATGGTTTTTAGAGATGTTATTTAAAGAATTTAGTTAAAGCAATATATATATTTGACATTCAGTTCATTTTATGGAAACTGATTTTGAAAGCTCAGATTATCAAAATATTTTGATATTATCAACCCTTTTTGTAGCTAAATCCTGATCCATGTTAAATACAACTTAAAATTTGTCTATGAGGTATAATTTAAAATGGAAATAGTCCTGTCTGCATTTCCTAGGTGACTCTCCCTTTTAGGCGCCTCAAGCCTTGCTTCAATATAAAAGTTCAATATAAAAAATGATCTGTTATCTGGTTTTCTTTTGTTTTTTTACTCAATTATTTTACATTATTTGTATTATTCACTCTTATTTTCAGCCTCACAAAAGATGACATATCAGAGAATGGTTTAATAAATCTAAGATTTGTCAAATTTCAGAATGTTCACAATTTAACTGTAAGTTTTTTAAGATTGCGCATGTTAACTGTTTCGTCTCTGTTACCCTTTTATCATCTCATTTAGAGTGGCTTATCTCATCGTTACTTTTATTTTGTTAAGCATGAGCCACAGATGGACCACACCTCAGCGGCGGCGTTCATCAGCGACTCAGACTAAACGAAGCTTTTTTGGTCAATTTTATGTGGATTGATTAAATTTTCACTTAGGAGAAGTCCCAATCAGAAATAATTTTATGTCAAGCATTAGTCACAAATGGACAGAGATAAAAAATGCTTCGGAGAAATTTTTATGACAGGGGTGGTACTTACTCTTTCTCTATCACTTTTACTGTATCTTAAATTTTCCATGAGTGTCTCAATTCAGTTATTCAACTGAGAAATTGCTTAAAAAGTTAGGAAATTGTAAAATAAAGTAATAATAAATAATAAGTGAGATAGTATTTGTGAATTTATTTGCAGATATTTGTTCCTGATAATCAAGGAGATGAAGAAACAACAAAAATAGAAAAACTTACACTTATTGGAAAAACAGTTGCCACTACTAATATGTCAGACTTTAAAAGGGTGAGGGAGTATTTTTGTTTTTTTTGCTACTCTGTCTGTAGTCTGTATGTCAACTATTCAGCCATTATAAGATGATGACAGCTCCTAGGACAGCATTAAAGAGTGGCACATATTCTTTCTTTTGTAAGTTAAGGTCCATCTACAAAATAGCTTTGGTAGTTTAAAATTTAAAAAAAAAATATGAATAAAAATGGATTGTGGAAACTGTTAAAACATGTTTCACTTCTTCCTGATATGACTTTGTCTGCCAGCATTTGTAATTACTACTGAATCATTAAGAAGTTTTTTCATCGTAAGCATACATACTGATCAGATAGACATAAATAAGTCCAATCAGAATTGTGTGACTCATTGTTATAATTTTTATCACACCATCAGTTTCATTGTAGTCATGACTGTGTCTCACCAAATACAAAAGGGCAATTCTATAAAAAAATTATTTGATGTGGTTCAAATGATATGGTATTCGCTTTATTTAAAGACTAAATGTTGTTGTGTATTTGCATTTAGGTTGCTGGTAAAGAAGGAGAGTCTCATTGATACTTGTTGCTTTGGAATATCTTATCATTTAATAATTTTCGACTTGGTCTTTTTCTGGCTTCTTAAAGAATATCCACGGTCATTATGATTACAAAAGAGGATTTAAAAATATTATCCTGATTATGTTTTAACAAGCATATTAATATTCCCTATCAGTGGCGGCGGATGGTGAAAAATTTTGAGTTGGTTCATAGAAAATGAAGTTAAATTTTAGTTCAAATTCCAAAATCTTTGAGAGGGAAAGTCACCCCTTCCGAACTCTTGGCGGGGCATGGCATCTTTAATCCCACTGGCTCCACCGCCAGTATTCCCCAAAGAATAACATTTAAATTTTAGTTTATATCTTAATCATAATTGGTTTTGTTTGCTGATTACATGGTCTGAAATAAAAATGGTTTAGTTTTCTTAAATCCCCATCAGCAGTCTTACTTTATCAAAAATGACATTTTGTAAATAAAAGACCACAAATTGAAACTATTTGCTGTATGACAATATTGGTTCATGACTTGACAAAACTCAAGCAACATTTTGTGGATAATTGTGCTATTGCCCAACCAGAAATTTTGCCAAGTCTGGGCAACAGTTGGACCTTATCTCATTGGCACGGTCAATCAGTGAGGGACTCGTACTAAACAAATGGTTGGACAAAATTGGGTGTAAACCTTGAAACGGGTTAAATATTTGTTGAATATTGTAAAATACTGCTTGTGCAATTTTTTTCAAATGTGGATACATTATATTTGAGATATATTTGTAACATTTTCTTAAAGATGTCTGATTTGAAGTTTGCCAAGGTGGTGTCAAGAAAGTGAGTGGGTCAATTTGAGGCAAAAAGGGCTTTAGGGATCAGTGCACACTGCTGCTCTTGGGGGGGGGGGCACTATAAACCACAGTTTTTTCCGTACTTTTTGACTTCAACAGAAAAGAAAAACAGTATTCAAGAAAAAAATGCCACTGCGTCTCTGTGAATCTTAGTTGCTTACTGTGGAATAAATTTCATTTTGTAAAGTAGTATCTTGTTGTCTCATATTGGCTTCAACAGTGTGCAAGCTCTTATTATTTGAAATTGACACACTGGTTAGAAGTTTGTCAGATTTTATGTGGTCCCTATTAACTACTTCTTTTGCTGGACACTCTGACAAAATAAGGATGTCACTTTTGTCAAATAGTATTTGTCTGATATCAGTAAAGGAAGTTGATATTGCTATTGGATTGGGCACTTCATTAACCTTGCACAAAGTTTCTTTTTAGATAGTTTGTACATTTTTCCTCCCATCACTCTTGCCTCGGCAGTATTAGAATTTTAGGAATATCATTGCGCTCAGATAGTAGGACAAAGTGGCAGGTTTGAAAAGCTTCTTTGAACATTATTTGCCATGAATTGGTAGCTGATAGGTCGCGCAGCCATCTGTAATTCATACGTCATAAGCAAGAACTTGTTAGGTTTTTGATGCCATAATGGGAGAAGGAAGAGTCTATGCTGTTAGATTTTTACGGTGTTCACCAACTAAATTTTGGTCCCAAAATTAGACTACTCGATGCCACAGAGGGAAAAGGGTGGTGATTTTCGTGGTGTCCACCATTTTAATCCCCCCCCCCAATTAGACTTCATTCTTATCAATTTTTGTTCAAACTCCTGTGTGCGAATACTTTTCGGGTACTACATGTTTGGCAGAATCAATAAAATATGTATCCCTCATTTGCTCGCATGTTCTCTTGGTATTCTTGTAGGGCACTTACATCTTTACGCAACCAACATTTCTGCTACATTTCGTTTCATCGCAAATGGGAATTAGCAGAGCTTTCTTTCACTGAAATCAGCGCTCAAAAGGAACTGACAACATATCTCACATAGCATAGTGCTACAGCAATATATAGCAACTGCATGTACTATGAATCATCGCAAATGGAACTGAACTGTCGTGGTAACAGGCAGTGAGTGGAATCTGCAATAGGCGATGCTCAAATCACCTACCACTCCTTAATTTCTCTGGTGTACCCTACTTTTCTCTAAGCAAAACCAGAATTTCCTAACCCGACCCATAGTCATAAAACTAATACCATTTTTATGCAGAAAGATTTATTGAAGCGATAGAGCATTATGAACTAAAGGAGAAGAAAATATATTTACTATTGCACCTGTCGGCCCAAAATGGAAGGCGGTTTTATACTAAAGTGATACAGTGGATACAATTGCGATCAAAACATCTGAATAACCTCAAACAAACATGAATTATGAATGAAAGTCCACAGCCCCTGCTTGTTTGAACATTTTCTGATAGAAATTTTGATCAAACGTGCTTCTTGAAGTGAAACTTTTGCTACATTATATGATATATGATGATAATATTATTTGTAATAATATTTAGGCGTTGCGAAGAAATGAAAGAAGTAAATGAAATCTTTATATACAACAGTATTCATTGTCGTTCAAATTCATCAGTGTTCAATCTGTTGATCAATTTGTTTTACTGGAGATAGTCTGCGAAGAGAAGTAGAATCATTGATAAGTAAACTTACTTAAATTACAGCTGATAACTTCAAATATATACAATGCCAAAGAGTGAGAATATGGAATAGGTATAAAATAATCATGCGCTGATTTAAAAATATAATATTTAATGCCTAATGCACAAGTAGAGACATGTAGCACCTTGTTGAGAAATTTGCGTCAAGACATGGTTTGTTAAGCATCACTCATGTCTGACAAGGGACAGTTTCCAACAAATTATATTCTTCCAAAGAGTCAAGACCAATGTGCTCTTTCCTACCCTCCCTGGGCAAAAAAATTGTAGAATGTCAAAAAAGAGTAAAAATGTCAACAAATTTGGTTGAATTTTGGACTTGCCTAAAAAAAAAATTCTGCCATCTATAATTGGCTATTCCCAGTGTGCTTTTATAATACCGTACTTGGTTAAAAATTATTTTTCTGGTGGCGAATCATTTTGGATGCCCTCAACTGCGTTATATGGTTTGTGTAGATGTATACTACCAGTGACAAGCCAAGAGTATAAGTAAGTAAGATTAACCATAATATTTTACCTGTTTATGGATCGAATGGATTATATTCACATTCGTTACATGAACATTCTGTTATCTTTGGTACATTGATGTAAACAACAGTTCCATTGTTGCAATTCATTGATACTCTTCTGTTCTCAACAGTAACAGGTTTGCAGCAAGTACATTCAATCTTAAGAAAGTAAGGGTGCACAGAATAATATTAGTGATTTGATAAAAGATGCTTTTCCGCTGGATTGACAGAAGAGTACCTAACACTATTTGTTCATAGTTTTTTCTTGTCATTTGTGTGTATCACCCTGGGCAATTACTGGCCAGTTCAAAGTTTATCAGTTCAAACAAATCTATCACAGTCTTTACACACTGTCAGTGGATATGTGATTGTTAACCAGTCTAACAAAACATCAAGGTAGGGAAAAATAATCTGTGTGTGTGAAGAAACATGTCCCCCTTTGAAGATGTGCCATACATATGCTGTATTTATTAACAATAAAAGGTTTTGAACCTAAAATTCACTACATTTAGGGTCATGGGATTCAACGTCCTAACAAAATTCCTCATAAAAACAGAGATTTCTTGCTCGCAACTATCCAATCATAGATTTTGTCAATATATCTTTTGTTAAGTATGTGACACAGATGGATAGTGTCGATGAGATGCGGTTCATCTGTGACGCATGCTTGACAAAATAAAATTTCCAGATCTTAGGTAAAATTGGGTAGAACATGCTTGTATAAAACTGTGAAAAGCAGCAAATCTAAATCAATTTAAAATCTGACAAGATAGGGTCGAAAAAATCCATTTCAACAGACAGCGGACCTTTTTGTTGCATTGCTGTTACTCAGTCTGTACTGAACTCAATGCTATTACCTTTTTATACATTTTCCCAATTACATTTATCAAAGTGACTAAATATTTTTTCCATCTAAACACGTCAAATATATGTCCATTGAAGATCGCGATCCCAAACTGACTTATGCTGACCAAAAATTTTATTTCGTGCTCGGTAAATAAAAAGTACAACTCCTCACCTCTACGTATGGTGGAGTAGATGTAGTAGTGAAGTGCGATGGACAATTTCCACTGCAAGTTGTCAATTCAATTTCTTCAACAGTGTAACATTCTGTCATTTGTACTTGAGACAATCGTGTTGATGGTTTACATTCTGATACTGGAGCAGGTTCTAAAATGAGTGAGCATGTGTTTTAATAATAAATAATATTTATATCATTAAGAATGTAAAATGCTGTTTTTTTTTACTGAAATGTGCCCCTGCAATATACAAGACAAACAAACTACTGGGTCAAGATATTTGTTACTCTGAAACGGAAGCTTATAGGATATGATGAACCACGAACTCTCATACAGACACAATTTTCGAATAGTGGTGAAGGTTTTTGGCTTAACATATTTCTCATTTTTTGCTGTGCATGGACCTGGTTGGTAAAGGAAGCAGTGCTTATGTAAACTACTGTACACTGGCGAAGCGTTCAGCAGACCTATTGCATATAATCATTATCCCTCACAAGATTCGAACCTACGTCAGGACGATCAGGGATGCGTAGCTTGGGGAGTATTTCCAATGCTTTACCGATTGAGCGATCAAATTATTTTGTCACCATACTATTCAGAACAAAAAATAATCATTGAACATACCACATCTACAACACTCGGTATCGGAACCATCGACGAAAACTTCACCGGGTTGACAACTGGATATTTTGCATTCTTTTTCACATTCTTTAGCACCATCAATGCACATACATGTTGTACATGAGTCTTCCATCCAGACATTGTCAGGCTGTGAAAACAAGATCATTAGTTACAATTTTAAATAATTTGAGATAGATTAAACATATTTGAGATCTCAAACCTAATTAGAAATTTAATTTTGTCAAGCATGGGCTGCGTTCCATCGACGCAATCCATCAGTGATTCATATATTAAAAAGTATGTTTTGACAAAATTTTCTGATTGGGAAGATGTCATTCTATAGTTCATTAATATCATGAATTTTAATCGTTATACCGCTGGTTTATCGTAGATGATTCCATCAATGATACATTCCTCAGATGGTGGTCTGGTTGTGGTTTCCACTATCACTGGTTTAGTCGTAGATACAGTCACATTAGGTGGTGCACAGTAGCAGCAAGTACCTGGTAAATATAAGGATTAGCAATACAATAAAATTAAGTGACACAAGTTGAATGGGGGATAATAAAACTGAGATTGCATGGGTTTCCAATCAGTAATCAATTTCAGTAATGACTTGTAACCTTCAAGTATTGAGATTGGGGAGACAAGTTGATTGTTACAGAGTTTTAACACTGTTTTGTCTTGTTCACATACTTGAAAAAATTGCTTCAAGGATATATTGGGTTACTATGAATGAAGACAATGTGAATTACAACGACAATGAAGTTAAATTTGTTATAATTTTAGAAGACAAGGATAAAGTACCCGATAGGATATCATTTATTTCTTGCAAAAGTTGCAAGATAAAAATACAGTTTGAGTATATGACAATTGAATATTTACCTGGCAAGTCCATCAACCTCTTTCCTTCAGCCTCACATACAGTTTCAGTGAGTCTACATACATTGCTTTCACATTTTTCAATATAATCGATACATGTACAAAGTTGACAATCTCCCTTCCAGAAGGATTCCCCTTGCTAAAACAAACAGCGCTTGTTAATAACTGAAAATATTAGAGAGGATCATATTGCGTACTGTTGAAAGTTGTTCCTAGCAGAGAAAGTTGGTCTAAGCATTACTCAAGGCAGATATCGCTCAATGCACTCTATTATAGTAAATCAGTTCTGTTTTTGATGTTTTCGATTAAGACTAGAGTTTCTCGTAACACATTTTAAAGTAGCTCTTCGTGCTATATAATTTCTCATTAGGTAGCACTCCCTTTAAGTGCTGCTTCTGGTATTGCTTGGAGTGAAATTGAAGTGAAAAAGAAAGAAGAAATTGTCAAAATGTCAGTTATAACCTTCTCAAGGACATTACTTTGTTGGACATAAGCCACCGATGAATGGTGTCATTGAGGCGTGATTCATCTGTGGCTGATGTGAAACAACTCAGTATTTTAGCAGAAACATGAAGCCACAAAATAAAATCAGAATAGAACGAAATTAATATATAGTACAAATTTTTGCAATTTAGCTTTGAAAATATTTTTTCAATGGATCGAAGGCAAAAAAATCCTAAAATAAGGATAATTTAAGGTGGTTTCTTTCTTCACCTAAATACAAAATCGAATATATGAAATTTCTAAAATCTAAGAAAAAAATTATCAGAAAAGATAATTAATTATCAATGATCTAGCAATGCATGGTCGAAACCCACCTCAATCTCAAGTTCACATTTAGGTGTTTCACACTCATGTTCATAACTGATACATTTCTTGGTTACTTCATCTTTAATGAATCCATCTTCGCATGTACATAAATCACATTCTTCAGACACTCCTGCGCATCTGGCTGGAACTTCACCTAATAAATTTAAAGATAATAAGTTATCTCGTTGGTGGAAACTTGTATTTGAAATTTGATTTCCCAATCAGAAATTTTATTTTGTCAAGCATGCAGCACAGATGTGTCATGTCTCATCGACGCAATCCATCACTCACACTCAACGAAAGATTCTTATACAAAAATTTTTTGATTGCTTGAGCTTTGACTGTCGTCTAGTGTAAGAATTGCTATCAAAAACTTTTAGTAATTTTATGTCATTTTTGTTTAATTTCATAAAGAAATTATTTTAGTTAAATGGCTGTGGTTGTGTCAGTATTGGCAGCTATTTTAGTATCATTAAATATTATGAATCATTGATGACTGAGGCTTGAAATTCACATAATTCATATATCAATTGTTGATCTGCATAATAATACCACAAGATCGATATAGATGTTCACATTGCTTTTGAAAAAGCTATTTTTTTATTGTGCAAAATATTGCAGCAAACAGTAAAAAAATACTTCTAACAATAATAATTCTGATGCGCATTAACAATACAATAATCAGCAATCTTCATTTATAGCGATTTGAAATAAAACGCCCGATTTGGCACATTTGTAGTATCTGTGAACTTTTTCACTCACCTTCACCGAGTATTTTCTGATCATCACAAGTAACATAACATTTACAATCCCATGAACAATTTTGTGGAACGTCTGGTGTCGTAACAACAGTGATGGTTGTGACAGTGGTGGGTTCGTCTGTAAACAAGAAAAATTTTATTTCTGACATTTTCTGAACAACTATAATATTCAAAGTATAATTTTAATACACAAAGCATAAATGTTTTAGCCAATTGGAAATTTTGTTTTGCATGAGCATGAGTCACACATGGATAGTGTCTCGTCAACGCCATTCATCTGTGTCCCATACTTAACAAAACAAAATGTTTGGATGTTTAGACCATATTTTTCTGACTGAGTAAAGATGGATGAAAAATTTGTATTGAAATATTTGAACAAATGACCAGTGGGACACTTCAAAACATCATTAAAGGTCACTGGAACAATACATGTTTTGTCAGCATTGCTTGGTGCAACCATTTTATATCGTTAATTGCCGTGTTTGTTAAACTTTTTTGATTACAGTATATTTGATTTAGTACTACTAACATTTTGCTTTCAATTCCATGTATCCGCTGTCTTGCTGAATAACGACACACTCATAACTCAAGAGCAAGCAATCATATTTCCTACATTCTGGATATTGCGATTAACTGCCCTTCCCACAATTTTATAATAATATAAGTTAACATACAAAACGAATCTAATATTGTAGAATGAACGGTCATATACAATCAAGTACCTTAACACATTTTTTGAATATGTAAAAAAATGTCAATAATTCACTTACCAATACCAATAGTTGTTTTTGGTGGAGTTTTCTTCGTTGTTATGGTGGAAGTTGGTGCATCTTGTTTCTTGGTTGTTGATTGTACAGGTGATGTCCCCTCAATTCCTTCGGTGGTAGAAGATCCAACATCGGTTTCACCTGAAGTAGTTGAAACGACTGATTCAGAAGTAGTGTCAATGAAAATAGTTGTTATCGGTGGAGTTTTCTTCGTTGTTATGATGGAAGTTGGTGCATCTTGTTTCTTGGTTGTTGATTGTACAGGTGATGTCCCCTCAATCCCTTCGGTGGTAGAAGATCCAACATCGGTTTCACCTGAAGTAGTTGAAACGACTGATTCAGAAGTAGTGTCAATGAAAATTATCTCGGTTGTTGATTGTACAGGTACAGGTAATGTCCCCTCAATCCCTTCGGTGGTAGAAGATCCAACATCGGTTTCACCTGAAGTAGTTGAAACTACTGATTCAGAAGTAGTGTCAATAACAATTGGTCTTGTTGCAGTTGTGTCAGGTGGAGCAATGGTTGTTGTATTTTTGGTTCCAGGACAGCAATAGCAACAAATTCCAGGATAGCTGATGAGTGTGTATCCCTGAAAATATAAGTTATGATTGAGTATGTTAATAGAAAGTAAAAATGATAATTAATAATTTATTAAGAATGACTAAATATGAGCCACTCTGATACTCCAGAGTGGATTCCAGTGTCTCTTTAAAACACGGTGACACAGTATCTTCTGTAAATATTCAAAACAGTTTAAATACAAACCTCTTCACATGTCTTGTCACATTTGGTTTCACAATTAAACTTATCATCTTTACACGTGCAAACTTGACATGAGCTTGGATCTTCACGAATTTCACCATCCTAAAATTATAAAGATAGTGGATTAAAATATTTTGAAATAACAAATGAAAAGAATATTCCAGAGATTGAGATGATTAACCAGATGAATTTTAATATTCTTTTCTTGAATAACTAACATTTGGAATATAATAAAACTTCACACACACAGACAGTTACAAGTGGTCAAGTAACAAGGTGGCATTTCTAAATAGGAAATTGTGATGACTTGTAATTGTTAGTTGTGCAATCATTACCTCAATCAGCTACATATAACTAAGACCAACACCTAAACAAGAAATAAGGATTTGTCACCCTTTTTTCAGAACCTATAAAATCAACTTATTTCCATCTATTTTTTCATTACATCCATTCATCTCTATGAATCACCCTGAGCATAGCTACATACTAGTGGTCACTTATGATATTTCACTGTACCTCGCAGACTCCTGTTTTAGGTGTGGTTGATACTCTTGTTCCTTCCCTTGTTGTAGCAACAATTTCAGGTGTTGTAGACATGCAGGAAGACTCATCCGGTAGGATAGCGCAACGTCCATTGATCTTCACGGCAGAACTGAAGATGTATACGCAATTTTATAGTTTGATTATAATTCAAAAATTTGTTAAAGCTTAGATACAAATTCTTATATGCAGAAAATAGACCATTGATATAGTAGCATATTTAACGATGGTTCATGAACAAAATGTAATCTCATATATTGATTTTGATTAGGACTTGATTGTATGCTGTTTTAGAAACACATGACTGATGCCGATATTTCCAAAAAGATTTATTTTTTAAATGAATAGCGAACTAAAATGTCGAATAGAACTCGTATAGAATTTCTTCGAATCTGATTCAATGACAAAAATTGATAATTGACAATATTTTTTAAAAACTGTAAAACATTTGATATTAAACTATTCGACTGGAGATATAACTGAAACACTTAATTATTTTATAGAAGTGAGCAAGGATGAAGCATCCTCTAGAAGAAGCCAACTAACATCCACTCAAGTAACAAAGAGCTACCATATGAACAAGTGCCAGCAACTGCAAGCAAAAAAAAGCGAAAAAATTCCATATGAACTGAACCACCATAGTAACGTGCAGTGAGTGATATCTGCCCTGGGCTATGATATACCATATATAAAACAAACACAAAACTTGAATATGTAAATGAAAACTCTACTCTTTGAACACCTATCGAGCAACATACCTGTCAGAGCAAACACATTTAGCAGTGCATCCTGGTCTTACTGTGCATTCGGATTGGTCTCCGTCGCATGTCAAATGACATTCGCATTCAGGTAGACATTCTGGCAGTGGTGTTGTGGTTGAAATCACTGGGGTTGTGTCTAAATATACAGATACACATAAATTATATTTACAATATATACCAATACAGTATATACCAATGCATATAAGTTTGTTTAAATATTGAAATATTCTAATCAGAAAATTTATTTTGTCAGGTGTGAGTCACAGACACGGTCAATCAGTGACTCATACTTAACAAGACATAGGCGAATTTCTTTTATTAGGAATATTTCAATGATGCTTTTGTTCCTGGTACAAAGATATAAAGTACAATCACATGGTTAATAATAATTTCCATGTGTATTGATAAGTGTATTAAATGAAAACGAAATTTTTTAAATGCTATGAACTCTATTTCATAGTATGGAATCAAGAATGGTTACAATTTCATCTGGTTACAAGATTTATCTGTGTTTACTCCACAATCCAGTGTGGAGTAAATAAGGAACCGGTATGGTTATCAAGCATCATCCCAAGGCTGTGGGTCACAGTGCTTCACCCAATTGCACCCCGCGTGTATTACTTATAATCTTCGAAGTCTTTAGTGGTATTGATCTTGACCATACTTTGTTGGGTTTAAACCAATGTCATTCATTGGGTATTTCGTTTGGTAGCTATTGGTTGTTCAATCATGCCACTGCGGGCCACATGATGAAGTACAAATTTTTCAATGTAGAAGCTTCCAATGCATTTTAAACTAGGCTAATCGAGAAAACGAAATTTTTTTCTCTTAATACCCACTGAAGAAAGATAAGTTGAAGATGAAAAATTTACCTTCATCAGGTGTGATTTCAATGACGGGTTCTTCAGTTGTAGTGATATCTGGTTTCTTGGTCGTGGTTGTATCTACTTGCATTGGTACACACCTGTTAAAAATAATATTTAGTATAGAAAATTTCTATAACTTAACAACCAGAGTTGGAGAGACTCGAGTCGACCTCTTTATTGACTCGATTCATGTCGTCTTAGCAAACTCGTACTCAACTCGTCAAAAAGCAGACAAAACCTTTATTTTTTGAAAAAAACGCATTGTTTGCAGTTGCATGATTCAACAGAGAAGATAATGCGCTCCCCGAAGGGATATAAGGCAAAAGGGGTCACAGCTTGGAGGCACACTGAGTGATTCGAGACTCTTGAATTTAAATTTTGGTAAGCTCTAGACTCGACTCGCAACTTGTGTATTGTGACTCGACTTGGCTTGGAACTTGAAGTGAAGTGAATTGTTGTTGACACTGCAAGGAACAGGCAAAATCGAATTCTTGATATTTTTCTAAGATTTTACTAAAACACTTACTTGCACCAAATGTCATCTCCAGACAAAAGAACATGTTCGGGAGAAACAAATCTTTTAGGTAAATTTACAGACACGAAATAACGAGAAATTCGAATCCTTAATATTTCTCTTAGATTTTACTGAAACACTCACTTGCAACAAATGTCATCTCCAGACAAAAGAACTTGTCCGAGAGACAAACAAATCTTTTCGGTAAGTTTACAGAATGGAGCACATGTTTCTTTGTACAGACCATCTTCATAAGTACACTTGCAAACTTCACACTCTCCTTTGAAGTAGGTTTCATTCACCTAAATTACATTGTTGCATGAATAAAACCGGAAGACGAATAAATAGATGAATTTCATCAAGCATACCATTTTACTTCTGGAAAGCTCTAAAGATACCATTTTGAATTTGAGCTGAATTAAATCATATGATACAAAAAATTTTTTGCTTTGTTTAAGCAAAAAATTTCATGTTACCGTTTTAGATTTTGTTGAAAGATATGATCTAATTGAAATAGAATCACTTTGGGAATATAATTCATGAGTAGCCCATACTTGACAAAACAAGCTATAATTACTATTTTCTCACTTCATGTACGACATCTCCAACTTTGCATGGTTCTTCACATACTTCTGGCATTTGCAAGCACATTCCTGTTTCCCATACTGCAACATCCTCAATAGTACCAGATGGACAAGCACATGCTTCACAGTTTTCAGTGTCAACTTCAAATGGAGCAGTTGAACCAACTTCATAGGATCTCTGAATTTGTGAAATGTGAACATTGTAATTTAAATTCTAATCTTTACTAACAAAGGACAAATTAATATAATTTATAATATGAGTATTTGAATTTGTGACATCAATGTAATTTAGCTTTCTCTCATTGTACAGGTTTTAGCTCAACTGTTCTCACTGAACGTGATGCAAATTTTTTTTCATTTGTTTCAAGCATCAAAGAAAACAGAGCTCAATTATTCACAAAATTAAATCTTATGATGGAGTTCCTGTTTGGCTCGATCAGTATGTTAGTAGTATGATGCTTTGAGCTAGATATTTTTGATTGTCCTGCATGGTGGATGGGATCGATAATATGCAATAGTAATGATGGACACTTCACAAGCATAGAATAATCCATGATTACAAATTTCTCCATCAAACCATGCTCACGCAAAGAACTAGTAAAAGGTATGTAAAAGCCCGTATAGGTTTTCCATAAACTATATCCTTGGATTTCATTTCTACTGGATAAAAATGACAATCATATATCATAACGGATATTCAAAAATTTTATTCTTTTGTGTAGAATGAATTGAACTGTACATACATCTGCAACAGCATAGAGATAGGTCAAATGCACAACTGTACAAACACCTCCGATTGTGATTATCAAAATTATCAAATTAAAAAACCCCATTAAGATTTTTTAGTTGCAACCTCATAATACTCATAATACTAAATAAGCAGAGATTGATATACCGGTAGTCAAAGAAACCACTTACGCTTTCTTCACATGTGAGTTCAATAACGCATGACTCGTCACATACTGGTCCTGATGGTGTGGTCGATTTGGTAGTGCTTGATACAGTGGATGGGGGTTCTGTGGTTGGTCCAGCAACACATTGGCAGCAAATATCTGGTTCGTCCATAAGGATCATTCCCTTCTGCAGATTTAGATTAAACAAAGAGAATAATTGACTGTGTGTAAAAAGATTGCAATCTACTGCTATATTGTGTTTACCACAAGGAAAAAAATCAATGGAAGAAAATGTAAAAACTTTTGCCTCTGACTTGGAAACCAAAGGCTGAACAACATGTAGTGGTGCGCCATATGGTGAAGTAGCATTCTCGCTCTATCAAAGAAAAAAATGATATTCTAAACCTTTATACTAAAAATATCATTCCTTCCTCAGTAATGCATTTCACAAACTTTTGAAATATAAACATGATATGTGTATTACCCAGTCAGAAATTATTTATCTGATTATATTTTGTTAAGGATGAGTCACTGATGTGCTGCATCGGCTAGGCAAGGTTCAACTGTGGCCCATGCTCAACAAAAATAAATTTTTGATTGAGTAAGGATGGGGCAAGTTTACAAAGTCATTAAATAGTCCATCAATAGCTTGTATTAAACAGAAAAAAATTTCTGTACTGAATTGAATGAGTGAATATGAAATAAAAATATGCGCTTACACTTGTGCAATCGTATGTCATGAGGTTGCATTTAGGATAACATTTAGTAGTGACTTCTCCTGTATTTTCATCAATGATACATTCACATTCTTCGCATGTTCCTCTTGGAAATTTGGTACCAACTGGATATTCTGATCCTTCATAAACGCATCCTTCACATTCTGGCATTTCCAAACACAATCCAGTGCTCCAGAGTGGATCTGTAAGGTACACAATTTGAAATGTACTACTCAAATATATATATAAAAAAAACCTAAAAGTCCGATATTCAAGAAAACAAATCAAGGAAATGTTTTGCTCAGAAAATATTAAAAAAAATTTCATAATAAATTTCAGATAGGAGAACCAAAACATTAGGTAAAGCATTTTGATTTCAAAAACGTTCTTTGAAATATAAGGCGTAGTTTAGAAAACTTGTTTCTGCACAATACTTGTCAAAAATTTTAAACAAACACCATTTGTAAACACAGTTTGTAAATAGAGTTTTAGTATATTATTCACTCATCCCTATTACAATTACCGTAGAAGTAAAATCATCTGTGGTCATTCTTTTTTAAATACTGATTGCTTTCAAAAAATAGCGAAAGTGATGAAAGTCATTTCACACAAAAATATGATATATTTCTAACACTTGGTAATGCCTCACTTATATATTATATCTGTATTCTTTAATTCAAAATAATTTACCAATATGTAATAAAGTGAATTATATACATACCTTTAGGTGCTGAAGATGGACATTCACATTGCTCACAAGTAAAGGCATCATATACTCCAAAATCGGGTGGACTGAATATATTGAAATTTCTCAAATCATCGCAAGTAACTTGCTGTGTGCAAGTTGTTTCACAATCTTTATAAAAATGATAATGTAATAAATTAAAACCTGGAAATATTGATCAAGTTGGGAATGGCCCAATTTAATACAGTGGATGCATGGTTTAGGCATATCACAAGCACTGGTCCCAGCCCAACCTTGAAAACATCCAAAAATCAAGTCGAGTACACGTACCCGAACATGAACTCTTGCATTCCTATTGACTACCACTTGGGTGTTACAGGTTTAAATCTCAAATCAAAGTTAGTGTGACAGCAACTTGTTTATCTTCAAGTATCTGAAATTTTCACCTAATTTTCTTGGAATGGATAAGAAAGCTTCATAATCATCAACATTGCTATTTCATAGCAGCGTTGGTGATTATGAAGACTTTCATGAAAACATTTCTATTAGCAGACAATCAGAGCAAACATTCTACTGTTCACACAATTTGAATATCTTGAAATTATCTTCTGAAGGCTGCTATTTTTGGATATCTAAGTAGCAGAATAGCCAGCATTCTGCCAGTCTGATTTGAGCCAGGTTGAAGGACAATGTTCATCACTAAACTCACGTAATGAATTTGGTAGGTTCATAGGAAATGAGAAGTCCAGGTATTCTTAAGAATGCTAACAGTGCATTTCACTGACAGATTCCATGTAGCCTTTTTTGGGTTGACTCGATTTTGGTCATTAGAAGAATAAGTTAAGCAATATTTCGAAAGTGTGAAGAATAAAATTTAAAATTCTCCGTTCTCCCAAATTCCCAATGCTTTTGCGACCCATAAATAAAATAGGACAGTGGTGGTTGGCTGTTACTCACATGGTCCGGTTGTTGTTAAAAGTTTGGGTGTTGTCGTTCTTTCTGTAGTAGTTGGTATATCTCTTGTTACACATTCGCAGCATTCACCGGATTCCTGAAATAGTTTGAAGAAAAATTGAGTAATTAGAAGTCTACTACTCATTATATCTGTGTAATATATCTCTATCTCTATTAAAGAACCATAAAGCATTGTTCAGGGTGGTTTATTCATAGGATGAGCTGTCAAAAAAATCTTCAATAATAAAAAAGTACCATTACAAAAATGTGATGTAAATTTGAAAAGTGTGTTTATAAGTACACTGAATGTATTTGAGCCTAATCAGGTGAATGATAATGACAAAAAGTTTATAAATGATTTTAATATCCATATCATTTTTCTCAATTTCATGCATAAATAACCTATCCAGTCTCACCTGACTGAGTACTTTTCCATCAGCTAAACAAATAGCTTCAGTAAGTCTACATTGTCCTGGGAAGCATACTTGTTTACTGCTAACACAGGCACATCTTTCACATTCTCCCTTCCAGAAGATGCTCCCATCCTATGAAATAATAATGCGAATGAATTTTTATTTTCCCACTTGTGATAACCAAAGGTGCAATTTTCAGATTAAAATTTAAATTTTTTTGAACGTAAATACAAAATGTTTATATGCAAGAGGGATTGACTTAAACAATAGAAATGTAATGTGTAAGCCATACCTCATATTCCACACCATCAACGACACAAGCGCATGATCCATCAATTGGTGCTTGCAAACACAATTCACCTCCGGCGGGGTCTCTGTATGTTCCATCAGGACATGGACATTTTTCACAATAATCTGGTTGCTGTTCGATGCAAGTTGGTGGAATAGTTCCTGCATTCTCATCTTCGCAAGATAATTGGCAAGTACATTTGGTGCATGCTAGAGAATGATAATCAAACATTATTCTTTGTCCGACAGAAATACACTAGAACATCATCGAATAAGCAAAAGTGACAAATTCAGTCAATCAACAATTAGCGACGTATAGTAGAAAAGACTTGTTTATGGAGATTGGCCGATGTATCGGTACTGGTATCGAAAAAAATTTCATCACCAATACAGGGGAAGTCTTAGTCAGGGTAGTAATTTTTACAACGGAGCATGATTACCAGGGTGCAAGCGTATGTAGGCGCACACATGCGTGGGTTAACTATAGTGAGGGCATAAGTATGTGGATACAAAAAGGCCTTTAACATATTTAATAAAGTATACAGTATCGGGATAAAAATTAAGAAGGTGGTATCAGTACTTGTATCGGTATCGCGGAAAAATTTCGGTATTGGCCCATCTCTACTAATTCAAGTAATTAAACAAATATATTTGGCAGTTTAAAAGTTGAGAAGAATAAAAAAATGGGTAAGCCATCAGGATACTGGTATTGAAAATGATAAAAAAATTTCAAAAATGAATTGGCAAATGTATATAATACCATGGTACATTTTTATGCAAATAAATATTTATACTCAACTACAATTTTATTTGCACTTCGTTGAGTGTGACATTTACATCTTTACTATATGACTTCCACCTAAAATATGAAATTTCAACCCTCTATATTTTGTACAACAATCTTTAAATTATACATACTCAACGGTGCAGTTGTGAAAACAGGTACAGGTGTAGTAGGAAGTTCTGGTTGTGTTGTAGATGCAACATGCACACTAGTTGTTGTTGCTACGACACATAAGGCGGGTGGTGGTGGAAGAACACATCTCCAGTTTTTACGATCATAGTCATTCAAATCAGATGAAGGACAAACGCAGCTAGTATTTAAAAGTTGAATTCATTTATTTTAAATTAAAAGAAAATTAAAAACGAATATGGCGTAGAACTCAGTCTAAAAACTTGCCCAGAAAACTTTTGTTAAACATGGGTCACATATTGACCGCGCCTTGGTGGCGCAGTCAATATGTGACGCATGCCTGACAAAATAAAATTTGAGACTGAGAAGTAGGTAATTCCTAATTGTCTAAAATTGTCTAAGAAAAAGAAAGACACCAAATCTAAAATAAAATTGTAGTCACATAAATTATTTAAAACAAATATTTTCATTTCCCTCAGGTTATTCAATTCCATCAATCCCGCTATAGAATAGTGGGGCTGATAGCTCTGAAGGCTTTTGTATGATGGTGATATTATTGTCAGTCACTTATACTTTTGAGTTACCTTAAATATAATATTTCCTGTGTGTCATGAAGAGAGGACTAAAAAGAGGATGTGCTAGATGTTTCATAACTGACCCGGGAGATACCACTAAGTATATTCTATGTTTTTGACACAGAGTGCAGATGCTGGCAGCTGGTTTTCTCAGATCAATCTTACAGTCGTGCTTAGAAAGAATTTGAAAAAGAAAAAGATATCGTACTTCATATTGCATTCAGCCAATTCAACACATGCGTCAGTTGTACCATCACATTGTGCGAGACACAAGCATTTTTGCGGGCATATTGTTATAGGTGTGGATGTTGTTGGTACTTTTGGAGTTGTGGTATCTGAAAAAATAGATATTAAGTTTATTTGAAAGTAATATTAAACAAAAAATAGTGAGATATTAGAATTTACAGAAAAATTGAGAAAATTTATGTTGTCGATAAATCTTTTTGATATCAAATGCAGTTCCTGTCTCATAATCATCACAAATTCCGATCTTAGGGTTACCAATTATTAGTCTCAATAGTTATTATAAATTTTGACCAATCAAAAGTCTTACTTTATAAATATGAGTTACAGATGGACCATGTCTTGTTAACGTGGGCCATCAGTGGCTCATACTGTAACAAATAAGCTTTATGCACAAGTTTTTATGACTACCATAAGTGTAATTTCTTCTTGGTGCAGGCATATTAAGCACATAAAAGACTGAAGAATTAAAGTCAAGTACAACCGAGCCTACTCAAGTTATTACACCCTGGTTTAAATGCTGGGCATGGATCACGAAAGCCCCCTCCAGATTTAAAAGTGAACTTCATCCGAGCAGTTTCGTATTATCACTAGATGAATAAATCTTTCTGCTAACCTTTTACACAGTCAATTTCATCTTTTCCATTTGAACATTGAACTTGTCCATCACATTCCATATCCTTGCTTGGTAAGCATTGGCCATCACCACATTCATATTCACATACAAATTCTGGTGTGGTCGTCTGTGCATGTATTGTAATTGGTTAACATGGCAATATGGTTGTACAGCACTAGTCGTGCAGACTTTTTGAGTAAAATTTCAATATGTGAATTTTCATTACTTCCTATTTATTAGGGATCGTCACAATTCAGAAATCTGTCGATTTATACAAAAGTTTATTGATTTTTACACAATATTACAGAAAGACTAAAAACAGAACATGTGACAAAATGTGAATGTGAAACATGCCAAACGGAACTGAACCGCCATGGTAAAGAGCAGTGAGTGGTATCTGCCCTGGGTGATGGTGGATCCATCTGCTACTTCTTACATATAGATGCCGAATATTATTTAACAAAATCTTTTATTTTGTTATTGAAGTTCACTCTTAGCAAAGTCTGAAGAAGTGCTTAAAAGGAACCAACAAGTGGTAACTTAGCAAAATATGTTTCATTAAGTTTTTAAATTTGAAGTACCGGTAGTGTGGATGCATGTCCAATTGAAATGATTCGAAAATGTTAATTGTGATTCAAAATTGTTTCTATAGATTTTTAAGCCTTTTTGTCATAATAGTTGCAGTTATACATTTGTCTTTATGCACCAACATTATAAAAAAAATGGCCATTCGATAATTTTTCTATTATCACCATTCTATTAACAAATCGGATTCAAAGATATGCAATCCAAAATGGTGTGAATTGATATTCAATTCACTAATAACCAGAACATGGTGGTGCTAGCCATGACACTGTTTTTATCACAGAATTTCTAACACAATACACAAGCTGATGCATTATTTCAGTGGTTGCAAGTCTTGATAATACAAAAAAAAAATTTTTTTAAGTATGAGTCACTGATGGATCGTGACGTGTTGATGGTGCTTCACATCAGTGGCTTAGACTTGACAAAACATATTTTCTGATGGGGATTTGCCAACTTACCTGAATTGAAGTTGTAAATATATCATCAGTAACAGGTCCGCCCAAAGTTGTGGTTGAAACTCTGCTGGTAGTTACAGAAATTGGTGGGCCAACTGTAGTCGTGGCAGTTGTGGGTGGTATGCACATTTTTGGATATTCATCAAGACCATTGGCACAGTCTGTCTCTCCATCACACCTGATATATAAATGCAACCGATTCAAAAAAATCCTTGTCCATGTATGCTTCTAAAGCATAAGTTGCCAATACAAAGTTTCCATTTGTGGCTCAACTTTAACAAATTAATAATCCTGGTTTGGGAATATAGTTTGATATAAAGTATTTATCAGAAACATGATATGCAAGTAAGACAAATTGAAAAAAAAATTATTTTTTCCAAAAATATATATTTTCAGTAAATAATAGTAAATAGTAATACTGAATAACAGTAAATATAAGTTTTATTGCAAAACCTTTATTCAATATAACTGGGAAACATGACATTGATAGTGACTTACAATTTATCTTTAGGAATACATTCACCAGGCTCACAAGTAAACATATCGTCGTCACATGGTTCAGGTGGAGTAACAGGTACAGTTGTTGTTGGTATTTCTGTGGAAAGCAATGTATAGGAAGGTGAAATCAAAAATTAAGTTATCGAATCAGTAAATGTGTTTCAAAATAAGGAAATTTATTGTGCCACTTTCGAATTTTGTAAGAGTAAGCCAGTCTGGCTTACAGACAAGATTTTTTGTCAAATTGATACATAACTTCAGTTATGCCTGAGTCCAGTGGTTAACACTTTGGTATCGCAGTTTCTTAAGTCACGAGAGCCCAACTTATTAATACATGCACATCAATCAACTCAGGGTGTAAAAAATTGGATGAATAATTTTGTATTATCAAACTTGAGCAATCAAATCATATTCAGACAGATTTAATTCTGAATGTTTTTATTCAAAAGCAAAAGTTTAAAAAGATTATCATCCTTAGTTATATCTCTGTTATTAATTTTTTTCAACATAGTTACTTTTGACAAAATATTTTATTACTTACTTGTTGTATCAATATCTCGTTTGATACAATCAGGACAACATCGACCTTCAATGAATATAGTTTCATAATTGTCTGGGCATGCGGCACATGACATCACTTCGCATATTGTTTGTCCAGCACTATTGCACATACAACTTTCACAAGGTCCAACAGTCCATGTTTCTCCAACCTAAAAAAGCAGTTCAATAAGATTCGATAGGATCAATCATACAGGTACAGTGGTGTTGATAATCCCTTGCCGCCGTCTTATAATCGAAAAAAAGTAACAGATGATTATTAAAATTTTTTTAGGCAAATTTTGAATTAATTCTTTGATATTTTCATTGTACTGACTTTGAAAAGAATGTTTCAAAAATAATTAAAATTTGGCCTATCTAATTGATACACTCTGAAAATTCAGCAAAAAAACTTATTTTATACTGGAAAAATCACGAGGAATTTTTTAAAATAGGGATACCCGATAATAAATTGAGATTCTGAACAGCTAACATAACACTTACATTAATAAGGTGGTATAGTACCTATTTTCTATTGAAAACATAATTTCTACATTTGTAGAAAAAATGATAAAAGGATTCGATTGTTCGAAATTCGGATTCGAAGGATTCAATTTCTAATTAACATTTGCAGATCACACATTAAAAACATTGTACAAGCGTGAGTTTAAGCGCATGCATGGACGCAACCTGCCACAAAAGAAACTTGATTATGGCTTGTGTACAATGACAACACTCGTGTACAATGACAACAAATTAATTCCACAAAATAGCATATGTTAACATCATACACCATCGAACAAATAAAAAGACATCACACCAAATTTTTGGATATCCTGTTTGACGTATCAGTACCAGATTAAATGCCAAATTATAATATTTAGGAATTCAATTTAGGAGTGGGATTCGACTTCAGGATTAGATTTTACTATTCCATAAAAATTTCCAGATTAGTAAAGTATTCTGGATTGCCCATTCCTTGCCATGACCTAACTAAAGTTTTCAAACATACTTGTAATTTTGTGAAAAAAGACATCATGCTATTTCTGTTCTTGACTTCGATACTCATCTCATTCAAGTATCTTTGTGGCAACAGTAAACAAGGAAGAACGTTTTACATTTCACTAAACGAAACCTCGGCATCTTGCATTGCTATTTTACTTAACAAATCTTTTATTACTATTACATGCTCGTCCATATCATTCATTTAAAATCCTTCAAGAATTTCTTTTTTACCTCATGGAAAGCACCAGTGGTATCAGTACAATATTGATTAGGTCTGCAAGTACAGCACACGCCATCATCAGGTGAAAGGTTGACTAATTCATAACCTTCATCACATGATTTCAATGGACAGTGTTCTCCGCAACTAGGTTTTCCTGTTATGTCATCACATTTGCACATAGTGCAGTTGTCTGGATACCAAACTTCATCAGCCTGAAATAAAATTTACGAAAGAATGAAATTTTCTGTATCAAGCATCGGTACAGTACACAAATGCATTTTTTATTTTTTCAGTTATTCATTACTTTCACACTACAATATTGTTCTATCTATAAAAATTTCTTTAAAGTAAGACCCCGTTTTTACTTCACAAATATCATAGAATATACTCAAGAAAAGGAAAATGAATGCATGCAGAACCCACGTCAAAATTCAGAAATAAGCATGCCTCAAAAGTTTTGATAAAGGTTTGAGCAGTACCGGTATATAAATTTGTAAATTAATAATAGGAAAAATCGCAACATGAAGTTAATTTTTTATCAGAATTTTATAAAACACAGCTAATCTGAAAGGGATATCCCTAGCTGGGGCCATTAATGCCATCAATGAGTGGATAATACTTAAAAACTATAAAGTGTAATTTTCAGATCAAAACACTAAAATTAATTTGTTTCAAATTCAAATAAAAAACCCAAATACAAAAAATCATTCACATACCTCATAATAGATACCATTGTGTTCACATTGAGCTTCTCTGCAGTAGCAACATTTTCCATCCACTCCATCAACCAATTCTTGGCCTTCCCCGCATTCGATATTACAAGCCATTTCACAAATAACTTTGTCATATCCACATCTGCATATTTCACAATCACTCACTGAAATTATTTCATTCATCTGCAATAAAATGGAAGCATGAATATGCAAATGAAAAAATAAACAGAAAATAACTTCTTACATTCCACTACAACTTAATAAATTGTCAACATATGTTAGACAGTATTTTTAATACAATGCTTGCTGCTTTTCAGCTGGCTTTTGTATTAAGACGTAGTTCACAGTAAAGAATGTTAATTTAAGATTAAGAAATACAGATGAAAAGACAGAAAAGTTTAACAACCCCTGCAGACCTTCAACAAGGTAAATTTGTAATTTTTGTTTTGTTATTTTTCAATATATTTTATAGTCCCAACAATAAGATATGCTGACAAAAATCCTGGCAGAATGTCAACTACTCAGATTCCCGAAAAAAATGGTTTACATCAGAAG
This sequence comes from Styela plicata, assembly GCA_963675895.2. Classification (NCBI taxonomy): domain Eukaryota; kingdom Metazoa; phylum Chordata; class Ascidiacea; order Stolidobranchia; family Styelidae; genus Styela; species Styela plicata. The sequence goes on along the minus strand of OZ023151.1, from coordinate 7,305,205 downwards.
AAATTTTCATCAAATGGGCAATAAATCAGGATATGAGTTTTGCTGAATACAAATGTTTTTTGAGTGTTTGGTAACAAAAAAACTGTAGAAAAAGGTTCATAATCATCAATACTGCTATGAAATAGAGGTGTTGATAGTTTTAAAGCTTTTTTGTCTATCCAAAAAAATAAGATTGTAAATTCGGACAGCCTCAGAAAAAAAAATCCAGTTTCTGTCACCCTGGTGCCAACTTTCAGCAGTTCTGATATAAACACACTGGTAGTGCTAAAGGGAGAGGGGACACGTGCAATCCAAGTTTTAAATAGGGGGGAGATCCCCACCAAAATTTTAAATTTTGTTCGTTATTGTTTTTGAGAAGAAGTAAAATAAATTTATACTTTTGGATTTAAAAAAAATCCTCTATTAAAAATAATGAAGAATTGAAAAACGAACGTACAGCGTGAAGAGTTCCAGTTGCAGCAACATAGCACGGACATTCTTCAGGAGTAATACATTGACCATTGCTTTCAATCATGCCATCAGGACATTGACAACCAGGCATACAGATCTTGGGACAATCTTTACCTTGTGCTTCCATTTCACATGTTTTAGCGCATCGGCAACCAGATGGTATAAATGGTGGTTCGCAGTAGACTGAAAGAAATATAAGAATAATTTTTATTCAGAGGAATTTGTTCCGATATTTGTGCAACCATGGGTACATGCCTTTCCTCACAAATATCAAATTTGACTTGTATCCTGATGTTTTAACGTTACGCACCAATTTTTTTCTATGCAAATGTTTTGTTGAATAGATGATGATATAACCCAATCAAATATTTTATTTAGTCAAGTATGAGTCACTGATAGATCGTGCCGCCACAGCAAAAACATGTTATATCAAAATACTTTTATCGGTCAAGTATGAATCCTTGATAGACCTTGCCTTGGTGCCACGATCTATTACTAACTTTCCTTATTTGTATTACAAGGCTTTCCAATAACAACAAGTCAATTTTCTACACATTCACACAACTACCAGTAATCAGTCCAATCAAAAACCTACATCCAGTTGTACTCGTCACGTTGGAACCAAATGTTGTGGTGTCAGTTGGTATTGTGGTCATGGCAGTTTCTGATGTGACGATTGGTTCTGTTCCAGAAGTTGTGGTAGCCAATGGTGTTGATTTTGGTGTGACTTTAGAACTGGTTGTTGGGTTGGCAATACCTGTGGTTAGTGCTGTAGTATCCACAATTTCAACTGAAGAAGGAAAAAATATATGTATATATTTCGAATTAAAATTTAAAAGGCAACATAAAAAGAGTAATTCAAAAGTATACATTTTTATATGCAAAACAGTCTTGGATAAGTTAATTATGAGATTTGAATAGTTGAAATTATAGCTTTTATATAGCTGGTTAATTTATGATTTAAAACAAAAGCAACTTTGTGTAGGTATATTTTCATCAATATAATGCCTTGCACAGGGCATTATAATTCAAAAATTGACTTTACAAAGAATTTATATGATGGAAAATGGTTCGAAATTTAATATGCATGACAAATCTAATTGAAAAAATATCGAGTTTTCTATTGCCACAACAAGCTAAACTTGCTAGCAGCTAAACAGTATTTTTTGAGTCAAAATGTAAATGTTCAAAAACTACCTTCTTCAGTTGTTGATTCTGTAGTTTCAGTTGACACAGCTGGACTTGGTGATCCTGTTATACCTAAATAAAAGACAATGTTTTATAATCTCACACCAGATTAAAAATTTTTTCATGTTGGTCCACATGTTTACTTCAATATTTCCATGAATAAAAGAACTCAATTGATTGTTTTTTCTTTCAGCTGTCAGTTTTAAATTGGAGTCTAATCGATGAAAGATGCTTACCAAATTGAAAAATTTTTGTCAAAGCATGTTTTGTTGATTATGAGAATCTATCCATCCTGTGGCACATGCTTGACAAAATAAAATTTCTGATTGAGTATACATATTGGAGAAGAAGCAAACTATTCTAATCAGCAATCTGACAAAAAGATAATCTGAAACTTGATTGTACTTTTTTCCAACTAAGAGAGAGAGAGAGGGGGAAAGAATTAATATTAGATGTCAACCGAAAACACAATATATATATATTTATATATAGAGAGAGTTTACAATAATTAAATAAATACAACAAAAGAAGTTGGTATAAACTGGGAGACAGCGATACAATCATTAATTAGTCATCAGGGTCAACTGTAATCCAGATTCGGGGAAAAATACTCTTGTGCAAAGATATTGGATAAAAAGAAAAAAAGAGAGAATAACAGGCTAACATAATGCATAAACAATAACTGCTGTCATATAACTTTTCATTATAAAAGAAAAATAAATAAATAAATAAATACAATAAAAAGAATCATGACTATTCGAATAGTCTTGAGGTAAGAATGAAAGCTTGGTAAAACTATAAAAATCAAATTCAAGAAACTGAACATATCATACCTGTTGGGGTAGTGGTAGGGCCTTCAGTACTGACAGTTACGACTTTAGTAGTAACAGTGACTGGTGTGGTTGGTACTGGTGTTGTTGTTGTATCGTTACAATTTTCTTCGTCTTTTCCATTGTTACAATCTGGTTTTCCATCACATACCCAGTTCCATGGAATACATTTTTCATTGTCACATGGGAATTCTCCTGGACAGTGCTTGTCTATATTCAGAATAAACATTCAATTAATCATGAATGAACTTTTTCTAGAATTTCTGTTTGTTCCTAAAGCTTTAATGAGTGAGTCAACTGCGTACTAAAGTTCAAATCGACCCAGTACTTTACAATAGCAAATCAATGTTGTATGTTCAGAATACAGTTAAAGTTATGAAATGTCAGGCAGACAAAAAATGACTCCAATCAAGAAAAGTCAAAAAATTTTAGATGCATGGATCACAGATTGTCTGCGTCTCCCATATTTAACAAAAAATATTGTGATTGAACCTGAAAATTGGCATTCATTAAAGTTACCTACCACAAATTGGGCAACATTCTCCTTCAACACTTGTGAGTCTGTATCCAAGTTCACATTCGATTTCAGGACATGCTTGTTGTATACATTCAGTACTTCCTAATTCACTCTTGCAAACACATGATTCACAATCATTTGGTTCCCATTTAGATCCAACTTCCAAGCAACTATGAAGTAATAGAACGTTTAGTAGTAGAAAACAAAAAAATATAATACAAAAACGAGGGTGGTACAATGTAGATATCTTAGAAGTTTGATAGCATTGGCTAGAAATTAAACTAAATATCACGTATAGCCTTATTAATATTCAAATTTTAATTTTGTTGAGTATATGCAACTGATATACTATTCCCGGGTAGAGAGTTCTGTCAGCAAACAAAAAATTGGAAGAATCGAGGTTGTCGGATCCATTTTATATTTATACCTAAAATATACCAAGTAGATTGAAATAATAAGTTATGTAACCCCATAATAATATTATGCTTTGAAATCTTTCTCAGAATTGTGCAAACACATTTTTATTCCTTTCATTGAAATAATACAAAAATTAAATGTATCTAAGAGAGTTTGAGAGACACAGTTTTTTTGTCTTGATATTGATTTTAATTTTCTCAATTGTAATAGGTATATAAACTATTTCTTACTTTTCAGCAACAATGCAGCCAGAGCATGTTCTTGGTGTTGATACAAATGGAGTTGTGGTGTCCTCAGGCACTGGGGATGTAGTCTTAACAATGGGTGTTGTAGTCGTGGGCACTAAAAAGAGAAAAAACTAATTAAGTGAAAAAAAATTGATTGCACTGAAAAATTAGCAAGACATTCTATGTGTGATTCTGAAGTGTCATGCACTTATTATTTTGTTTGTGTGAGACTATTGGATCAAGTATGTTTGAATGACATTGTATCAAAGTCAAAAACATTGTGATCTCTTCTCCAAAATTGCAAACATATTCATAATTTTCCAGTTCATTCTGACAAAAACAGGATATATCTTATAAACAGCAAATAGTATTCACTGTTTATAATTTATATCATATTTTTGTCTGAAGAAGCTGGACTATGACCTAACAAAAGCTTACAAATATTATTGCAATTTTGAAAAAACAAACCATGTTCTTTTTGTTTCAGGCATTTTATAGTCTGATTTTATGTTTTGCTTGGGATTTTATCATTTGATTTTATCATTTTGATTGGTTTCAAATTATGAAACCATCAGTTTTATATGGGAGGTTCGAAACAGAAAGTATGATACTGGTAATTTCAAAATGATATAGATTAGTAAAATGATAATGCAACTGTGTATTGAATTTTATACGAAATTGTCGTTAAAAATTGTTGCCCTTGTGTGCAAATGGACTAAAATATTTTACCTGATTTGCAGAAACAACAACTATCAGATTCTTCATTCAATACAAGAATTTGTGATCCCGTTTCACAAGTCAACTGGCATGATTTGGTGCAAGATATTTCTCCTGATGTACAATCACATGTTATACAATCAGTCTTTGCCCATTGACCGCCATTTGGATATCTGTTATAAAGATGAGTCCACATTGTAAAAGCTAAATATATAGTAAAGTATAGCATGTTAACAGAAATCAGGCGATGTCACGTGAGGGGTTGTTGGCAAACCAAAATATAGCAGTAGAGTGGAGTTGCTGGTTCTACCTCGCATAGTAGCTTTTTGACGTTGAGTGGCTGTTAGTTGGCGACTTGAAGACGCTGCTTTGGCCTTTTTGCTTTAAGCGAATTTCTATAAAAAACTACTAATTGACATAGAATAATAATAATTGACTGTTGAACGTACTTTTTACCATCTTCAATGCACTGGCATTTTTCTTCTGCAACACATTTGTCTCCATCGACATACATACCAGGTGGACAATAACATCCTGGTTTGCATTTCTCTGATCCACACTCAGCGTATTTATCAGTACATGTTGCATTACATCCACAATCAATTGGTACCAATGGTGGATTGCAAACTAAATGCAAATGACGGATTGTTTTATAGAATAGGATTTTCAGTTTTATCTTGCAGGAAAGGAAAGCTCAGAGTACAGCTTAACCATATGGTGAACCTCGAGAAATGAAGGTTTAAGCTTTTATTTTGCTCATTTTTTTTTCTACATGGACATGGTTGGTGGAGGAAGTTGTAAGCAGTGGTTACATGAACCCTCGTGCACCGGCGAACCATCTAGTAGATCTCTCGCATGCAATCATCAATATACAAACTTACACAACATGATTATAGATCTGTGCCCTGAAGTGTATTTTAAACACTTTACAGACTAAGCTAACCAGGTACATGTGAAGATTTAGGAAATTTCTGATTGATAAATAATCGAAACGAAAGGCTGCTCTATTTCGATTATTTATTCATCTTAATTTTTTTTATATATAAATCAACAAAAAATGTAGTGAATGTACTTCTATAATTGGTATTGTTGGTGTTGTAAGAACAGTGCAGTTCTGTTTCAACTAGGGTCAATAAATTAGTTAAGGTGGAAATTTTCAATCATTCAAAACTTATTTTCCTTTCAATTTTTGCTGTTTGTTCAATTAATTTGTTGTGGAAAATAATTTTGGCAAATACTTCACTTCTATTTGATACTTTACCTTCAGTTGGTGTGGTGACTAATGGAGTAGCATCGGGTGTGGTGGTTGGTGGTGTTTTTACAGTGGTCTAAACAATATAAACAAGTAGTATAAATGATAATATATAATGGTTTTATTGTTGACTAATATATTTATGAAATTTCAAAGCATAAAGTTTTTCTCATTGGGTTGTAGTGTTGGGATGAAATTATGGTATACTAGAATTACGCAATGGTGGTGAAATTACGTAATACAGCACACTTACGGAATAAGCTATAAAAACCGTTTTTTTTAAATTGCTCTAATATCAAGTCTTTCAATCATTTTCATTGATTTTTTTTATTGAGGATGAGGATGTACTTTGGAGGTTTCTAATTTTTTCCCAGAGCATGTGCCTTGAATTATCGCCACAAACATATATCGTTTAGGGACATATTATGCAAAATTTGCAGGAAATCAGAAGTGTCAATGTTAATATGGAATTACATAAATCAATTTGACATATTTACGTAAAGCTCACATCAATTACAACTCAACTCCAGTGTAAACCCAAACGTTAGATTGTGACAAGTTTTGAGCCAAAAGTTCAAATTTTCTTTTAGGGGGGTTTGATTACTTATATCAATATCGTCCAAATGAGTTTTATTTAGTGTTGAACTCCCAAATTTACCTATCTGCCTTGAGGCCATATTCTTTTATCCCAAAGCTGCAAATAAAAATTCACAAAATCCTTGACACAAATTGATACAATTGATTGAAATTGATACTTCAAATAATAATCTTGAATACCAAATGTTACTTGTTCTGAACTGATTTTTTTTAAATCGATCATTGGAGTAAATCAACCTAAGCAAGCTATGTTATGTTGACCACTTATAAATGATATCAGCTATTCATTCAGCTGAACCTACTCAATATATTGAATTCTGTGGTGGGCGTGAAGTAACAAGCTGGACTTACTGAGACTTGGTTCCGAAATCTTGATCTGCATTGACAAAATGCTAACTACTGAGACATGACATCCCGCAAAACTTAATAGTCAATCCAACAGATTACGATGGCAAAATTTATTTCAAATTCATTACCTGGTCGGTTTCTGGGGTTGTGGAGCCAGAGACGACTTCTGTTGTTGAAACAGTTTCGATGGTTGTTGTAGATGTTGCTTCAGTGGTTGTAGCTGTTAGAAGGGTGAAGAAAGTTGGATATGTGGATATGGGCTTTAGAATAGTTCTAGCGTATTTCTTGCGTGTTATTAGAGGCGACTAAAAGAAAAGAACTGAGTGTTGGATCGATTTAATATTGCTCAGGGCAGATACCACTCACTGCACTTAACCATCAATTCAGTTGAGATGTTTTCTGCTCAGAGTGCAGTTGCTGGTACTACATTTTGTAGTTGTTGCTATTTGATTGGTTGATATTTAGTTACTTTTAAATCTGTCACTTCTGTATCTGATTGATAATGGAAAGACTTACTTTTTAAATAACATATTGTGTTTCGGATTTATTTTTTATTTTTTCTATGTATATAGGAATTATCACTAATTAGCTAAAAGTAAATCTGTGAATGAATTAGTATAAATCATTCCTTATTTTAACAAAAAAACATAAAATACTTACATAGGGAGAAAGTACACTGACAACATCCGTCATTAAAGCTGAAGAGACCATTCACAGACAAACATTGCTCTCTGTTAATCTTGCATTGTTTATCACACTCAACTCCTGAATCAGTACAATAGCATTTCTCACAATCATTTTCAGATGGTATTTCGTCATTGAACTAGAAAAAACAGATTTTCATAATTAAATTAAAAGAACATTTTAAGCATTATGTTTATATTTCTGTATTCCAGCATTTCCTCATAGATAAATTATCAATTGTAAAAATTACAAAAATTTCAAACAAATTATGCTGTTTCTCTTCACAATTTGTTCTCAGTTTTCCTGCCCATCGAAGATGAAACTAGTGTTTTATATTATAGATGTTTGCTCTGAGCAAAGCCAAAACAGTCAGTATCTAAAAGGAGCTGTCTAGCGGCCACCTAATTACAACCAGCAATTGCACTCTAGGGGAGGAAAATATCCCAAATACAACTGAATCACTATGGTAATATGCACTGAGGTACTTACGACATTTGCAAAATACATCAGGACTATTTTGAAGCCTGTAATATCTAATTTCAATGGTCGCCTGCTGGTCAGCTAATTTTTCATTGGGGTGACAGGTGTTCATGTAAATGATTTTTTCAAGATATATATATATATATTATAATAATGAGTGATTGCTACCAAGATTATTCATAATTGCATTAAATTGTGCAACCAGTGTGATACAAAATGATATAAAACGAATATATTGTTTTATATCATACTGGTTGTGCAATTTGATTCAAGTAGAGATACCATGTTAAAAAGTTTTATTCTCTTAATAATCATAATGAAGTAGTTTACCAAGATTCCATTTTGAGGACATAAAATATGTTTAATTTTGTGTTGCATGTATGTTGGATTGTAAAATTTTCAACTATACTGCTGTGTATAGCTGAGAATAATTAGGCAAATAATTTTCTGACAGATGGTTGCACAATAATTTTTTTAATATGAGCTATATCTTACTTTATAATAAGATCCATTATAATAGCAAGGACATTCTTCAGATGGAATACATTCTCCATTATGTTCCACCATTCCTTCTGGACATACACAACCAGGCTCACAAGTTTCTTCAGATGGACATTCAAATGATGGTTCTGCCATATTTGTGCATGTCTTTTGACATGGACATGGATGTTCTTCTTTTTCACCTGGGCATACTTAATAAGAAAAGTATGTTGATATTCACTTGTGATCTTGATCTTCATTAGCAAAGTAGGAGTGAAAAAAGTAAAGGAGCTAAAGTTAAAGCTAAAGTAACTTTTCGCAAAAAATAAATTTCATAGTACAGTAAATAAGATCACTGTTTGTCAAATGCAAACTTGATGAATACAATTTAATCTGCTACGCAAGCACCTAAATACTAAATATCACTCTCAATGGGGAAAAAAATCAACATTGCACCAGTGTATTCAATAATTGCATTTATTTTCTGGACATAATTTTACAATTTTCAGCATTACTGAAATATTAAAGCTTTAAGGTGCAGATCTAATGAAATATCATTTCAGGAATCACAAATCTTTTTTTTAATTTTTTATCATATTCAAAAAAACCTATTATAATAGTTTATAAAAAGATAGAATTTAAAATACCTGGAGTGGTAGTTGCAACAACTTTCTTAGTAGTAGAGCCTTCTGGTCCTACAAACAAAAATTGAAAGTTGAGTTCATTAGAAATATTAATCTCTTTCCTATATATAGACATGGTTGTTGAAGGAAGCTGTAACCAGATATTATGTTACTCACTATATGTTGGTAAGGTATCAGTCGAGTGATAAACATGGTGCATACATTGATAAATAAACTTACTCATTACTTGAGATATATTGAGTTTGAATGCATTGTTTTTACAAATAAAATATTTTCGTCAATCTTTTGGAATACCAAAACCAACCTTCAGGTGTGCTGCTGACTTCTGTCTCAGGTGAAGTAGAATATTGAGATGAAGGAGTTGTTGTTGTGATTCCACATTCCTCATCTGAAGGATAACTTCCACATCTTCCATTTACTCTGTCAGCGTTTGGATCTGCACATTGACAATCCTGTAAAAATTTGCAGAAAATTTTTTAACACATTATTAGTAGCAGTTTTTTCCGACAATACCATTGACAAAATTTGGTGATATCTTAATACCATTTCAAAAATTACATAAGGTAGATTAGTTATGTATACGCAAGAAGAAAATTTCATAATAAAATTCTTTTTCAATGCGTTTGAATCAAACATTTCTGAAATACCTTATACCACCTGACAACCTATGTTTACCTACCCGAGTTATTACACTGGGTTGAGTGGTGGGCATGGATTAGCGAGCTGGACTTGCCTGAAATCAAACCCAAGATCTTCAACCCATGCTGCAATGCCAACATAATAACCACTAGGCCATCGTACTTATGAAATCGAATCAATCAGAATTATAAAATACCCAACTATTTGGATAAAAAACCTTGTTTAGAATTTCAAAATTTTACTAATAATACTTACATCAACACTACATCCGTACAATGAAGAACATTCTCCATCATCGTTACATCCAAGTTTACAATCACATTCTTCAGAACACACTTGTGGTGGTGAAGTAACAATTGGTTTTTTGGTTGTTGTGTCATTTGTTGGTGGACCTCCAGTTGTAGTTTCTGAAATTTAAAACAGTTGATTTATTAAGTATAAGTTTTAGAATTTCGAATCGAATTCGCATTTTGAGAAAATTCGGTTTGATTCTTATATATTCCTTTTGAGTCACATATGTGAAATTTAGTCATTGTCACTCCTTGAAAGCAAAAATTTTAATATTATTTGGCCCTTTGCTGATTTTTCATGCAAACATTTTGCCAATTTTGCCATGCCCAGTTGAGAAATTATACACAGTAATTCGTTTTTTTGTTTTGTGAACTAAATATAGTGTCTTTGAGCTGTTGTTAAACTTTTTTTAAAATAAAGTCATATTGGAAAGATCCAATTCAAAATTATTTTTATTCTAGATTCGATTAGAAACAAATATCCAAACTTCCATCTCTAGATGCAGAAAAAAATAATACATATTGCAAACATAAATAAACAACCATATTTAAAAAAAAAGTGATGAGCTTAGGCAAGACTTGTTTTTTCAGATAATGGTATATCAACTCAGAAATTAAAGAAAAATCAAATATAAACATAATGGAAATTAAGATTAATAATGAAAGTACAGATACAGTATTAATACCAAACAATAAAAGAAATATTCATCAAAATAAATATTTTGTAATACCAGAGATTTTGAGAATTTTTTAAATTTTATCTAAGTTTGTGAATCAAACATTCGGTTTGTCAACCATGGGTAAAACTTTTGTTGGCTCGAACTATCTGAAAAAAAATCCCACTGCATAGTACTGACAGAGTGCTGTTATATGTTTCAGTAGTCATATCTCAATATTAAAAATTCTTGACTGGGCTATTTTGACAAAGAAATAGAACTTTTTTCTTGCCATATTACCCTTTTGCTTAATATCTGTTTCAATATTGTATAAAGCACTCATTCTCTTATGACAGAGAGTATATATAAAAAAATTACCATCATATTCTGGAGTGGTTGATGGAGGGAGACATTGATCAGATGGTGCTAAGAAAGCACATCTTCCTCTTATTTTTTGTGTTCCTTCATCGCAGTGACATTTGTATGGACAATCAGCAAGTACTGGACAATTAGACTCATCTCTGTCACATCCAACCATACAATAACAAGTGAGATTGCATGCTGTGATAACAACATTAATATAGGTAAATTAAATAAGGATATCCGCTTTATCTTGTTGTTTTTGTATGCATGGACATGGCTTTAACAGAATTTACAATATATAAATTGAGCTGTAATTAACCAGGGTTCCGCAATTTTCTCATATATGATCATCCCCAAATGATTTATACCTGCGTGTTTTATGCATGACAATGTATAACTGGAGTATATTTTTAACATTTCATTGATTGAGTTGAATGGGTTTCCATTATATTTGAATATTAATTGATGGCTAAATTTTAAGTCTTTGTATGTGTTATCACAACTTGATATTATTGCTTGATATATTTGGGGTATTGCTTTTGTTGGACACAACCTATATATGGAGGCGCCTCATCGGCACTTTCCATCTATGGCTGATATCCAAAATAACATGCAATTTTCAGAAGTTTTTCACAATCAAAATGATTCAATTTTGCATTTCAATAGGAGTTTTATTTTTTCATACTTTCATTCATATATATATATATATATATATATTTTTTTTTTTTATTTATATTCTTTGTGAAGAATTAAAATAAATTGTATACTATGGGGAATGATGCAGTTCCATGATTGCAATATTTAGTTTTTTGTGAAAAGCTTATTTAAAAAAGTTGGATGAAAAAAATCACCATTGGTGGATCATATTTAGATCTCTTTGTGCTGCGTTTTGCATTTGCTTGTATCGTGTTCTCCAAGAATACATGAAATGTGCACTGTATGTGATTAATTTTATGTCGATGTAAAAAATTTGACTCATTCACAATAACATTTTTTGATTTCGTATTGGCAAAAAAGTACTAACTATGGCATCGCAATAAACTCGATTATAGAATTTCTTAAGGAATATCTTTTTTAAAAGTAGAAAGTAATAATACATACGTGGTAATGTTGTTGTTTCTGTAGTTTGTTCAAAAGTTGTTACTGGTAATTTAGTTGTAGTTGCAAATTCCACAACACATTCTGGGCAACATTTTCCTTCAACCTTGATTTAAAAGTAGAGATGATAAATATCAAGAAACTTGAAGCAAGTTTTCTCATAACAGAGAGTACTTTTATAAGTAAATTACCATGTCGTAGATTTCCCATAAAATTTTTTTGACATATAAATTAACTGGAATTTGTTGAATATATTATCTTATCAAACTCTTTCACATAGTTATGATTTAATAAATCAGATGCATTTGGTTTTAATGATAAAATATGATAAAATAGCATTATAAAATAAATGACAATTACCTAAATCTATTTTTTTCTTGATAGCAAATTTCTAACAAGTTTGTTGTGACAATCTTCAAAAGCAAAAAATAAATGCTCTGCATTTTCGAGTGTTGGTGATTTTTAATAATCAAATACTAGTAGACTACTCTAAGCCAAATAAATTGGTATTTGAACACTTGAAAAATTTGATCAATAAGATCAAATGAGTTCGGATTTTTTTCTGCCTTGATTTTAAAGAAAAGTAAACGACTTTCGTGAGATGAGGATCTAATTTGAGAAGGTTCCTATTCTTTTTTTGAGCACAAACCAAGCAGTCTAAAATCAAAATCAATCTATTTGCTGCATTAAGAGTTTTTTTTGCATTAAGAATATTTTTTTAAAAAAAGTTTCATTCTTTAAATAAAAAGTATGATCAATAGAAACAATTTTAAAAATTGTATCAGCTCTTACACATATTCATACACAGTGTTTCTATCTTTATTTTTTATATTCTACATTGTAAAATAACTTTATAACTTACATTGGCCAATACATATCCAGGTACACAAACTGGTGTAACACAGTCTGGTGTACTACAGTATTGTTCTCCTCTAATACAAGTGCATTCACTGCAGTTATTGTCATTGTTTGTCCATTTATCATGAGCCTAAAAATATAGTGATTTTATAATAATATAGAATAGGCTAAGATTTCATTTTAATCCTGCAGGAAAGGAAAGCAGAGAATATAACCATATGGTGAACCACGACCAATTGTGTAGATACCAGTTCCAAATCAGGGTGATAGCATATTGGTTAATAAGATGGCAGGTTTGAGATTTAGGTCCAATTTTCAGTTGATAAATTCACACTTTTTACCACTCACCTACTCCTTACAATGTAGTAATGGATTTACTCATAGTCACTCACTCAAAGGTTCAAAAGGTTTGCCCTAAAATCTCAAAACACAAAACTTTTTTAATGTACTGGTATATAAAATTTTGTTTGTACATCCCTACACAGTCAAAAAATACTGTTCGCAACATGTTTTGTTAAGTATGAGTCCGCGTTCCATCTGTGACTCAAACTTGACAAAAATCAATTTCTGATAGCGCATACGGCTTTAGCTCAAATTGAATAAAACTATAAAAAAAGTAAAAATAAGTACTTCATATTCAACACCGTCGACTATACATGGACAATCTCCAAGTGGAATACAGTCTTCACCATCAAAGATTGTTTCATCGGGACATCCACATCCGGCATAACATTTTCCAGGATTTTCATCAACGCAGTCGGATTGGACGGAAGGACAAGTTTTTTCACATTTTGGTTTGCAGTCGTAGTAGATAAATGGATCAGTGCAATTTACCCTGTGATGATAGGGTGCAATAATGAGGGAATAATGTTTTTATTAAAATTTTCGAAGTTTGCAAAATTCATGGATGAAAGGATCACACCAGCAAAGCAATACATTTTGGGAACATTCTCTGAACATTTAAATTAAAACTTGTTTACAAATTATACTGGAAATCTGACGGGCAAAATTCTAAATTTCTATTGTTATTGTCATCTCGATGAGGCAAAAACAATTCAATGATTGGCTATTATCCTTGAAGTAAATACAGAAGTCAATGCTTGGGAAAATATATGAAACTATTCATTTGGACTAGCGGAAATGACCGGTTAAGGATGGGATAGTACAATGGCAGTTAAAAGTTGATATTGTATTGCAGAACATTTGGAGAAAATCTCCATGTGTTGTATGTAATATGGTGAGTCATAAGATCATCAATTTTTTAAGACGCCTTTCAACAAAATGAATTTTACGAAACACTGCCATAAGTCAATGAACATATATTAACAAAGCAAAAAATATACTCACGGTTTGGATGTTGAAATGCTCTGAGTAGTTGTAGTCATTCTGGTAGTTGTACTTTGGTGTTCACAAGTACAGCATTCGGATAATAATGATTCTTTGACTAGAACAAATCCTGCGGCACAAGTGTCGTCACAGTTGATCTGGCAAATATGGCGGGAAAATAAAAAACAATTGATTAAATCTTCTCATGAATAAAAAAGTTAGTGCCAGTTAGAATTCATTTATTTGTTTTTGAGGGGCAGGCCAAAAATAGAAGGTGTAATGCTTTTTGTGCACAAGAAATGGAATTCACTTTTTATCAAAAACATTCAAAATGCTGCAATGCAAATAATATCACTTTTAATGCTTACCTGACATAATCGCTCTTTAGGTGTTGTGGTCAATGGCTGAAATTTAATGGCAAATATTATAATATAGAAATGGAAGTTAAATCACATCAGTTGATCTAATTATATTGATTTACCTAAGTATGAATATTTGAATCCTCGTGAATATAAAAAAATAATTAGTACATGAATATAAGAAATGGTGGGTAGTTGTACAAGCAGCCAAAGCAGATATTACTCACTCAGATATTACATAGAAGGTTCAGTAGTGGTTGGTAGTGAACATTTTGTTAGTTCATTGCCATCATGCAAGTGGAAGTTAATCAGCAAGAACACTTTAGTTTCCTCTCTTAGTCATAAATATCTTTTCCAGACATTTTTTGTCAAGTATGAGTCACCGATGGATTGCAACGACAAAGTGCGATCCATCTGTGGCTCATTTTTGATGAAATAAAATTGCTGTTTGGGAATTGTCACTGTGCAAGTAGCCAAGAGTTACCTTGGATTTCGTTATCTTTGATAACTTTCTCAGAGCAAATTTTGATGGTAAAAAATTGTACTATCATATTACCTACTACTATCATATTGAACTCTTATTTACTGTCTCTTATTGATAAGAATTGTCAGGGTAACATAGACTAACTACTTATCCTTTTTATATGCCTTTGTGTTAGCGGATCTGTATTTGTTGAATGAATACAGCAAGATTAACAGTGACTACTTATATATACTTACTTCTTCGGAGGTAATAACAACAACTTTTTTTGTAGTTGTTGGTGGGTAAATAGTGGTTGTCTTGGTGGTTGATGATTTGAATGTTTCTGTTGTGTCTACTGGCAATGTGGATTTTTCAGAGGGTTGAGTGGTTTCTACTATAGTAAAAAGAATTTTTTGTGAAATTAGTTGTTTAGACTATGATTGCTGCTTTTTCTTAACATGTCTAATCAGGTTTTCGTTTTGGCAAAAAATGGAGATGTGATGCTTTTCTATTCCTATCATTAAGACAGCAATAAATAATGGTATCATTGCTCAGGGAAGATACTCTTCACTGCATAGATACTCTTCACTGCGTAGGATGTTTTCCGCTTAGAGTGCAGTTGCTGGCACTTTGTCATTTGAATGGCCGTTAGTTGACTACTTTTTAGGCACTGCTTCCGGCCTTTCTTGGAGAGCTTCTATGAAAAAAATCGTTCATATAACTGAATTATGTTTTATTTTCAAATAAAAATTCTTGAGGTATTTGGGAAATAATAAAAAATATAGTATAAATATAATCATATTTTACCAGGTATTTTTGTGGTAACTTGTTTGAGAGTGGTCTTCATTTCAGTATGTGTAGACAATGTTGTTTCTCCAGGTGATGATGTTGTATCACCAGATACTGGTGTTGTATTGTCTGATTCTTCAGTTGTTACTACAACTTCAGAACTTGTGGTTGTTACAGCAGATGATGTTGAAACACCTTCTTCTGAAAACAAAACATTATTTGAAGAATTTATTTAATATTTTTTATCCAATCGTCATGTGGACAAATTTTGCTCAATTTTTTTATTACTAAATTTTATGATTTTCTCCAATATCCCAAAACAGTTCAAATTCTGGAGATTCAAGGGTATAGTTGAGTGATTGGTCTCATATATATTAAGTTATTTATATTCTACCAACAAAAGAAGGAATTTTAAACTTTATGACTTAATGAAGTAATCAATTTGAAAATATATTTTTAACTTGATCCACTTAAAACAAATTAAGAGGCACACACATAAAGCAATGTTTTCTTTCAAATTACAAAATATCCTCATCTACACATAAACCTAAAAATATTTGAACTTTAAAACAATTATCATATACCTGGAGTGGTAGGTGAACCAGATACTATTTCTGTAGTTGGGAATACTCGTACAGTTGTTGTAACAATAACTGGCGTGGAAGATTCCTTAAATAAAATAACATCATGATCAGACATGGAAAATCAATGAAATAATCTCATCTTATAGTGTTGTGCATGAGACATGGCAAATGTTATTACAATGGTATTTCTCGAATGAACAAATTTTCAATATAGTGATATACACACCATATCTTAGTTATACCTACTAATATTTCAAATTACGATCTTACACTTTTTAATATTTCAATTTTTTCAGTTTTTTTTTGTTATTGAAATTTAAGTAAGGTTGAAAGTAGTGCATAAATGGGAACAAGTAACAACTACTTAATAGTAAAGAGCTGATGAAAGATGTGGTACCAGCAACTGCACTCAAAGAAAACATCCCAAATGGAACCGAACTACCATGGTTAAGTAAAGTGAGTGGTATTTGCCCTGGGCAATGGTAAAACCATTGCATTAGTGTTGTACTAACCTTGTCTGTTTTTGGAGTTGTGAATGGACCTTCAGTTGATCCTTCAGTGCTAACTGGTAATTTTGTCACAGTGGTTGATTCTTTGCTGATGGTTGTCGTAGATTCAAATTTCATGATGACTTCAAAACAGCCAGTGATTCCAACTTTAAGAGCAGGTGTTTTGTGCCATGAAACAGGTCGGATGCGAATTGCCTGTAAAAAGATACAATTGTGTTATGTAATATGATTGGACATTATTTTTCCAACTCGATAGTTATTCTAACATGATGACTCACTTAAAATGAGTCGGTCTTATCTATTTTTAAATACTGATTCAAATCCATGGTTTTTACAACTTCTTGAAGTAACTTAAAATAGGTATTTATTTATGCGATAGAGTGATGTTAGAATTACTAAGTTTTATATATCTAAATACATAATATGTACCGTATTCGGAATTGAAGAAATTTGAGAAAACTATTACATTCACAATTTTTTTCAAGGGGGAAAATAAATAAGTTAAAGAGAATGACTGGAAAAAATTTTTTTTCAGGTGAAAAAACCGGAAATATATTATTGAAACAAATATTAATAATCATTTTGTATTGAAGTTTACACATTTTTTTAGTATTTCATAAAAACAGGGAATAAGTTACTCACTTTGGCAGTGATTGGTTTTGTAAATTCATTTGAAACAAGTGATTCAGCGTCGTTATTGCCAGTGAATACGATAGGTTTTTTGCTTTCATCAGTGACCATGTACCAGGTTTGGAAATCCTCATCGTCTGTGTACTCGACATTGTATGAAGAAGTGTATTCCACTTCCCCTTCAGAATTGATAGCACCTTGTGTTGTTATTGTTGTCATAACAACTGATTTTTCATAAACGATTTGAAGGAAAATGTCGATATCAGAAGGATCTGGTCTCCATCCACCGACAGATGGTTCAGTGCTTAATCTGGCATTTTCAGCTTCTTCCTTGTTACTTGAAGCGTAGAAGTTAGGAATGGTCACTGTGATATTGATTTGCTCTTCCATCAATTTGTCACAAAGTCCTGAATTGGTGTTCAAATATATAATAGAGTTAGCTCAATGATTTGTCTAGAAAACTTTGCATGACATGTTTTAGCATGTGAGTACTCACTTGTTATTGCATCACCAAGTCAAGAAAATGTATTTGAATGCATATAAAGATTTGTCAAAAAATATATGATTATGATAATTATTTTCATTTCATTTCATTGAAACCCTCTTTATACCAATTTGTGCTTAAATGATTGGCTAAAGGTAAATTATAAGTAAATTTCAATATACTTCACCCAACAGTCGCAGGCTGGTCTGAAAAGCGGGACAGGCGTGTTATTATCCTACAGAATATTACAACAAAAAGATGCCAAAATTTGGAAAAAAAACGGTTTCCAAGTTTCACGTTTTTGAAGCAGCATTCATCTGGCTGGTTAGTTATTAAGTGAAAAAATCGACCATGCCTGTCTACGATTAATTCTTGTTTTGTCTATAATTCTAAATATTTTACTGGTGTACAAATACATCAGTAAGATATCTAGAATTATAGACACGTAAAGTTTATTATTGAGGTCAGAGCTTCTAAGTTTTAGGAAAAAGCAATGACCACACAAAAGTAAATGGAAATTAAAAACACTTAATTCATTACTCAATTAATACAATACTCACTTGGTCTTTCAGTAGTTGGTGGCTCAGTCTCCACTGAAGTAACTTCGATTACTTTGGTTGTTGTTGTTTCTTCAGTAACAGGAGAGGTTGGCACTATTTTTTTGGTGGTAGATGATTCTACTGGCGATGTAGTTTTGATGAGGGTTGTTGTGGTTTCTTTCACTGATGTTGAAGAGGTAGTTCCACCTGATGTGGTATATGAAAAGTAAAATAAACTCTACGCACAAAAGTAGTCCAGTGGTAGTAGTTACCAGGTAATTTGACTGTAATTTTTTAATATGTAGCAGAGGCAGCATTTTTCAAAATCCCAGTCACAAAAATATTTTGTTAAGTATAAGTCAGTGATGGAAAACACTGCAAAGGTGGGGTCCATCTGTGGCACATGCTTAACATGATGAAATTTGCTGCGAAATGAATATCACAGATGAATGATTGTTTTACGGTCGTCCAGGCCGCCCAACCCATTGCACTGCAGTATAGTGGTAGATTTTGATATTACTTCCCATTAGTTGCTTTCAAATGCTCCTTCTGACTTTGCCAAGAGTGAATTTTGTTAAAAAAATGTACCTTCGGATGGCGTTGATTCAGGTACAGAAATTGGAACAGTTGTTGTTTCTTTCACTTTTCGGTTGTGTGTACAATGACTGGTGTTACGGTGGCTGGTTTGATGCATCCACGGAACTCGACTCTCATGCTGATTTCGGATTCTGGTGTTTCGCGGATTGGATGAACACGGATTGCTTTGACTGTGATACCAGGTTTTCATGAATCTTTCCACAACAGTGGAATCATCATAGTTGCCTTCGAATATCTTAGTTGTTGTGGTTGACACTGGTCCCAGTGGTGTTTCTCGAACAGTTTCCTCAGTAATGTGCTGAAATTCATCAGATTCATCATCAGCATCGATGTAAGATACTGTGTATGATGAGACATATTCACCGTTTCCACCTCCTTGGGTAAGAATGGAGTGAACAATTGTCGCTTCCTTGAAGCTAACTTCAATGTATGGACTGACATCATCACTCAATGGTGACCAAGATGGTGCTGCTACTGTTTCATCATTTGTGTATGTAACTCGACCATATTTAGCTTCTCTGCCTTCTTTGCTGGTTGAAGAAGTGATCATATCTTCTGGGATGTCATAGGTTGTCATACCTAATGGTTCATCACAAACCTCTGTAAAAGAAACAATGAATGTTTCAAAATTTTTTTTTCTTGTTTGGTAAAAAGAAAATACAGTATAATATATAATAATACCAGTAACCATCTCAATTAAAAATTTCATTTTTTTCATACATGAGCCACAGATGGGATTTGTATGAAATATGTACAAAAAAACAATAAAGTGGTCTTGACCTGGCTTGGTTGTTAGTATAGTTTTACTAGTTGTTGACACAGAAGTTGTTACAATAGCAGGAGTGGTTTCTCCTGTTGGCGATGTTGTAGGAGCTGAAATAGAATATGCAACTGGTGAATTAATTACGACAATTCAAGACTCAAAGCCTGTAAGTAGCGCCTCAAAACAGCAAAAAAAAAATAACTTTTCAGATAGAATGTTACTTTTGCCAATTATTAACCTTTCTTCAACTAAATTCATTATTTAATCACCTAATTCATACTTGGCCCTTCAAATCAAATAATAAATGATTAAAATTGGCTGGGTCGATTCAGTTACCATGTCGCAAACATAAGTGCTGGCTTTTGAGAACACTAACTGTAAGACAAGTGTTTACTGTGAAGTTGTAAATCTTACTCGCTATTCATTTATGATTCAGATAAACAGAACAATTTTGCCTTGCAAACCATGTAAGTAGTCATGGTAAATTTTTTCTCTGACAAATATTTCAACTTTTATTTATTCAGAACAGCGTATAATTCATAACATGTACTTATTCACAATAGTTTTTTTCATCATTAAATTTATATAACTATGTGATCTGTAGTCAAAGATTTTATAAAGTATTTAATTTTATATCAAAATTACCAAAGACACCTAAATGCTCATATACTAAACATATCAGCAAAAATAAATGTTTCTACATGATGCCCCAAAAGATTCTCAATGAAATAAAATGTACCTGTTTCTTCCCCTGTTGTTTTCGTTGATACTTCAACCTTTTCACTAGTGCTTTCCGTTAAAACAGTTGTTGTTTCAGAAACTGGTGGAGTTGATTTTTCAATCTTGAAGTAAATATTAGTATTTATAAATTATGTTATCAAAGATGAATACAAAATTGAATACACATAATTGGCTGCTTCACAAGTGCTTGATATATGGCAAGTGCTTATACTTGGCTCAAAATAAAATTACTGATTGAACATTTATTTGTTTTATTTGCCTCACAATTTAAACAAAAATATACTTCAGGATCAAACAGAAATATGATGAAATCTGAAAATGAATTGAAAAATAATATTTTTAAGTCTTACAGCATGTAATGTGCCATAAGTTATTTCTTGCAGATTCCGTAGTTCAAGAATTAGAAAAGAATATATATTATAATTTATGCTTCAACTTACAATGACAGTTTTTGTTGTCACTGGGCCAGCTGGTGTTGTTGTTATTTCAACAGTTTCTTCTGTTACAACTGGTGCTGAAGTAGATACTGATGGTCCTTTGGTAGTCTCTGGTCCTTCAGTACTGTAATATATTAGGATACAGTCAGTTCAGGGCAGATACCATTCACTACACTTTACCATGGTGGTTAAGTTTTGTTTGGATTGCAGTTGCTGTTACTAGTTTTTCAGTAGTTCCTCGCTATTAAGTGGCTGCTAGTTGGTTCCCTTTAGGCACTGGTTCTTGATTTTGCTCAGAGGGAATTTCAGAAAAATACATTTGACCAATTTCAATGACAAAAATTTTACTAACTAATTTCATTTTACTTATTGTTTTTATTACTAAAACTTTTACAGATAAATATTACAAACATTTTTAAATAATCTGACCTGTATTTTTCAGTGGTTTTAACAATTTCAGTAGTTTTTGGAGTTGATTTTGTTGTCGTGGTAACTTCAACATTCACTCTTGTTGTTCCTTCTGGCGTTTCCGTTGACTCTGGTTTCTCAGTTGTAACAACAGTTTCTTGGCTTGTTGTGGTTTCAACTTCCTTTGTGACTGTTACCTCTGTGGATCCTGGTTGTTCGGTGACTTTGGTGCTTTCCTCAACCTTGGTGGTTGTCACTTCGGTGGTTTTGCCTGGTTCTTCTGTACTAGATGAAATAGGTGTTGTTACAACAGTTTTCTTTGTTGTCATTACAACCTTCTTTGAAGTTGTTGATTCGCCTGTTTCCTCAGTGGTGGAAGATGGGATTGGCTCAGTGGTTGACAACTTAGTTTCTATTGTGGTCTCAACAACAGCTGGAGTAGATACACCTGGCGTTGTTTCCACGCTTACCACCTCAGTGCTGCTTGATGTCACTACTTCTTCACTTGTAACTGGTTCTGAAACAACTTTCTTTGTAGTTACAACACCTTCAGATGTAGGAGCTGAAGTTGTGGACTGAGGGATTCTGGAAGTAGCGATGGTTGTTGTGGTGTATGTGTAAGTAAAGCACCCTCCGAGTTGTACCTTCATTGATGGCGATTCATTGAATGACTCTGGAGCAATTCTGATAGCTGATGCTAATATTGCGTCAGTGAATTTATTAGTGACTTTGTTGACGGCATCTACATTAGCATCAAAAATATGATCAATGCGCTTCCATGAGCTAGTTTCTTCTTCATCTGTTTGTGAAAATACAAATACTCTGTATGTTGTGACATAACTATTTTGACCATCTCCCTGTGTGGTTACTTCTGTGAGATAGACAGATGTTTCGAATTTGGCCTCTATGTAAGCTCCGAATATTTCGTCTTCATTCATATCAACCGGCAGCCAAGCAACATCAGAATCAAGATGTGCTTCTTTAGCAAGTTCAATATTGCTTGATGCACTGATTTGAGGTGCAACAACTTCTTGGAATTTTCCAATCTGTTCCATGATCTTGTCACAAAGTTCAGGTGTGGAGGTAACAACTGGTTCTGTGGTCACAACAGGAGATGTGTTCTCAGTAGTTTTCGTTGTAGTAACCACAACAGAAGGTGTTGTGGATACGCCTTCTTTTGGTGTTGTTTTTTCAGTTACAATAACTGTGGTTTCTATAACTAATGGTGTTGTTTTGTCTGAAATTGGACTGCTAGTGATAACACCACTTGTTGTCACTGCAGGTGACTTGCTTGATACTACACTGGTTACAATTGTTTCAGTGGTTGTTTCAACTATGACAGGTACAGTTGTTAGTTCAGCACAACCACGGAACTCTAAACGCAAGCTTATTGGTGTGTTCTCTTCTCTGACAGGCATGATTTTAATCACTTGTACTGTTATAGATTCATCTAAAGCATTCTCAACAATTTCAAAATCATTTTTGTTTGCTTCAAATACTTTTTCTGGAGATGATTCATCGCCTGGTATTTCTCTGATTAGCTTCCATTCCGAACTGTCAGTAGAGTAAACTACCTTATATTTAGATACAAATTCACCATTTTCATCTCCCTGAGTAACAATTGATGTTATAACAACTGGTGTTGGGAAGAATACTTCAAGGTATGGAGTTTTGTCATTATCCTCAGGTGACCAAGATGGAAGTGGTGAATCCGATTTGGTATCCTCTAGGTTGATATTTCTGACATTACTTGGTTCTTTACCATCTTTGAAGGATGATGCCAAGATGTTTTCATCAGGAATTTCGTGACTCTTCATTCCCATTGCTTCATCACACAGTTCTAAACAAAGTTAACATTAGGAAAATAATAGTTATACTGACTTTACAAAAAATACACACAAAAAGTGGTTGTACTTTTGAATATATTTTAATCCTTTGAATTGAATGCCCGGATATTGGTTTATAAGCCTCCAAACAAGGCCTGTGGCACCACAATTCCTCTGTGGCTATTAGCTTTTTCCGTATTCTAAAGATACAGTTAATGTACATTATTGTATTTGCAGGAATTTGAACCTTTCCTCCTTATATTTCTATCAGAAATATTGTTTTGTTAAGAATGGTCCACAGCTGAAACGCACATTGGCAGTGCATTCCATCAGTGGTCTATACTCGACAAACATGTTTTAGCATACAGTTTCTGATTCAAATTAATTTAAACTGAAAGATACTTACTTCTGGTTGTTTCTTCAGTTGTCACAACTTTGCCAGTTGTAGTCTTGACTACTGCTGTAGTTGCTTCCGTCGTTTTTTCTCCTTCCACAGTTGTGCTTTCAGAACCTGGTCCAGAAGTGGTACCTTCTGATACCACGGAGGGAGTTGTTTTCAATGGTCCTTTGGTTGTATCTATTACATTTCCTTGTTCAGTTGTGCTTTTAACTGGCTCTGTGGTCTCGATAGGTTCTGTTCCTGGTGTACTTGAAACATTGATTTCTGTTGTTACTGGGGGCTCTGTTTTCTTGGTCACCACAACAGTTGTTGTCACAACTGGAGTTGATTTGGTGATATCGACCGGAGTTGTTTTTTCAACTTCTTCTGTAGTTTCAACAGGTTCTTCAGTTGTTGACTCGCTGACAATCTTGGTAGTGACTACTGGTTCTGTTTCAATGGTTGTGGTTGTAACAATAATGATTGGTGGAGTGGTTTCCTCAGGTTCTTTGGTTGTCTCGGTGGGTTCTTCTGTAGGTGTGGTTACCTCTGGCTGTTTTGTAGTGAAAGGGTTTTTAAAGCATCCATTGATTTCGTATCTCATGGAAGGCTTGCCATTGAACTCAACAGGTGAAATTCTAACAGAACTAGCAAGTACAGCTTCAGGGAATCTGTTGGTCACAATTTCTGTTGCATCTGTGTTAGCATCAAAAACTTGACTTATTTTCTTCCATGTTGGAGATTCTTCATTGCTCAGCTTACTGAAAACATAGACAACATATTCTTCAACATAGTTTTCTACACCATCTCCCTGAGTAGATATTTCAGTAATATAGACTGGTCGATCATATTTAACTTCAATGTATGCACCAAAAACAGAATCTTCAGATATGTCATCTGGCGTCCAGGTTTGGTCAGATGGTCCATCTATGTTGGCTAACTTAGCATCTTCATCGTTGCTAGATGCACTTACTTCAGTAGATACAATTTCGTCTCTGGAACCTATTTCTTCCATTATTTTATCACAGAGGGTAGATTTTGTTGTTTCCCCAGTGGATACAGTTGTTGGTTGTGAAGATACAATGGGTTTTTTTGTTGTTTTGACAACTCTCTCAGTAGTTGTAGTTTCTACTTCATTACCAGTTGTGGATTCTACCTTCTTGGTTGTTGTAACAACAACAGTAGTAGATCCTGTTGCTTCTGATATTGGAGAAGTCTTTTCTGTGACAATAACAGTTGTTTCAACAACTGATGGAGTAGTATCCGCCCCACCTTCTGTTGTGGAGACACCAGTTTCTGGTGTACTGGATTTGACAACTGTTTCAGTTGTTGTTTTGACAATGGCTGGTGTGGTTTTCATTTCTGCGCATCCATGGAATTCAACTCTCATGCTGATTGGACTGTTCTCTTCGGGCCGCTTTGGATAAATTCTTATGACTTTTACTCTAATTGCTTCTTCAAACACAACTTCAGCAACACTGCTGTCATCACGATTAGCTGGAAAAACTTTTGG
This sequence comes from Styela plicata, assembly GCA_963675895.2. NCBI lineage: Eukaryota > Metazoa > Chordata > Ascidiacea > Stolidobranchia > Styelidae > Styela > Styela plicata. Next base: position 7,280,123 of record OZ023151.1, on the reverse strand, counting down.
ACCTGATTCAGGAGATTCTTCGAAAGGTTTCAATTCTCCATCAATTTCTGGAGAGAATTCAACCGTGTACTCTGGTACAAATTCCCCATTTTCACCTCCTTGTGTCAAGATTGACGAAATTAAGACAACTTCTGGGAATACGACTTCCAAATAAGGAATTTCATCTAAATCTTCTGGAGACCAAGAAAGGTCATTTACATCAGTGTCATCTATTTTAACGTATCTTGCATTTTCAGGTTCACTTCCAGGTTTGCTAGATGATGCGGTTATGCTGTTGTCAGGGATGAGATGATTTCTCATTCCCATCTCTTCGTCACACAATTCTGAAATAAAGCAATGGTGTATAAGATGAAATTTCCATGACCATGATTATACATTCATAATATTCTGTTCTTCTACTCTGATTTAGATGAGATCAATCACTGTAGTTTGTGTGCAACAAAGCAACAATCTTGCTCTAGTTGTAAAGATAGGAAACACATCACCGAGGATAAAAGATATATTCACTTTTATAAAGTCTTTTTGAATATTCAACAAGAATATTAACGTAAACCCAAAATGTCTGTGATATTTTAAAAGTTGCAATGTGATTTGCAAATTTTAATCTACAGACCAAACTTACTTAGTGTCACAAATTGGGTTGTTTCAGTTTTTTCAGTAGTGCTTTCAACAACTGGCTTCTTTGTTGTCGATCCTGGTGTCTCAGCTTCAGATGTAGTCCTAGTGCTCACAGATGGTACAAACACACTTGTGGTTTCTACTACTGATGGTGTTGTGCTACTAGACACAATTTCTGTTGTCTGAAAAGATATGAATATAAATATACTGGTTATCAAGATCGAGTGAAAGCAAAGATATATAATTATTCAATAGGTAATATTCAGGTAATTTTTATTAATTACAAATATTTTGAAATGGTTTAGTAATGATAATTCATACCTTTCCGGTAATTTCAGGTTTCGTGGTAGTTTCTGATGATACTTTAGGTGAAGTAGTAATGATAACTTTGGATGTTGTTGGTAAAACCTTGATAGTTGTTGATGCAATTTCCCCAGGGGTTGTTGAACCACCTACAGCAGTGGTGGTATCTCCAACAATTGGAGTGGTTGAAACAATCTCTTTTGTTGTTCTTATGGTGGTGGTGGTTATTACTCGTTCGAAACATCCTTTCAACTCAACTCTCAAAGCTGCAACTATGTTCCAATCAATTGGTCTGACCTTAATGTTGGTTATATCTTCCAATATATCAGGGAAAATAACTTCGGCCACGGATGTAGCATCTTTATTAGCATTGAAATGAACGGTTTCTCCACTTTCGTCACTAACTGATGTCCATGTAATTCCTTGATCTTTAGAATAGGAAACGCTGTACACAGACACATAGGCGCCAGTTGATTCATCCCCTTGCGTTAAAATGGCTGATACTGAAACAGGGTAGTCAAAACTGATTTCTAACCATGGATGTGTTACCCATTTTTCAGTATCTTCATCAAAATATTCTTCTTCATTCTTTGGAGTCCAAGATTTGCTGTTTTCAAGTCTTGCCTCATTTGCCTGATAAATAGAACGATAAGTAGTTTGAATGACTAAAATGAATTTTCGGAAATTTTATACACATTGATACTAGTTGGTACTGGTAGCACAATATTAAACAATTTTGATAATAAAGTGTTTAGGTGAGGTGAGGTCAAATTAAGCACCTTTGAAGCATATCAACAATTTATGTGAAATTGGTAGATCAAATAAACAACTTCAGAGGCTGCAATAAATATTGTGAAAAATAAAGCACTTACTGCTTCTTGGTTGCTTGATGCGGAGAAATGGGGATTCAAATCACTTGGCATGCCAATTCCCAATCCCATTATTATGTCACAGATCTTGACTCTATCAGTTGTTACTGGAGCTGTGGTTGGAGAAACAGTATCAACAATGACTCCACCAGTTGTTGTTCCTTCTGATGGTTTGCTTGTCACCACATCAGAAACAGTAGTTTCAACAACTTTTGTGGTGGTTACAATCTTCTTGGTTGTCTCGCCAGTTTTAGGTGTGGTGGTAGTTCCTGGTTCTTCTGTTGACCCTGTAACAACCGGCGTTTCTGTTCTTGTCTCTGTTGTGACAATTTCAACAGTGGTTGGTTTGGATGTTTCCACAACAATGCTGGTTGTCTCAACTGATGGTCCTGATGTAGTGGTATCGCCAATGACTTTAGATGTTGTTGTTTCACCAGGTTTCATGCTTGTAGATTGTTCAACAATAGGAGTAGTAGTTGTGGTAACAACTTCTTTTGAAGTAACAACCACAACAGGTGTTGTTGTAGTTGTAAATTCAAACAAACAACCTCTAAATTCAATTTTGAAAGCAACTGGTCCCTGAGGATATATTCTGACTACTGAAGTTTTGATTGCGACTTCTAAATCAACAACGTTCATGTTGTCATTCACATCATTCACAGAGTAAACTTTTTGTATGACAGTTGGTTCAGGATATTCTACCTCTTCAGATATGAAAATGAATTCAGTTTCATCTTCTGGAATGTAGGAAATTGTGTAACCAGACTTCTTTTCAGGTAAGAAATTTTTGGTTAGGATCGTTGTTATCAATACGGGTTCAGAAAATTTTATTTCCAAAAAGGGCTCTTCGTCAGAACTGTCTGGACTCCATGAACCAGGTACATTTTCCTCCACAAAGTTGTTTTCATCATCTTCATCAGGAACCAAAGCTACAAATCTTGATTTTGGTGCTTCACTGCCAATGATTTCGGATGAAGCAGTAATTCCGTCTTCTGCAGCAACATATTTTTCCATTCCCATAATTTCGTCACAAATTTCTAAATAACAATGATGAATTTTGATGAGTGAGATTATTGCATGGTTGTTTTATTGTATAATTTAAACATATTCTGCTCATTTTGCAGTCATGATTTATGTCAAATTTCACAATGTAAAATTTGGTAGATATCATGATTTTGCTGCAAAAAATCAATTTAAGCATAATCGAAAATATATTACTTTGAATAAGAATTCTAGAATATCTGACTATTCAGATAAGGATATCTCTATATCAATGTAATCAAAATTCAACATTAAACTTAAAACCAAAGTTGGCGTTGTTACATTTGCTAAAATGAAGATTTAATACAAAATGTAATTGGTTTTCGAGTGATTTATTTCTTGGGGAATGATAATACTTCGTTGTTAACCTTGGGAAAGAAAAGATGAGAATACGACTTAATTCACCAGTGAGGCATCCAGCAGACCTCTCACATGAAATTACCATCCCTCACAGGAGCTCAACCTACGCCAGGATGATCAGAGATGCGTAGTATAAAGATTATTTCCAACGCTTTACCAATTGAGGTATCCGGGTACTCTTATCGACTGATACAAGGTAGATTTTTTATTGGAATAAAAAACCTAATCATGTATCAAAACACCACCAAGACTAATAATGTTGGTTTTGTCATGAGGAAAAATTATGAGCTATGACAACATTTTTTCTATGATAAATTGATTAAAGAATTAAAACATCAAACCTGAGACTAATTTAAGTAAACATTTACAATATTTGACCATATTAGATCTCCATAGTAGTTGGGTATAACAGAACTTGTAAGAGGTCAATTAATTTAAAGTTACTTTTTCTTGTAGTCAGTTCAGTTTGTTCTTCTGTGGTGAGAGTGGTAACAACAATCTCTTGAGTAGTTGTAATCTCAGGAGTTGGTTTCTCTGATTCTTTTGGTACTGGGACAGTTGTTGTTGTGATTTCTAAAAAAAATAATTTAGGTCATAATAAAACAAGGAAAACACATAAAAAATATTACCAAAGAATGAACAAAATTCGATAAGAAGAATATTGAAATTTATACTTCAAAATTAAGGCATCATCAGTAATGATGTGGGGATTATTTTTTATCTTTATTTCCAAGTGTGTAACGCACATAACAACAAACAAAGGTTAAAGCTTCCTCCACCAACCATGTGCATGTACAAAAAAAAATCTGTAAAAGGTCAGTTCAAAACAACTTGGAACTGGTATCTGCGGGAGAGGTCGTGGTTTTTCATATGGTTGAGCCGTATTTTCTGCTTCACTCTCCCATGAAATAAATACAAAATCCTATTTGTTTGGCTCAAGACCTATATTGGTTGATCACATACCTGTGGAAGACTCTTTCTTGGTTGTTGAAACAACGGACACAGGTGGGGGTGGTGTAGTTTCAATAGTCTCTGTAACGACAGGTTCACTTGTTGTTTCTGTTTCAGTCACAGGAGCTTCAGAAGATGATACTTTGACAGATGTTGTTTGTACTACAACAGTTGTTGGAAGAACTTCTTTTGTTGTTGTTTCAACCACAACTGGGGTTGTTTCAGTCACGCCGCTTGGTGTTGTGAAGACTTCAGTTGAAACCTATCAGTATTAATGAAAGGTTATGTCATAGGTTCATATAACTCACAGTTATCCAAGTTTATTCAGTTAACAAGAAAATTGGTGATTAAATCATTTGCTAAGACACGAATACTACATCAAAATATTTTTTAGATAAGTGAAGAAAATGTTAGGATCCAACAATCAGGTATGAAGCAACTATGCTTTTGGTATAGTTTAGTTTTAACAGTGTTTGAAATCCAGTTTATAAATTGAATAACGTCTCTACATTTCAAAATAATGGAACTGCTGATAGTATTCGGCTAATTTTGCAGCAAAGTCATTATTTATGTCAAACTTTACAATGTAAAATTAGGCATATATCATGATTTCACTGCAGAATGAATCAACATGAGAATATTCGAGAACAAAATTACTTCAAACCACAATTCTGGAATAACTGACTATTCAGATATGGACCATGAGAGGTTTTTTTGCAGTTTTTTCAAGTGGACAGAAAAAATGGACATGTTGAAGAATATAGCAATTTTAACTTACAAAACTCATTTGAACAGCTTAAGTTGATTATTTTGTACGTGAAAAATTCAAGCTCAAGAGTTTATGTTGAAAACTAAATCAAAAAGATGTATTTAGAATGTTACCTGGTTCTGAGTAGTGGTGACAACACCTTCGGTTGTACGTTTTGTTGTTGTTGTGAATACTTTTTCAATAACGCATCCACGGAATTCTATTCTTAGTGCTATTCTCTTCACCCAGGCTTTCGGTACAATTCTGATAGCTGTGACTTCAACTCCCGTTGGAAGATCAGTCTGTTTTAAAATAAAGAAGGGATGCATTGATTCGACGTGTATTGATACTATTTAAAAACAGTGCATTTTATTTAAATCAAAGCAAAAACATAATATTAAAGATATTCAAGTATGAAATTTTCCAGCCCAATCATCAGAATTATGGACCGCACCTTAACAGTGGGATCCATCTGTGACTCATACTCAACAAAACATATTTGGATATAATTCTTTTGAATGACATAGTATGTATTGAAAAGTTATGGAAATTTGGCTGTAATAATAAATGCTTGAGTTTGAGTTGCAGGGATATAAGGTCTTCAATACAATGGCATTTCGGAAAAGCTCCTCTCAAAAGATAGCAACTTTACAGATTCCAAGCAATTTAATAAAGCACTTTTTTCATATCATTTCATACATATCCAATGCAAGCATCCTATGTATAATTTTTTTTACTTGAACAATTGAAGTTGCATCATGATTTCCTTCAAAAGTCAATGGTGAATCGTTTTCTTCAACATATTGCCAGGCTGGTGTTTCATCATTGTCATTGATATATTGAACGACAAATTTCTTAACATATGCGTCAATGCCATCACCCTGGAGTTGTACTGCTGTGATTATGACTTCTTTCTCGAAAGATACCTAAATAATGAAATGATCATGGTGAACTGTACGTTAATAAATTTTACTCACTAAACAGTCAAGATGGTCTGGAAACAATCTGAAAAAGCTGTTGATGAAATATGAGTATTTTTTATAGCCACTGCTCAAAGTGGATCACCGGGACCAAGGCCCTGCACTAATGGCCGCTTATAGTGAAATAGAGTGGTTGGAAAGATAAGATCTTTCTGGTTTGGCATGATCTGTGCAAGTTATTACAGCCTGGGTTGAATGTTTGGCATGGATTGATGAACTGAAATCACTGGGCCTCCAACCAGGCATCTTTAACCTGTGAAGCCAACATTATAATCACTAGACTACGGCACTCAAAAATCAATATACCTTAGCTGTACTATTTCTATTTTTATTAGAGGTTCATATTTTGAAAAATACCAGATTTTCAAATTTTTGTATTTGCTTTCAATTTATTTTTCAATTTCATCAGAATATAAGCTTACCTGAAGGTATTGGTTACCGGGGAGTGAAGTTTTCCAAGACAATGGATTTCCATCAGCATCAACATTATTCAGACGAGCATAATCAGGACTGCTGCCTTCATCTGTAGATGATGCTGTCATAATAAATCCTGATAAAACTGGCATGGTTGCTTCAAGTCCCATGTTGATGTTACATTCTTTTTCTGGTGTTGTTGATGGCTCAACTGATAAAGTTGTCTCTTCAGTTACTGGAAATATACAATAAGATAAGATGGGTTTATATTTATTATTAATAACCGGTAGTAAAAAGCTAGATAAATTTTATCATAACTTGATGTGGATAAGAAATTGTCAAATATGCAAATATATTTAAATATCACTAAAATCTACAGTAAATTCATATTTTGTCGACATGAGCTACAAATGGCTCACGCAAATGAAATTCAAGTAGTCAAAACTGCAATTATGATTTTTTGAATAATAAAGCTGCTTGGGTCTGTTAGGCATAGATTGCCTATGACATTACTGTATTTATACAGATGTTATTCATGCCACAAATAACTTTGAAATATTAGAAAAATTTAGTTTTGAACTTCAATTGAAAAAATCTTCATCATACTTTTAGTAACAGTTTCTGTTGTTTCAACTGGTGGTGAAGTTTTTACTGTTGTGCTTTCAACTTCTCCCTCGGGTGTTGTGACTGGAGTTTCTTCAGTCACTGGAGCCGTTGTTTGGATCAATATTACAGTAGTTTCAACAACTGACAATGTGGTTGTTCCTTAAATACAATAATGGAATGAACTAATTTTCACAGGATGCAATGTACAATGTTTAAAATTCATGTCAATGCTGGGGTCAATGTGAAGGGAATAAAGGATAGGAGTCAAGAAACCTTATTGGATATTACAGTCTGATTAAACTACATTAAATGTGAAGGAAACAAAGGATGGGAGGAATAAAAGATGGGAGTCAAATAACTTTATTACATATTACAGTCTGATTAAACTACATTAAATGTGATGGGAACAAAGGATGGGAGTCAAGAAACTTTATTACATGTTACACTCTGATTAAACTACATTAAATTCCAAATTCTTTTTAAATTGGTTTGTTATAAAAATTTGATACCAAAACATTTTACTTGGTACTTGTTACAAATTGAATTCGACCAAACGTGTTTTGCTAAAGTATGAATCAATTAGGCTTCACATCATGATTTTATTTTTCAATTCATCAAAGCTGAATATATGAATAGGATAAAATTTTATCTTTATCATGAAAGATAGTATATTGAGAATATGGCTTGCATTCACCAAATTCAGTAGTAAAGGTTTTATTGAATATTTCATAAATTTCCCAATGTATGGATATATTTGGTTGAAAAAGATAATTAGAATCAACCTGCCATTATATTTGAACATGCACCTCCCAATCGAGAAATTTTTGCTAAAGCATCTTCTGGTAAGTATGTGTCACTTATGGAGCGTGTCCATTAAAAGTGGCCTATCTGTGGCGTATACTTTACAAAATACAATTTCAATTGGGGTTATGCGCAGGATGGTCAGGAATGAGTAGCTCCAACAGTACTTCTTACCAGTACTTTTACCAATTGAACAAACAGAGCAAAAAATATCTGCAAAACATTATGGGAATCTATATTACCTTCCGAAACTTTAGTTGTACTTTCTTCAACAATTGGAGTTGTTGTCTTAACAATTTTCTCTGTAGTTGTCTTAACAAGATGGGGAGTTGTAGTTGAAGCAATTCCGACAGCACAGCCATGGATCTCGATTCTCAAGCTGACTCCAGATTTTGGTTCTTCGACAACAATACGAACTTGTGTGGCAATCACAGCTTCAGGTAGTTCGTTTTTGACAGGAGTGAAATCATCAGAATTACCTGGAAGATTAAGATAATATAATAATGAAATATCCAACAATAAAAGTTCATATTACATATGAATCAGCATCAAATCAAATTTGATGCTTTCTCGTGTATTCGAAGCATTTTGAAATACTCAGACGCTATGTTTGTGAATAATATAAAAAGGCAAATTGCCCTAAAGATATATTATCATTATCAACATAATTCACTATGATACCCCTGATCTTCCATTAAAGTACAGTCCTATAACCAGAAAATATTTTGAGCAAGTGAAATACAAACAATGTCCCATAGTGTGCATCGCTCGTATTTCACTGGTTGATAATATCTTGTAAAATTACCTGGTCGAAACCACTTGCCACAGACAAATAATGTTATTTAATTCCTTTGACTGAACATGATATTACCAAAACGGTCATTTTACAAATTCAAAGCTGTTACCTTCAAATACTTTCTTCATCAAGAAGGTATTACCATTGCCATCAACATTAGCTTCTTTGATGACAACCCATTGCTGACCATCATTGTACATGATAGAATATTTGGTAACATATTGTTTGTTTTCTCCTCCCTGAAAGTAAATATTCATAGCAATAGTATTCATAGCAAACTGTATGCATGGTAGTCAATAATACAGTGCTTGTAGACATGACATTGTATTCAACAATATTAGCAATATTTCATGATTAATCCAACAGTTGTTTAATATCAGACTGAAATAAACTGTGTAATCATTGGTAACTTTCTATTAGACAAGAGATCACAGACTGAAATGACTAATATCCCGCTAACCACGATCTATAATTTCACTAATAATAAAAGATTTGACAGTTCATGGAAAGATGCATTGCAGAGATGTGCTGTTACATGATTGAGCCCATAATACTATACAGGGCTTTATTCTATCCTATCCTTTCCTATGCACTATCATCAGTTAACTAGTTAAGGCTGTCAGTACCCCTTCTTGAGCAGAAGTAAAATATTTAATATTCCTTGGCCCAACCAGAATTTTTTTGTTAAGCATGAGACACAGAGGAAGCACGTCTCACCGTCGCGTTCCATCAGTAACTCATAATTAACAAAATATTTTTATACAAAAGTTTTCATATTAGGGGTGCATACTTGTAAGTGCTATTGTACCCTAAATACTGTTTTAAGGAAACCAGTTTAGGCTGACCATACCCCTTATTGAATTAGGGTTAAATATTATTGAAATTGTGCATACCTGTGTTGTGATTCCCGTAACTTCTGTTGGAACATTGAAGTTGACTTCCAAATATTTCTCAGAGTCGTTATCCTCAGGTGACCAAGATTTTGGCGAGCCATCAATTATTCTTGATGTATCGAGACGACCGAGTTCAGGTTCATATCCAGGTTTATAAGAAGATGCCACAATTTGTTCATCTTTGATGTCACCAGATTCAAGTCCGACACCATCAACACAAATACCTTAAGGGAATGGAAGTTGAATTAAATACAAATAAGTTACTATCTGAGTGACTATAGTGCCAATAGCCCCTTTTTTTCATTGAAATGCACTCTGAGCAAGGCCGGAAGAAGTGCTCAAAAGGAACAAACCAATGGTCACTTTATAGCTAAGAGCTACTAAAAGATGTAGTACCAGAAACTGCACTCTAAAGGAAAGACATCCAAAATCAAACTGAACCGTATCATTTAATTTGATTTGATGAAAAGACTATTGCTTAAAAACTTCATTTGATTATTAACAATATGACTTGCAAATCATGCTTTAGATTCGAAACTTTAATGGAAAACCACATTTTTCATGTTAATATATCATATCACTGAATTGTTTACTAAGTTTCTTTCATTTTCAGAAAATAAATTGAACATTATGCGATCTGGATTGGTTGATTGATTGCATATAAATATAATTACTTCCATAATGCTCTCTAGACTGTCTCGCAATTGCTGTACTCATTGATTACTAATATATCCACATATTTGAGAAACAATTTAATTGAAGCATTACCTTTAGTCGTAAGTTCAGTTACTTCCGTTGTTGATACTTCAGTGGTAACAACACTTTCTGATATTGTTGTATCAGATGGACCAGTGGTTGATACTGGTGTGGAAACAGGTGTAGAAGGAGTAGTTGTTGATTCAATGGGTGCTGTGCTCTTTGGTTTAGGTTGTGTTGTCGATACTGGACTTTGTTCACAGGAGCAACATCTAGAAGTACATATTGTAGCTTAGCCTTTTCAGTCTCGTTTCTAATCTAAGGATATACTTGAACTATCATTTTGAACAAGCTCAAATAAAAAAATAAAAAGGTCTCTCAGTGTTGTTTCACTTTTAGCCTAGTGGTTATCAAGGTGGTATCACAGATTGAAAATCTCGACTTTGGGCTTTGGAAAATCCAGATCTTTAATTCATGCCAATAATTCAACACAGGGTCAAATTTCAGTCAAACTGAAAAGTTAGATCTTTTCAACAATATTAACCCTGTTCAGCTGTGTTTGACCAGTTGTAAAGGGCCTTGCTCAGGGATGTTTCCCCCTTTTTTTCATCAAAATTTGCTCAGAGCGAGACTGCAGAACTGTAGGAATAAGAACTAAGGAATCCCCATCACTGACAGATGTCAATTGACGCGAGTTTTTGATCAACATGATCAGAAGAGCAGTGAGAAGGCAAGGAATTCCAAAGTTTAGTGATTTGTACAAATGAAGAATGATTTCAGGAGATTTATAATGGCAAGTTAGATACAAAGAGTCAACTTTCATTGAGACTTCTTTAGCAACACTTGTGAAACAATTCCTTCCAACTCATGTCCTTAAATAATGTGAGTCTTATGAGACGAATATTTGAGGATTCATCTCAAACAGTACCGGTTAGTGGAATTTGAGTTGCATTCGTATTAGTGTAACGGTTATTAGATAAAACTTTGGTTATTTTAATGTTGAGGTACATGACTAGTGTTCCCCCTTGAATCAGTGGTAATAAAAAAAAATATACCATCACACTATGAATTAATTCACCTATTGTCATCGTAGTATTGCAGGAAATATCCGCCAGCACATTGAATGTCGCATTCCCTTACACAATTAACTTCACCATTTGAGCATGTGCAAGTCTCACATTCAGATGTGGTTATGGTTTCATCATGCTAAAAAGGAAACACCAGTTTGAATGAAGTTGATTTTTTGTTAAATATCAGAACAAAATGAAAAATGTGATCCACTGGTGTGTGACAATAGAGTAATGTAAAGCAATTAGTTCATGCGCCAAACATCAAAAAGCTGTAAAATTAAGTTATGTAGAATTTTATATCAAATACCGATTTTTCTTGGACAATGGAGAAGAATGCTGACACATATTAATTCCAATTATATGACAGCATAACTGAATTAAAGGCATAAAATATTTGCCAAGAATGGAATTTTTTCAGACTTTGTAAACATTTTTTAATAGGCAATATATTGCGCTTACATCCATTTCCTGTCCATTGTATACACAAGGACAATTCTTTTCATCTGAACCATCTGGACATTGTTCCATTCCGTCACATAGCAAACTCTCCTTGATGCATTTTTTGCAATCATCACATGGTATGTAGCCTTCTTCACACAAGCAACTTATTTTTGGTGTAGTCGAAACTTCACCTTTGGTTGTGGTTTCTTCGGGAGTAACCTTTAATAAATAAAACAAATTATGTACTGGGCCAAAAAGACTTAAAATTAGAACATGCCGCTAAAGAAACTTATAACCTATTTGCTGAAAAGGGAATTTGAAGCTATGTTACATTTTCATATGACAACACTCTCTCAAAGAAAAAACGAAAAATCAATTAGTTTGAACGAGATGTAGTAAACATTTTGATTAGGACAGTTTCGTGAATGCCTTTCACATACTATAAAGTAAACGAATCAGAAATATTTTGTTAACCATAAGACACAGATGATTCCTGAGTGCTCAAAATACCAAGGCACAGTCTCGCAGTGACACAGACCTTCAAAAGTTTCTTACGGCTTAAGAATACAATTTATTTGTGTACCCCTTGTATCCAATAACTAAACGGGCAGTTAGGAGCACAATATTGCATTAGTATTTATTAACGTCAGTGGCATTGTAAAAATATAATTTATGCTAGATGGTACAATTTATTTGCTGTGTTAGAGGTATTAAATTATGATTAAAAGTTATACAACATTACTATAGAGTTATTTGGATAAACTATACTGCTATAAGAATATTCAATCACTTTTAAAGCCATTTAAATTGGAGCCCAACCGATATATCAGTCTTTTACTCATTCACCAACGTATCGCCAGATCGCAAACAAGTGATTCGGAATTAATTCGAACTAATGTCTATGCATAATTTTCTTCAAAATGATTCTTTCCATTAAATTTCTAATTTTACTAAATTCAAATAAATCTTTTTAATATATGCTTATACTTCTTCTCCGTTCTAAGCAGATTTGTGTGCCAATAGTATCGGCCGGAGAAAAATAATATCGTTCGGGCTCTAAATTGAATACAATACAGAGGATTAGAAAATAAAGTTTATAAAAATACCCCAGGTGTAGTTGTTTTTTTAGGAGTAGATTTTGGACTTGTTGTTGGCACAATCGGCGTGGACTTAGTAGTTGTAGTGGTTTCGATGGCTGAAATGTGAAAAAATGAAATGAAATCTGATCTGGTGGTAGATTTTTATTCTAAGCTAAATATAAATCATACTTACAGGAGATAGTACTACAGTGCCAATAGTTTGTTGAAATAAGGAAACTGATACTTAGGGCCTGGATGACAAACTATTGTGTTTTTAGCCTCGATTATTATTCATAAATATTACCTTTTACATAGCACTGTCAATGATTTTTTTTATAGAGAATTGCTATTCTTAGAAAAGCAAAGCAAACATTTTAAGCTTTATGCAAGTGAAACATTTTCAGATTTTTGGAAATTTTTTCTTTTGATGATAGCCATTTTCTTTCAGTGTCTGAGAAGCAAAGTTATCAGTATTCTGCCATTCATTTTAAGACACAGGTAATGAACATTCATTTTTGAACTTGATGAAGTATATGCCAGCCTAGGTACCCCAAATGAAAGTTCATCTATAGTGATATACAAGACGAATATACAAATGTTAATTCACTATTGAAAAATAATAGAATTTGAAATTGTTTGCAAAAAAACAGTTATATATTATTTATATTTATTAAATTAAATAAATGAAAAATACCTTCACAATAACAGCAATCTTCATCATCATATGACAACTTCATGTTATCACCTTTACAACTGTCAATACTACAGTATGGCTTGCAGATTAATTCACCGTTAATGCAAGTACATCTGTCACATGGTTCTTGGTTGATATGGGATCCAGGTTGAATGAGCTCGCCTAACAGAAAAAATACAATTGTCAATTTGATCAGAATGTTTAAAGCAGAGGTTGCAAAACAAATAATTACTGAAGTCAAATGTCCCTTGAAAGGAAAAATTATAGAAACAGCTTGGAGTAGACACCAAGAAATGGATAAAGAACAAAAGGTAAGGTTTGGGTCAAACGAAACAGCATGTGTGTCGTATCCCCTAGCAAGCACTCTAAATAAAAGTAAATAAACAAATGTAGAAGACGGTACTAAAACTTTCAATGAATAAACATGAAACAATGAATAAAGAAAACTGCTTGGAATAGACACCGAGAAATGGATAAAGAACAAAAGGGTAAAGTTTGGGTCAAACGAAACAGGGGAGAACGTGTGTCGTTTCCCCTAGCAAGCACTCTAAATAAAAGTAAATAAATAAATGTAGAATACTAAAACTTTCAATGAATAAACAAGAATTTTCTGTAGATGACCTAAAAGTTAGTTGGTAATTACCATTAACTCAAGATTTTATCCAACACAATTACAAACAAATTATTACAAAGGAGATATTATATTATAAAACTTGTAATGACCAAATTCAATAATTTCAAATTAGTAACAACTTACCATCAATAATACAGGGACATTCCATCTTTGGAATACATTTTCCTGATTCATCTTGAACCATTCCTTCAGCGCATTTACAGCAGTTACCATTCTCATCAGCAACTGGTGTGCATGTTTCATTAACAGATTCTCCACATTTTTGTACACAACTACATGGTCCATATATCTCACCTGAAAAAATTGATTTTTCATATTTTAACATTTTTTTTGCGAATTGATGGTAGACCAGTAGGAGATTAATTATTTTCCATTTTTTTTTGTTAAAAACTGCTGGGTAAAGGCATTACTGGCTTACAAGTCTATTTTGTACAATCATATTTTGTTAAGCATAGGTTACAATCCATCAGTGACTTATGGTTGACAAGTTACAATTTTTGATTGGTTTCATTCATGTAAAAGCATTTAAAACCGCCATATTTAAAAAGTACTAAACTACGTACAAACTAATTGATCTTTTGTTTTGTTCTTTAATGAAGTTCAGTCATAATGACAATGTAACATTGCCTCAAGATTTTTCTTAGTTGATAGGTTTTTGTGGTGCCATGGTTCAATTCAATTAAATTTTGTGAAAAACTAAGAACAGTTAATAAAGTGAAACAAAATTCAGTTGAAAAAAGTGACTGAAGTTGGATAAACTTTCTGCACAATATTTGTTGGTTTACACTAAATTTTGACCTATGCTTTTGTACTTCACCCTGAGTTTGTGAATAACTAATAAACATGACTCTCAACAAACATAAACCTCAGTGTGTAGCATCAATAGGTCATACTGTAAATTAGGATATGATAGGTTTTCATTATTATCCTGCAGGAGAGAAAAGTCAAGAATACGGTTTAACGATATGGCAAACCACTTCTCCTTGTGCAGATACCAGTTCCACATTAAGGTTGAAGGTTTTTGGCTTAACATATTCCACATTTTTTATGTATTTGGACCTGGTTGACAGAAGAAGCAGCAATTTACCACTGTGGGCTGATGAAGTGTCCAGTGGACTTCTCACACATAATCCTCTACAGGATTGAAAACCTATGTCAGGATGATCAGAGATGCGAAGCTCGAAATATATTCCCAGCGCTTTACCAATTCAGCTAACTGAGAGTATGTTCAATGTTTTTAAACTGAATTTTTCTGCTCAAGCTTACCCTTCTCTTCATCACAAGGTGAACTAGTACTAGTTAAAGTAGTTGTTGGAGGTACAGACATTCCAGATGTTGTAGATTCGATTCCAATTGTTGTTGTCGTGAAAATGCCTGTGGGTGTTGTTTTGATTTCTGGAGTTGTTGAACTGCTAGGTGACCCTACACACGTCTATTGAAAAAAAATAAAAAATATAACACTTGTAAGAAGACAGAAAAATAAAATATTCAAAAGTATTATTTTAGGGGCAGGGGTAAGGTTTTATATTTAAATTAAATATCTTTCTCAAAAAATAACATCTTTTAGTTATATATTTAACACATTCGAATAATTTGAATGTATATTCATTTACTTTTTCATATTCACATCTCACAATAATATTATGTGCACAAGTTTGTTTGAGTTCATAGATGCGATGCGTTTTTTAACCTATTATGTTCTTCAATATTCGAAATTTATATGCCCTCATTTTTTCTTAGATTTAATAGAGAACTAGAGAAAGTGAATCCTGAATGGGTTCAAGGTAATAAAATCTTCTTTTCCACATAATTCCCTTATCAACAACACTCATAGCTTGGTTAATGATTGGGAAGCCATTTGTACAACTTGAATGTCCTCGGACATTCAAAATAGACTATCTTCACAAAATTAGAATATCTTAAATTATTACTACTGTTCATAAGTTTTTTTTTCTAATCAAAATAACTTTTTAGAAATGTCCTAGTATCAGATTAGCTGACATTAGGCATAGACTTTAGACATAGCAAAAATAAAACACTTACAGGACAGCATTCTCCAGCAACGGTGACCATTTCATATCCTTTATTACATTCAACATAAGCGCAGTCCAAGATTGCACAATATACCTCATTATCATAACAAGAACATGTTTCACATGGTCCTTTTTTCCATGATGATCCAGGCTAAAAATAGAAATGTGAATTTTTCACGAATACAGTACTGGGATGTATTCTCTGCAATCAATTTCATTCACAGTCTATCGACAATTTATTGCTGGATTATCAAATTGATATTATTTTTGTCCGTTGTTGGATTTTTTTCTGGTAACTACCTAGGTTTATTTACTATAAAATATAAAGTATATAAAAAACTCAAATGTAGTATTGTGGAAGATCCAATAATAATATTTAATGTGTAATAACTTTGGTACACCAAAACAAAAATCTCAGGACTTTGGAATAACATTAGTGCTACTTGCCTATTTTGTGGACGCTATGGCCTAGGGGTTAACCATGTCAGCATCGCAGGTTGAAGATTTCGGGTTCAAGCCCCGGCGAGTCAGGCCCGCTTATCCATGCCCACCACTCAAACTAGGGTGTAATAACTTGGGTAGGATAAGCGATACAGGAAAAAATTATATCTTTCCAGTAATTGTAAACCCTGTCTGTCTATAGGTGGCCACTGTTACAGGGTCTTGGACAGGGTGATCCACTCTAAGTAGTGGCTAAAAATAAAAAAATAATAATAAGTGACCACCATTGCTTACACTGAATAACTCTGGATTAAATGCTGTAAGGAAGTACCCTAGTATATTCGAATCAAAAATAACATTATTTTCAACAAAATTCTCTGAAAATAAGATTTTGGAAAATACATAAGAGGTAATTTTTTGATTGAAATTCACATATACAGTGAGTGCAATTTACTGAGAGCTGTCCGCCATCTACCAATTCTAAACCATCTACACTTGTTGTAATCACACACCTCTACACGATTTCCTTCATCATCAATACAAGCACAATCAGCTGGTTCAACACATTTTCCGTTCTCATCAACAACTTTGTTTCCAGGGCATTTACATCCATGTTCACATACTTCAACAGGGTTCATATCACATTCACCGACTGTGTTGTACAGACATTTCTCCGGACATGGATCAACACAATCTGTTGGTTCCATACCATCTGGGCATGCTGAAATTATGAAGTGTTGAATTGGTTATGGAGATACGATAGGATTTCACCTTTTTTCTGCGGGAGAGAAAAGCCAAGATCATATGTACCTATATATAATCATATTTCTACTGTACATGGACATATTATAACAAGAAGAAGTGTAAAAATATACAAGAATTTGGTTAGGCTTTAAAATAGTTTGCATGTATTTCCTGCATGTCATAAGAGGCGACTAAAAGGAAACAAATTAGTGGTAGATGGTTTCATCATCGTCCAGAGCAGATACCACTCACTAAACTTTATCATAGCGTTCAGTTCTATTTGGGATGTTTTCCACTTGAAATGCAGTTGCTGGTACTATATCTCGTAATAGCTCTATCCTATAACTTAGCGGCCGTTAGTTCGTTTTTTTTAGGCACTGCTTCCGGCTTTGCTCAGAATAAATTTCAATAGATGAGGGCAAATACCACAAACTGCACTTCATTATAGGGGTTCAGTCCATTTGTTGATGTTTTCACTTGTATATACAACTGGTATTTGGTTACTTTTAGGTACTGCTTCTGGCCTTGTGTAGAGCAAATTTTAATAAAAATACCAATATTTAGGATATTACCGTAAGTTAAATAATCTCAGATTGAGCATAAAATGTTTTATTTGATATGAAGCAATTTGTCAATCATAAATTGTTTTTGTCAAGCATGGGTCACTTTACAGAACATGTTTTGACAACTTTTTTAATTAGATATCTTACTTTAAATATACTTTTTACAGTAAAATAATGAAGTAAAAAATATGGCTGCTATCTAGGGTAATGGTAAAAAATAATATGCACATTTCTTTTATTGAGTTAAATTTTACTAATATTTAAGTTAACATTGAATAAAAAAAATTTATTCATAATTATTGAAATTACTAACTTATTTCAGTTGTTTGCGTAAAAGTGGTCACTGGAGTTGTTGTCTCAGGTGATGTTGTCTCTGTTGTAGACTGTGAAAAAATGAATAACTTTAGACAAAGCGTTTCAAGTAATAACAGAAAATCTAAAGACGATACCAGAATTTTAGCAGTGATGACGAGGGTACATACTTTGCTTGAGATGGGAATAGATTCAGGCCAGGACTTTAATTCTCTATTTTCTAAGATTTGGATATGACTTTGAGTTAATAGAGTAGAGTAAAATGTCATTATATTCATGTTTATATAGGTTGTGAAAATGGAAAATTTAGCTGTGCAAAGCTTGCAACTACACATTCCATAAATTCATTGTATTATGAGCTGAAATAGTCAGATTGGTAATGATCGTATGAAATCTATGCGTAATACAATGCATCCTAATAAGATTAATAAACTTCTTTTAGAATTTGAAATTTACACGAATATTTGAATGTTACAATGATGATTTATGTCATCGGATGCCATATTTGAAATTCATTTATGTTGAATGAAATTTGACACAATATAAAAAAATAAACATGAAGAATAGATGAAATTGGGACAAACTTCTGCACTTTGATTTTAGAAATATTAGTGTTTTCTATATGGAAGTACATCAATATATTATAGATTCATTCTTCCCATACAAATCGCAAGATTCACATGCCTACATTTTATTTTCATTCAGCCAAATAGACAACAAAAAAAAAATTTTTAATATACTTCAGGGACTGGAACAGTAGTTGTGTAGACAGGTTTTCCAGTTGTTGACACAACTACTACTGTAGTTTCAGTGGCTGGTTCAGATGTTGTGGTTACAATCTTACATTCTCTTTGTGTGCATGCAAGGAATCCACTCTTACATTCGCTGTTTATGAAAATTTAATAAATCATCAACAATATTGAAAAATGAAGAATTCAACTAAATTATTGTGTTTGCTGACTATTATTCGAATAAGAAGAATACATAAGTTTCTTACCAGTCCATACAATTGTATTCCAAAATATATCCAGCAGGCACTGTTAGACCTCCTACCATACATGGGCACTGTTGTCTTTCAATACATTGTCCATCATGGAACACAGTACCATTTGGACAATGACAACCTTCTACGCAGACTTCCCTGCAACCTTCATCTTCATCTGTAGTCCAACATTCATCTTGGCAGATTGTACCACATTCTTGGTATTCCATACCATTTTCACATTGAAGTCCTGAAGCAAAATGAGAAAATATTATTGAAAGTAGTTATGTTGTTGATTCCAGTGTTTAAACTATAAATTCACTGAACATCGCAAAAATTTGCTCAATGTATGGTCTTAATGACTAGGAAGATACCAGAAACCATGGGTAAATATTTCCACAGTACTGAATTGTTTTAGTATGATTTTCATCAGACTATGTTTAAGAAAAAAATATAAACATGAATATTATAAAACTATCTTGAGATATTCTTGAGATTTAATTCAATAAAATATATATTCCCAACAGAATTAAGTTGAAACTAGTATTTAAATATTTAGAATAAAAAATATTTACAGTAAAAAGAGTCATACCACAATCTCCTGTTGCTCTCCATCTGATATGAACTCCATTCTCATTACATTCTCTTGTGTAAGCACTAATAGCAGTACACAGACATTCGCAATCACCGCCTCTATCACAACCACAAGAATCCCAAACACAAGCTTCATAATATGGATCTGGATCGACATAGGCATGACATTCCTTTAAAAAATATAACAGATATATTACAAAATTAATTGAAATTTTCTCGGCCATTTTTGACTGAACAATCACCCAGCTTCCAAAAACAAATAATCTAGAATGACTTTGACTATGATCTCAGACGAAATATTCATTATTTTGTTAAATAATTTTCTTTCATGGAATAATTCTATAATATGCTGTAACTATTATGACACAATTGCAGAATTTGCACATTTTTCAGGAAATTCATTTTGTCAAGAATGAGCCACAGATGGACCGCATTTGATCGACATTATCGATCAGTGACCCATACGTAACATAATTTTTTCTAGGGATATATAACCGACTTATATATTGCAAAGCACGCATAGAGGTTAGATTGTATCACTCGCTCCTACATTATTCACTTATTCACAGTTTTTAAAAGTCATATTCTTGACTTTTTTGCAACAGAAGAAGGAATGGCCACTTCGAATATATTTTCACATAGAAGTAAGTACATACCGTGAATGGTTCAAGGTTGATAATTTTACATGAATATTGAGCCCATTCCGTACGTTGCGGACTGACAACACAAGGATGAACTGGATCTTCTTCTGATCTTGGACATGAACTGAATACTCTCCAACTGTCACCAAATACATTGGCTTGAGATACGAGTTCACCTGTAATGTGTCAAATCACATAAAATAAATGAAAGCCATAGATATATTTCAATATGTTATTGTATGAACAACAAGATTGAGATAGTCTTGGGTATGATATCCATTACTGAGAACTATCTGAATTTAATTTTATATTCAAATATTCAAATTGAAAAATAATTTTCTTTACTGGTCTATCAAAAACAGCTTCACTTTAAGCCTTTTCTGACCAAGTTCGTATCATTTAATAAATATATAGGATAATTTTAATTTGTGAAAAAAACATTACCTTGTTTAGTAGTGAAGTCATTGGTTGCATCTCCATCAAAGTCACCACAGAGACCACATACTCTATTTTGATAGGATGGTTCAAGTTTCACATAGACACGAGTTCCTACATCCCACATAACAGTAAGACCAATCTAACAAGAAAATATTTAAATTTAAAAAAATAGCTGTATTAACAAAATGGTCAATAAATGTCTCATTTCGAATAGGCAACTAAGAAAAAATAATAAAAGAATATCACATGTTCAAGATTGCGTATTTGAGCCCAAACGTTAATTTCCTTAATCCATGACCCCAGATGTAATAACTTGGGCAGTATCAGCCAAGCCTCAAAAATCATACCTTTCCAACAACCCTTTCAAATGATTGACTGTAAAAAATACAATAATAAGTAATTTGTAAATTTACCCACCTGGGTTTTGACAATGATGAACAAACCAGAGGTCATGATTGTGTATTCGGCCTCAGGAGTGCCAGCGGGAGCAAATGGATTCTTAGATTCAATTGGAGCACTTCCTCTTATCATTTGAATGATTGTATCTTGCAACATAATCTGAGTAATGTAAATATTTGTTGTTAAAAGAAATTATGTTAACATGTTTGGTGTTGTGGTCAGGTTAATGTGGGACATGTAACTACTTTTCCTTCTTTTATGCTTCGGTAAGAGTGGATTCGTATGCTTTATGCAGGTATGCTCGATTAAGAATATAAACTACTGTGTACAAAGACTCTTAAACCTCTTGTCTAGTATGTTTTTTATGCACAACTTCAATATTAAAAGACTGCAGGTGAGCGCGAGGCAGCTTTTAAAGGGTATGCAAGCTAGAAAATAGATTTTAATTCGTTGCTGTTACACATACGACAGTCCCCATAAATATTTTAATCAAACATGTTTTGTAAAGTATGAGTCACTGATGGATATGAGTCACATTCTAAAGGATATCTAAAAGTTGATTATTACCTTGACTGCTTTAGTGCATGTAACACCTCCAGTACTGCAAGGCACATTTTCGACAGAAATTCTGAAAATACCAACAGATGAACCACAGAAATCTTCTGCCAAAATATATGTGCAATCACCATGGAATTCGTATCTCAGTTTATCGAAGGTTTCATAATGAGGATCACCATATGCTGAACAAATAGCTGGGCATTCTTTGTTGTCGCAAGTCCATGATGTGTTTTGGCAAGTACTGTAAATTAACATAGTTTATTTTAAAATGAGGTAATAGTAGAGATGTCACTTTAAGAATTACGATTCCAATCGGTTTGGATGATTTGAACACGCATTTCTACGATTCAGTATAATTCGACTGAGGTTGGGAAGGAAAATTTTTATCGAGAGTGGCAAAATTTTGGTCATATCATAAAAAATTTTGTTGTTCTATAGAAAAGCTTTTTTTATAGTATTCTTCGAATTGTTTGCTGCCAGGGGGCTTCTTATACCCAACAATCATTATGGATATGGTTGACAGCTACTCACAAAGTGCTACGCTGGAGGGCATTCTCGGCGGTGAAACAGTTAAGTGTCAAACTATTGGCCTTTCGGACAATATCACTGAGTCAAGGAGTCGGAAAAAGTTGCTTGTTTTATAAAAAAATTGTCATAAATTTCTAAAATAAATGTATAAAATACGAAACACTGAAATAATTACCTCAAAATTTACATCAAATTTGAATAACTAAATCATACCAGAAATTGCAGTCCTTCTTTATTCTTGATCCTGACTTATAACTTCTTCCAAGATATTGGCAAGGACATGAACTTGATTGAATGCATTCACCCCCATACCATGCCATTCCTGCTGGACAAGCGCATCCCTCGTGACAAACTGTTTGTTGACAAGTCACATGCATATTGTCACAGGTTCTTTGACATTCAGTACATTCAACCCATTTTTGTCCCTATTTGTAAATGATGAATGTTTTTATAGGAGTGGTAGTTCCATAGTATTTAGAAAAATAAATACAAAACTGGTGAAGGTGAAATGATGTATATTATATCACCAATGTTTTGAAGGTCTATACAGACAGTTCTGAAGAAAACTTTCGAAACGTCAACATTATAATATACATCAATTGCCTTTCACTAGTCGACGGCATGTTTTATGTCAAGATATTTGTTTCATTTAAAATTGTATTGAAATTTTTAAAATCAAATACTTCCGGTAATCAGTATTTTCTTAGTGATTATAAACAAATCTCAAATTAGCATGGAAAATATATTTATTTCAAGTTGAATTATTGATTCTTACCGATGGACAAACATTTTCTTCTGTGCATCCTTCGATAGGGGAACATTGCCACCTTCCGTTACTGCATGTGCATGAGTCGCAATGAGATTGTCTCTTGGATCCTGCAGCAAATTCCACACCTTGATGGAAGCAAGAACATTCAGATATCTCAACGCATACTTGTTTTGTTTCATCAAAAACCATTCCTTCTGGACAAACGCATCCTTCAATGCAAGATGTTGCCTGAAAATTGACAAAAATAAATTAGTTATGATAAGTTAAGTATAAGACATTGTTTTTATTGTGGAAGTGAAAAAGAATCAAAAGAAGAAATTTGAAATTATTTAATTTGTTTTCTAAAAAAAATCATATTTGATGTCAACTTGATAATTCCTTTTAATTGTTTTGTACTCTGGAAAATTCGAATTGTTCAATCGAAATATTCGATCTATTGAATGTATATATATATTAGTTTTAATTTTTGGAATATATTCAATTTGTAACGAATATTAGAGCTTACTTCTTCGCATGTGGATTCTCCTTCACTCAACATACTGCATGTCATATCACATGATGTGACACATTCTTGGAATACTCTTCCTCCTTCGCAAGGTGTCTCACAACCTGCGGCTTCTCTCCAGGAAATTCTGAAACGATAAATACTTTCAGTTTTAATATAACACTTTTTCAAGGCGTCTACAAAATCATACACCCAGTGTTATAACTTAATTATTACCTAAATTTCAAGCATGAGCCACTAATGGACAGTGCTTTCACAGTACGATCAATGAGTGGCTCATACTCAACAGGCTTTAGAAGTGGTAGATGGTTTTACCATAGCCCAGGGCAGACACCACTCACTGTACTTTACCATGGCGGTTCAGTTCGGTTTGGGATGTTTTCCGTTTAGAGTGCAGTTGCTAGTAGTAGATATCTCTTAGTAGCACTCTGCTTTTAAGTGGCCGTTATTCGGTTCCTTTCAGGCACTGCATCAGACCCTGCTCATATTGAATTTTGATAAAATAAAATAACTTTTGACGGGAAAGCCCTTACTTTAATTTATTGACAATAAATCAAGAATACCACTAAAGTTACTGAATATCGTTGCCTAAAAATTCTCTTTGCTCTTTTATTTGTTAATTAGGTCCGATAGCTGGTGTCTTCAAAGGGGTGATCGGAAACTTGCGTAGAGTAAACTAGAAAATGCATCTAAGTCTATTTTTTTCAACGATACTAATCGTTGCTAGAATAGTAGATGACAGCTTACCCTTTCAAAACATTGCTGGTCATTGCACACGCACGAGCATAATCGGCAAGAACCGTACATTTAGCGTCTTTGACATCGACACTCTTCTGAAGATTTCCTGCAAACGTCATGCTGACACATTGTTATGTATGCTGTTGCATCAACGGCTCTGCCACAAAGGTTAAGTTCTCCTAAATAGAATTTAGGACTCTTTATAGATAAAATTAATTTTTTTAAAGACTATAATTGAATAAAGTTTATGTAATGAAGGCTAAGAAATTTTAATTATACGATTACATAATTTAATGTTGTCGATTTGTCGTCTGTCAACTATCGGATATTGAAAAATCGTCGAGCCGAATTATCGGCAAGTAAGTAAATAATACTTAGGATAAGTGTTTAAAATAGTTTTGCGCGAATAATTAATGGTTAAGAATGTTTGCGCTGACTGTCTATCTAGAGTGGGATAACATAAAGTCAGCAGATCGTGTTTTCAATATTTCGTGACATAAATTTACCTACCTAAAATAGTTGCCCTGTCGAAAAAAAATCTTGTCTAAACATCTTTTCTTAAGAGTGAGTTACTGATGGATCGCATCGACTAGACGCGGTCCATCTGTGGCTCATGCTTCACAAATTTTAATTTTTGATTAGACGTACTATATCCAATAGTTAGTCTCCATATTAGTGAATATCACAAATATAAAAAAAAAATGTCTTTTCTCCATAACAACTTTAAACAAACCTGTTTGTATGGTAATACATGCTGCTTTAGCGAATGTTTTGTATGCGGCAGATTGAGAGCATGCATTTATTGCGATTCCTCCAGTGACGAGTGAACTACCGACACAGGCGACATCTGTTTTCCAAGAGTTACCAAACTCGGTTACATCAACTGTTGTCATGCCGGATGGAAGAGTAAAGTCATCGACTTGGTTAAGATTGTACAGACCACATAGACCTCTCACCTAAATAATTTGTAAGGTTGTTAGCTTTGGGAAAAAGTGGAGTATGATTTTATGAGCGCCCAGGGAAGATACCAATCACTGCACTTCAATAATGTGGTTTCCCACTTAGAGTGCAGTTTCTGGCACTACATTTTGTAGTAGATATTTTCCATTGAGTGTGCGTTAGCTGAATATTTTAGTCGCCGCTTTCAGGCTTGCTTAGAGCGATCTTTTGTATAAAAACACCGTTTTTGGTGTGTCTGATATACGAATGAATACATAGGCTAGAAAGAATTATCACAATTCACAATAAAATTAGGGACCTTGTTCTTGTAAGATGGATCTGTTCTCAAGTAAATTCTGTGATCTTGATCCCAGAGAAGTTCGAATCCATCCTTGGTTTTGATTCGGATAAAGGACGATGAAAACTTTTGGATTGTGAATCTACTTTGTCCGTCAATATATGGAAGGGGAATTGTATTGATTCCAATAAGAACTTTGTTTAATCCCAACAACCTGAGAAAATTACATGAGAATTTAAAATGTTGATTGTGAAATAATACAATAGCCCTATCAGAAAATTTATTGTCTAAGCATCTTTTTTTTGGAATATAGTGGGCGCGATGGCCTAGTGGCTAACATGCTGCCATCGCTTGTTAAATATCTCGGGTCCGAGTCCCGGCGCGTCCGCCTTCTTTATCCACGCCCACCACTCAACCCAAGGTGTAATAACCCAAACAGGAAAGATATCATATCTTTCCAACAACTATGACCCCTTCCGTATATGAGTGGCCGCTCGTGCAGGGCCTTGGTCAGGGTGATCCACTCCAAGAAGTGGTTATAAAAATAAAATAAAAATGTGTCTCTGGTGGATAGCGCCGATGAGACGCGGTCCAACTTAGGCGCATACTTGACAAAATGAAATTTTTTATTCGGTGGTCCTTCCAACTGATTAAAAATATAAAAACAGAACAAAGCATGGCAGGAAAAGAATTTTTTTCCAGACATATCAAACTTATTGGTCATGTAATTTTTGGAAAAATTCTCATCAACGTGTTTCTGGTTTTGTGTAAATACCACTCAACTCAATGAGCAATCAGCCGCAGACTAACTTCAAATTTGCTTAGATTCGTTTACAAACGAAGTAGTGAGTAATTGTGAGTAATTTTTCTACGGATTCGTAGTCATTGTTGCAAGTTCCGATATTAAAAGTCAAACAAGCGATAGCTGATCAATATTCAATATAGTAGTTCATCAGATAGCAGGAATATTCAATGACGATCTGTATACCGTATCAATGGACATATTTTGCCGATGAAAAATACATTGCAAAAGCCTTACCTGATTGTGTCGACATCATAAATATTCATGGAAATAGTTTTCTTGCAAGGTGAAGTATCGTAAAATCCGCATCCAATATTTTGTACCCAAACTGAGAAAGGAGCGTTGACTCCTTGGTCTGTTTGTGCCAAAACGTATTCACATCCACCAGCAAACTGAGAAAAAAGAAAGACTTTCCTTTATTTTTTGATGGGACGCAATTTTATTATGTAGCAGTTAAGAAAAAAAGAGGATTTGTCCTATACAAGAATTTTCCAAAATTACATTGATGATATTAGAATGAACCTTCAGAAACCACTTTTTCGGCTAATTACGGCTTTTTCAGCTGAGACGCGTTTCATCTGTGTCTCATGCTCAAAATGAAATTTTTAATTGCAGAAAACAGTATGAAAGTATTGAAACCTCGTAACTTATATTCGGTACACCAATTTTAGCTTACAATTACCTCCAAATGTACTTACTATAAGGGCTGGCTATATTTTATTTTTTTTACATGCTATTAATGATAACAATTCAATTGTATCAAGTAATCTTGATAATATTTTAAAATTTTGCGTTGGAAAGGGTTTATAACAGTTTGCATATCATGTCGATTATGGCTGCCTTTATTGATGATACGATTAAAAATAAGAACTAAATAAACAATTAAATAAATATAATTACTTGGTATTGTTTTCCATCAAAGGTGTTGTAGTGATCTTCTCCAATGACTTGACAAGTTCTTGGGCATTCGTTTTGTGTGCAATTCCATCTACCGCTCAAACAAGTACTGCAAGAAAAACGGGATATAAGTTGTATTAATGTCAAAGGTCAAAGGGAAGGAAGGCAGAAAGTATCACCGAAATAAAGCCAATCAACGCCATATGATAGAAAGCTGAAATCGTTCTTTTTTGCGTTGAAATCGGAATAATCACATCTCTTACCAAGTCAGTGCATTCAGTATCATTATCATTTACTCTGAGGCCCGAGGCTCTATGGTGCATCAGGCTTGAATAGGTCAAGATTGTAGAGATTTTTCTCGCCTTAGCACACTTAAAAATCCCTTTTTTTATATTTCCATGTTTTGGTCGGTCCTACACACACACATAAGACACCATAAATACGCTGGCCGGATATATATCACTTGACTTATTGACATATCATACCATTTATTACAGTCTCTAGTGACGATATCTCCAGCATTGTATTTAACATCGGCTTGCATGCAAGGACATGCTTCTTTGGCGACACATGTGTTTGAAGATGAATCAAGAACAGTACCTGAAAACAGTAACCAAAAATTACTCAGGTTGGACAAAATACGGTCAATTATCAACAATTTCGTTTATTTTCAATAGTTTACGCATTATTCTATGTATATGGTGGATTTGAAATAGCGCTTAATCCAAACCGGACAACCGGATGATCCAAAGGATGATCTAAATAGGGCGAATTCGAAGATATTCGGATTGAATGACCGTTTGGAATACTCATTTCTATGTTTTGGTATTGTTCGACTGTTCGAAGGTTTTTACCGAACCTCTAACATCATCGAATATGTAGCGATTTTACATATGTTTCTAAACATATCGCAAATATAATGAAACAATAATAATCGGGTCGTTTGTTAACTTTTTTCTTGAAATTTTCGAAAATAATTGTAACTGAAAATGGTGGAAGCGTTTAAATTCTTCCAAAGGTGGGGGAGGTAGGAATGGTACTTTTCTAATGTTTCGGGAATTATAAGAAAAAGTTTTCGATTGGGTATTGGTATCATAGTCTTATCATTTTTTAAAAATGGTTTTCTGGATTTACGATTTTTTTAAAATATATTAATGATAGCAAATGATCAACAAATATAATGCTTTTGTCTCAAATTCCACTGCCTTAGGTCATGGCGTATTATTTAGGATAGAATCCAAGAGCGAGAAACGGTAACTCCAGGTAACCCGATTAAGCCTTCGCAAGCTAGTTTCAAAAGTTCAATTCAAAAGTATATTTGTGTGTATTTTTATCATATTCATTTCTTGTTCACTTTTTAATAAAAACAACCCCCTATTTACACCTGTATGGTCAAGTTCTGCTCATTATTTACCTTTGGGACAATAGCATCCATCAACACAGACATTGTTGACGCATTCCTCTGGATAAGCAACATTATCACAGGTTTCTTGACACGCACTTCCACATTCACTGTGCATTTGTCCTCCTGGACAGTCGATGTCTAGATTAAAAGTTATCATTTTTACATAAAAAAGTTTTTTTTCACAAATGTTATGCCATTAATTTTTTTTGTATAATTCAAAAAAATATGTTTTGTGAGACTTTCTTTGAATTCTAATGCTCGTGACGCTATAATAAAAGTAAATTAAATTTACGGATAATTCGTAGTAATTGGTTACTCTTAGTGTTAAACACCGCCAGGGGTTGCGCTCCATCAACGGCCCATAATTGGCGCTTTTAATGTTTTATTTTAATACCACCATAATTACTGTCATAAAACAGTGATTTTACTGCATTTTTGTTGCAGTATGGTTCTAATTCAGTTGCTTCGAAGGCGGAATATTTTAGAAATTCTGACTAAAATTAATTTGATTTTTCTGATTGTTCCAAATACATCAATTTGCAGTGAAATAATAGAAATTACCAATAATTAAGCTGAAAAAATTATGCATGTTTTTAAAGCAGGTGCACTAAGGGACAAAATTATTCAAAAAAAAATAAATGAAAACATAAATCTTCAAGTTATAGTACAATTCAAAGACTGTTATCATTAACAAACATTTTGGACGTCTTTCTATTAAATATTTCATTTTTAAACTCACAGCAAAATCCTGGTCTTCTCCACGAAAGAATAATTCCATTATATGAACAAAGTCTTGAGTAATGAGTGAATGAATCACATGCTCTTGCTTCATACTGTTCGATTCCAGCTTCACAAACATCCATTACACATCTCCTGACGAATTCCTGGGTAATAGTAGGATATCAAAATAATGCCTAAAACACCCCAAGCAAAATAGTTTCAACGCATTCACCTGTCGTACATATCCCTTTCAGAAGTAAAATTCGAATACATTCGGATCACAAGATCATTAAAGGGCATTGGCATTTAGAGCAGCATAGGCAACAATTGGACAGCACCTTGGCGGCGCGATCCATCATTTGCTCACAGTCATCAAATGCATTGTCATTTTCGAGGTAACACTGTGATAAATGTGTATTAAATTTACTGTTCATTTCCAGTAATTGTATATTACTGGAACCGCCTTTTTGAAGAGATGAATGTCAAATATTATCTGTTAATTGACGCACCTTGGTCGTGCGTTTCATCAACAGCCAATAATTGGCCAAAAAATTGATTTTGTGGCTCATATTCAACATCATCAAATAAAAGTATTGTCAAACTGATACCTTTCCCAACTTACACAATGACTTACACTTACCAACAATGACACATACTTAACATTTTTTATTTTATTTAACATTTCTTATTTTATTTTTACTAACCGTGGGATCGACTTTGTCATGACAGGCTGAAAATGCCTCACTCATCAAGAATTCGCATTGTTTTTCAGCAAGAGATGTTTGTGTGATATCATATTTGGCGCATGGATGGGGCAGATCAACTGGAACAGAGCTGCATGCTGATTTTTCAAGTCCTGGATGATGAACGGTCATTCTGTTTCCGAAAGAGTTGGGGTCTTTGATCTCCTGCAGTAAAAATGATAATTGGATAATTAACAAAATCTTAAAAATGGGTCTAGCAATTACGTCCAAAGCAACGCGCTCCGTCGATGAATCAAAAATATTTTTACATTGGATTTGCTTCTGATAATGAATTGAATTGACTGACTGTTATTAACATACGGAAATATTATGCATGGTAAAACAGATAAGTTGATTTTACACTATTACACCTATAAAAAGATATCTTGTAACACCACAAATACTAGATTAAAATATTAAATATGGTATAAAAGTCAACATCAATCCATGCGACACCCGTCGGCGGGAAGCTCGCTTATCGGTTGTCCAATCGGATCAACCGAGGGAAGGTCTGAGACATTAACCACTCACGTTCGAGATGCTCGGCGCCGAAATAGGGCGCGGGGAGCCACCAGAGATCAGCAGAGGTGCTTGAAAAAGTTCCCTGGTTGGCAACTAGAGTTCAATCAGCGAGGCGAGCTCGCAGGTTCGTAACACAATTCAGACTACTCTCCCGCCGCGTGTTTTTTTTCGACTGTCTGGCAATTTGTGAAGTAAACAATTTATATATAATAACTTATTCCCGCAATTCATTCAATTCAAAATTGATTTCCCTCTAGCCCCAAACCAAATGTTGGCAAAAGATAGGGAGGCAGTCTTCTCCATCGAGCGTTTAGAATTTTATCTGTAAATATCATTGAAATATTCGAAACGTTCACGCGTCTTTGGCGCGCAATAGCAATTACTGTAGATTTTTACTATTTTTGCTTCCAATAGGGCGAATTTTCCCTCTCGAAGAGGCAAATTGTTTACAGTTATCCGATTTCCATCAATTCGGCACTGGAATACATAGGTGACCTATGATTATTCTGACTGAGAAGAGAAATATGTCACCAAATGTTTGAACCTTTTGAAAAAATTGCGGACACAGCAGATTGAAGTTATAATGTAAAACTAAGCAAAGCCTGGCTGTTTAAACTTAGAACATACCGTGCCGTCCTTCAAAGTGAAGTCATTGACGAGATCTCCATCAAAATTTCCGCACAAACCACACATTTCACTCTTGTATGATTTTGGCATTCTGATATAGACAGATTTGTTGTTGTCGAAGAAAACACGAACGCCTGAAAGGAAAAAAGAGTAAGAAAAAAGTATGTTTGAAAAAAGAATAGACTTTTCAGAAATTTGACATAATTCATTAACTGCCACCGATACTTCACAGACATCAATACCTGTTTTTCTACCTTTTTTACGGCATAACGTTCTCCGCTCCCGTTGATAATTTGAAATTTTTCATTTGTCAAATATAATTTTGGCATTGCACTAGGAAAATAACACACTCACAAAACTTTTCTATACGGTCGAACAGGTCAAAAATTCTTGTTTTTTTCTCAATACAAATAAGTTAAGTGCTTTTTCAAGCTAATCTTTCGCGCCCGTATTGGCGCGGGATTTTAAATTATCCTAACGTCCTACCTACTGCAGTTTCACTGAATTCAATTGGTTTGACAATTTTCTGAAATTTCGCTTACCATTTGCAAATCCAACGACGCTATAATCCCCAAGTTTTTCCACAAGGAATGATTGCGTTGCAGTCTTGATAGTTTTAGGAACATTTACGAGCTTATCGTTGTGAGTTACAGTTCCATCTGGTAGTAACATCAGTACTTGATCTTCATCAACTTCTAATATGACGGCACGACTACAGGAACCCAATTCGTCACATTCATAGGCATTGTCAACCTAATAAAAAATATTCACCAAGTTCAATAGGAATTTTGGTTTGTGTGACGACGTTAATACAGCATCGGCATTCACAGTCAGGAACATTTAATCGAGAACGTTTTTAAGTATGAGTCACTGACGGTCCATCTGTGTCACATACTTAACGAAATCAAATTTCAAATCGGGATGATGTCATGAAAATATCACCAAGAGATCCCTCCATATAAGCGATAAAATTGTATAAACTTTGCTGCATCGTGACAAAGTATAATGAATTTACTCCTTAATATAACAGTAATTGTATCTTTCCATAACTGACACCATTTCGTTGATGAGATTTATGCCATAAGATGAACCTCACCTCGACGGCGCTTTCCAGCAACGGTTCATAATTGACCGGAAAAGTTTGTCACTTTATTTCAGTATCACAAAATAAAATTACGTGGAGGATTGGTAATGTTACTACATTTTGTTACAGTGACATTGGGTTGATGGTGTATAATAGCATACAACACATTCATATCAATTATTGTAGCTGCACATAGCGACTTAATACCCAATAACGATCAAACACTATATTTACCTGGATGTGGAAAATTCCAGAACAAGCGTAGGCCAAATTGTAGATGCATTTTCCAGGGAAGTAATAGCTCAAACCATCAAATGTCACGTAATGATTCATGTTCCAGGATACACAAGCTGCTTCTTCTTTGGTGAAATCAAGAGTATCAGCATCAAGGAATCTCATTTCCTGTGGAAGAAGAGACATTTTAAATGATCGCATTACCATATATAGGATTTTAATAAAAAGATAATCAATGAGAATGACAATTAATATCTGATATAAATGTAATTGGTGTGTTCGGTTCACCTTCTCATATCTGTTTGGTTATGTTCTGTTTCGATCACTGAATGCTCGAAACCACTAGACCCTATACTAGGGGTTCTGAAACTGAGCCGCTTTTCCGTTGTTTACGGTGGGTAAGTGGGGGATAGTGCAGACTGGTCACTAGAATATTGGCGTTAAAAGAAATTAGAATTGCTCACCTCAGTATCTCCGTTGATGGTAGATGATCCATTACTCTTCAACTCACAGAATTTTCCTTCATATCCCACAACACACACACATGTTTGTGGTGCTTGGCATTTACCTCCATTCTGGCATCCAGGCTCGCAGATGGCTGATTAAAAAAATTTTAAAAATAGAAATAGTGAACATGAAGAAGTTCTTGATTTTATATCAACACATTATATTATTTCAATGTACACAATTAATAGAATTATTTTAATATACACCAAATCTACGTACCTCGTTCGCATGCATCTCCTATGTATCCCTCAGTACATTTGCAAATGTTTCCACTCACACACTTTCCTCCATTTAGACACTTGGCGGGGCACTGTGGATTTTCTAGACGTATAAAAGACGTAAATAAATTTACGGGCTGAGTTGTTTAGAATTTTAGTATAAACACTCCAACGAAAAAATGATATAAATGTGCGTGCGTGGTAAGGCAGAAAGATTATAAATACAAAATAATATGATCCGATACCTAAAATATTATATTACGTTTAGTTCAAGTTTAATATCGAATCGAATCTTACCGATAATCATTCGATCATGTTGATCGTTAAATTCAGTATTCAGTAGGATAAATAGGTATTTCCAATTCAGAAGTTTTGTTAAATAGGTGCAACTAATGGATCGCGCTGTCAAGGCGCGACTCATCAGTCGTTCAAAGGTAGTGTCATAATTCTCACTGCAGGCAAAATATTTTTCTTAACAAGGTAGTTTTTTATATAAAAGTTCGCTCAAAGCAAGGCCTAAAGCAGTGCCTAAAAGGAAGCAACTAACGGCCACACAATAGCAAAGAGCTACTAGAAGATTTAGCACCAGAAACTTCACTCTAAACAGAAAGCATTCCAAACGGAACTGGACTGCTATGGCAAAGTGAGTGGTATCTGCCCTGGGCGATAGTGAAACCATCTTCCACTTTTTGCTTCTATTTAATCGTATTGTAGATCATCATAAAACACGTTAAAAATTGCGAAAAATTCCGGGGCCTAAATGGGCTAGTTATACCAATTTGGAGATTTTTTGATTTGTATGAATTTTTGTTGGGCGAAGGGGGACATGGCACCTAAATAAAGAAATTGCAGGTAATATGTTTTGAAAGTAATGTAGCATCGAAACAATATACCAAAAACCTAAAGAAAGCTTAAAACAGATGCCGTGTGTCATGTGGGCCATTCTGGTTATAAAGCTGAATGTAGTGCTCTGGATGGTATCAATATAAGCGAACATTTTTTTATTTATAGATCAAAATTTGTGTAGGCTACTTACCAATTTCGCAAGCATCTCCTTTGAACTCATTTGTACACGTACAGGTGTTTGGACTAGAACAGGTTCCGCCATTTTTGCACCCCTTTTCACAAACAGCTGAAGTAAAAATGCAGCATTACTTATCGTTAGGATAAATATATTTTCGACTCGGAGCGGAGCGGAGTTTTTGCAAAAAGTGTGTTAGTATTACTTGAACTACTCCCCAGCCTGGAATGTTTTTGAAGTAAGACTTCTGTCACCGTGGATAGCTTTTGACTATGTTAAGACTATGTAATCTAACATTGAGGTAACAAAGCATGCGTGGATGCATGCATTTTGGAATGGCATCTCAGTGTATATATTTTGTTATTTTGTGTCGTTTTATATCTGATGTAGTTTAGCTGAATAGGTTGAACTCAAAACGTTGGCAAATGAAACTATCGTTTGGATTTCACCAAATATAAGCTCACTTCACCTCAATATGCATGTGTGAGTTGAAGCTATTATAAACTGGCAAACCAGCGATACGATATCATTGGTATCAAGGTCATCTGAAGTTTTTGCGGAATAAACATGTACAACTACATTGAACCAGTACTTGAATTGAAAAAAATTCTACTTACGAGTATTGCAAAGACGTCCGCTCCATCCAGCATTACATGCACACGTGCTTGGCGCTGAACAATCACCATTTACGCAGTCTGGAGAACAGATTGCTAAAAAACAAAAGATTGTGTTAAAGAAGTTGAATCCGGAAATGCCAAATAAATCTGCGGCGAGGGGTTATGTGGTATGAGTGAAATGCACGTGATTTTCAAGTTTAATGAAACCTACAAAAGTTTTTAAAATATGAATTAAATAGTGGATATAATGTGGACATGCGGTCTTCCAAATAACAGTTATAAAACCGTATACAGTATTTTGTGAGTAATTGTCCAATCAGATTTTTTTTATGTTTATATGTTTTGTTAAGTATGCTTGACAAAATAAAATTTATCATCGGTATCACCTGGGATGTAATAGGATAATAGAGTTTCCCCTCAAAATATGGCATTTCTCAACACTTATCGATTATCTGTAAAAAACAGGCTAAAACCAGGATGCGGCAGCATTCTATGTTTGCTATAGTGAACAATGCCTTTTGTTTGAGAATTTAAACAAACTGAATTTAAATGCTACTTCAGAAAGTTCTAGAAGTAGATCGCGACAATTTGTGTCCGGGTCCGTTTTAGGACACAAATAACTCATGTCCCGGATGTTTTACCAAGCGAAGTTTCTTAACCAAGATAAAAGTTGCCTGGAGCATGACAAAGAAGTGATCGACGAGGACGGTAGTTGCGTAATTATGTTGCAAGGTAGCTAATATCGCCTGGTTGAATCCGGGTAGGTTTTTATTTCCACGCATTATGTTAGAAAAATTTCACACTCCGATAAGCTGATTTATCATATATTATTAGCGAGTAATAAAGAAAAAAATTGCTGTTAAAATTTTTTTTTCTAATTCAACAAGTCTAAGTAATAAATGAAATGAGATTTATCACGGAAAGCCGCCAAACTTTCTAAAAAACAAGGAATTAAAATGTCGGTATGCAATGCTGTGCAGTAGTTACTTAACTCCGACTCAAAGTGATGAGCATCAAGTTTTAAATATACCAATTAGAATTTATTGAAAGCATTGAGCGTATATAACTATTTTAACGATGCGCAGTACGATGTCACGAAATTTTACGAAATAGCATTGTCTTCTAAAAAAATATTTGAGGATCAGCAAATTGTTATTCAATCTCAAAATTTAAATGCTTTAAGACTGTTTTAACTACGTGAATACAATTTTCAGACCCCGGCGTATTTTCGCGTCCGGGAAACACGTTCGAGATGATGTTTATTTGGTTTATTCAAGAAACATTCCGCACTCAGATTAGTGATAAGAGTGAGTATCTTTGTTGAAACAACAATCCCGTTTTGTGACAGCTTCTGTGACCCCGGAATTGTCCTTTTATGTTTCTGAGACTCTTTTAGGTATCAAGTCGAAACATGTTTGAAAAGAGAATTTTTGATTGAGCTTTATACAATGTCTCTTCAAATCATAAATTTTATTTGTCAAGAAAGATCCACAGATGGATCGCACCTCGGCGGTGCGGGTCATCGGTGACTCATACTTGACAAAAGATCTTTGGAATGAAAATTTTCGACCCACCTCGATTGATAGACACCTGCACGTACACCACTCCGCAATTTTCCTCAGATGTATTTAGTTCAATATTATAATACAATGACTAAATGAAAATTACTTAAATTTGTGTCTGAATTTTTCGAGTATATGTTTTACGCATATTTCACACATATCAAATCAGGCGTTTAATTATTATTTCCGAGTAATTTTAGTACAATTTTAAAATGTGAAGCATGACTTTTTACCCCCCCCCCCTCTCGAATAGTTAGTTACTTACGTATTTCACACTTTTCTCCAGTGTATCCCGTGTCATTACAGTCACATCGGTTTGGTGCAATGCACTTCCCTGGGAGACAGGGAACGTCGCACACAGCTGTAAAATAGAATCGCGAATTTAAATATTTTTACATGGAATTTATTTTTGTTTATTTATTAAAATTCACTTTGAACAAGGCCTGAAGCATCGCTCCCAAAGGTAATCAACTAACGATCAACTCGATCGTAATATTTATGTTGAAGTTGGAGTTCGTGTTGTAGAAGTAACTTTTTCACGATGTAATCATGAAATCGGTAATATGGCATTTTTATATAAAAAATTATATAGAAAATGTCGCTATTATCAATGGAATTACTTACGAATGTCACAAGATTTTCCCATGTAGCCCTTGCAACATAGGTCAACCATCTTCGTCCTGGGCACCATTTTCGTAACTGTTTTGGATCTGTGTACAAAAACGAATAAGGGTCGGATAAATTTTCGATGATGAAATATGCCTAAATGTCAGTTACATACCGGTTGGAAAATTCCTACGCGGTATGATTGATGGGCACAAATTGAATATATAATTATTGTAACCCACCAACAGATGACAAAAAAAATACCCGGTCATAAAAATAATTCTGTCAAGCAAGAGCCACTTATATGAACGAGCCTCCGAATCAATTGACTGGAAAACTCGTTTTAATACAACAACCACACAAAGGATGTTAAAATTATACTTGCATTTGTTGCAAAGAAAATAAAACATTATGATAAATTCATTGTAACGGTTTCGAACAATTCCGTATTTCATAAAATACGGATATCCCGTTTCACATATCTTAATATCTAATAATGATTTTTGATTATATTATTTGATTTCAATAATCATCTTGAATTCAGTTCAGGACGCGCATTTGTATATGATATGATGTATCGCCCATGAATTTAAATTGCAGAAATTATCAAGCAGCAGTAAGGCTTGCTTTAGCTGCCTACGAATTAGAAAATGCTAAGCACAATAACATGCACGTAGTGCAGCAATTAAGAAAGCCTTGGCGCTACTGACATCATATTTTTATGAACGATTTGATAGGGTGAATTTGCATTGATTGAAAGTGTTTTGTTTTTCGATTATTTTTTACTTAATTCCTTTCGTAGCAAAATCGTGATATACGGCTAATTTTACGTCGTAAAAATTGAAATAAATCATGACTTTGCTGCAAAATATCAGCAATTTCGTTCATCCTTAACGTTGAAACATTATTCATTTAAACAGTAAATTTCAACTAAACTACGATGAAAACATCACTACGCAAGGTGATACAGTTAAAATTAGGATTTTGGAATTCTGTTCTGAAGTAGAATCCCCCATCGATTATTTTTCAGTCAATTCCAAACATCGTCTTGGTCAACATTTCAATTTTTAGGGATTATAATAATAATACTAATTTGTTAACCGTTCAAATTAAAAAAAATACAGAGAATATTATATATTTCTATGAACGTGCTTACAATTAAATTGAACCTGCCTTTTAAAATGTAAACAATTTATAATTTATAGTGCAGAGTATCATGCAAATTATCCAGTTTTACTAGATTTTACATTCGGAAAAATGAATGCGAAATAATGTATGCTTCATTACCTATGAAACATTGAATTATGGAGCATTGACTATGGATGAATCGTTGGGCCATTCACGATTAAATTAATACAAAATCGTTTTTCTTTTAAATTACCTTTTAAATGTGCAGTATACTTTGCCTTCTACGGTCTCCTGAGCTGTAATCGTATCAGCCTCTGTTCTGAGGTCACAATTTTGATACTCTAAATACTCGAAGACGGTTTCTTCTATCTCTACTTGAACGGTCTGTTCTTCTGGGCAAAAATCACTGAAATTGCCAAAATTAAGATCACGGTTTTATTGGTTATATTTTTTATTTTAAAAGAATAATGATGACAGACTACGGGTGAACAACTGTGTTGGATATGCATGGGATGCATAATAACATTTCTATAATGGGGTAGAAACGTGGACTTGGGGTGGAAATTTTGAAAATTTATAAACATGGAGAGGCAGTCAGACGTTATGTACGCATGGAATTTCTGAATTGTCCTAACGTATCTAAATCGTGTCTAGAGAGGCGATTAAATGGAAGCAGAAAGGTTGTGGAGGTTTCGCCATTGCCCAGAGCAAATAAGACTTACTGCACTCCATCATAGCGGTCCAGTTCTGTTTGAAATAATTTTATACCAGAATGCAATTGACGCTACTTCATTTTATGTTGCTTTTTGTCATAAAAGTTGTCGTAATTCATGATCCGAAGTGTGGTACACATGTTATAAGAAATCTGACTAGGCAAGAGCTAATCGTTACTGCTTCTAAATACAGTATACATGCAGTCGAATCCCGAAATATGGATTACTGAAACATTCATATGCGACGTTTATAAAAATGTTCTCATTTTTAGATAATTGCAGCTGCAAAATTCCATAAACATACCCTTTTGTCTCAAACCAAATATGTTTTAAAAGCTCGTATATTTTTTAAATTGTATGAAATTGTCCAGCCCTGATATCTTAATATTCATTTCATGGTATTTTAATCAATTAAATGAATATAATAAGTGTGACGTAATTTCCACTGTGACTATATTCATTCGCACTTAAGCAATTATAATAAATATATGAAAATCCAGCATAATGACATAATTACTTTTCAAACATTCCTATTTTTTGTTAAAAGGGGTATTTACGTGAAGTGACGATCATCGGTGCCTACGTTAAGTTAAAATTCTCATACCCGGATAAAGAACTTTATCCAAATAATGATTTTGACGCTTTTATTCGAAATGATGATCAATCACACGAAAAAGTATTATACGTTTAGTTTCAATTTGCTACAGTAAATATTGGGCTAAATATTGTTTAGCAAGATTCTTATATCAAAAGTATTGTTTGTTGCTAAAGCGACAAAGGCTGGTGACGCGTCTCGATGCTCTATGTAACGAGAAAGAGAATTTTTAGAAATTCTTCAAATCTGTTGACGAACGATGATCAACTCAAAATTTGACTGGCCTTCCAATTTTTTGCATATGTTGAATTGAAACCATATAGGTAGCCAAAAATCACTGATCCACTATAAGAGCTATTTTTTTATAAAGTCCCGTATTTGTATTTTCAAAAATGGGACAGTTCAGTTCTGTGATTCGCATAAATCCGAACCACAAAATATTCGACTAGATCATGAATCGTTCATAACAACAAAAATTTTGAAATAAAGTTTTTATAGGTAGATAATAAAATTAAATTGAAGTATTCTCGAGTTAGGCCAAATTTGTTTGTACTTGAAGTTGAAGGTGAAGTGTGAAAAACACATTGTCTCTAATATGAGTGAAGGTGTGGATTTTTTGATTTTGATAATGGCGGCGCCTGAAATAAGGTAGATTGAACACATACACAGAAAATTGGTTACATGTTTCGATTCGAAAAAATTGTTCGAATGAGATTCAAATTACAAATGATCAGGCAAGTTTGGGTCTAAAAAAGGTTTTAAAAAGTTAACGTATATTTATGTTTGGTAGTAAATTTTGAAAATTGATCCTTTGATTACCGTTTGTTGCAAACAGAATGAAAAGTATATATAAAAATTGGAATATCCGGATTGGAAACGAAAAATATGTTAGCCAACGATGAATAAGGAGTATTGCAAAAATCACAAGAATGCTTTGTTACAAAGTCAACATTGACCTACGAAAACGAAAATATTACATATTCGGCTATTCAATACAATCAGCTATTTTGGCTCTCATGGAGACGGCATGATTTCATTATCCTTTTTTCTGTTTCATTCAGGCCCCCTGTTTCAAGGTTTTAAATTTGCTACTGGCCACAGGTGGGTCGCAATTCATCGGTGACTCCAACTTAAGAAAGCCTGTGTGGATCAATTTTGTAGACAGATCGCGAAGGGCGGCACTTATATAAATTCATTTTTTCTTTGAACAGTTCCGAAAAGGAAACTATTTACGAATGACAAAATAATACTGTATCCTAATTCGCATTTTTTCTATATAAATAATATATCTACTCACGCTGTAACCTGCAAAAGCAGCACCAGCGCCCAGGCCGCAAAAAGCGCCTTTCTTCTATTCTCCATGTTGGTCACAAATACGTGGCCTCTGAATTCGAAGTTCCGATCTTGTGTTTTCAATTTTGATTTTCAGTGTATAAACAATAATACAGACGTGTGCTTGGGTATGACTCTCCCCAAGGCAGTGAGATTGGACCAAAAGTTGGAGACTTTTATATGGATATCAGTATTGTTAAAATATCCGGGTCCGGGTTAACCAAGATAAAAAGCTTCGCATTGTTGAAAAAGTGAGACTTTTGAAACTTTCTTGAAAGATCCCTATCACGAGTCTTTCGTTGTCTATAGTTTTAACGGCAGGACAATAGATTTAGTTTACATACCGTATTTGTGTGTGAACAATTAAAATAAAGTGGCAATTTTGAGAGAATGTTCCCAATCAGAAAATTGTATATATTGTAGCCTAAAATCATCGCGGTCCATCTGTGGTTCATACTTGACAAAATAAAATTTGTGATAGGTTGCTATAATTCAGCATTTTGAATATTGATATTACCCAAAAATCGTTTTTAAATCAGCAAGAGTGGATACGGTTTTTAAATACGATATGTATGGCAGCGCCATTAATACAGGAAAAATAGGTTAATACTGTTAAATTCATTTGTATTTTTCGTAATTCGGGGTGTCACAACATAAAAAAAAGCTATGAAAGATTATGACTGATCTCCTTGAAAGGTATTTTTTGTTAAATAAATCTTAAATAGACAATACCTTGCGCAGACTGAAGTGTCGACAAAAAACAACGAATATGTACGTAATCGTGCGTCATATGCCTAAGTGATGGAATCGAGGTTTTAGAATAATCAAATATTTTATCAAGGATTTCAATACTTGATCTATATCCGGGAGCCGAAATCCGTGTGATTGTTCAAAAGAAGTCATTTAAAACG
The DNA here is from genome assembly GCA_963675895.2 of Styela plicata. Lineage (NCBI taxonomy): Eukaryota > Metazoa > Chordata > Ascidiacea > Stolidobranchia > Styelidae > Styela > Styela plicata. The sequence continues at coordinate 7,238,403 of OZ023151.1, read as the reverse complement.
TTTCGAATCAAACAAGTGGAGTTGCCAAACAAAAAAAGCATTATCGACTTGAAATAACTTTGTCGATGAAAAATACTACCATGATTTACCTCGACGTTGAAAAATAGGTATTTCTATTGTTTCCCAATGGAAGTGGGGAATTTGCCTCATCCGGGTCGAGTCGCAATACCTTTATATTTGAAACAACCATATGGCATGAACTCGGGAATATAGAAAACGTTGCTACCTTATAGCTTCTGGGCACTTCGAATTGAATATTGGGATCGAATTGATACAAATTTTTGAAACTTAATTGGCTGCCGATAGAGCCGGGCAATTCGATTCGGTGATTCGAAGCACAAATGATTCGAATCGGTCGTGAATCGGTTACAGGAACAGAACTTGTGAAATTGTCACATTTCCACGAAATTTGAGGGATTTTCTTGATGTTGCAATAGAGGAATTGTGAAATAATGGCATAGTAATATAGATGATTCATGATTTTGATGATGGGGATAAATTATAATAATAAAATACGACCATTTTCTATCTATGTGAAATTAATGATTTGATTGAAAAAATTTATTTGAACCAGATACGAATTCTCAACAATTCCATTTTTCTCATGAGGAATAGTGAAATAGTCGCTGATTTTGATTCATTTCGCGCACCAAATGTTTTGACAGTATAGTTTATAATAATTGTTGGATATGCCTGGCCAACCTGCATTCAAGAACATTGTGTCAAAAATGTTTTACTAATGACGGCGTGATTCACCTACGTAACTCATGCTCAAAAAATGAAAATTTTAAATTGGATAATGGAGCATCCGAACTTTCAGTATGCGGTGATGTAAATTTCGATTCTATTTAACATGGCCATTCAGACAATTCAAAAATTTCTTGCATTAATTAAGAGGAAGACTCTGTACAGGGCATCAAGCCAGCAGATTAGGAAATATTAGAAAATTGTTAGAAAAATGACGTTAATGACTCAAGTCTTTTGGATTACCCACACAAATATCATAACAAAAGTGAGATGCTGAATGTGATGTGCATATTTTATTTGCGCATTACAAAATGCATTACCATCACACAATCCTAGCTCGACCAAAAAAGTTTTTATCCAGCTATTTTGGCCGATTTTGTCATCTATATTTGCCGATTGTAACGGTCCGCGCATGCTCCAAACATAAATCGAATCAAAATTCTTTTACAACGTCTGATCGCGCGTGGAAATATTAACGTAATATAATACTCTCAATAAAATGCGTATTAACCCCTTGCAATGGAAATAATTTTCTCTTTCAAATCAGAAATTTCTCAGTGTCAATAATATTATATTATTCACTGGTTTTCGAGTCGTCTTAGCATTTGATCGAAAACGCTACATAAGACAGGATGTGCAATTTAGGGAAGGTCAATATCTAGTCTAGGTGCAACAAAGAAATCTTGCATTTGTATGATTTCAACCGTCAAATCAAAGTATCAATATTATGCAATAAATCTACAAAGATAAACACATTGATAAAGTGCAAAAAAAAACTGATCGGAGTTCAGATATACAAAGAAACATGAAGCAGAAGACGGTAGCATTGCTACGCCGCCTTATTTATTCTCTGAACACGTATTGGATGCGGGTTTGTAATCCTCAAATCCCATCCGTCCGCTACACCGATGCATCTTTTTCGTTATTTTTAGCCATGATCAGTCAGAAAAACTTGATAAAAGCATTTTTTGTACGTGTCACCGATTGATCGCGTCGGTGGGTATGTTCATAGAGAATCCGTATCGGATATTAATCCAACAAAATGATTACCTAAATTTGTGTAAACTCTTTCACTGAAGTATAAATTATTCCCCCGCATTATATCAGAATCAAGTTTGTTGTACAGTCATTATATGGTATCACTTATTAGCATTTGAATACTGAAAAGCGGAACACTAAACATGCTTGAATGAGCACAGACATAGATTTCAGCACAGTACGCTCGAGCTTTAGTGGCTACATACAGTATTATTCACTGTGTAGTATGCGGTTCTACGTATTATATTATTCAATAACTCAAGCTTGAATGGAATCAGTTCTTACTCACAAGAATGGGGCCGAGCGATTCAACAGCATAATTGTCTTCAGAAAAAACGAAGAATCAAAATATTTAATGAGGAAAATAAGGGCGTTGAAAATCTTGAATTAGGCGAACATATGAACATAAAACCTTTTCACGGAATTTCATATTTTCAGGCCGGTGTTGGCGTGAGAAAACGACTCTATTCCGATTCATCAGACTCAACTGCATCTAGCAATTCTTCTTTTGGTATTGATTATCGTGATATGGCGTTGTTGTTTTGTGCTGATGATGAGACAATGGGCCATGAACTAGGTACTGCCTTGTCAAAATATCATTCCGTGCATACATTGCATTCAATACCAGCCGGGAAGCACATTTTGGAAGGTCTGATAAAAGTTTGTCGCCATGTTGAGTTGGTGGTGACTATAGTTACTGATTCGTTCGTTCGCAAACGACGACAGTTCGAATGCATGCTACAATCGCGCGTCTGCAATTCCAGTAATGCCCTTCTATTGACTCAAGAGGGAGTAAATTTGCCGCTAGAATGGGGACACCTTGGACAGATTAATTTTAGTCCGAAAATGCTGGACGTTTATTCTATACGCAAAGATATTGAAAACTTCATGATTAAAAAAAAGGAGATGTTTGGGTTATCAATCAATTCGGAAAATATCAGAGTGATGGGCCTTCAGGGTTGTGAAAGCGTAGTGGTCATCAGTGATGTTCTGTGCTTTATATTTAGTTATTCAAAGAAAATCGAAAAAGCACTAATAAAATCATCCGTTGTCAATCACGTCCCTATAACAAAAAAAATGATAGTACACGCGTTATGTTACCTTCAGCATCCCACAGTGAACTTGAAAGAGTTAAACGAAGGTGATGAACTGAAATGGAAGCTAAAAAAGGATCGAAAAGGACTGATAGACGAATTATTCGATGCTGTAGAAAGTCATAAAACAACTTCTGTAAAGTTTGTAGCATCAGATATTACAAGTCTACCAACCGTCCGCCCATCATGCTCAGTGGACGTAGTGTCCAAATTCGTGAAAATGAAGCAGGACCCGGACGATAATGAATTGCCTTTCCCATCACAAAAACTTGCTGCTCTACAAAATTCAGCAAGGACGTCATGTACCTACAAGCCTAGACTGGATACCGGTGCTTGTACATTTTCAGGTTCTCCAACACTTGTTCCAATTCCTGAGGAAACAAAAAAAGTTCAACATTTCCTTGTAAAGGAACTACCATCTGGATGGAAGTTGGATGACGTGACTAGATGTATGCAACCATGTCTATCGAACCTCAAGTCAATAACGAGAATGTGCAAATTACATGACAAATCTACATCTTTCAAAATTGCGATAACAGAAAATAAGGTAGCGCTTCACCGTCTTATTTCCTGGCCCCAAGGGCGAAAATTGTAAGGTTCTACTTTTGGAAAAAACAGCATTTTTGCAAGAGCTGATTTCATTCCTTTATAAAACTTGATTTTTATGTTTTGTTCAAATTACTTTAGCCTGCGGTGCATATTATGACGTCATATTTTATCTAATCAATTAGCTTAGGTTATGTACAAGCTTCAGAATTTCCCCAATGTATTTTATGCGACTAAAAGGAAAGTAAGGAGTGGTGGATGATTTTACCATGGCCCTAACCTTTCACTCTCGAACCTCCTCTACACGGGGATGGTTGCGACTACTTGAGAACCCATATGTCGTGAATTATACTAGGGCGAAGGTAAAAACCTCTTTCGTTATAAAGTCGCATCCTTACCCCAATGCGTATCCTAATGTTAGGTAATTAAAGATTTTTAACTTCACCAATTACCGATCGGGACAAAATAGCCGACTGTCATTGAATAGGATTTCATTTTTATCTTGCGAGAGAGGGAAAGCCGAGAACACTACTTAACTTTATGGCGAACAATGTCGCGCAGACATCATTTCCGAATTGTGGTAAAGGTTTTTGACTCAACATATTTCTCAATTTTGCCATTGCGTGGGCCTGGTTGTTGAAGCTGTAGAGTAGACAATGCTTTCATGAACCGGTCAGCCGTCCAGCAGACCTCTGGCCCAACTATACAACATGCCGAAAGCGGCCCGCGAAGGTATTGTCAAATCATTGAATCATATTGCAAATGTTCCTTAATGAATATATGTTACAAGTAAAGATTTGTTCATAGCTTTCAATCAGTAATATCCATGTTAATAAATTATGCCAAATTCGGTCCATAATGGCATTTAAAAAATCAGACCATCTTGGAATAAATACTGTACACTCTTTAAAACATTCCAAATCTGGCCAAAATGGTTTTTAACATTAATCATGATGGCATTTAACTCCACAATATCACTTTGGCCTCGCACATTCCGCGGTGCTGCCCAACCACAAAACATGCCGAAATTGGCCCACAAAGGCATTATTGATTCATCTCAGTAATTGTCATCATTATTAAATTGTTGTTACCCCTCTTGTTTTACGTTAAAAAAACGTATTTTTTTCTCATGCACAGTTTCTCCAGTAAAGTCCAATTTCTTTTTCGCTTATGTTTTAACTTATAGCGCGAGTGTGTTTGGTTTTGTTTGCTTTCCCGATAACTTTATAAAAGGATATCTTAATTTGTATCGACAGAGGTGTAGAAATAAACTATGTCTATACAACCATCAATATTTTCCCAATTGCTGTATCTCAAATACCAAAACGAAATCATTATAATAATAATTCAGATCAGTAACAATAAGTAGAATCAGTATTTATTACAAAACACAAATGACAAAAAGCGCTTGAACAAAAACGGAGTATTGCTCAACAAAAAGAGGGGATCACGACTTGAATCCCTCAGAGCATGGCACATTCCATGAGTGCTCTGGGAGATCTACTAGAGTTTGTAGTTACACAAGTAATTAAGGGACACGCTGGAAGATTCAGTCGTCTACTTTTAGAGAGACATGGGTTATGTAGATTGCTAGACATCTAGCCAGCTCATGTTGATACAAGCAACCCTCGATACTAGAGTTCGACTTTCTCCTTCTGTAGGGTGGAGCCCAAACCTGGATACCCTACCTAATTTTGATAAGAACGGATATATTACAAATGTTTTCTATGGTGAACAATGGTATTCAAACCAATATTACACATAAGCCAGGCCCTTAGCGGCAATTCAAAGCAGCAATATTCAAATCGTTTCGGATACATTTCTCTCACCATATAGATAGATGCAGTGGAATAATGTGTAGTGTATGGTCCATTTCTCGTTCACAATTAACAAAATAAGACAAAAATCTCGAAATACATCGTTATTCCAAATTTTTTTGTTGCATATAAAGGGCAAAGTAAGCGATTGTTATGATTTGCTGTTATTGTCAAAGTAAAAAGAGTTTTCATCAGGTAGAAAAATGCAACTTCAAAAGTTTTTCCATTTATGATACACTTGACCAAAAGAAAAACGATCTGAATAATTTTTATAGTAAAACTAGGCGGCAGCAATGCATTAAAAAGACAATAAAAGGCACATGTTTCAAGGCTAATAATGCTACAATATTGAATTAACATTGACAAGGTAAAAACAATAAGAAAAGACACTGAAGATAAACATTTTTATGGACAAAGCTTTGACCTGTTGTGATACAATTATCAAGTTACGAATATGATTCTCCTTTCAATTAACACTAAAGCAAATGCACATAGTTGCAAAGTATCTAAACATTTTGAGGGCAGTAAAATCCATGAAGTAGAAAACATAACAAAAAAATCACAGTGTTCATATCTAGGGATGTTAACTAGCGCAGTGTTGAGTATTTATTTGATTCGATATTGTACCTTCAAAAAGGTTCCAGGCAATTCAAAATTGTAATAAATAATGTTGCAACATGCTTCCGTAAAGTTCATTTCATTTTTGAAATGCTGTTAATCGATCAGAGCCAATTCCTTATTAGCCAAATCAAGATAATTAAATTTCGCCATCACTCAGTGCAAATACGACTCACTGCATCTTTACCAGGGTGATTAGGTCTTGTTCGAAATATTTTATTAGAGTGAAGTTACCATGACCACATTTTGCAGCAGTTGTTTGCTATCCGAGTGGCCATTGATAACTTATTTTAGGAAATACTAAAAACTTTGCTTAGTGCGGACAATTATTAAAAAAAATGTTCCATTCTATTATTACATAATTTTCTGAACATCCCTAGACATTATGACACCTGCTTCAAATGTATTCCTGGGAAAAAGTAAAAAGGTTTACAAAGACAAGATATAAACTCTGACATTTCTTTGCATCTGTGAAATTCCGAATCTGGACTGCAACCTTCACGCTCTTTGATATGATTGTTGGTCATCGTCATGATTTCCAATAAGCTTTTGTCTTTGGCATGAAAAGCAACAATCTGATATATACAAAATATATATCAATTATTTTTTTACACTTCCAGTTTCAGTGCATCTAAAATGGAAAGTAAGTTTGCAAGAAGAACTACTCAGTCAGAAATTTTGAGTATAAGTATGAGCCACATCTCTTCGACAGCGATCAATCAGTGACTTGTGCTGTAACATTGATTTTCATTTAATCTACATTTAATTACATTAATTTCCATACAATTTAGCCAAAATAGTTGGAAATAGCAAAAAATTAAAAGAGTTAGAGTCGTTTGCTGTTTTGAACCACTCTAGCAAAACCTTAATAAATGAGATTTGTCCAACACTCCGTATTAATCTTTTAAGCCTTTTTCTACAGTTTGGTTGCTACCAGAAATTCATCATGAAATCTTAGCCATTTGCTAAATTTTTTTTCTGATGGCTGCTATATACTCCAGGCATCTGGGTAGCAGAGTAGCTGACATTCTGCCAGTCTGTTCTCATGTTCTTGTCCACTTCTGAACCTGGTCAAGTTTTTGAATATTATTCAAAATAAGAAATTGAACGATGTTTTACCTGGATAAAAGCTTGTATAAACCAACTTCCTCGTTCTGTGTTTCTCATTGCAGCATACCCAGGTACAGTTGCATAAGCTACAAGACAATCGGATTTTGTAGGTAGTTTATTCCTTCCTTCATTATTATTGCTATCAAGAAGCTTTCTCTTTGCAGACTTTCCATGACTCTTCATTATAATTAATAGTTAATTAACAAAACAGGACAGCAATTACATTTAATGTACAAATTTTTAATGATTATCAAAATATAAAGGACTGAAGCTGATCCTGGTAATTATACACAATGCTATTTCCACAACCTATTTGCGAAAAATGCTAAAAAATGTCGAAAATTTGATATTGCAGAAAAATTACTCAAGTCTTTGCATCTCCAGCCACTATCATAAGGTTTGCATGATTAAAATTTCATTAAGACATTTATTTACATAAGAACTCGAATAAATTTATTTCAGTTTTAAATATATTGCTGGTACTATATTTTGCAGTAGATCTTTGGTATTGAAGTGGCCGTTAGATAGTCTAAGCACTGCTTTAGGCATTTCATAGATTGAATTTCAATATAAAAAATATTATGAACACATACCTTTACAGTGATTGGTGGACCATCCAACTGATCAGTTCCTCTATCCGGTTGATCTCCTCTGCATGCCTGTATCAAGAACACCTGAATACAAACAAAAAAATATGTTTTTCCAATTTACTTCAATACCCAAGGCAGCTTCTTATATATGGCTAAAAGGTGTATTAACCATAATCTGAGCTTGGAAATAAAAACATATCAAACAGAATTGAACCATTATAATACTACTTTAAAAGTGGTCGACATTTGATTTGCATTTAAAAAAGTATTCCATAATTTGTGAATATTTTAGATACCGGTAGGGGGTATTTTGATCAACGATTTTCAAATTTAAAAAGATGTTCGTTCTATCATATCAAACATACCTTAGGTTTATTCTGTAGATATGGACATTTCTCATTTGAAAAAAGATCATAAACTGCAACCAGGTCAACAGCTTTTCCATCCCTTCCAAATATAAAACCATCGAGACCATGACTCATAAGAACAATAAAACAACTCTGATATTCAGCAAGTTTCACCCATGTTGAAAAATTCTGAAATACGTGAGCAGTAATATTGGAAAAGAAATAAAATGTCAGTTTATCGTCTTACTCATTCCAAAACTTTTTCGTTGAAATAACTACCGTTGATTTTGTTTTTTTTTCTTGCCGAAAGACATAATTCCAAAACAGTAAGTGAGTTTTTATACTTGAAGACTGTGTAGTAAGGTACAAAACCTGCACACCCACGCATTCTCTGTCAAATTGCACCTACTATCTGGTGTGAACTTAACATCAGCTTTTAAAGACATACTAGGATATACATAGCATGGAGAATGCGAGTGTATTATTAAAAACAATCTAAAACAAAAAAAATAATGATTGCATACATCCCTTTCACTCTTTCAAGACTGAATCACAGTAAGGTTGTGTCTGACTTGAAAAATTTTTTAATCATGCAATTCAACTCATGATGATATCATTGATACCATTGGAATAAATATACACTTCCAGTTCAAACTTTTTACATGAAATTTTATTATTTGCGCCCAACCAGCTACCTGTATTATCAAATAACAGACTTTTTTAGTATTTGTGTACAACCGGAAGTGAATTTTTTCCTATCAAAACAATTTGTTTGAATGATTACCAGTGCTTTTCCTGCCAGTACCAGTCTGGGTGAGCAGTTGACATATATACAGGCCTACCTTCAAAGTATTCCATATTTCAGAACCAGTTCCATTTTTTAAGTTGTATACATCGTATGACAGTTGTTGAAATATCAATTCTAATCTTGCACAGTCTCTCTCACCACCCTAGAAATAAAATAGATCTGAACTATCCAGAACCAGAAAAAACAAAGATCATACCAGACCATGCAAAATTTACACTCTAAGCTCATTCAAATTTATCTTGTTTGTTTATAAGTAAACAAGTCACAGACAGATATTAATCAGTAAGATACACTGGAAATTGGAAAGTTTTGATCAAGATATTCACTGAACCGAAATTTTTGCTGGACCCGATTTCAGTCACAACACTTGTGGCTATGCCAAAACAAGTTGTGTTATTAAGTATGAAAGTGATGGAGTATGCCAATAAAGGCAAGGTGGCACATAAGATGAAATTTCTGACTGAAAAAAAGGACTTTATTTTAATAATAAACAATGGAAGTTGTTCCAACAATCCAAAGAAAACTATGTCTTCTAGCAGTAATACTCACCAGTCTATCATCAAGACATGCTGATGGTTCAAATTCAGTAACGTTGATGAGTAGAGTAATTCCTTTGCATAATTTAAACAGTGGATAACAGTCAGCCATATGACTTTGAAGAAACTGAAAAAATTAAAACTTTACTTTGTTTTTGTATCTCTTGGACAAGTTGTATGAAAACAAAAATGAAGGGTGACAGAATCTTGGTTTTCTTTGAGTGTCTGAAATGTTCATGCCATCAGCTTTGGATGGACAAAAAAGCTTCAAAACCATCAAGACTGCTATTTCATAGCGGCATTAATGGTTCTTTGAACCTTGGTTGTTACAAGTTCATCAAAAAGAGAAATTTTAAGATTAATATTTGAGAAACTTTTTTGCGTATCCGCCAGATTATCTTCTGGAACCCTTTGGGTATTTTAGTAGTAGAGTTGCTGACATTTGACTTGAAGACTAAAGTTTCTTTTCGTTCCCCTATCTTTAGCATCAATGCCCTTCTGGTCTCAGTGAGAAAGTCAAATATACATGAAATTAACACCAAAAAATACAAAAGATTGATGCTCCGCCTCGGCTAAAATTGATATTCAGATACAACAATTTGCTTCTAGGGTTGCCTTTGCTTCTAAACACAGAATTTAAGCAAATATTTGTTACAAATTGAAGCATATATTGGAATCAAATATTAAACACACAAAAATACATCCCAGAAAATTTCTAACGACATTAACATTCACTTTTAATTTCTGAAAATGTACACTTTTTTGAATTGTTGATCTTGAATCACTGGGAAAAGCATTTCCAAATCGCAAATTGAATACATTTTTTGTACAGCCCTGCCATGCATTGCTTCCTATCAATATTATACCAACATACTTCTATTGAAGTTGGACGAACTTGCACATTTTCCCATGAAGGCGTATCACATACAAGGTTCTGTGAATTTATGATTTGATGTTGGTTATTAACAGTATGATTGAATTCAGTTGTAGAATGAGTAATATGATCGATAGTAAAATTGTTGTTGGCAGTTGAAGGTTTATGATTGTCATTTGAAAATCCAGCAATAGAACGAAGATTCTCCATTGATGAATTAGAACGAAGTGAATCCAGATTAGAATGATTATTGGATGGAAATTTTCGCTTTGGAGTACGTTGCTCCGATGTATCATTAGAAGGAACACTAACATCCATGTGTTCCACAGGTGTATGCTGAATATGGACCATCTCAGAATTCTCCACAAATTTAAATGGTCTACAATGAACTGTGGTTGTGTTAGGTGAATTTTCAACCAAGACAGGGCGAGATGTTGAAGTAATCTTGCATGACTTTGGCGTTGTGGTGTTAATGGAACTGATCTCTAAGCTAGAATTGAACATCTGATGTTGAGAGCTTTTCGTTGGCGTTGATTCAGTAAAAGAAAAGAATGATGCAGGTGTAGTGGGTTCAGATATAGAACCACCTACGTTGCACACATTGCCATTCAGTCTGGTTGATTGCAGAGATGGACTGAGGATTTGAGCAAGATGTTCTTGACCTGTTTCATTCAGAGCTTGGATAAACAAATCAAATGCAAGTGGTCCTCGAGTTGGCAACTTTCTCAAAAACATTACCTATAAAAATAATGAAGTGGAAAATAGTTTTTGAATTCTGATTAATTAAATGAATTTGACCCAAGTATGGTATGGACCGTATGATTATAGTAGATGGTTTTACAATCATTCAGGACAGATTCCACTAGCTGCACTTTACCATGGTGTTATATTCTGTATGAGATGTTTTCCACTTATAGTGCAGTTGCTGGCACTTCATCTTGTAGTAGGGCTATCAGTTACCTCCTTTTAGGCACTGCTTGCGGCCTTGCTCAGAACGAAAAACATGCCAAATTTCAAATATATACCGACTGAATTCTTAGCATGTAATCAGAATACCTTCAACGGAAATTCATACAGATCATGGCTAAACCATTATTCTATTTATATTAGGTCAGTAATATTACATAAAAATCCCGATTATCATGAGGATAAAGACACAGAAGAAAAATTAAACTTACATTCCTCTCGAAGGTTGACTGTTTTGATTCAATCACCTCAACCATCTGATCGGACAGAATATTCCCAGCGATAAGAATCTGGCAAACCTCATCCAGACATAATTCTCTAGCTAGAGTTACTCGATTATTCTGCAATAACTTTTTCTGGGCGGCTTCCATGACATGAAGTAATATCCACCAGGTTAGGTGGACCTAGTTGCACGAACTAAGCAAGTATTGCACTAGCTTATGTGCACATATCTTACTTTAAGATACTGTAGAAAATTAAAGGATATAATTATTCATTGCACTAGGATTTTTTGCAATACTGCATTTGAAAATTAATATAGGTGTCCAAGGCCTAAGTGGTAGAATATTTTGTTTTTTCTTCGAGTGACCAAGATATATATCATGAAATATTGCCCCTTTGCTAAATTTCTCCCTAATATAACTGACATTCTGCCAGTCTGGTCAAGGCTAAAAGCGTCTTACAGATAAATTTTGAAGGCAGAGACTTGCAAGTAAACAGCTAAGTATCGCCTATCTACTCAGAATTTGAATGAAAAAAAGCAATTATGAAGTGTGTAGCAGGAACTGACACAATCAGGAACTTTTAAATATATGGATTTTTTAAATATAGTTACAAAAAAATTAGAATAATTCATTGGTTAATCATGATAGTTTTCGAATATGAAATAACAGTTGAGTTTTAACACATTGTTCATAATAATATATATTGAGATTTATAAATACTCCATAATTGTTTATTATTATATACTAGATATCAGATTGGATATTGTAAAATAACACTAATTTCAATTATTTCCTCTGCAACAACAATTTCCTAATACATCTAATTAAAATATTTGTTCATCAAATCTTTAGACAACTACTCCACAACACTAGGGCCTAGGCACTGAAGGAAAGAATTGTATAATGTTCAAAGTTTTGCTTTTCTAATTTGGTCTCTTATTTCCAACTTTGCCAATGTATCCAGATGAACCTCGTCTGGTCCATCTGCAAACTGTAACGATCGAGCCCATGTATACATTGCAGCGAGAGGAAAATCCTGTGATACACCAGCAGCACCATGAATTTGAATGGTTTTATCAACAACATCTTTGAAGACTCTCACAGCAGCTACTTTAATCATAGCAATTTGTTTTCTTGCAGCTTTTGCTCCATACAAATCGATCATCAATGCAGTGTGTAATACTAATAATCTTGCCTGTTCTATGTCAATCCTGCATTGTGCAAGATGGTGTTGATTAACTTGATGATCAACAAGTTTTTTTCCAAATGTGGTTCGCTGCATACCTCGTGCTACAAACATTTCCAAACAGCGTTCTGCAGCACCTATAGACCTCATACAATGATGTATTCTTCCTGGTCCCAACCGACCTTGGGCAATTTCAAATCCACGGCCTTCACCCAAAATTAAGTTTTGTTTCGGCACTCGCACATTATCAAAATCAACTTCCATGTGCCCATGAGGTGAGTCATCAAATCCAAACACATGCATTGGCCTCAATACTTTAACTCCAGGTGCATCAAATGGTACCACAATCATGCTATGTTGAGCATGCTTATCATGTACTCCAGGTCTTTCAGTACGACCCATTACAATGCCAATTTTGCATCTAGGGTCACCAGCCCCACTACTCCACCATTTTCTGCCATTCACAATATATGAGTCGCCATCAGGAATTATCGAAAGAGACATATTAGTAGCATCACTAGAGGCAACTGCAGGTTCTGTCATACAAAATGCTGATCTGAATTCTCCATCCAACAATGGTTTCAAAAAAGTTTCCTTTTGATATTCATCGCCATATAAATGGAGAACTTCCATATTTCCTGTGTCAGGTGCACTGCAGTTGAAAACTTCAGAAGCAAAAACATATTTACCTAATTGTTCAGCAATATGCGCATAATCAACATTGCTCAAGCCGCTAACATCTGGTAAGAATAAATTCCATAGCCCTGCTGCCTTTGCTTTAGCTTTCAATTCCTCCACAATTGGAACAATGCACCATTTATCATCAACATTTTTCATGAAATCATAGTATACTTTTTCATTTGAGATTATGTAACTCTGAATAAAATCGTTGACTTTATCCAGAACCATCTTTCCTTTAGATGAAGGAGATAAAATTACAGAATCATTTGCAGTCTTGCTAGAAGCTGATTTTGAAGCCTGTTGGACAAACTTAAGTCCATTTGAAGCAAGAGGCTGAATCATATGACCAAACATTTGTGCAGTTTTCTGGCTTGAGTTTCCTTGTAAAAATCTGGAGTATACTCCTTGGATAATTGAAGTCATTCTGAAGCAGGATAAGGCTTGAAAGAAATCCCAGTTAGGTGGGGGTGATGGAATGTCCCGAATTTTACAATATAGATCAATGACCTCATTCTCAGTGACTACTGTTTCTGTGTCCAAGACCCCATACATCTGTTCAAATTGGGAAGGTAGATGATATAAAACCATGCAGAAATGGGCTAGATCAGTAAGAGGATGTCCCAGCGTGGAAAGCTCCCAGTCCAAAATACATCTTACACGATTTTCAGTAGGATGAAACATGATATTATGTGAGGAATAATCACCATGAACAATTGAAACTCTATCAGGCTCTGGTGGGAGGTTGTTTTTTAACCAGGTTGTTAGTTGATCCATCTCAGGAATATGCTTGTGCTTTGCTGCTTCATATTGTCTAGAGAATGTCTTCACTTGTCTCTCACAAAAAGCTGCTGGCTTTCCATAATCGGAAAGACCGATTTCTTCAGGATTTATTGAATGAAGTTTAGCAAGGGTCTCAATTGCAGAAAATATACACTTTTTCATGCCATCTTTGGTATCTCCTGGAAGACCATCTGTAAAAATCCTTCCTTCAACAAATTCCATTAAGTAAAACTCAGTTCCAACAACACTGGGATCAGTGCAATGTGTAAGAACTTTGGGCACCGGGAAACCAACAGACTGGAGAGCATTTTTTACACGATACTCTCTCCCAACTTGATGAGCTCCAGGCAATAGTTTGCCCTCTGGCTGTTTCCTTAAAACCAGTTCCTTTGATCCTATTTTCAAATAAAATGTTGGATTCGATTGTCCATCTTTGAATTTTTTCAACGATAAAGGACCGTCAAGATTACATACTCTTTTGAGAAAGAGCTTTAAGGATTCAGAATTTAATCTATGTGCCATTGATAATTTAGCTTGGAAGAATTGATAATAATAAGAATCGAAATAAGATAACGATAAACCTGTCAGGACCCAATGGTAACAACATCTTTATATCTGAACTCGGGATGGCCAGAACATGAAGTATGCAGTATTAAGCAGGATTCAGAATTTGACTTTACCATCCATTTGGTCATCATTAATATCATTCAAGATTCTAGAAACAAGCAATTCTGCCTATTCGTAAGCCAAGACCTTTAAAGATACGGCAGTTTTTGTTAAATGGTTAAGATACCCCTAATAATAAATTTAGCTTAAACGATATTTGAAATTCCCTATATTATATATGATTGAACAATGTTTCAACATTCAGAATTAATAAAATTGCTGAACGCTGATACATGTTGTATGACAATATTTTGTAGCAAAGTTATAATTATGTCCAATTTGACATTTTGGCATAAACAAAATCGTCATTTCGCGCCATACTGCATAACTGATAATGAATCAATTTATGAATAATAAAAAAAACAAAATTCAATTTGATTCAAAATTCTTGACTATTTGGATGAGGCCAGATAAACAATGAAAAGAGCTGTTAGCATTGACCAATACATATTGCTATTGTCCATTATAGTTTTTCATTCTGATGACCATTTACTGAAAGTGTCTTTTTGTATGAGTTGATCTAACTGCTAAGCAATCCATTAAAATCAAATGCACAGAATTCAAAAAAAAAAAAATTATCTAAAACCTCATTTGATATCAGGATTCAGCTATTTTGGCAGGTTGAATTACGGTCGCCTAAAAGATGTTTTACCGGTGTATGTAATGTCTATCTTCATTTTTTGAGATTGACTTTAGTGCGCAATAATATCGCTGGCACATATGTGATTTACGACTGAACGACGCTGACTGCACTCCCGGGTTCTGCGAACATACGTTCTATAGACTGGTTCAATTTCATCTGAAAACTTCAATTCAATCTACCATCGGATTACATGATTTCCATGAACAATTTGGAAAAATTTGCGCCCTTCAGCGTTTAAGCTGAGGTTTTCTTTGGAAAACGCTAACAGAAGTGAATCTGTCAAACATGGGGCACATATAGGATCGCGCGTAGGCGGCGTGATCACTCTGTGCCACATGCTCAAGAAGACATGCGTACCTCTAGAGTTGATGAGAGAAATTACTGGTCAAAAATAAGCAAAATCACTGATAAAAAAAAGAAAGAAAAAAGGAGACAACTCGCATAGATGCTCCCAACAGTGACGTAATCATTCGCTAATTGCGTCTTTGGTGTTCGCATCTCTTCGCGTCTTGTGTTGCGAATTATGGTTTCTCCGCGGATGTGCGGCGCCGGATCGTTGTTTTGTTTCCCGATTGTTGGAATGGAAGAGGAAAGGTATGCTTTGTTATGTTTCTTGAAGTAGTCCTATATTTCAGATTCAGCCTACTATTTCAACTATTGCGAAAAAAGCCTACCGGTATCTTTTACTTGCTGACGAAACACGTTGTCGATGATATTTCGTCCTTCGCCTATGAGGCGTAAGCTAATTTGTACCCATTTTATTGCTGCAATTAAGTTCAACTAAATTAATAATCCTAAAAATGTGCCTGAGAATACTGCTCTGCTGAAGCATTTCAGACTTCTTGAAATCTTTGTTTACTTACTTATGACTTATCAAATACTTTGATATGAGCAAAGTAGTTGTTTATTATCTATGAACAACAGAACAAGGATGTCAACCGCTAATTGGAAGCCATTTTACATGTTTAGGTTTTTATTTTATAACCTTTCATAAATCAGTACTATGGTGATTCTGACTTTTGGTAACTTGCCCAAAATTGCTAACTACGTGGAATGGTATGAAATTGTTTTTTAGTTTTGAGACTGTTACTTTTTTTTCTTATTGCATCTCTGGTTTGATCTCCATGTTACTATACTCCAGAATTTAAGGATCCTGGATGTCCGAAATTTTCATGTCATTTTCTTCGACTTGGCAAAAAGTTTTAAAACCATCAACACTGCTATTTCACAGCAGTATTGATGATTTTAAACTTTCTGCAGTTCGGTTACTACCGGATCAGAGATGCTCAGAAAGACACATTTCCATTTTCTAGCAACAGATATGTCCCTATCGTGAAATATTGCCATTTCCCTGATGAAATCCAATTTATACTAGTGTCTGAGTAGCAGTGTCTGCCAGTTTTCTATATACAGTCATATAATGTTAATCTTTCATTTTAGTCACACTCATCTTCTAAATATTTCCATAAATCATCCTGGTATGACATGTCGAACAAGATCTTCAAAAACCTCATTGTCCGATCTAAGCGTCAGTAGATCAACATCGCGTAATTCTGATATATCAAGTTCAACTCCTATATCACATTGTAGCTCATGTACAACAGATAGTCTGGGTGATAGAGTTGTTGTCGCCAGACCAGGACTAGTAATTGTTCGAAATGGTAATCATTATGTATAATTATATGTTATATATATGTTTATGTAGACACTTGCCATTTTTATATTTTTTTAAATCCAATTGACACTATAATCTGAATCTAACCTATGTAATTTTGATTTGTTGGAAAAAAATAATGAGAGAATTTCATGAATGGTCATCATTTTTCAGCATAACCACAGTATATCCTAATAACATCACATCACGAAACGTCGGAATACAAATTAACTGATTCTAGAATGTTTTGTGTAAATTTGGATTCTTGAGTTGGCAGCTCCTATTTTGGATAGCTCTGATATTGCCTGTTTTTGCATGCTTACATTTTTGTTTTTGTCACTATTTTGATCAATGTTTTGTCAAATTTATTTGGTCAAATATTAAAATATGGAATAGCTTTTAAACAACTTTATTTAAAGGGATTTGCGTCATTGAATTAAAACATGTGGAATACCGGTAATGCAGGGTGACAGAATCATGTTTTTCCTCGGTGCCTTCGAAACCATCAACACTACTATTTCAAAGCAGTATTGATGATTTTGAAGCACTTTCTACAGTTTTGCTGCTACTGGACAGTTGAAAGAAAACCCTGTTCACGTCTTCTAACCACAAATATTTAATGAAATATTGCCCGCCCATTTGCTAAATTTTGATGATTATTATTCTATTTTATATTTTAATGTTAATGGTTTTTGCAATCCTTCTTCCAGATTTACTTTTAATCGAAAATGCTCCATGATTTGGTGTCGTCAATAATCAATGTTGTGTTTGTCTTGTGTGAGTTTTTGTTGTTGTACTGGAATATGCAAGACTGCATGATTACTTGATTTCACACAAATGTAACTATTGTATAGTGCAAGGTTAGTATAAAACATTATTATAATTGTGTATAATTATTATTCTAGCCGAGGGTTGGGCATTTTCAAACAATCTCTGTGCTTTTAACTTAAAGTCAACTCATAATCATACTTGTATATCACAAAAAATTGTCAAAACATCTTTTCTTGAGTATGAGTTACTGATGGACCTATTTGATGAGACGCGGTCCATCTGTGGCGCATGTTTGACAAAATAGTATTTCTGGTAGGGTTGAATTCTTAGAAAACTGGAAAGATTAGAACAGCATTGTTATTGATTTGTACTGTTTGTTGGGGGAAAAAGTAAAAAACCGTACAAAAACGAGAGAATGAATTGAGAAGACACAACCACACCTAGGCAACATTCATTACTATTACCCTTTTCCGATCCTGTTTTCAGAACCCAAAATGCATCTCATATTACTTCAATAATTTAATATTAGAGTCAAAGTCCCAACTAGGTTCATAGAATCTTGCTTTTTTCAGGTGTTCGAATACTCTGAAACTTAATATCATTTTTTTTCAAGCTAACTTTCTGCCCAGCCTTATATTATATAACCCCAAACAGACTCTCAATTTTGAAAATAACACCAATGTATATTGATAATGATGAATATGTATATCATACTATGATATGCATACTATTTATGCAAATGCGTGCTTACTTTCTTGACTATGAATGTTAATATTGATTTATTGAAAAGTAGTTCGGTGAGTGTTGAATTAATAATTTAAATTGAGAGACATACGCCACACTCAATCTATTCTATTTATGATTGATATTGTGCATTCTATCAAAATAAGATAGCATGGTGTGTAATAAAAGCAAAAAAATATTTTTGGTGATGTATTTTATGAAATAACATCACACAGAGGTTGAAAATAAAAGTCTGGTTAATATAATGATTTTTCATCATTTTAATCAATCTTTTTTAATTCCTATTTTTTTCAAACTATTCAATTTTTCTTGTGAACACTTAATTACTGCTTGGGTACTTATACTTAGTAGGTATTTGTTCTATCACAGCCTAAATTTTTTGTAGTTTGGGCTGAAATTGCAGTATTTTTGTGAATTTTGTTTGTAATTAATAATAAATCATATGTGACTGTCAGTGATACTGCTATTTTGAACTGCTGGCGAGGTTTCAAATTTTTAATGTTGTGGTTTATTCTGGAGTTCTACAGGTTAGGTAACCAGTCTGTCTTATAAATTCTGTATTTCCAGCTGAAAGCATGTCAATTGAAACAAGGTATACAAGTGATTCATCAGTCATGTTGTTCTACCCTGGCTGTCCTGTACTTTCCAGTATTAAAGATCAAGTGACCTTCGATTATTCTTCATCACACAGATGCAACTCTCCTCTAGCTATGTGAGATCTAGTATTAATTAAGGAGGATATCAGAATAGTTATCAGGATGCTTAAATCCTGAGAATATTAAAAAGGTAGTAGATGAGTTGATTGTCACTCAGTGCAAATACCAATCACTGCACTTTATCATAACAGTTCAGTTGCACTTGAATGTTTCCCGCTAGGAGTGCAGTTGTTGGTACTACATTTTGTAGTAGCTCTCTAAAATTTGAGTAGTCATTAGTCTGCTTTTTTTGGGCTCTACTTCGACCTTGTTCAGAGGGAAATTCAATAAAAAAAAGGTTCAGAAATTTTAATCGATAATTGAGTTGATAGGATAGAATTTTTTAATCAGTATTTTTGAATTTTGAGAATCAAATAATGTTGAAATAAGTTGCTCTTTTTCTCTTCAGGCAATTATTGAAATTAAGTGGAGTTGAACAAGTGACCTTAACATCTAATCATATACAAGTCAAAGTAAGATTCAAGATATTTCTTTTTTTTTTTCGGGATAACAGAATTTTTTCTTTTGCCGTGTCTAAAACTCTTATGTCATTTTCTTAGGATAGGTAAAAAAATTCTTAATTCTTTTTGTCCTGTCAATGATGTACTGTAGCTTGATATATTCGCCTTTTTGTAAATTTTGTTTTTATTGCAGGGAGTATTATTAAGGTTGCTACTAGTATAGCTGGTTTTATGTAAATTATAATGAATTAATTCATATAATTAGTTTTTAAATTTTAAAGGTTGTTCTAATGCAAGCCTCAAACTTGTAAGTAGTAGATCGTTTGAATATTTGCACATCTATGTTGAAAATGATTTTGTTATTTTCCATTTCATCTAAAATTCTGTAAACTATGAAAGAAGTTACGCCGAGCCATTTCCTTCCCCAAGGCAGTATCATTTGACTCTTCAGATATGTTACTCACTAGATTGACATACCGGTATTCGGCTCACAAGCTTGAGCTTTCCTGATGCAACAATATTGATTTTTCAAGTTGTCTGAAAATCTGACATTCAAGGATTAACAATTGATAAGTATAGAACGTTAGAGGCTTATTACCTCATAGGTTAATTAAAAGAGCCAGAAAGTTAGCTACAGTTTGCACTGTGCTGCTGCGTAGTCCCATGGGAGTCGTGCCAGTGTCTGTAAAAGCGTTAAGATAATTTATATTGACAAGTGGCATCCGACGCTTTCAATTAAGCTTTTTCTATTTATTATGGTATTGCCAGAATTGGCCCTTTTTGGTCACTTTACACGTTTGAAATGAAATCAAATGAGACTTCACTTTGATTGAATCTCTGAACATTCTTTAGTCATTGTACTGATTGGTTCCATCAAAAGAAAAAGAAAATGTTCCGCTTATAATGCTAGAAGCAATCTCTTTTGATGTGCTTCATTCTAGTTGAAAAAAAGAGGTCTATGATATGTCTGTGTTGGTGATTTTGGAGCATTTTTTTACATCAAAAAAAAAGTTGAATTTACCATTTTTTTGGCATTGGAAGATTCTGCCAGCCTGCTACCCTGCATTGTGGCTCTAACTCAAAATTTCAAATCTTTGATGCAAATATGAAAATCACTACCATGGCACGCTCAAGACTTCAGTAACTCATACTTGTGAAGCTTGCACATTGTGAACTGTTCGATTATGGACATTCATAACTAAAGTTGTCCTTATTTATTGTATTAATTCTTTATTAATTGCATTTAAATTAAAACCTTGAAAAAAACATTTAACAGCGAAGAAGATTTTATTTCAAATTTTACACTACAACATAATTTAAAGAAAAAAACAAAATTATTTTTGATCAAAATTCCAGAATACCCGACTATTCAGATACGGACTACCCAATTTATAGCTAAGACATCCTCATTGAATTTTTTTGAACTTTTAGTTCATTTCTCTTATGTTTTCGGTTTCATGTACCTTAACGTCTTAATTTGGACGACTTTGGTCAGCTTAGCTTGAGAACATTCCAAAGCATCAGATACATAAGCTGTATTTGTATGTTTACCATATTCAAATTTGTCTTTGTCAAAATTGTACAATTTGACCTTTCTGATGTTGTGGAGTGATTTTTGGAAAGTTGTGTTGTGTGTATGTTTTTTTAGAGCTGCCATAGTCTTTTCCAGATGTCACTACTATTTCATTTCCATGTGTAGTAGTTTGGTTCCAATGTATTGAATCAATTTATAAACATCTACAAATATTGGAGATTATTAAATACTGAAATTAGTGAACCTTGCAGTG
This sequence comes from Styela plicata, assembly GCA_963675895.2. Taxonomy (NCBI): domain Eukaryota; kingdom Metazoa; phylum Chordata; class Ascidiacea; order Stolidobranchia; family Styelidae; genus Styela; species Styela plicata. Next base: position 7,217,020 of record OZ023151.1, on the reverse strand, counting down.
GCATTTATTGAGCCAATCATACAGGCTGTAGTCCTTAGAGTGCAAGAATCTTCTCTTTTCTTGGGTGTCTGAAATCTTCATGTCATATTCTTTGAATGGACAAAAAGCTTTAAAGTTATCAACACTGTATTGCAGCATTGAATATTTATCACTTTTATACTGTTTTGTTGCTACAAAACAGTCAAAAAGGCTTTTTTATCTTCTAGCAAGCTAAATTTTCTTCAGATGTAACCGATATTCAGGTGTCTGGGCAGCAGCGTAGTTGACATTCTGCCACATTTGGAGCCCACATCTATTTTATACTTGTAAGATATACAGATAGAAATGGATAATTACAATTTAAAAGAATTTTATTTATTTGGTATTTTCAACTAATTGTGCATGACTGCAAATATAGTGAACAAACTGCTATAAATGGCTGAAGCTGTACTGGATGCAAAACCTTAATCACTTATCCATATCAATTACTCAATACTTATTCTACCATAAAAGCCTTCACCCTTCCCATTAGTCATTAAATATTAGGCTTTCACGTCTGCAGATGGAACGTTCCTAATTTCTTTACGTTTTACATTAATTATTTATCTTTGGAAAATTTGATGAATAACGCCTTAGTTACACTTACACGAATAGATATTTATCACTTATGTTCAGCCATACATAGCCTATCGGTGAATCGAGACTCGAAAGCTTGTTTTGTCCCTATTCTTTCTTGGTCCTTAAGAACTAAACTTAAATTAAAATATGGATATATTTATATGTGATTGCATCATCTAGAGTCAGAGATAGTTATTTTTCTCAACTGTGATATTACGAAAGTATATGGTGATAAGTCATGAGGGAATTTTTTGGCTTATTTCGTTTCACAGCGACTGCGAAAATAGATTGTCACGATGGGGTAGATGTTCACTATCTAACGATCCATAATGCTTTGAAATTTTCAATGTCTAAACTACCATTTTTGACACTGTTGGTATTGACTGATTTTGAAGTATCGCTATCACATTGAGGGGAGTAACAAGAAGGGCAAATTATTTTCTAGTTTATATCATTGGGGACCTACGAATTTTTGATCAAAATCTGGTTTAATCAAAAATATCACATCTTGAATCATCTCCTGATCTTGACCTAACATTTGCATTTTTAAATATGATTAAATTTAAATCTTTTATGCCCGTTTCATAGCTGTCGGACAGGATTACAATTTATATCAAATAGTACAACATAAAACTGTTGAATATGTTATGATTTCTCAAATCAAATGTGCCCAAAATTGAATATGTATTCAAGGGAAATATATTTTGAATCAATATTTTTGAAACTTTTAACTGTTAGCTTAGAACCACTTACAGGGTTGTTCTCATTAAAATTTTCTCTCACTAATTCACTTGTTTGAACCTGGACAAAATGCATGGTGTCACGTAAAAACCCCTTATTGTGGAGGTCATAACTGTGGTATACGACAGCTTTTATTGCGATGTGTCTTCGCTCAGGACATTAATAATTTACAGGAGCCATTCTTATCCAGACTTAAGTTACGTATTCACTAAATCCCCAGTGGCACCTACCTATCCGGGAATACGATTATTTTTTGCGTCCAAAAGTTTTTCCTGTAAACTGTGTGACATAAAAGGATCAGATCGTGGCTTGACCTTTCACAATGACAATCAACAAAGTCTGACCATATTATAAAACATTTAATAAAATTAGTCTTAGATACAAGATTAGATATTGTCGCAGATATTCCTCTGCCTTTTACTTTAAATTGGTAGAAGTGGTAAATAGTTTTACTATCACTCAGGGCAGATACAGCTTAATGCACTTTAATATAGTACCTCAATCCTCTTTGGAGGTTTTCCATTTGGTGATTCTTCGTTGAGTTGGTTCTTTTTAGTCACTTCTTGCATAAAGGATTTCAATAAAAATATATTTCAGATGTTTTAAACATTTGACTTTGTCATGATGTTAGCTACCCTGCTACTACACGTCCACAAAATTGCTGCCTATGTAAGAAACATCCACCTTGAAACACAATATTTCAAGATGTTCGTTCCTCTTTGATTATTTTGGGAAAAAAGCTTCATTTGGTGTTCATTTTTTGGCAGAGCATAGATTGCACTGAACATTTGCACATCTGACTAGATTACACACTATTTGGTTGCATTTTACATGTTTTTTAATTCTGAATCCTAGTCATCGTTCATCTCATGGTAAAATTACTGATAAGAATATTGTGTTTATGCCGTCCAATTGTTTTAAATTAATTTGTGAAGTTACGATGTAGCACTTGAAAACTTGATTTTTGTTTTTTAAGTGTGCTAGAATCCTGACTAGAACTAGTTTCATTTTTTTCATTACCTTTAATTTAATCGATGTATTGTTCAAGAAAATCAAGACAATGTTCTTAATTTTGACTTAAAAACTTTGATTTCTATAATCTTGCTGAGTTACTCTTTCGGTGCAGGTTCTGAGAATACTTTGCCCATTTTGGATCATAATTTATGTTTGTGACGAAATGGACTGTGTAAAATTTGACAAGTAATATTTTTTTTTTAAATTAATAAATTCTTAAGAATCGAAGAATAGAATTATTTCTAATTTGAATTCCAGAATTATTTGGAAAAATATCCAAACAAAATATTTTATTTTGTCAAACATGATTCACTGATAGACCACTTGGCGAGGCAATCCATCAGTGGGCCATGCTTGACAAAACATGCTTAAAATTTCTGTCTTGAATGTGCCTATCCCCTAGTTGAATTAATGCAACAGGAGAGGAAAGGTGTTTTTCGTTTTCGATCCACGTTTTTTATTAAATTATGAAAGATATGGCATAATAATAATTTTCTGAGGCTCTGTGAAATCTTCTTCGCGCATATCAGGTCAATGTAATGCTATCTCAGTCTTTATTGATTATTACTTTGTCTTTTTGGATAAAATTTGTAAATTATATTGTTTATTAAGCCCATTAGGAATGGGACAAGATCCAGTTCTGGACTGGAATTCCATGCAAAGCCCTCCAACTGAGGTCTATTATATAGCATCCTTGCCTATTCTCACAAATGTATCATATTAGAGAGACAAGAGTAAAGCTGGGCAAAATCTAGTCATTTAGAATCTGATTAAGATAATTTTTTTCGAATCAGAATAGAACCATAATTCAATCTATGATTCAAATACTTGAATTTTAAAGCTGATAACATGTTTACTCATTCACGCTCAAGGTTTACTCTTACTAATATTAATCAACTTTGCCCAATACAGTACCGGTAATACATTTTACATTTTCAGAAAATCAGTCATAAACACAAAGATACCACAAGTCAAAGATTTTGTTCTGTTAGCTGGAGGAATTTAAAACCAGAAATTTTAGCTACAATGATAGATTTCTTCTCAAGCGGTGTGCCTGTATTGGGAGAAGAAAATACTAGTTGTGGTGAGTTTTTACATTATAACTCGTTACCCACATTCAGTAGGAATACAAGCAGAATATCTCGTGCAGAAAAATAACAATATATCCTGTTGGTCGTTATCCCATTAAACTCTGGAATCGATTGTGGTCTTTTTCAAACTTTTGAATTTCCATCTTAATATGCATAATCAAACTCACATTTTTATTGACTATGTGTATGTGCTTGCTTTGACGAAAGTGTCTTGAATTTTTTAAATATGCATAAAAGATTTTAAATCAAAAAACAATGTTGCTACTGCTGATTGTGGGTTGCACATATCCCTGATATGACTAGCACTATCTAACAATGACCCTGAATTTGATTCACAAAACGATAGTTTTTGTTAAAACTCGATTCAGTCAAGGTTGATGCACATAATGCGTGCGTTATGCGATTCGTCAAACAATGCATGTGTAAGGCAACAAGTTTTTTTCGCTACGTTCAATCATGCACACACATCGTGTTTTTGGCAGTGAATTGCAACATTACAAATCAAATACGGTACTATTTACATATACCGTATACAAATCCATGCTACTAATACATACATAAGGTTATTGGGGTGATCAATACAGTTTTAATGACTTTCTTGGATCAAGTAAAATTTATGAATCAAATATCCAAATCAAAATATCATAGCAAACACCTGACACGAAACTGTAAATAAATTTCATCAGTGTATGTAAATTTTTTACTAAAAATCTCGAATTACTAACAAGATTGAATAATTTGTGACTGGGGTTTGGGTGCGCAGATTGAACAATAACATCTGTCCTGAAGAAGAAGTGAAAATTGGTGTTTCTTGTCCCTAACAGTTGAATATTGTAAGAAAATCAGCCATGAAGGAAATTCACCCACTGGTCATTGTGTTGTTGAGTCATAATGAGAATCAACAGAGCCTGAAAAATTCGAACAAATATTGAGGTTGCACAGCAGAACCCGAAACAAATATTTATCAAAAATTTCTTCAAATATAAGAAGAAATAGATTGATAGGTCGGTTATAAAGGTTCTTGTGATTTTGAAAATGTAGCAAAAACACATTCTGACATGGAAGTTTTTGAAAAGATTCTGCGTTACCTAACTATGTAATTGTTGGTTTTCGGGTCATACCTTAAGCTACTAAATCGTAAATTCATCTAAAACCGGGGTAAGACAATTTCTCACTGATTTGAATGATATCAAAATTCATTTGAATGGGTAATAAAACACAATGAAATACATTCTCACTGATGTTTTCTCACAGCAAAAACTAGCGTAATCTTTCATCTATCTATCTTTCAAAGCCTATTTTTGCTTCTGGATTTGGGGAATAAAATTAATATCAGTTTATTGATTGTAATATTGGGAAATAACTTCAACAATACAAACAAAACATTATACGAACAGCGCAAAAAAAAAAATAGTCATTTTATTTCAAAGCATAGATTTTATATACGGGTGATAGCAAAAATCATTCAAAATGACTCATGGTGGTCCATCGGACATATTTGAGAAAGTTCATTTATAGCCTACTTCATGATAAAGCGAAACTGATTTTGTAAAAATGATAGGAAATATGAGTTAAAAATGGTTTTATGAAAAATAATTCAAAATGTGAGAAACATAGACAACAAGTTTTAATGTATTTGCGATATCTGCGAAATTGTATCAGATAGACTACTCTCTGAATTGACTGGTAAAAATTATTTACATCGGCCAATAGGCAAGAAGGCCTATCGATACTCAGTTTACTAAGCTACCTAGTCCATATTTGATATGGGAACACTGTTGACAGTACTAGTACCGTATCTGGTATAAAAACTTCCAAAACTCACCTCAACGACCAAAAAATCCTCAGTCTCGTTGCTTCCTTCAGAGGATTACTGCCTCCTCGTCGCTTCAGTGGATTACTGACCGCACCATCCAATTTGGAAGCATCAAAATGCTATAAAATCATCAAAATTAAGTTGCATTGCCAGTTTTATAACTCACACGTTCCAATATCCTCCTAAACTTCAGAGGAACACAAAAAACACCAGCATGCCTAGCAGAGTTTGAAACAAATTCAACTCTTGAGCATTTGCCGCAAAGCCTAGCGTTTTGCGCTCCTGTCTTTCACTTTTTGTGTTTGCATGGTCAATGCGTAAATAATTCAAAATGTGAGAAACTTAGACAACTAGGTCTAATGTATTTGCGATGTCTGTAAAATTATATCAGATATAGCCTACTCTGAATTGACTGATGTAAAAATTATTTACATTGGCCAATAGGCAAGTAGGCCTATCGGTACTCATTCTACCAAGCTACCTAGACCAGATTTGATGAGGTGACACTGTTGGCAGTACCGGTACCGTATCTGGTATAGAAACTTCCAAAACTCTCCTCAATGACCAAAAAATCCTCGCTCCTGTCTTTCACACTTTTTTGTGTGTACATGGTTCAATTTGTGCATTTTTGACACAAACGTAGCCGTTTACCGGTAAACGCATTTCGTGTGCATCGGCCTTCAATGCCAGCTTTTATTAAAATTATCCGATTAGAGGCAAATACCCCTACATTGAGTATTATTTTGTCGAGTATGTCTCACAGATGGATACCGTCTCTTCGTCAGTGCATGTATCCATCAGTGACATATGCTGGACAAAATTTATTTGCACATTTTTTCTGATTGGTGTGAAATTTTAATTTTTTATGCCCACTTGTATTATATAATGTATGCAAGTTAATTGTTTAAGTATTTTATTTATTGTCAGAATCTCTAGTTTCATTATGTGAAGAAGATTCAGGCCTCATCATTAAAGATTTAATAGAAAGTCGAATCAGGCCAATGGTCAAACAAGAAGGTGGAGATGTCATCTTTATTGTGAGTATCAGTAACAGAGTAATCACTTCTAGATACATTTATTTTTTTATTTTATTGCAGAATCACATCAATTTGGATTTTGAAATCTGTCTATATTTGCCATATTGAAAATATGAAACCAGTATTTAATTATCGACTTTTTGTCACGCCGGTGGAAATTTTTGTAATATGTTCTAAAAATTTCAACATACTTAAATTTTTTTCTCAAACTAGTCAAAAAATATTTTGTATACTACACACGTTTTGTTAAACTTAGACTAGGGCCCGACCAATAGAACTTTGGTCAATACCGATAAGAGGCCCATTATCTCTTTTCAGTAGTCCTTGAAAACCTGCCACAAAACTGTCACTTGCCCTGTCACAAAAAACATTAGAATACCTGTAACAAGCGACCAAACTATATGAATAAAATGAAGATATTTTTGGAAATATTTTTGAGGAAATAAAAATTTGGTTCGAAAATCCCTGAAATATTTTTTAATTGAATTAATTTTTTCAAAGTAAACTCATTCATGTGCTAATAAAAACCATCCGATGGGTGATGTTATTGGCTAATTTTGGCTAATACAAATATTTTTAAAATTGTCCCCAAAATGAGGCCAATAGTTTATGAGCAAATATAACGGTCCTTTCCTATTCCTGACAAATATAAGATATATACAATATAAATATATATGTAACAAAGTAGTGTCGATATGTGGCGAGATTTATGCAATACCAATGGGATATGCAATATTATCCTACATCCTTAATAAAAGATAATATATTTTATTACCATGACAAATAATTTGTAGCATTATTAAATTACCAAGCCAATATTTAGATTTCTCATTGTATATTTATGATGTTCTGGCGCTAGAAATAACTCCCTTTGGGATATGATTTGGTGTCCAAAAATTTGTCTTTGTGTTCCAAAATCCATTTTGTTGCCTTATATTCCCACAGGAGTACAGACCTGATCATTGCGTTCTGTTGACATTTTCTGGGACATGCGTTTCGTCGCAAGCTGCAACCAATGTTTTAAAAGATGTCATCCTACAACTCTTACAATTCCATGTGCCTGATGTTACAGATATTGTTGAGGTTCGATTTGCATGTGCTTTGTTTTACAATATCCTGCTTTTATATCACCAATAAATATTTTTTTGTCAAGGGCTAAGCTGGCAGAATATAAGCTACCCCTTTGCCTAGAAAAATAGGTACTAACAGAATAAAACTTATATCAAACATACTTGTTTTAAAGTGTTCATTACAACTGTTGGAAACGTTTAGCTCGACTATGTTTTGTTAAGCATGGGTCACTGATGGACAGGGTCGACAAGACATGGTCCATCTGTGACTCATGCTGGACAAAATAAAATTTCTGATTTGGAATGCATATTTTCAAATGTCTGACCATTCCAAAATTACAATAAGCTTTTTATTTAATATTTTTGTGCATCACAAGAAATATATATTTAAAAAGGTTTGGACATCCAAAGCGATACAAGAAGTAACTAAAATTACTAGACTAGTGTGGTAAATGAACTGCTTCATGCCATGTATTCTTATATTTTCCTCCGACCATGTGGTAAGGCTTGAAACATAAACTCCTTCACCAACCGATAAGTTGATGTAAATTATACGCTAATACCACCTTGTTTAGTTAAGGCCTGTTGTCTATTCTGGTTTTTGGTGTTTCACTAGTGTGCTGTAACATAGTGTCTGTATAACTCATTTAGTTTACCTAGGAATATGTTGGATCTACTAACGGTTTAAACTGGAACATGGTACTGCTTTGGTAAAACCTCTTACCCTCGAAGTGAAACTGATTGAGTCATTCATCCTTTCGGCACTCATCAGGATGAGAATGATATTCATCACTCATCATATTTTTTTCAAAAGAAAATCTGTTCCATGACACTAATTTATTGGAAGCAAAGTGTATAAAATTTTTTGGAATAAATAAAATTATATTTGTGGGTTTTTGGATGAAAATGAAATTTTTAATTTGCAGATAACTTCTTCTCCAACATGACAGTTTGACTGGAACATAGAAAAACAATATGAAACGACAAACTATTTTGCCAAAGATACAGCACATTCTGGAAAAGTTTGTTGGTCTAGTTCTTTCATTTTTCGACGTGTGTGAGACAAACAAGAGAAAGATTTGGTAGTGGTATCGTGTACCGTGAATAATTGAATTAGTTATGTTATGTTATATACGCATATACAGTAATAAATTATATACATTTGCTTAAATGCCGATTCAATTATATTGGGGTTTCGGATATAGCTGCCAGTGTGTTCGTTTTTTTAAACAATCTGTTTAAAATTTCTGAATCTATTGCTGAATTGGACCATGTCAAAAATGTGTCAAGGTGGGGAATTTATTTGTTTGCAATGAGACCAGATAGAACCCACCGTCAAGATGGGTAACTTGTTATTTTTCAAACGCAACTAGAAATACTTTGGTGAAACTAAACAGTGAAAAATTTACCTATGTGTTTGGTTTAAAATCAGCAAAATTCTTTGACAATGTCAGCAACTTTAGTTTCGTATACTTCTGCACCTTTTTCATCGGGAAGGCAAGGTCCAAATGCTTCAAGAAGAAGCTCTTCTGCCTCGACAGCTTGTTTGAAATCAGCAAATGAAAGGCGGCTGTCATGATCATAGTCCATTTTCTTCAGTGCGGTTTCAACCAGGTCTTTCACACCTTCATCTGGGTCCTCTTCTGTTGGTTGTTTCACGAGTGAATGCTTCAACATCTGAAACATTTCTTCTCTTGATATATAACCATCTCCATTCAGGTCGTACACATTAAAAGTATATTCGATTTTCTCTTCCAAGTGACCTCTCATGAATACGGATAACCCCTCAACCCATTCTTTTGCACTGATATAAGAGTCACTATCTGTGTCAAATGCTCGAAATACTCTATCCATGAGTAAATCTTCTGTCATGCAGAACCAAACCTGTAAAAAGTCTCTGAATTGATTGCGATCAAGCTTGTCACCCTTGTTGTTGAAACTATGGAATAACATTAGAAGCGCTTGAACCTCTCGTCGACTGAAGTGGAGTGTTGGTGTGCAACGGCACATTTCTTCTGCTTGTTTTTGGAGGTTTTTTCTGTTTAGTCCATTCATGATGAACATTGTTCAAAATTCTTTCCCTATTGTAAAATCCAGTGTTTTAATTTCATTCTATAAAACTGCATTTGAGAGTTGGAGTGTTTAAATAGTACGTTTCAATGTATGGAATTTGGACCTTCGAATGTTAACTGTTGGTAAAATTTTATCAACACGTACAAACAAACAAAGCCTTTATCACTTTTGTCAAAATTGGTGAAAAATGGGGATTAGATTATATATGTAAGCTGATTTTCAAGGTCGAATATTGACCGCTTGACAAAATTATTGGTTTATTCACTAATTTAAAAACAGAATAAATAGCGCTTTACACATTGAAAAATAATATAGACTAAAGTTAGAAATAAGCCAATAATCTCAAGCTAATTTCAAAATTAGGCCAGAAATAAAAAATTGTAAATAGGCCTAAATACGTTAGCCAGTTACATAAAACTCGATCAAATGGGAGGTATTCGGAAAATATATTGATTGATCTATGCTGCTGACCATATTTAACTTAGTTATTTTTTCAACTTTATCGAAAATTTATCACAAGTTATCTTCTAAAAATTCGACTGCTTTTAGTCAAAGCAAGTTTTGCGCAAACAATAGGTAACATTAGCTTATAAATGGTTAACAAATCATTTATTTTTTCTGTGCAGACAGTTTAATGCTTCTCTACTTCTGTTTATTGATCCTATAAAACCGGTAACAGTTACCGTTACCAGTGCTAACAAAATTTATAAAACTGAATTAACTATTTGTAACTACCGTAACTGGAGCGTTAAAAAATAAGTGGACTAGTACCATACTGTACTGCATCCAGCAGCCCTCTCGCATATAAGTTAGGCGTAATCAACCCTTACAGAATACGAACATATGCTGGGAAGGAGCGATCACAGAAACTTAACGTCTGCTCGCAGAAAATCCTGATAACGCAACCCGAATTCTTTAGCGACAACGTATCCATAGAAACAGTTTATTCACTAGGGGGCGTGGTGAAAAAATTGTCTTTCGGCGGTTCATACCAATAATAAAAGCAATTTTAGCGATAACCGTGAAATGCCGGTCAAAAGCGCCAAACCTTCGTACATGCCTTCCTCGATGACTACTCAACATTTTTGAAAGGTGTTCTAACTTCAATCCCTCTTATTGGGGGGAGAGATGCCCGGAAATACACAGAAATCGCCATTGTTTTCATACAACCCTTTTTTGAATGAAAATTTTATCACGTAACAGTCTAACTACAGTTTATCAATTATAGTAACTATTGTTTATCAACAGATCTTATTATCACGTCATGTAAACCATACAACTGCTGGTTTAAGTCCATCAATACAGTGCACTGACTGCCGGACACGAGGAAGCATTTTCCGGAATATAACTCCATGACTTCAGAACCCCGTGGGACCAGTTTCACGAAAATGTTTAAAATTACGAAAGAACAGTAAAATTTTGGTCCGCCGTCGGTGCACATCCGTGAAATGCGGCGATTCCTGTAATCTAGAATTTCGAAAAAGTCATTATCCCTCAAACTACAAACAGATAAAATCCCTATAATTTATTTTTGTATTGAAATTCACTCCCAGCAAAGCCGAAAAGGAAGTAACTAGCGGCCACTAAACAAGATGAAGCTGAAAACATTCAAAATGAAACTGAACTTTATGTATGTATTTATTTTGCCTTCTGGCATGCATGATAACAGTAGAAAATATACATTCCTATATATAAGCCCCGGGAGTATGCACAAGACCGCATGGACGGCATATAGACCCTGTAATCAAAAAATAAAACAAATAGAGTAAAAAGTAAGGGAGAAGCTGACACGACACGTGACTAAAAGAGATAAAAAATATAACTTGAAAAATAATCCAACAAGGACGGGCGACGAATATACATATACAGAAATATATGTTGGGACTACACTGATGATATCTATTCCGGCCTTTCCAGTGTGGATGAGACTACTGGGATGAGCTGTATAGATAGCACCAGTGAATGTGTCAGAGAAAAATGGCTCGGTGGAATAGTTTGTGGGCGGGCAGTTGTGGGAAAATTAATATAGGGCCTTGTGGTGACCGTTTGGTTACAGTTAAAAGCTAAATTAGTTATAAGATGTGAGGACTGGAGATGCTTGGTCAAAAGGTGGGGTCGTAATACTATATTATAAAATAATAAAATTAATTTGGAGTTTGGTTAAGGATCATAGATGAGTGGCTGCTCATAGATCAAGTGGCTGCTAGTGGCTCGATTCGTCGATGACCCACAATTATCGAATAGATTGAGTCTGGGAAGTGGCATGAACACTGTACAATAAAGTTTATTTGAGGGATAATACGGTGTAATACTGATACGGTAAACACGTATCAAGCATCACAAGTAATCGTTACACTAATACAATGCAACTCAAATTTCATTATCTGGTACTGTTTTGGAGGAATCTTCAAATATTAGGATCAGACTCACACTGTTTATGGATACGAGTTGGAATGAATATGTCACTAGTATTGCCAAACAAGCCTCAATTAAAGTTCTCTATATCGAGCTCGCCATTATCTCACTCCCGAAATCTTTCTCCATTTGTTCTGGGCATGCTTGGTTGTATTTAACGGCGTGTGATCGATATGATTAATCCTAAATTTTCTTCCGGTCTACAAAGTTGCCCCGCAACGTCGCCTCTGTTTCTTTTACCAATATTATAATGATCTGTGTTCAAGGGAGGTTTCTGCTCTCGTTCCTCCGAACAAAATTTCTAATCGGTCAACACCATTAGCTACAAATTCGCACCTATGGCTCGAGTTTTGAAAGCTTGCAAATCCACACGATCGGAAAAACATAGTGTAGGCAATGCATTCCAAATCAAGTTCTTAAAAAAAGTTCTTGCATAAAATTGTCTGTGATACTGTGGAACTTCCAATGGGTAGCTAATCGAGTTGACCGTTTAAAAATTTTGTTCAGAGGAACGAGAGCAGAAAACACTTTCAAACAAAGATCATTGTAATATCGATAAAATAATCAAAGTGAGGCAACGTTACGATGCGACAAGCATTTAAAACACACGACCAATGGGTCGCACGTTGAACACAATCAAGCATATTCAGGACTGTAGCAGCAGCCCAAACCCCAAATGTGACAACAGTACTCCATGTAGGGTCGAATCAGAGCCTTATATAAATGAAATATAATTCCAGGCGAAAGATAACGACGGGCACGATGTAGATAACTGACTTTCATAAAAGCCTTCATAACAATTTTTGTGACATAGTCATTCCATGACATATCATTTAAAGGGTGAGACCAACGAGTCGAATATTTGAAGAGCTGTACCGGATAGTGAAATTTGTGTTTCCGGCGGATTGGAGTAGCGATTAATCGATAATACTTTGGTTTTCCCCGAGTTAAATGATACGAAGCAAGTGCTACCCCAATCAGATATTCTGACCAAATCAGGTTCAAGCAATTCGGCGAGAACAAAGCGCTGTTCTGGAGTTTATTTTTTATTATCTATAGACAAAAAGAGTTTTTTTCAGAGTATCATCAGCGTAAGTTACTAAGTCACAAATCATTTTATCAGGAAGGTCATTAAAATAATTTTAAAACAAAGTTTGACCAAAGAATAGAACCGTGAGGGACGCCAGATGGAATAAGTTCCGGAGCGTTGAGCGTCTAAAACGACGATGGTCTTACGATTGTTTAAGAAAGATTTTATAATGGAGAAAATCTGGCCCGATATACCGTGCAAATGTATTTTTGGCAATAAACCGCAGTGTCAAACTTTGTCGAAGGCTTTGGAAATGTCCAGTACAATCGACTTTGCCTCCCCACAACGACAAAGAGCGCGAAATATTTACTCAGTTATTACTGTCTACAAGTCGGCAATACGTCGAGAACTGCGAAAACCATACTGCTTGTCAGTGAGGAGGCACAGCGACTCCAGGTGAACGGAAATTTTATTATCGATAACGAATTTTCCTAATAATTGGCAAGAGACTGATGGGACGATACTTGTTAGTATTAGTTCGATCGCCATAGTTGTACAATCAATGCACATTTTCAGGTATCCGAAAATGAGTATCCTTTCAGGCACCTGTTGAATAATTTTGCCAAAATAGGAGATATTCCCGGGGATAGAGAGGGACCAGGGGTACATTAGAATTCAGTTTGGAAATTGCTCTAAAAGACAAGAAGCGGAGTTATTGACATTTTATCTAATACTATATCAGAACGTTTAGTAAAATTAGATAACAATTTATTAGCATTGGGTGCGAATAGAAAAATTGTTGACCGTGAGATTCATAGCACACCTCCCCCTATCATATATATATATATATTATTTCCCTGTAAAAGCTGAAAAACCAGCAACTGCACGCTAAGCAGAAAACATTCGAGAAGAACTGAACTGCTATTCTAGAATGCAGTGAGTGGTATCTACCCATGGCGAGAGTATGAACTCGCTACCACTTCTTGCGACTAGGATTACGTTTGGTTTACCCTCTGTCTGTAGAACTTCTTGATAAGAGTAGTCCTGCCAGGAGAGAAGGAAAGCGGGAGGAACTCAATATTTCCGTATACACAAGGTAGGGCCTGCACTTCTCATGTCGTTAGTCGTATACTGACTTCAAACGCGCAACTGCGAAGCGCATATCCAGGTGTTGTTTCTCAACCAGCGATTCGCAGGTTGCGCTCTTCAGATAGGCCTTCATAACGATAGTTTATTTTGTGGGCTTTCCACAGAAAAGGCTAAAAACAATGTGACCGATCTTATTCAAAGATTCTCACAAAGTTAAGACAATGACATTTAAAAACGAGATTTATATTTAAATGCATAGATGGTGCGGACCTTCAAAAGAATCGTCGGAAGTCATAGTTGATTTCCTGAAAAGTAATTTGAAAAACGCCATAAAAAATAAAAAAATAAAAAAACGCCATAAAAAATAAAAATAAAAAGTACATAATAAAAACTGCGGCAAATCTGATCAAAAATGATATCCTTTCTGGCCTGTTTGACCTCGTCTGACGACATATGTTCTACCTCGGACGATATAGGCAATTCGACTTCTCAAGATTTCATTCGAGCATCTTTGAACTCTTTTTTAAGTACAATATTTGGCCGACTCGACAAAACGTTGTGCATGATATTTTAATTTGCTGTTAGTACCGCCTGCGAAAAAATTAGCAACATCATAACATTGGCCGAAAGTTTTTTTTCAGAAGCAAAAACTATAAAAAACTTATATGCAAATGATTGATATATTATGAAAGTTCATCAAAGCTGAAACAACTGACAATTGGGAACCTCGCTCTTTCTAAAATGCATTATTATTTTGCCGCATGTGATGGTAATTTGTATCTGAAATGTGTGTACCTACATCTTCAGAACATGTTAGATTTATAAGCAACTGCTTCCGATGTACACGGGAGGACATCATAAATCGCTAAAAAAACCTTTCATAGGATCGCATGTCGAAATTATTTTGCTACGAACTCTGTACTTATCCGTCTTCGATCTTCAAAGCTCGGGATATGCTGAAAGATGCCAACAAATCCGACCTGTCAAACGCGATATGCTCTTTAATGTCCACCACGCCTAGTCATCCGCTATTCGATTGTTGTACTAGATGCTAGGTGTCTACTTCATATTATTTCTTGGACAAGTGAAATGACCTTCGGAAATATTTGGGAGAACTATGTTCTTTATATCCAACATAAATACTGGAGCGCCACACTTTTCTTCGATGGCCATGGTAACGAGCTTGGGAATATGAAAGATGTAACACATTTGCGAGGAAATGGTGGCATGATAGGATCGGAAGTAAATGTCTCGGAGCTTGTCATGTTTTCCAAAATGTCTGCCGCCCACATCGTCTGCTGGAAATTAGCATATGGGTGTACGGGTATATTTTCAGATGCAGTGGGAATGTAATGCTTGTGATCCTCTGCAGTGGCGGTGGTGCATTGAGAATTCGACTTTGTTTCGGTTATACGTACTGACAAATTGCCATCACCTGAGAATTTACTAAAACTTACGAGTTGTACGTATGACGATAGCTTGTTGAAAAGAGAAAATGTATTTTGATTGGATATCATTTTCTGTAGAACTGAACTGTAAGTAAATTTACCAGCCCACAACTGGACGTTTGTTTCACCCTCAATATTGAGACGGGAAACTGGGACAGAGTTTAGACGGGAGCTCGATATAAAAAGCTATGCCCTCTATAAGATCTTACAGTGTTTGTAGACCCATGAATCCTGTATCTCTGATTTCTAAACAGTGAGTAACTCATGGTTCGTGGTTCCAGAATTATAGAGGAGTTTAAAATTTTCGACTCCGCTCAACACTGCTATTTTTGTTTCTCGGCAGTCAGAGTGCTTCACAGTCTCACAGTGAGCTGAGAGTGGTCAGAACGAAGGGCTACTTTTCGCTCAGGTTTTCGATATTTGCCTGATGTTATATCAAGTTATATAGTACAAGAATTGACCAGTTACACAGTTATCGTATACTGTGTTTAGGTAAAGGTAACCCAACGTTAACGGATTGCCAGAAACGGAGAACGCTAAAAGAAACTCGAAAACTCCCGAACTGTAAAAATGGAAGATGCAGAAAATTTGCCGTTAAAAGATTCGCAGGTAAGATGAGAGCCTGCCTTTGAACAGGTAGGCTATATCAATACAGATAGCATAAACTTTCATTTTTATCCCTCGGGAGAGGAAAGCCGAGAATACAGCTTTATCGTATGGCGAACCACTGCCTCTCTGCTCTCGTTCAGATACCAGGTTCAAATAGGATTGAATTACCTTCAAACTTCTCAACTTCGAACAGTTTTGAAGCCATTTAACCGATAAATCAGCCATTTTTTGTCTGAATCGCATGGAAATTTAATATATGAACAATGAGGTGTAACCGTACGTTACATTCTCGCCCTTGTCCCATTTTCATACAGCAGCGATTTTAATGTAAATTTTTTTTGGTTTTAATTTCTAGCTTGAGCATGAACATAATTCAATATTTTCACCTCTGCCCCTCATGGCCACTGTTGATATATTATGTGAACATTATGGGTGCCCTCTACTGCAGCCTGATTTGCAAGACTTCACTGCTTACGTGAATGGAAATATGACCGTTTGGAAGCCGGCGATAAGTTTTTGCACAAAACACCAAAAATTCAGATGAAAAATTTGTTTACATACAAAAAATACCAAAGTACAATTATTCCCTGTAATACTCAAAAGAAATGACGTGGGTAGCTTAATATCATTGTGAGTTATAAGCGTTTATGTAAAAGTGTTCGAAGTTAGGCAGTATGGCGGTATTTTGGTTTATCATATTTCTCATTTTACGTGTGCATGGACTTGGTTGGTGGAGGAAGCAGTAAGCAGTGCTTACTTGAACCACCGAGTACCGTCGAGACGCCCAGCAGACCTCTCGCACATAATCATCATCCCCCACAGGATTCGAACTTGCGTCTTGACGATGGGAGATGCGTAGCTCGAAGCATATTACCAATGTTTTACTGATTGAGCTAACCGGGCACCCCTGGCTGTGCCTTCTGCTGATCTGCATGATTCTAAGACTACAATGGTTAATTGCTACCTTCAAATTGTTTAACTTCCAACAGTTTTGAAGACATTCAACTAATCAATCTTCCATTTTTGGCCAAATTGTGTGAAAATCGGATATGGTAACAATGTGCTGTTACTTCTCCTAATTTAGTTTAATTTTCATACATCAATTTTAATGCCAATTTTTTGGGGTTTATGTCCAACGTTAGTTCAAGCACAATACCCATTTATAACTTACCAGTAGTATACATCAACCAAGAACGATAGGAAGCTGTGTGATAAGATTTGAGATATGATCGAAAAAAGTAAGACAATATACAAAATATAAATGATTAATAAACAACAAATACTGAATACTGGGCCTATAACAAGTTACAACAAAACAACTAGTCTAAACTGCTACTCAAGATGTTGGTTCCACCACTAGACCACGGGTTCACAAATGATTCAGCAAAAAATAGAGAATTTGCTAATAAAAACGGGAAATGTAAAGTATACTATTTTTTTTCTTAGAACTGGAATCTCGGTTCTCTTATAGCTGACTCACAGAATTCTTAAAATCTCCCAAAAGTTTACATGTAACCAATGGACCAATCGATTCATTTCAAAGTCACAAACGACACATTAACTTTAAGCGTTGATTACCTTATTAAACCGTGGTTGTCTTCAGACTATATCCACCATCAAATGTGATGCTAATTTGTCGCCAAAGAGTAATTTTTTTTTGAAAACGTACTACCATTTTCTCGTTTCCAACTGTGACTTTGTTTCTTTCATAATTTTTCTCTGCAATGCCATACCTATACGTTAGAGAACTGCACACTGAGTAAATTTCAATCAATACATTGTCACTGAAATCTGTGGTGTGAATTACAATATTATTACATCATTAGTAGGTATTACCGTCGGTTCAGATTGTGTTCAATTTCAATTCTCCTTGAGCCAAGATTGGAAACAGCACCTTGAAAAATAATCATAAACTCGCAACCCCTGATATGGCAAAGATTTCAAAGCTAGCCGCTGCGGCCCCATCTGCAAACATTACATATAAAACTAAACTCTGTCTGTAGTGAGTGACCTTTTTCTAATTTTCAAGTTCTGCTTCCCAAGTACTGAATATTATGTTGATAATAAATTATTTGAAAATGTCATACAGCTCAGGCTGTTAAAGGTTTGGATTTGGACCCTGCTACGCCAATAGAGTCTAAACTATACAATGCTTGTTTCCTAGGTGAAGATGGAGAATATGGGTCAAGCACATCAATTCACTGATGATGAATTATTAAACATGAGTGTAAGAGATCTCAATAGAAGTTTGAGGAATTTATCACCAGATGTGAGTAAAAATATTTGTGTCACTTATTTACGGACTAAAAAAAGAAAATAACAAAGGCTGAATGTCAGTTATTGTGCTACTGAGATTGAGACAAAATATGAGATGATATTTTTCATTTCTAAACTTATAGATTTTTAAGTTGCCATTTGAAGAAATCCTTAAGTGCTCAAGATTACTTTTTAAGGAGTGTATGTGGTTTATAGTTGTTGTTTTTGTATGTTTTATATTTTGTCATGCCCAATCAATCAATTCATGATTATGATGCAAAATTAACATGTTTCAGATCATTAGCAAAAGCAGGGTGACTTTAGAGTGGCAGCTACTGAGTCAGATAGCAACAAAACTGTACAAAAAGTTTCAAAACCATCAATATTGCCCATTTTAAAAATTTTCTTCTGATGATTTCCTGAATCATTCTATTTAATAAACGGTTCAACTACCATCTGAATGAATGCAGAATCTGTGATACCTGTAGGTCTTTAATAGTGGTTTCCAAGAATTCATTAAATTAAAGAAACAGACAGCTGACACAAATAGAACATTTAATTATTTGATTTTAAATTTCCACTCTTGGCATAGAAATATTTCAATATTTGGCGGTGGCGTGATGGAATGGATGATAGCTGATGAAAGTGACACCTAAAAAATGACAGTTTTAACCTCAGTAAAGTATGGTCAAGATCGATGAACGGAAAAGCCTTCAGGAGCAATACAAGCGGTTCCCCATTCTTTCACACTGCATGGAATGACAAGACACATTTTAAATCTAGTTGCCAGATATATGTGTAATCATTATTAATTGCATACTGTGAAATAAGTTTCATTCATATTCCTTTCTTTAGGAGTGTAGAAGATTGAAACAACGAAGACGGACATTGAAAAATCGTGGATATGCGGCATCGTGTCGGATAAAACGATTAACACAAAAAGACGAGCTTGATCTACAAAGACAGAAGCTTCAAAAAGAGGTTCATAAAGCAGAATTTGACATATAGAATGAAAATTTGAATAACATAGATTTTTTTAAAATCATATCAAGTTTACAGTCAGAATATTTTGTTATTTGATAATTTCGTAGCCTGGTGATATATCTGGTTGCAACATGGTGAGTTAACTAGCAAGTAACAATCTTCATTTGTTTATTTTAATATCCACTCGTTCGAGTGGATCACTCTGAATTACTAAAGCCTTGTAACAGTGGCCACTTATAGGCGAACAGGGTTAGTGAACTTGTGTCGGGCTAGCCTACCCAATAAAAATTATGTTTCGGCACAATATTAAGAGTTTTCTATGATATCCAATATTGAAGATTTTGGGAAAAATCTCAATTTTTGGTAAAAAATGACTAAATCATTTTAAATCCCTTTTTTTACCTTATCATATCTGAGTACCCTACAATAAGAAAGTGCATTAAGATAACTAGTTCTTTGGATGCGGGCTTTAGAATTACCCTGGGTGTATTTCCTACTTGCCTTGAGAGTTGACTATAAGAATTGAAAGCGTAATAGCTAGTGTCAATATCTTATTTATTGGTAGATCACTACCCCGTTGAAACAATACATAAAACATGTGTGGTTTCTTTTTCTAATGTCAAACTATTTCTACAGCATTTATGAACATTGAAATTTCAAATTGACAGATAGTATCGATCCAAAGATTTTCATATTTACAATAAGTTGGCGAACCAAAAGAAAGTCTATTTTCTCATTTGCGTATTCTAACAAAAAGAGTTGTGCTACTGAGTTTTGATCACAATTAAGTACAGCGAAATCTGCCACAAACCAGTATAAATGATACAGTAAAAGAGACCGAGGAAATTGGGCATGACATGGTATAAATAAGATCTGTAAAAATATGTTAGCATTGGAAAAGCAAACCACACATGTTTCACCGAGTGTTTCAGCAGGGAGTGTTAGGGTAATTCTTAAGTTCGCACAACAGGGTTTGTTAACAATGCGCAACCTGACTTCCTTATAGTACGGTACTTGAGTATAGTAATGAAAAAAATTGCTAAAATAGATATTTGAAATGATTTACTCATTTTGCACTAAAAACTGAGATTTTCCCAAAATCCTCAATATTTGATATCCAGAAAACTCTCAATATTGTGCTGAAGCATTGATTTTTATATTTGCATCCAATAGTATATATTTGTCTACAAATTAGCCAAAATACTTGAAAATAACCAAAAACTGAAAAAATTGGAAGATTTTTACCGTCGCCAGATTTTGCTTCTAAAACTGAAAATTTCAAACTGCCGGCTCCAAAAATTTTGTTTTTGTGAACCACCCTAATCATGCATGCTTTAGTTTTTCTCAAAATACTGTTAGTATCACTCAGAATTTCAACTATTTTGCTAACTCAGACATCCAAAAAAAAATGGTAATCATCCGAAAGAATATACAAGAAATGCTATATTTAATATATTTTTCATGAATAAAGACTGAAATGTTGGTTTTGTGGCTACAAAAGACTACAGGATTACAGTGTTCTACAAAAGACTACAGAATTACCAACACTGCTATGTTATAACAGTATTGATGATTATGAAGACTTTTCACAGATCATTATTTACCCAAATAAATTATTGCAAACTGGATTTAACAAGATTTAAACTAGATTCCGTTACTCTGCAGTTCAACAAACATGAAAAATGAATCCAAAACCCCTTTGATATGAATTCTGCAGTATGTGTCACTCGAGAATTTTTTGTGCTGCACAAAATCTGTTATCAATTCACGTTAATTTTGAGTATTGTGTTAACAGGTTGAAATGATTGCTGAAGAAAATCAGAAAATGAACATGGAATTGAGGTCACTGCAGAAAAAATATGATGATCTTGAAACCTTTGCGAGAAATATGGCAAAAAACCAGAGTGTTGATGTAAGTAGATTATTCTTATCCCATTCAATACAGGAAATATGTTCGGGCAATTCCTAAGTTCAATACAGGCCACAAATGGGACAAAATAACCTGGTTTAACTAAAATTATTTAATCGATCAAATTAAACTCAATACCCATCTTTTGTATTCAGCATTCGGATTCACCAGAATATGAAGAAAATGCAGGATCGTCAACATCGAATCAAGTTACAGATATTTTGAACAACTCAGAATCGTGATTGACAAATTACCAAGCAGTTAACTGCAGTCTTTTTACACATTTGATACATGAAAATGAATAAAATGAGCTTAGAGATCTATACTTGGCATAGGTCGACTCGTTTCAGAAAGGTTTTTTACAAAAATCGTCAGTTAAGCATGAGTCACTGTTCCATGTGTCCATATGTGGTTCTTGCTTAACAAAATCAAAAAATGAGTTTTTTTGAATTTCGCCTAAGCAAAAAGTAGCACCTCACTAACAGCCACTCAAATGGCGAAAACCTACTACAAGATTTAGTTCCAGCAACTGCACTAAGCGGTAAACATTCCAAACCAAACTTGACCTAATAAGCTTAATAGTCTTATCTGATATAGAAAATGAATTCAATCATCATCTGTTTGTGAACACTTAAGTATTTTGTGCACTTATCATTTTGTTGAAAGTTTGTACATATTTGTGACCACTTGTTCATATTCGTGATTGTCCACAAAAACGTTATGTCTTTTTAACAGTTGCATTTTTTATATACGATATATCATATTTTCTGTATTTTTAATATTGACAGGGCTTGTAATATTTGAGACACAATAAAACTAGGATTTATCGATTACCGAATAATTATGGTTATGGCACAGACAAAGTGAAGTTCATAAAATTTTTGAAATACATATTTGGAGAAGGGTCGGGAGTGGACACAAAATTATTTGTCAAATGTTCAAAAGCGACGCCCACATAAATATGATGTTAAATAAATACGAGATGGCCCCCTCATTATTTCACACTCTCTTTAACTGTTAACCACCTCAAAATAGAAATATTTGTTTTCGACTTGGGGCTTTAAAGTGGGCTACTCATAAATTGGCCGATTGCCGGTGGCGCTATTGAGCTATACTGGTAGTCTGTATGAATATCAAGGGTACCGTACACGCAATAGTTGTTTGCGCTCAAGTGTATGATGTTGAAGCTGAATTCCAATTGTACCCAACCAAGAACTAACTCTTTTTTGCCAAAAACCCTTTTATTATTAAGTCGCCATTATCATAGTAGATTGTCACCTTTTTTCGCTTCCAAATATGACTTGGTTGTTGATACAATATTATATGCGTTATTCCCGGTTTAAATTTCACGCTTTTGTTTTTAGAAAGTATACTACATATTAATCTAAAATATTTTAAGTGATTTGTTTAGAGTTTTATTTCATTCTTCTATCTTATTTAATTATTTTTTATTTGCGAAGGTTATTTTGTGAGTATTCGTCATCGATGGGGTGCGCTTATGCGTTCCATACTAAAACAAAACATTTTTAGATTTTTTTTGTTTTTTGCTCAAAAAAAAAAAAAGATTTTCAAGTATTTTTTGTGATTCTTTGACCCTTGGAGAAAATAAAGACTCCTAGTTATTCTTGTATGACAGAGATCGACTGATTGGAATGGCGTATAATTTTAGCCTGTATCACTTATGAAATCTAATTCTATAGACACCGTTATCAATACTGGGTGACAAAACTTCTTTTTTTATTTGTTCTCGTTGCATATGCATAAAATTTGAGTTTAAGACCTTAAATGTTTTTAAACGAAAAGAAAGAAAATATCCTTGTTTACTGCTGCAAAATAGATAGGACCGCTGAGCGCAAGCGAGGTCTTCATGGTTCGAAGGTAGTGCGACCCTCGTCGACCATGCCTTTCCTCAAGACTGGTATTTGATATAATAGTTATAAGTAAACGCCGCAGCGGCGTAACCGAAACGAGGTGCAAACGTTGGCGTTTTCATTCAAAGTGGAGGTGGCGGGGCTTTTTTTTGTAGTCTCAAAATGAAGGCTTTTTGCAAATAATTAAGTCGGTGACGATCCGGTGTTGCGTGTATTAAGAACAATAGCCTATAGCGCCCCATCGTAAGCAATATTTGTCAGCTAAGATTTATGATTTGTATCGTTAGGATAGGCGAAGTTTTCAAGCCTCTCCGACGCGTAATTTCATATAGATTATTATAGTTTTTTTCTTATTTGAAACTTGCCTCAGTCAATGGGTCTTTAGCCCAGTAAATCCGACGACCGACCCACGGGGTGATATATTCTGGCTGAGATTTGGATAATTCGAATACTCATTCACCTTCGTGTGGACTGAAGTCCATTCGATAGATTATAGCGCTCACCTGAAACTACTTTTAAGTTTTTTTTTCAGGTTCCCTGTTCTTATCCAAATTAGAGAGTTGAGACAACTCCGATTCGGGCAATTTTGCTTAAACAAACGACTAGAATCTTAAGCAATATTTGTCAGCTAAGATTTATCATTTGTATCGTTAGAATAGGCGAAGTTTTCAAGCGCTTTCGACGCGTAATTTCATGAAGTTATTATAGTTTTTCTTATTTGACACTTGCCGCCGTCACTGGATCTGCAGCCCAATAAATCCAATGACCGACCCACGGGGTAATACATTCAGGCTGAGATTCGGATAATTTGAATACTCATTCACCTTCGTGAGAACTGAAGTCTGTTCGATAGATTATAGCGCTCATCTAAAACTACTTTTGTTTTTTTTAGGTTCCCCGTTCTTATCCCAGATTAGAGAGTTGAGACAACTCCGATTCGGACAATTTCGCTTAGGCAAACGGTTCAGAAGAAAGGAGGTCCGATGCTACGCGAATTGTCGTATTGCTTCATTGTCCAAATGTCTAGAAAGAACTAAAACAAAAACAAGTGAAGAAATATAATAAGTGAGTCTGTCTGTTTTAATAAGTTTTCCCACATCATTTTGGAAAATGTTATTCCTAATGGGCTACGACTTGCGCCCTTCAGACAAAGGTTTTTCAGGTAGCTGAAATAGCTCAGGCATAGTTAGCAAACTCATCTCCCTTGTTCAAACCGAATGCTTGAAGAAGCGAAATGGAATCGAGTTCACGAAGCAGTATTATAAATCTATAAAATGCAGAGATTTTGTTATAGATTAATTTATATCTTTCAATAAAATTAATTCAGTTTGTGTATCTGGTGTCGTTGTTTTTTGTGTCCTGTACACGTTCTGAAAGCTGGTCCTAAATATTTATTTGGATTAAGATTCTACTCCATTGAAAGTATTCCAATATTCGCTGCATTTATGCACCCATGGGAGAATAGTTTATGTCTGCCTTGAGTATCATTCTTTGAGTGCACTTAATATATCAAGTGCCCGATGTCATATATTTGTTATTTCAACAAAGATGAGAAAGTTTATAACACTTTGTCGCTAATTTCGTGTATCTGGAGTCGGTGTTTTTGTGTCCTGTACACGTTCTGAAAGCTGATCCCAAATATTTATTTGGATTAAAAAAGTCCACTCTATTAAAAGTATTCAAATATTCGCTGCAGTTCCCTTCTGCGTTCAATTACATTTCGTTTTTTCTTAAACAATTGTGAGCTTGTGACATTGTTTGCGACGTCACATTTCTACGCTATCATTAAGTTTTGCGTACTGCCGCAAGACAAGTTTTGGGTTATGATAAAGGATGACCAGGGCTATTGTATTACTATAGTCGGGAAGAGGGGAAATTCGCCCAAATGGTCGGATTCGGTTTGTTATCATTATTTGATTTTCTTCAACAAATAAAATATACTGATATATTTTCTATTTTGACGTGGGAATTGAAGTCATTTTTCTACAATTTATATATCACGAATTGTGAATCACCTCTTACTAATGTTTAGAACAAAACAAATATTTGATTGTTTGTCTTTATCACAGAGGACAATTTTCTTGTTTTCACACTGTAGTATTTCTGTCGCCAAGTCGTGTAGCCTAATGGAATTTCCCTAAGTTTGAAATGATTTATACGGTGAATGCTTTGAAAAAGCCAAGTACGATTCCACTTCTTGTATCACTGATTTTTTTTCACATAGCTGAATTATCATTTATTACACTCGACAATATTTTAATTCCCGCATTTTGTAAACCGATCATCCGTGGTCTGTGTGAAAGATTTCAGTTTTATGAAGTATTCTCAATACGAATGATTTAATCGGCGATACACGTACCCGACACGTACAGTGTTGATGTTTTATAGATATTAAGGTAAGCAAAGGAATTAGGGATTTGACACGTACATCGTCCAGAGCTTTGCTTTTCGGTTGAAATACCCCTGTTAAGGTATTAAAACCATGTCTTTTGTTGGACAGAACAAAAAAATTCTTGTCCGCGTGAATTGAGTGGCTATGTTTATTTTATCAAAACCGGGATGCAATGTGATAGTGTAGGCCCTACATGTTTTTCAAACCGATGGACCAACAACTCTGAAACCCCTATATTATCGTTCGAAAATATGGCCTTCTGTGTGGTTCTCGTTACAGGGGCCAAAAAAAAACAGAGATTGAACTACAAAAATAGTTCTCAGAAATAAAATGTTGCCAAACAAGAGCTACATCGTTGGTGCGATTCATCAATGACATGAGGTTAGGAGGATATTTTCTAGCCGTTCATGATTTACAGGTTTGTACGAGAATCGAGAAAATATCACAAATGTAAATTATGCTTGTGCTGAACAGCAGAACGTAACGAAGTTAAAATTGAAATATATTTCTTTCGAAATGCTGTTCAAAATTCTCTAAATACTAACTATTTTACGAGAGAAACTTCGCCAACCCGGCCCGCCGATCCGTGATTCACATCGAACTTTCTACTTACAATAGGATAAACCGCGCTCAAGTCGCATGACGTAACTCTCAATTGCAATATTTACGGTCTTGCTCGTTTTTAGCGGGCTGATTTGAGTGGTGTGTGCTGTGCGGCTGGCAGTACGTTGAGTTACTCGTATATAAACTGATCCTTGAACCTGTATCGGAATATAACTGGACAAGATGTGGAATTGTGGATATATTCATGTATTTATAGCAGTTTTACTCGTTTATTTTGTTCAAATACAAGAGTCTTCGTCGGACGAGATAGCTCGAGTTAAAACACACCGCGATCTTGATCGCGCCCACCGGACTTGTAACAAACACTTCTGCGTGTCTGTCGTCAGTTATTGCACTGTACAAGAAAAATGTTACTGCAATCCCAAGGTGAACTGTTCATGTTGTCGGGAATGTGCGATATGTATGGGGAAATATTATGAACACTGCTGCGACTGTGTAGGTAAGCACATTTTAATATACTTTTATACGATTTTATAGACTTGTTATTCTCGTGTGTTTTGTCTGTAGTCGCAGTCGTCCTATAAAACAACCGGGGCGCTATTTACCTTGTATTACACTCGATGCCCAAATTTCCTTTCCACGGCGAATTTTAACATTGCGCTCGGTTTTGGTATATTAGCTGAACCTCTACACTACGATTATTGTGAGAGGATATGATAAACTTATCAATTGTTGATTAATTATGGTGACTTTGGTATTGAAATAAAACAACAAAATCTGTTCCAACAACCAATTCTGTTGTAAAGTAATTGTAAACTTGAAGCAATACAAAATGATCTATAGAGGGGACTTACTTCTATGAACCTAGCTTGACATCATTACTATTTATTAACCCAAAATCAGCTTGAAATTTGGGTTATCATGGGAGAATTAGTCAGATGATAAATAATATGTTTTAGTTATGTACGGGTCAACAATTTGGCCGGACAGATTGTAATGTTTGCTGTGCGGCTAATCTCGGCGGAAACGTTCTTAAACCGCCGATATGTGAAGAAAGGCGGGCGCCCGTGTTCACAGATATTGCTCCTTTGCATGCCACTGTCTTTATGATATCCCAGTCAGAAAAAATTCAAACAAAAATCTTTTTTCAAGCTTGAGTTACTGATGGATCGCGTCGTCAAGGCGCTTATTCTCGACAAATAAAATTTTGAATGAGGTCAAAAAAAACCTTTTTCAAGCTATACTGAAAAATAAATAAATAAATGCACATGACTTTTACCTTACTTTTACTAATCAGAAAAATACTTACATGATCTTAACTGAGTTTTAGTGGTTGGATGTAGTGTGCCCCGGGTCAGTAGCCAGAATGTGGGCCGTGCTCGAGCAAACTAATAATGTGATTTAAGATTGGGAAAAATATTGTCGATTGACATGATCCATATTTATCCAGAAGACTGTGGAACACATACCAATAATGTGTGATCAACGTCTCTGCTCATTAGTTGCTTATGCATTCACTTCAAACTTTAGTAATTTTTATGGAACCTTTTCATAGTACGTAAATATTCCCTTCCTAATCCGCAAGCTTTGTCACAGTCTGGTCTAGCTTTTTGGTGTATTGTCCGAAAATATGTCGTATTTGTAATTGAACGGTATGGGATCAACGTTAAACACGGTCATTATTAGGTAAGTTGTTACGTGCTACAAATAGTACTCGTTTCAACCATCAATTAGGTCCGTTAAGTGGTCGTTTTGGATTTTAGTATTATCTAGCGGTAGACTGTTCGCATTACCTTATCGCACACTAACAGAAAAATTGTAAATATTTGGACTTTTTGAGGTATATCTTTATCTATCGTTCATAATGCGAGAAACTTATGTTTTGCCAGATACAGACGTAGGATAGAGTTGGCTTCCATTGTGCGACCTATCCCAAATTTCATTAAAACATCTATTGTCAAGTTTGTGTCACTGATGTATCGCGTTGATGAGACGCGGTCCATCTGTGGCGCATGCTTTAGAAAGTAAAAATTCCTGATCGGTATTGCCTTCCAATGCGTAGAGAATTCATATTTACGCCGATTTTTCAAGTTGATAGTTTTTAAACAAGTTTTTCATTCTGACTTGACGTTTGACTGCTCACTTGCGCAGGTGCACTATCTCGACTAACATCATTTACTTAGCCAAAAGCCGCAAATTATTCTTGTTGAGCCCTGAGCATGCGACCCCTTTCTGTTTATCATTCTATAAAAAGAAATCTGATCGACCGTGGCAGGGTTAAGTTTCATAATCCAGGGTGGTCAAGCAGCAAGTTGTATTATTACTAGGATGGTCATTCATCAGCATTTTACCAACCACTCTAGTTAGCGCACAAAACAAGCAAATGCCCATTAGCATGAACTGTTTAAAAAGGGAAAGGTCATAATGAAAAAAAAATGATTTTAACCAAAAATGTTTTGCATTGTTTCAAGCAGAATAAGATTTTGGTTTGCTAAGTCAAATTTAGATGGGTTTATTTCCCAATTTTAAAAAAACGTTTTCAAAATAAGAGACGCATGGGAATCTCACGAAAAAATGGGACATAAAAATGTTACGAAAATCATAGAATTTTCAGCAGTCAGTGAAAGTGATGAAAATGATTGATATTTAACAAAAAATATTGAAGACTTGAAAAAATGATACAGTCTGAAAATCTTAGTTACATATGTTTTGCCAAGTATGGATCACTGATGGATCGCGCCGCCGAGGCGCGGGCCGTCTGTGATTCATGCTTGCCAAAATAGAATTTTAGATTGGGTAGACGTAGAACCCCATCTCTAACGCATACTTGAAACAACATTATTTGATGTTTTTTATATGACGTTCGGTATAAAATAATTAAATTTAGAATTTAAAACTTTTAGAAGTCATTCTCTGGACATTCCTAAACAATACATATTTGTGGTTTGCCAGTATATATATCAACTAAGCCATCGTTGTTTTAGTATTAGATACATCAGTTAACAAGTCGGACTTCTGAACCTTAGTTAATGCATTCCCATTTACACTCGTTGTCTAATCATTTGTCATATTTACACAATACAAACTTTGAAGATCGCCTACGCAGACTGTTTACCTTACTGCTATTTCTCAACTTAACGATGACAGCGCGCCGCGGTAATATTTTTAACGCTTCGTTTTCAAGTTTCCGCGAAAATGAAAACTACCACAAAATGAGAAAGTGATTTTACAATTTATATTCAACACTATTATGTGACTTGGAACTTGAAAAAGTGATATTTGAATATAGCTGTTACTCTTCGCCTTTTCTCTGCCATGTGCCACAATTTGTTTGGTATGTATGGCATGGTCGGGATTTCCAAACATTGTTTGCGGCGGCGCATTCCACCTGTGGCCCATGCTTGATAAAGTAAGATTTCAGGCTGGTCATCATTACGAAATAAGAAACAAGTACTATTTAAGAGGTATTTATCGAGAAAAAGGAGAAAGTTAGCTCATAGATAGGGATGCTTTTACAATGTACAATGTTAATACGTTTTTTCAACAACAAAGTGCGCAAAACAAAACAATATAGGATTATGAAACCTGATTCATAATTTTGAAATCTTCCCGCATGCCTCATTTATCATTCAGCAACACGGTAGATAGCCATCGATGTATACAAGAGTGTGTGCTTGTAATCCCTACAAAAGCAACAAAGTACCCGCGAAGGAGTCGTTCGCTCAACAGCTGATGACTTCAATGTTTTTTCTGCATGCTCGATGATATATTTTGCTAAAAAACTAGTGATGTTGATATTTAGTCTAACCAAAACTTTACGAATGAAATATATTTGGGTAAAAGGTATTTTGTCAAATGTATATGTGTGGTCCTCATAAAAGGAGTTATTTTCAATAAATAAAATTTTCAATAACCCGTCCTTATCAGAAACATGTTAAACAACCACCCTTTGTCAAATATGCCGCCGAGGCGCGGTCTATCTGTGGCTTATTAATGACAAAATAAAATTCTGGATGGCAAATCATTGAAATATTAGTATATTCAATCGAATATTTTTTGTTAACCACGAACCACTATTAGATCGCGCCTTGATGGCACGATCCATCATTGACCCAAACTTGAGAAAACATGATTGGCCAAAATATTTCAGACTGAGGCGATTTTCTCAGGTCCCCGACGTGGTTTTGAGTGGGCTACATCATAAGAAAGATTAAATCCCGGAAGAGAAAAATAAGAACATCGATAACACTTTGTCAAACTCTTGTTTTGACAGCAGAAGATGAAACAAAGAAGGCATAAATCAAAATAAAATTTGACGTAATCTTGAAGTAGCGTGAAATTATTTTCTTGTTTAATTTGATCAACGAAATAATCATTTTCGTAATCTACGATGAATATACCTTAGAGTTTTGTAGGATTGTTTTAAAATTAATTTGTGAACATTTTGAAACCTTGTAGACTCGTTACGGTTCCACCAATCCAATAACTTAGCAATACATGTATGATCAAGCTTTGCCCCCTGATGGATCGCGCCACCAAGTCACAGATCATCTTCAGAGTGTGATATATATCATACATGAAAAATAGCTTTGGCAATGGCGTTGTGATTCAAATTCCAGATTGGGTACAATACGCGCTCATTTCACTCATTTAATCAAGTTCTCTTTCGCACCACCTATTACGGTGTAGACATATATAGTACGTACGGTTGATAAAAAACTTTTTAATTTAATTTGATTCAAATTCGAGGTTGAATGTAACACCTGGAGGGCAACAACTAAAGCAACCATAGATAACGTTCTATTCTAAACTCCTTTCCCTGAAACAAGTTTTACCCCCTAGAAAAATATACCTTTCATGAAAATATTAAGAGTATAAAAAAAATTCAGAATAATTTCGACCGCTCCCGATTTTTCAAAATATGAGAAAAAAGTGCGAAAAAACGGGTCACAAAATGGGGGGCGTCACAATATGTTTTAGTTCATGCTATAATTGACCCTTTTGCGCCTATTACGTGTGTACAGTGTCATTTATAGTAAAACAATATCCTTGGCGATAGGCCATACTGATTAAATAAATCTGAACCGTTAAGTTAAATTACACCAAAAAATTTACTCATAAGTTTCATAGCGAACTGTAAAATAGCTTTTTAAGTACTTTATTAAAACGAAAACAATTATCAGCCTTTGGCACGCATTAGATATTACATTTATTTAGCCAATTTTGGCCATGAAATTCTTTTTCGAAAAAATTTCGCGCCTGTGGTGCCATTTTTGGTCTGTTTTTACGTTATACGCAATAAAAATGCTTTTTTATGACTTTTGCCTGCATCGCTAATTATATCGTCATAATTCGAACACAAAAATTGATGCCTCTCCTTGAATGCATTAGGCCCCTTGTCGCCCTGGCTAGTTACGGGCCCGAATAGAAGTTTTGGAATTTTATGCTTGATGTTACACACAAATTTTTCCGAGTTTTGTATAATTCTTATTTCTCAATCATTTAAAGTGAATATTTTGAACGTTACCCGAAAAAACATTCCAAACGGGAATTTTCAAATGAAATGAAGCGTATTACTACAAAGAATCACATTCCAATCTTTAGTTCATAAATATCGTGGGCAAAAAATTTAAAATTATTTTAAGTTATTATATCAAAGTTGTGCATCTATGCAAAATTTGAATGAAATTTTTCGAAAAGTCTCTTCATCCATTTATTATTATTATAAATAAGACCAAATTCGAATATATTTATATTTTCAATTGAATCGTAGAATTTTCGAAACAGCATCTTTTAAACAAGAAAATCGATATTTACACTAAATTCCTGAAAATATGCATACATTTAGGATTTTGCATCACACGAGAAATCGAATAGAATAACTTATAAATTCGATTAACAAATCGTATCTAATCGAAAATGGAGTCGAATCGAAAAATTTTATGTAAAGTATGGACCAAGGTAGCATTATCTTCTTGTGTTTGAAAAAACTTTACATTATAGTGTCCCGTAAAACAAAAAACTTCATAATCATCAATACTGCTATTTTATAGCAGTATTGTTGTTAAGAAACTATTTGTACAACATTCCTCTTGTTGGATACTCAAAACAGTCATTTAAATTTTTATGTATAAGTGGGACTGTCTTGAATACGAATATCGTTTTATGGGTAAGTTTTCCGATGACGGGCATTGCCTTCGAGAGACTGAGTAGCCGGCGTTACGCCAGTCTGGCCTTCATACTACCTATTAGAGGTCCATCTTTAGTCCATTTTCGACAGGTTGACAAAAGGAAGGTGTTACAAACTATGTTGTTTTTACTTACATCTGCTTTTACACTTGGCATTAAGTAAACGAGTTTGTTTATTTTGTCTTGTCAATATTACTACAAAAAGCGGAGTTATTGTATTGCATTGCATTTTGAGCAAAAAACGGCTAGTTCTACTTAAAGGTAAATATTTGAATCCGGGCCACCCCTAAAATCAAACAAAAAGGCAAAAATTCATTACCGGTAAAGTTATGTGTACTTTAACATCAAAGCGTGACAAGTATTACCCTATTATTAGTTTCATGGAGTTCAGAGAACGTTTGTTGTTTTGTTTTGGTATGGAAGAATTATGTTCGGAATTTTCGTACATGTTCCGATATAGCCCAAACTTACCAAATTAGGAATCTTATTTTGTTAAATATGTGACACCCCTGGCCCGCGCCTCAGCAACTCTCACCATCAATGTATCATGCCTAACAAAACATCTTTAAATAACATTTTTCCGAGTGATGGGTAAAATATTCCAATTCAAGTGCTTTCTGATAAATTCGAGCCATAGATTTGCTTGATAAAATACATTATACAGAGTTCCTTGAATTGAGTTTTCAAATCGATTAGATTTAACTAGCAATGCAATTAGGGGGTCTTTGATGCTGTACAGAAACTAAGCTTATACCACCAACATAATGCGGTTGCATATTACCCACCAAATGGTTTGAATCGTTAATTTTCATTTTCAAAATAAAGTTCACAAACTTTGTAGTCGAGTTCAAAATTTTCAATATTGATTCGATAAATTGGCATATTCTGACTAAGTATAAGGCGGTCCATAATGTTCGCTATTTGTTCAATTTCTGCGCCTGGAAAAGGGTAAATTTGGATTTAGATTTATGTTAATCAGCAAAGTTTATTTTGCTAAATGAGTCTATTGGACCGAACCTCAGCGTCGCGAATTTATTGGCTAGGCAAAACCGAATCATTAAGAATTCAAATTGCATTCGGATAATTTTATCGAATTGGAGCGAATCACTAATGCTACATGGATAGCAAAGCACTTTGTGTGTAATATTGAAAAAATTATTGAAATTAGCCGTGAAAATATGATAATTTCACATCAACTTTTGTTATTACAGTAATATTCGGATGATTAGTGCTTCGAATCAATTCGAATCAGTGAACCGAATTGTCCTGCCGATTCATCAGTGACGTATACTTTACAAAACATTTTACTATGTAGTGAGAGTTTCTGATTGAGATAGAAAAATTTTGATTCTGAAATCCACAAAAAATCGATCTGGCTATCACTGCCCGTAGCTGTTACATTCTCCGAAGCTCCTTAGCTGTGTATTGCTTAAATAGATGATGTTGTTTTCCCAACATTTATTTTTTATTTTGCATAACAGCGATTTGATCCATATATTTACCATATTTGCAGCAAATATGTCAGTAAATGACCCAACGCATCAATTTCGCAACCTTTTGCTACTTTCGTACCAATATTATGCCGTAACTTGATCATTTAATTGGTACCATTTGATAGGAAATTCAAATACTTTCAGCAAACACATTTTGCTTCAATTTCACGGAATTGTAGCTACCAAATTTTTCTCCCTATACGATAATCCGCCCATTTTTGAGCAGACGTAAACCATTTTTATTTTATTTGCCTAGTCATGCTTGTTCGGGGATAAAATAAAACAAAAATTTAAAATAATTTAATGCTTATGCCATTTCCATCAAAGTGTGCTTTGACAAGTATGGTCCTTTGATGGAACGCGCTTTTAAGGCGCGATCCATTCAAGGACCGTTCTTGACAGAATAAAATTACTGGTAAATAACACTTTTATTACAACAGGCTTGATTAAGCATAATCTTGGTGATGAATCTCACTAATGTATTATCAATTGTACCGTAAAATGTTTTGAAAACAATATAATGGGTCGGAAATCAACATTTCACCTGTTTGTAACAGGTTTAAAAGATACTCATAAGGGTATTATTCATAATGAGGGTTGTCTTGCTTGCGTGAGGCGATTATATTTATTAAATTAATCTCACGATATAACCGATAGACTTGAGCCCAGAATAATATTATAATTGTGAAAAATAAAAATGTATACCGAAACAATGATTCACAAGCAAACAAAATGCCAGCCATGATAATAGAATAAATGTTCTCGGAAACAATTTAATTGTTGGTATACTTATCTACCCAATGGCTCGCTGTGATTACTTTTTTTTAAAACATTAGTTAAAGATTATGTTTTGTTAAATTTGTGGCGCAGGTGGGCCACATCCCTAATGAATCGATCCCGAAATATCGACGTAGTCTAGCCCTTGCTGGATACAATATGTACGTTAATGGAGTAGATTACGATTTTTTTAGACAAAACGTTCAAATATTGATACGCATTCATTTATTGCTCAAACTACTTAAATCAGGGGTGGCCAAACTGCGGCTCTCGAGCCGCATGCGGCTCTTTGAGACTTTGCTTGCGGCTCTTCGATGACTTAGCCTTAATGAATTAGACATGCATTTTCCCGCTAAAAGTCAAAATACCGTTCAGTTTTGACAAACCAACACTTGAAGGAACTGCTCCGAACTGCTTTGACATCATACCAACCTAATTTTTAAACACCTTGCAGCCCAGGCGGAGACTCACAGTAAACCACGCAGCACTAATATTAATCAATAGCTACCCTTCGTTGTGAATGAACAAATTCGTATATCTTATTGTGTTTGTGTTGTGACTCTTTTAAAACTGGATTTTGTTATATGCGGCTCGAGCATGAAGCAGGTGTGGCCACCCCCGACTTAGATAAATATGAAATTACGTCAAAATCACTCAATTAAAAAAAACATAAATATATATCTTCAAATTCAAATTGTTTTGTACGATTATAAATATTTCTTGATGTCATAGGCTACCTGCATCATTGATATAGAAATTCCGTTCTGCATGAATCGCATTTGGATCATGCTTAAGCGGAACGATCCATCTGTAACTCATACTTAACCAAAAACCATGGATGGCTAAAACATTTCTGAAACCAGAAGTTATCGTATCGTAGTTATTTTAAATCGTATTTTGTTGTTCAATATCTTAACCAATTCGGGGAACGAGTTTCGATTGATATGTGATTCCAGACGGATAAAGATGAATTTTTTAAGTTACTTACGAATTTAATTTCAAGCAATGATATTGTTTTTAACCTTCGCTGTTTGAATTTCCGACGAAAAGGAATTTTAATAACGATTCTGTGTTTTTACAAAATACCATTCCGTCAAATATACTCATTATACTGTCTTATTAATGATGAAATATCAACTTGTGGTAGAAAATTGCACAATACCGCGATAAATCTGGTGCCAATAGCGCAATTTTGGCGCCTGGATAAGACGCATTTTGACACATTCACCCCAATTTGCTTTCTACTTGTGTATTGAGATAAATATGTATTATAGTTGTCTAGACTTGGTGCAATTCAAAGAGTTTCATTGAAATATGATTTGGAAAATATGAATCACTGATGGATCGCGCCGCCACGGTGCGATGCATCTGTGGTTCATGTTTTTCAAATTTGAGTCGGAACGGTTTTTAATATAATTTATATAGTGTATCAACACGATAAGATTTCAATTAACTACTTGCGCGCGACTTCAACCTCATTTTATATATACGGGAGTAAAATGCGCCAATGTTTTTGTGAATACTCTTTACCAGCACCATTTAAGATGCCCCAAGTCTTTGGCGTGGGAATCTTCTTTTACGGCCGAGATTACACTGAGACCTGTTACACTGAGTGTTGACTATTACTTTGTCCGTTTGAGTGTTGTTATATAATTACAGGCAAAAAACCTGTATTATTGTGACTGAAAAATTCTTGCACTCGATCAAAAATGAAAATCCTAGGGCACGATCCACGCTCATGACAGAGCGTATTTTGACTGAATTTACTTGGTCAGGATATTATGTTTAATAAAATGCTTTTGCTAATTGTTTTTTGTATTATTTTTTTATTATTTTTATTTATTTTTATTATTGAATTTCACTCTAAGCAAGGCCGAAAGCAGTGCCTGTAAGAAACCAACTTACGACCGCTTAATAGCAAAGAGTGACTACAAGATGTAACAGCAACTGCACTTTAAGCGGAAAACATTCCAAATGGAACTGAACTGCTATTACATGGTGCAGTGAGTGGTATCTGCCCTGCGCAATGATAAAACCATCTACCACTTTCTGAGCACCGAATAAGGTGGTACCTATGATTCATATAGTCAAGCATGTAAATTACAAAAACATAACAGGAACCAAACCCCCTAGTATCTCATTTCCCTTCAGTGCTTTGAGGATATCTCTTTTTTATAGATGTTCCTTCTAAGCAATCGCGCAAGCGGCGTCTAAAAAGAAAGCCAACTAAAAGTGCTAAAAAGCTGCTACAAGATGTAGTGCCTGCAACTGCACTGATTAAGCGGAAAACATCTCATGCAGAACTGAATCATGGTTTGAAGTGCATTGGGCGGTATACGCCGTGGTGACGATAAAACCATACTTGCTTCAGCAAACTTCAATAAAAATAATAGAAAAAAACAACATTGCACTCCACTAATTTTCCCACTTTCATTTACATGATAAACCATATACCAGATTAAAATAATAAATATATTTTCAGGGATGTGTGAAAAGAATGTTTCCGCCCTTCTACCAACCATGATGAGTACAATGAATTCCTTACCGGATCCAAATCCTGAATTATTCCGTGCTCTCACAGATGAACCAATTCCACAACTTAAATATGAGATTGTCAAATTTCCTGTTATTGAAGAACTTGCTTTTCATCATCATAGCAATGGAGATAATTCACCAATTGTCGTCGAACATATCACAGGGAAAGGATGGACATATAGTGAGTAATCACAATTAGAAATGTATCCATGTATCCTCGCAAAAAAAAAATGTTGAAATCCGCTCTATACAAGGTCGTAGGGAACGCAGCGCCGAGAAAGAACTAACGTTTACTTATAATTATGTAGGACTGGGTAATTTCAATTCAAGGACTCGAATCAGTAATTAAGATAAAAAATTAAGTGAAATTGTTATATTTTAAACACAAAATACAACTAAAATTTCCGATAAGGATCAAACGTGTTTGTGCCTCCGGATATGAAGTATAAATTTAAAGCGTATTGCCCAGTCAGAAATATTTTTAGGAACAAAAATTGCTTATTGAAAGGAGCAACTTGTAGTGGTAAAACAGGGCATTTCTGTTAATACGAAATTACTCATTCGATCTGATTGGAAGAAAATAACCGAATCAGGTTCAAATTTTGCCCAGTCCTACATACGTTAAAGAGCTATTTTGAAATTTAGTACCAGCAACTTCTCTGCATCTAAGTGAAATAAATCTCAAAGAATGTTGAACTGCTATCATGAAGCCCTGTTTGTGATCCTGTAAGATAGTAAATATAGCTAATGAATTGTGTGGTTTTTAGGATATTAGATTCATCAATCCAGAGAGGTAGAATCGTATTATCTTTCTGGTATTCTGTACAGATTCACTGCTCGATAATTAAAGAGAGTCATTTCACACTTTATTAAGTGCTTAATAATGACTTATTACTTATTCGGTAAATTTTCTATTTATTCTATTTTCTTCTGGTGTTTGAGCAATCTATTATTCTAAACCAAACAACGGAATTTTCTTCCAACTTACTTGGTATCATACGCCTCAACGTCAATGGTACAGTACAATCACCACTACTTCATTGTAAATTTACCAGAAAATAATATGAGATCGGCTATATTGCCCAATCAATTTATTTTGTCGAAAGACACAGACTTGATATTTGCGATCCATCAGTGGCTCATACTTGACAAAATAAAATTTCTAATCGGCAAAAGTATAGTCCATAGCTTAAAGCTCACATAAATCTATAATAAATAGAATAAATATTAAATAATTATTCGCCATTTTAAGTTGAGTAATGTTGCTTTTTATTGTAAGCTTTGACCCTGTTATAGAAATTATATTATAATTCCATACATACTGTGTATAGTGAAAAGGATTAAAGACTTTCTTTCGGATATAGGATCTGGCATTGTATATACACAAACAATCTGTAACCTCAGTTAGGTCATTTACCAGAGTACCGTAAACAAATCATGCTTAAAAAAATATGTAGACAAAAAGTAGTGATGTTCAATTTTCAGTATTTTATCCGGTGGAGAACTTAGGCTTTTAATCTTTTGAGTTGAATTAAATTGATTCAAAAAATGTGATATTGAAGAATTTTGCTTACGCGGAAAAACTTTGAAAAAACTCTATCACGTTTTATAAGGTATCAGCTATTGGCGGAGTCTATCACCTATGGGTCATATCTGATAAAATATGCCTTGAAATCTTCAAAGCCTTTTATTTAATCCAAAACCGGATTAAGGATTGTCGGGGCTCCGGTCTAGACATGAAAACAGGACTATAATTTTGAATAAAATAATAATATTAATATTAATTTTTTTTGAAGTTCAAGTAGGATGGTTTGTTAATTGGTTTGTTAATGGAAACGGTGTTCAATATTGTTGCTTCAGAGAAGGCCACACCCAATCCTAAAAAATATTCAGGCATCTTTCGTTAAGTATGGGTCACTGACGCATCACGTCCATGAGACGCGATCCATCTGTGACGCATGCTTGACAAAAGAAAATGTCCGATTAGGCATCTAGATCTGGGCTTCCAAATTTGGGGGTCAGGCCCTGTAGCGGGTGGTGCAACGATTAATTTTTCGTAGAATGTATACACGCCAAGTATCACATATATTTTTATGACCTATAGTTTGAATCGCATTTTTTAAAGTAGCGCAACGGTACAAAAATATTATTCCTTACTGAACTGAAAATTCTATCGACGTAAATAATCATAATCTTCAGTGATAGGGAGACATTTATTTTATTGGTGATGATTGAAATTTCTTTGTTCGAAATTTAATGACGTGA
Organism: Styela plicata; assembly: GCA_963675895.2. NCBI lineage: Eukaryota > Metazoa > Chordata > Ascidiacea > Stolidobranchia > Styelidae > Styela > Styela plicata. The sequence goes on along the minus strand of OZ023151.1, from coordinate 7,177,755 downwards.
CAGAGGTGACAGAGTTAGATGTATGTTTTTGTTAGATGTATATATGTACGTGCTTGCTTGCAAAAAAATTATAAGAATGAAAACTTGCATCGGCCAATGCTTGGGGGAAATAAAAACAAAGGATTACGATAAAAGTTACGTACAAATACGTTGCCAAAAAGTTTGAATCCTTGATTTAGGCGAACAGGATTAGTGTTGATGAGAAGACATGTGCCTTCATGAAAATTACACTTGAAATGCATATTCTCACCAAACATTACGACCGTTCCATGCGTTTTTGAGAGGGTGGGGAGTATTTCTTTGTTTTTGAAGCCTGAGGGTGTAAGAATCATCTCTGTTAGCTCTTCCCCGTTATCTAACACTGATGTAATCGACTGCCTATCAACGAGTTAGAACCAACTCGTTATTTGGCCTGTCCCACTCCTCGATGGAGTGGTTTACGTTGGCTTCGAGTTTAACCAATATTATTTGTTTTCATCGCAATGTAGTCGTGATTTTGATAATGCCAAGTGGAAATAACAATTAGCAAATATTTGCTTGATAGCATTTCATGAAACCACAGTTAATAATTACTTATTAATGATGAAAAGGCGCCACTTAATATTTGTTTTGTCAACAACAGCACACCAATAAGTCGCGTTGGTCGATATCCCAGTTGCCCTTGATGTACTGTGGCAAGATGCAACGATTATCGCCTTTGAGGCGCGATATATCGGTGGCCCATACTTGAAAAAACTTGCTTGATCAAATTTGCTGAGAACGATTATTCGCGGGCAAAATATGCTAAAACGCTAATTCGGTTTATTGGAGATTTCATATACATCTCGTATCACAAACAAAAACTTTAATTCTTCAAGCATGAGCCACAGTCACCCATGCATGACACCACAAATCTGGGCGGAATGTATGGAAAGCATATTAAATTGAGAATTTCGGTTGAAATGTGCTGTTTTCTAGGGATGAGTAATTCAGAATAACTCCTTATTACCGAATTGTTCCAGAATCGTAAAATCGAATGAAGAATGCCGAATCCTATTCACAAATACCATCCTTCAGTATTTAATCTTGTGCCAAAACTCCAAAAATTCAGGATGGGGTCTTTTCACCTGCTGGGTGGTGCATGGTGGCTCACATACTCTGATAAGATATTGGTGTGATAGATTTGTTGTCGTTGCATGCCGGTCATAATAAAATTATTTTTATGCTTGGATTAGGGTGGCAAATTTGGGGAATTTTCATGGGAGGCAATTTATCATCGGGAATTTTGTCAGAAAGGGGGAATTAACGGGAACCCTGGGAATTTTCAGGAACTTTCGATAAATTTTAAATTTTATCTTGATAAAGATCAATAGGGATTCTTTTTCTATATTGCTGCTGTGGCCTGGCATTTAATATTATAAAACCAGTATGCATCATGACCTTATGGTATTTTGTCTTAGAACCTCGTCTCTTCAACGTATTCGTATATAGCGTCCGGTGAACTAAATTTTCCATTATATCTTTTAAAGGTGGAATGACAGCTACAGAATATTGGGAACACATTCAACAAGAACTGCACGGGACAATCAGCTTCACTAAACCAATGTTATGTACTGTCAGTTACTTTGATAAATGCGTTCCTCTTGAAGAATGCCATATGTCGTGTGACTCTATGGGAGCAGCTTCATTTCGATGGTTTCACAATGGATGTTGCGAATGCATCGGACCATCTTGTCTCAATGCGGGAAATGCTTATCCCAAATGTAAAGCATGTATGCCGTGATTGTTTCTTTGGTATATTTGCGACTTAATAATAAATTGCTTCAGCTTCACGAAACCGCGAAAGGTCCGACTCTGTCAAGATAACACTGCCACGGGTTCATTTGTTGTTTTTCGAGTTCCTGGGGCAAAATTGAAGATAATTTGATTTTCGATTACTGTTCTTTTAATATCTAAAAAGTTTATACTTGACAATATATCTATCCCAATCGAAATTTTTTTTGTCAAAGCATCTTTTGTTAAGCATTAGGCCACTGATGGACCGCGTCGACGAGACGCGGTCATCTGTGGCACATGTTTGACAAAATCAAATGTCTATTGGGATGTATAAGGAAGTGATGAGACATTCGATATCGACACAACTAGAAGTATGCTGAACTTCGGTGGGGATTTTGCAAAGGAAAATTTAGCATACACCATGATTTTTCTATTGGTCTGGGGGACGTGGACTAACTACTTATTCTTCCTCTGTGCCTTTGCGTTCGCTTTAGTACTGATTGATTTAAAATCCATGCGATCCATACTTAACTAAGTAATATTTCTGATAATGTGTTTTAATATGGAAAGAGTAAATCAGTTAATTGTCAGTCGACTTGGGTCCCATACTCGAGGAAAAGAAATTTCTGTTTTGGGTATAGTTTATTATCCTTTGTAACACGATTTCCCACTACAATTTTGAAGTTCATTTAAATAATATCAGCCCACACCGGCCTGGACGTTATTTTGCCGAGTGTTGCACTTTTGCAATTCTTCAAACTACGTCCATGTCCGTAATTCAGCGAATATTTTTGTGATGTTGTTGTAGTAGAGTTTTGCCCGTGTCAAACGTTTTTTAATTTTTTTTAAAATCTCGTATTAAATACTTTTTGTGTGAATATTTAACTTTTATTTCGATATTTCAGTACTTGTAGTATACTCTTGCGCGCTAGCATCAGTTCTGTTTCAATTGTTGCATCGAATTGATTAGTGATATAAACTGTAACAAAAGTGCAGTAAATTTACTGCTCCTTTGCAGTGACTGCATATTTCCAAAGTTAAAAACATTGATGAGATTTGTGCCGATAATGGGCTGTTGATGGACCACGGTGCGTTCCATCAACACCCCATATTTGCCCGTAAAGTCAATTTTGAATTTATTTCAATACCGTCTAGTAGAATTACTGTCAAAGACCAGTGATTTTGTTGCATTATTTCTTACAGTGTATATTCGAGGCGAGGGAATCGAACAAACTTGTTCGTACTGGCTATACAATTTCGTAAGACAATCCTTTTTCTAGGTTTCATTATGTTTTTGTTGAATGAAGTTAGATAAAGGTGATTCCCCAGTAGTCACCCTACACTCAACCAACCGGTGTACCATGTTCAATATGGTGGTAAATCGAAAAACGAGTTTAATCCGATATTAATTACTACAATACTCGATGTAAATTTTTTTACATCTGAAATAGATTTTCACTTTAATATATTTTGAATTCCTATAAGGGTTATTGTTACTCGAGAAGTCAGGTGTTCTAGAATCTGAATTGAACGTAATCTCGTTTTTCGAATTATTTTATTTAATCGAAGGATTTTGTTGTAGAATCATAGCATACGTCGCACAATTTGACATACATTTCGACTTACCACTACAAAATGGGCAAAACATGTTCAACATCAGCAATTTTGTTTATCTGAAATGTTAAAATATAAATCTATTTATATTTACATATCGTTTAAACGAAATTATACTTCCAATGTAAAATTCAATTAAAGAAAGGGAATTCCATTGTTATTTTCACAATTTTTTCAATTCTTTTACAATTGTGAATATTATATTGCATTATAGATATTTGTTTTTGATAAACCAAATTTTCTCGCTATAAATGTTTCAATAGTGTGGCGAAACGCCGATCTGACACCTGATAGCGTCACGGCGTGACAAATTTATGCGGTTAAAATTGCGCCGGAGGCGATAATATTACGTTTTATACCGTTTGTGTAAAAACAAAACGAGGAAAACATTGTAGGGTTGATTCATACCCGGCCGAACATAAGTCTTTGACTTTAGTCAACGGTTTATGTTTGGCCAGGTATAATTCGAATATAGAGTGATTGTTTTTGGTATTTTGTGATGTTTGTTGGGTATACACGAAATTTCTAATGGAGCCATATCATGGCAATTAATATTCATAAGATGAAATAACTTGTTAAAATCATTCATTGGGACGACATTCTGGAATGTTTAAATGAGACGCAAAGCTTGATCCTGTACGTTTCTTTTCAATTTGATTTTACGAAATCACATTTCCTTTGGCACTTTTTTTTCCCCTTCAACAGACTTTATCTACTCAACGAAACGAGGGACTTTATATTATATTGGTATTATTGTTTCAAAAATACTGCTGTGCTATTTTTAAAACGTCGAAGTATAGAGTAAGTGTTTAAATACCCTTTTCAAGTCTATTGATTCACAAAGCAAGAAGCAGCACCTAAAAGGAACCAACTAAGTGCCATTTACATAACAATGAACTACTACAAAATGCAGTACTAGCAACTATACTACAAGTACTAACATTCCAAATAGAACTGAACCGCCAAAAAAAAGTGCGTTGAGTGATATCTGCCATGGGAAATGATAGAACCATCTATCACGTCTTAATGTATTGTACATATTATCAGATTTTTTCATCTTTTAAATTTTACTTGACACTTTTACCCATCCCCTAAACATGTCAATTATGTTAGATATTTTGCATTTTTTAAATTTGTGTTTTTTCCTTTTTTTCTGTTCATGTTTTGTATAATTTTCAGATAGATTAAAGTTTTGGGTAGAATATTAATTATTCATAAATAAAAGCCACTGGTGAACCGCGCCTTTGCGTCGCGATTCATCAACGACTTATACCTGATGATAACACAAGAATTCAACAACAACTCATGTCCTGATAATTTCATATTTTATTTTTAATTTCATGTTTTCGACGATAAAATTTTTGTGGGAATATCAATTTGATGGGATTTGATTTGTAATATCACGACTTTACACTTTTCGGACGATCATATTACAGAGTGAGGTCCTGGTACACAATTATTCGTAATTTTTGAGTATTAAGAATACGAAATACGTGTTAAGATAAACACGATAAAAGTATACGATATAGATTCACGATGATTATCTTGTTTTCTCATGCCTGGTTTCACCATTTTGATATTTGTGAGTAATTGTAAGAAACATCCAGTGTCAAGTGGCTGCGGAAGGTGTCAAATCCTAGGAGACATAATAAGAAAAACATAAATTTTTGCCTAAAGCTAGCGCGCCGAGGATGAAAAAATTGTTTGTTCTTGTGGTTGGGAAAATACACAAATTTGGGGTAAAAACAATAAAAACCAGGCGAAAATGTTGGGTGTTTTGTAGATTTCTCCCAAAAAGATTACAAATGCTTGAGAAATACCGCTCCTTCATGTCTGGATATGTCCCCCCTCCCAACCGTGTTTCTGCTTCCAATTCTTGTGTCAGTAGTTTTTAGTGGCGAAAAAACCACACACCTATATCACCTTTAGTAAGCATCTAAAATCTATATGCAGGCTAGGCTGTGCACGCCCTGAATATACTACGAATGCTACTGAAACCGCTTTAAACACTGTTCTCTGGCATCGGCGAAGAGTGATGTATATTGAAAAGTTACGAACTTCTCGGTTCGGCCGAGCCGTCCCAAATTATTACACCTTGGGTTGACAGGTGGGCATGCATTAATGAGTCGGACTCGCCGGATTTCGAACACCAGACTTGCAACCTGTGGCCACAAGATGTCCACTAGGCCAACACGGCCATAGATACATTTCTTAAAAGAAACTCGTGGATTAACTACAAGTTTCTGTCATCAACTATGGAACCAAGAATATCAACACCTTGATACTGCCCAGCATTACAATGAATTTTATCCTAAAATATCAACCAAAGTACAAAACTATGATTTTCCCAGAAAATACGACACCATTTTATTCAGACTTCAATGAGGACATTTGTCTCTATTCAGGTTGATAATAATCTAAGTTGAATTGAAGTTAAATAGCAGAGAATTTGAAGGACAATTCGCACACTTTAACCCGCGGATATGCATTTGGATTATTGCGATTAGATTCTCAGACGAAAACATGGGAATTCGGTGTGTCGGGCTAACACTGTACATTATAGGTTTATAGTAAAAATTCAATTTCAGCACTCATACCTATGCCCGAATATCAAAACGGATACCCGAACGGGAGAAAGGTCGCATGGATTAAGCATCCCGCGAGTCGACTCTTGTAGTGGATTATGGGGCTTAATTTTCACTATCGATCACAAAAACCAAACTAATTTGTGAGTGATAGATCGATTTCTACCTCGAGTACTTTTCTAAGAAATTGATAATAAACATAAAGCGATTAAGCTTGGACATAGTTAGTCGGGATTTATCATACATGTACCACACAAGTTCATTTGGTAATAACAAAACACGGAATCAAAACAACTGGCCCAATCAGAAATTTTTATTTTGTCAAGTTTGAGCCACAGATGGAACGTGCCTACGATCCATCAGTGACGCATACCTAACAAAACATGCAAAATATATTTCTCACTGGAAGCAAATATTTAAACGACTACTAACCGTTTTTAAATTGATTGTTTTATCTTTAAGAGAGTGTCAAAGTTAAGATGAAGCGAGGGGTCTTATCTATGACTGTGAGAGGGAGAGACAAATAATCTACTTCAGAGTTTTTGGAGAAACATTCGACAAAGAGTTTAGTTTTCACAATGAATTGATCATTCATGTAATTAAGTTGTCCAGAAATAAATTTCCATACCCTGTACTGAGTGGAATTAGGGGTCAGAGTTGTAGCGCGAACGGATTTTTTGAATGAGAATAAATTGAATCTAAAGTGGATGACAGAGATCGACTTTTAAGCACAATTATAGCTCAAATACAAAAACACGCAAGACATTGGAATCGTTGAGTTGAGACGTGGTGTATACTGAACAGACTATAAAAGAGACCACGACATTCCCACAACTAGAAGAATTTGCATCATAAATAACCCCATTTTCGTTTACTTCGATCGATTGATTTTGTCTAATATGTTATATTACTATGGTATCTTTTACATAATATGATTTTTTCATGTAATTCATTTTTTAAAATTCAAAACGAATAAAAAGAGAGTCAAGTTACTGGGTTAAAGGTGGAATGTATACTGAGAATGGAGTATGACAAGAGTTTTCAGAAGATATCAATTTTAATAATGTAACACAGTTACTGATTTATTGAATTCAATACTAAATATATGTATTTTGCCGATTTATACAATTGCTCTGATATCGTATTCGGAATGAAATATACTCACATTGCCCTCTCAAATTTGTAGATGATTTTTCCTTGATTGCCTTTTTATTTTAGTAGATGTACTCACCTTATTGCGGCCAAAGTTATCGAATTGGGATAAAGAGCTTGTAGCGTCCCAAAAATCCCAATTGAAAAAAGGGGTGCACACAAAGTTTTGTTGAGCTTGAGTCACTGATGGATCGCACCGAGGAGCCGCGGTCCGTCTGTGTCTCATGTTCGGCCAATTCAAGTTTATGTTTGGGTGAGGAAAACCGAGCTGAAATTTGTGTCTAGAATCTTGGAAATAGGTAACAAAACAAAAGCCACATTGTCGCTTAATCTTACTGGGTTATTTACATTTACACCTTTAGACCCAACGCTTTTATCAAACTCATTAATATTTGAGATTAAACAGTTTTGCTCCTTATATTCAAGAAGTGGTAGGTGGTTTTACCATCGCCCAGGCCAGTTACCACTCACCGCAATTTACAATGTCGGTTCAGTTCCGTTGGGGATGTTTTCTGTTTATAGTAAAGTTCCTGGTACTACATTTTTTAGTAGCTCTTTGCTATTCAGTGACCGTTGGTTGGTTCCCTTTGAGAGATGCTTCTGGCCTTGCCTAGAGTGAATTTTAATAAATATATATACATATTCAAAACGATATAGGCCACCCTCAATTCAGTTTTATGTGCGAAAACAATAGGATGTTAAGAAGCTAACAAAATTACGTTATGTAATCCAATCAAGATTGGTTAAACCGGCCTCAGTTTCTGTTACTCACTTCCCGTTTGGCGATGCAACGGCAATATCCGGCATAAAATTCCACACGACAAAAGATTTCGTTTCAATCACATAATATTAGCGTGAATGAACCAGCGTTTACTATACAAGTAAGTCGTCGTTGCTGCTCGATAAGATGTGCGACAGGTGGTGTACACCTCCTCCACATCTCGGCGTTAAACAACTATATTGCATGATTATTTGAAACACGGGTACGAAATATAACGAATTCAAGCATCGATGCCTTCATTATGAATTGCCACATTGCGATTTAGGAACGTAATGGACAGAATGAGAGTACAAAAAGGTCAAAAAAATCGGTATCATAAGAAATGCGAGAAGTTAATAAAGTGCCCGAAAGATCTTCCATATTTCGCCTGTGGTTCCAATCAGAAAAAAATTAGTGCAAATATGCTTTGTTAAGCATGAGTTAATGATGGATCGTGCCGACGAGGCATGGTCCATTTGTTGCTCATGTTTGACACAATAAAATAGTCAATAACTAATAACAATGTTAAAAATATACGAGATAACAATATGCAACTAAAACTTTGTATGTGTATATATATAGATTATTTTATTCCAGTTAAGGCCGGACAAAACTGAATACTTGGAATTCGAATCTGATTCGGAGAATTTTTTCGAATCGGATCGAATCAGTAGTTCCGTATAAATAACAAATATCCAATTTCTACTATTGCTTCGGATTGATTCGATCACCAAATCAAATTGTACATCCCTAGTTCCCGTGCATAACATATTATATTATATACATTTAAAAACGATTCTTTGACGTAAACGCAAACGCTACAGTTCATCATAAAATTATGTTGCTATTCAAAAATAAGATTCTAAGTTTCCACTTCTTCTGACGTCTGTTGTCCAACAATGAAAACTTCCACCAAATGAATTTGCATGTTGGAAATCGACTTTAATCACTTCCATACCTGGAATTTAAAATTCTATATTATATAGAACACTATATGTAAAAAGTAAAAAAAGGTACAAAACCTTCAAATTGCTATTCTCAAAATTCACTGACATTTTTGCAATGCTAGGACACTTCGAGTTTAAAAATGCTGTTGATAGAATACGCATAGTGCATAATATGTTTGTTGCATTCTGGCCCCAGGATTTATAATAGGCCTATCACTTGAAGGTGGAATGCACAAAGCCAAGTACAGGATTCCGTAAGGGAATTGGAAGAATAATAAGCAAGTTTTGAGAACTTTAGCAGATCTATGGACACAGCAACTATACGCGTATATGTTTGATTTCAAGTTAACATATTTCACAAAGTTTCGAAAAAATATTTGCAATAGTCCTGTATGTAGTATAGAGTAGACTCCATGGCCCTGATAGTCTTAAGCCAACGAGAATGACAATAGGCCACTACACAGGACAATTACGATATTACCTGTAGGGATGTATCGGCATCGACGAGTATCGGATATTGGACGCAAAATAACCGATACCACCGATACTTTTGAATGTTTGGAATTTTGAGGAAATCGCTCCCACCGAGGCCTAAATTCGTTCCTAAAACATTCAATTAACGGTCACTTGAATGACTAATAAGTGCTACTAAAAGGAAGCATCAGTTGGCTCAGTATATATCGAACATTATGTAATAGAGTGGATCAGTAAGTAGCCTACTCATAGAGGGATTGTTAAACTTGTTTTATATTGTAAAACTGTTCCTTTCCTGCAATCTTCGGGTTTTTGATTGCTGAAAAAATTATTACCACGCCTATTTATTCAGGTAAATTAGCCTTTTGGATATATGGAGTTAAGAATCGTGCAAACATACCTAAAAAAATCAAATATATATCCGTTTTTGTGATTTGGCAAATGTTTCCCAATCAAGAATTTTTATTTGGTCGGGAATTAATTTGATTAGGTGTTGTTCTTCATCGGGTGTCTTAATAAATGCCATTAATTTTGGATGTTGTTTTTGAATATTTCTATTTGTATCAAGTTCTCCAACATTCTTTGTTCTGCATTTTTTTGTGCTATTGCTTCAGTTCATCCACTATATGCGTGTTTTAAGTATGCACTTTGAGCATATTTGACGGCATTTTGTGATAAGTATCAGTATCGACCGGTAACGGTAATTTTGAGTATCGGTTGCATCGGTATCGACTAAAAAGTGGTATCGGTGCATCTCTAGTTACATGTCATAATACAGTACAACAGCAATGGTTAGCTCAATCGGTAAAGCGTTGGCAATGCGCTGTCTGCTGAACGCTTCGCCGGCGCACCGTGGTTCACACGTAAGCGCTGCTTAGGGCTTCCTCCTCCAAACAGTTCCATGCACAGGAAATATGAGAAATATGATAATCCAAACCTTCACCCCGATTCGGACCTGGTATCTTCACGAGAGGTCGTGGTTCGCCATACGACTAAGCTTTATTCTCTCGGCTTTCCTTTCCCGCAGGATAACAATGATATCCTATCACGATGTTACGGAACACGCCTTCTCTAGGGCGTCATCCTGTGGTACCATAGCCATTGAAATATGTTAGAAACCACTGACCTAAATTTTCGAACATTTTTATTGTGTCGGTTTCTTGAGTTTCACATATTACTCTCTTTTCATCCAACATTAACGTGTTTATTGACAACCATTTAGATGAAAGCCACAGTTTATGAGCTAAAAAAAGAAACAAGTATAGTTAAAAAAAAGCGTATCATAATTTAAATACATTTTCTTCATTGAAGTTCGCTCTAAACAAGGATGTTAGTGCACAAAAGGAAAGAAGTGACGAAACACTAAGTCAATCGCAAATTGTAATTAAAAAATGTGGTACCACAAACTGCGCTATAAATGAAAAACATCTCAAAGAGAATTGTACCGCTCGGCTTAAGTGCAGTGAGTGGCTTCTGCCTTGGGCGATGGTGAAACCATCTACCACATTTTTTGTTTTGTTAAAGTACATCACTAGCAACTGCACTCTAAGTGAAAAAACTTCTTAAGAAGAACTGAACTGCCATAGAAAAGTACAGTCAGTGGCCCATACTTAACAAAAGATGTTTTCTGATTGTGATACTTACATGGAGACATCAGTGGCCGAGGTGCTTCTACAAGTTTCCACCCAGCCTTTTTGAACATGTCCAACTGCAAATGAAACAAATTTTATTATTAATAAATTCAGTGTTATCTTAACGAAATATTTGCCAAAGTTATTTTTTGCCGAAAATGAGACTGGTACATTTTTTAGTCTGACAAAGTTTTACCAGTGGCCCTATAAAGAAAAGTGCATAATGGTCGCTTGGTAATTCTTATTATCGCAGGACCTGCGTGTTTCTATTTATTTAATTTCAATTTATGATTACCCAATTTTTGATTATAATAACTCAACTATACTCTTATGTCGAGCGAAAAAAGTGCATAGTTAACCTAACACGCGAAATTTGAACTTGTCAATCTGACACTGAAGCTCCAAGAGTTACTATTGTGCACCTCCGCATGTTTGAAATACTGTAAAGAAATTGGCGAATAGCAAGTGAAAACAACAATCTTTGACCAATTAATTTACATTATGGGATTGAGTTAAAAAACACTGTACTTTTATCAATTAATACTCAATTAATGGTATTGGAAGAAAAATGTTTTTGAGGACAATTTATTTTCATTACGTACATCCGCTTTTTGGAATCTGCAACAGACGGGCAGCCTACCTGATTACAAGGTCTATCTGGATTCAATATGACGAGTCCTGGTCCAACTAGGCAGAATGTACCATCTATATGCATTGGGTTTGAATTCTTGAACGTCAATGTATGTATTTTATAACCTTTCGGTTCCAAATGTCGCTTCATCCATTCAATTCCCATAAAGTTAGTAACCTAAAAATCAAAATATTTCAAATCCTAATTAATGATAAAATAAATACTTATATCTCCACAAAAACAATTAGATTGTTTTGTCAAGCACGAGTCATCAGCGACTCATACTTTTTTAATAAAAATTCGCTCTAAGCAAGCCCGAAAGTAGCGCTAGGAACTGCACTCTAAGCGGAAAACATTCCATACGTGACAGAACCGCAATGGTAAAGTGCAGTGTGTGCTATTAACAAATAATTGCATACATACGTTCTTAACTATAGAGTAAAAATTTTTGGATTTAAAAACATTGTATACCTAATTTGATATTATTGGATAAAAGGAGAAAAAGTGTCCTTGCACGGAGAGAATATAACCGATAGAAATATTATGTTGTAGATACTTTGGAATATCATAATATAGTTCTCATTTTCATCCTGTAGCTACTTTGCCCTTCCATCACAATTCTCCAAATACAAAAAAGTAGGTCAATTAATCAAATAATAATTAGACTCATGCAAATGTTCACAAAATAAAATTTTAATTGGATGTGGCTGCTGGAAACCGATATTAAGATATTGTGAGAACTTACCATGCTTGGTTGTGCAAAAATATCTTTTCCCGCTCTTGTGAAATCTGCTGCATCGAAACACGGTTCAAATTCTGTTACAATGAACTTTCCTTGTTTCACAAGTTTTTCACTTTTATCACCATCCCCCACTGGGTAATTCTAGTTAAAAAACAACAGAGTTAAAAAAATATTAACGTTATAACAAGCTTTTGGACACCAATGAGCGAAATTCTGAAAAGTATGCCTACAGCAGGTAGCTTCGAATTTTCTCAATTTATTTAATACTTCAAGCAATGCACTATTGTTCAATTGAGCATGCACGCGTCTCATCTTGTTTCTTATGCACATTCCAACAAATTCACCAAGCAAGTTTCGAGTCTGACAACTTAGTTGTTTCTTAAACTAAGTAAAATGAAATACCACAAACTAGGTAAATTATTACTAGGTAACCTAGTTTGACTTTCAAAACTAGGTAGTACCTAGATTAAAAACCAGATAAACTAGGGGACTGTCGCGTAGCTGCATTTAAGGCATTTTAAATAGATTAAAATCTATTTAAACCTAAAATCAAATATTCTATTGTGAAAGTTTTTTTTATGAGAATTATTCCACCTAGATGTTTTTTATACTAGGTACATAGTTTTACCACCTGGTACCTAGTTGAAAAATAGGTAATTTTACCTAGTATAAATAGTAGATTTACCAGGTAAAATATCAAACAGAAAACTCGCTAACAGTTAATCTAGATAAGTTATATATTCTTGCAACCAGGTAGAAGTACTTTGAAAATAAACTCGGTGAACTAAGTAAACTATGTACTTTTACCTGGAATAGCCAACACTACTTACGTGATTATAAAGTTCATCACTCATCAGAGGTTTTGGTGCTGTTGTCCATGCAGCACCTCGATTAAAGTAATCTTTAAGAATGGAACGATATGCACGATATTCGAAAAATCTGGAACGCCATGCCATTGGTGCCTCAATTATTTCATTCCCAAATACGATCAGAATATCTCTTGGCATTGCGGATCCCATACCTCAAAAAATGTATTGCTATATATTGAATCATTCTACAAACGAATAAGATGGCAATATATTGCTATTTTTGTACTAATTTCTTTTTGCAATTTTGGATCAAAGCTGGAGACGAAACTGTTTCAAATAGGGAATGATATAAAGTTTTTCAGGTCAGGTATTAATATGAAGCAATGAGGGTGGTCTACTTAACCTCAATGATTAAAAGTCTGGGTTGGTTGAGATAATAAATCAGTAAAGTAAAAATGTCTGCTTCAGACGTTGAAATTAGGCATGGGATTCAAGCTTTTTGCATTGTTTCTTCCGTAATAAATAAGCCAAAATTAGAGAAAGGATGGGAGAAGAGAGAAGAAAGGTAGGTAGAAAAGAACAATCAGGCCTGAGCTTGTATTTCTACAAAAATTCCGGCACCCATAAGGAGAAAATAGTTTCGTTGAGCACACGCAAGGTATTCGATTGAATCTGATTCAGAATATCTGATGGTGTTAACACTTGAAACGTGTTACTTAACTTAGGGAAAACCAAAGCATTGTCGATTATTCGCTACTCCAATCCACAGGAAACACAAATTTTGCTATCCAGTACAGCTCTTGGGGAATCTCTAAACATTCGACTAGTTTGTCTCACTCTTACAAAGGTTCTCTATATCGTGCCTGCGGTATCTTTCACCCGAAATTATGCTTCGTTCATATGTCTCTGATTCGACCCTGCGTGGAGTATTGTTGTCTCATTTAGGGCTCTGCTGCTGTTACAGTCCTGAACATTCTTGGTCGTGGTCAGCGGCGTGTGATTTACCTGATCGGTCCAAAGCTTGCTTCTGGTCTACATAGTCGGTCTACACGGCCTCACTTTGATTATCTTTTCGATATCATGATGGTTTTTATCCGAGAGGTGCTTTCTGCTCTCGTTCCTCCGAAAAAAATGTTTAACCCGTCGACACGATTAGCTCATTCACATCCATTCACTGTAGACGTTCCGCAGTTTCACAGACAATTTTATGCAAGAAGTTTTCCGCGAACTTCTGTGATTTGGAATGCATCGCCTTCACACTGCTTTCCCAGTCGTGTGGATTCGCAAGCTTTGAAAACTCGAGTCAATAAGTGTCATAAACAATAAGTGATTGAAATGAAAGTTTTTCAGCCTTCGTTTCTGCCCTCATGTAGCTCTAACCGTGCATGGTTTTGAATGACTCTTATTATTGAAAGTCTCTTAAAACCTTGCTTTGAGCGAATTCAGATGAAATAAAAATTACACCAAGGGTTGGTTGATCGACGGATTTATGCCAATTTTCATTGCACAAAAATAATAATATGCTATAAATTCAACTCAGATATATTCATACCTCCTGATTTGAAGTCTGGAGTCTCATATTCTTTTGACCAATCTATGATATCTGGCCGACGTACAGTAACTCCTTCGTGGCGCAAAACATTACAAAATTCTTCAACTTCTTTGATTGCTGTATTTACATGATTTTTGGGGAATGGTTTTCTTGCGTTTGTTTTAAAGAAATTCCAATTTTCCTTATGTACAACTGCCTGTAAAAATTGAGATTATTATTTAATCTCTAATAAGTTATTTTTTTAAACGAAATTTTAACTTACAAAATGCGCACTGGCAATTAGCTAAGTGGAAGTGTTCCGTACGGAACTGAATTACTATTGTACAGTTGCAGCGAGTACCATCTTTTCAGGGCTTTTGTAATAGTAAAATTTGTCAAACTCCGGCGTAAAGTGGTCAAAAATTTTATCTTGACAATCATGAGTCACAGATGTAGCACGCCTCAGCGAAACTGAAAGATTCACGCCTAACTGTTGTTGGATATAAAATCCTTGTAGGTTGGCGGAATGGCAATAGCAAATAATTCGACCCCTCCCGCTACAAAATCGAGTTATATTCATGACTTGGCTCGCAATAAAGTCGTTTTTATACCTTCATTTCTGTTTCCAATTCGGGTACTATTAACCCATCTGCTCTTCCTACAATTATTTCTTCTAATGGATCCCATTCATTGTGGGAATTCACTGGACAAGGTTCAGCCTTTTCGGTTTTATTCTGATAATAAATAAATAAATATAAAATATACATATGTATTCCTACAAATTGATAACTAACGATCTGGGCGATGGCAATGAATAACATTGCTTGTTTTGTGATAGTATAGTTAACAATCTAGGGATGTTTTGTGGACGATAAACAAAATGTTTGAATTTTACAGTTTTTTTTTGACCGATCATGTTACTTCTGAAATGCTCTATCAAGAATGCGATACAAATTTATCTAAAAAAAAATCTAATAAAAATCTTCCGTGGATTGGTATGAATATCCTCAAATGTAGCCTTAGCATACCTGCAAAGCTTGGGCAGAACTTTTTCTCAGCTGTTGAACTCTGGAATTGTTTGTCTGTAAAAGCACAAAATTATAGAAATAAGTTTTTATGAGGTTCGTGTTTCGTGCCTTCTCAGAATATTGTAGAATTGGGTAAAGTAGAAGGCACGAACATTTTTTTCTTATTTTTATCGCATGGTAAGTAAAATTTCTATTTTGAGTCAGTGGCTTCTTTAAAAAAATAGATTGAAGCATTTTTTGACAATCACTTATTATATATTTATACCAATGTTGAGTAAATTGATTTGACAAACTTCCTTCCCAACTATAGTCAGAACGTGAATTAATAATGGTTAAACGAAGACCCGTACTAAAAATGTAACACCAACAATTGCACTCTAAGCAAAAAACATTCCGTGCCGAACTCGGAGAAAAAATATAACAGCGAGACACGGTTACTGGAGTATTCGGTAATTATTGTTAAGGGTCCACTCTAGAGTTATATAATACTGCGAGTTAACTAAAAAGTTATCAATTATATATCAAACTTACCATGAAACGCGTAAGAACGTTACGAAGCATATTCGTTTATTTACTTATTTTTTCAAAACCTACGAAATATATATATGAAGTATCTTCTGTATGGTGATAAAGAAAGAATAATGTTAGAAACAACATACTCTAGCAAAAATTTTACTTTGCCAGATATGAGCCACAGATGGAGCGCGCTTTGGTGGCGCGATCCACCAGTGACTTATACTTAACAACGTATTTTGGAAAGATATTTTTGTACTGGGAATAATAATAATTCAATATTCTGATATTAATATTAGAGGTTCAAAATGCATAAATTTAATAATAGTAATAATGACAAGTGGGTAAGCGACCTTCATTATTATGCGGCTATTCTATTGCGATATGTGCGACCTATGCATATTTAAACAACGAGTCACATACATTTTCTGTTCTACATCCTTCTGTTTTTGCTCACACAAGATAATGGAAAACGGGTGTCAAACTCTATTTAAAGGAAATGGACAAATTGTTGTAGTAATTTTTCACCAAATTGACAGGAAATAACACAGTCTGCATTGATGATTTGTAGCTTCCTGTGAAGGAAGCGGTGGATAAATGACAACTATCAATCGTGCAAACGGTTAATGCTCAATAACTTGGCGGGCACCAAAATACAAATTCTTTTTACAGGTAGAGGATAAATTTTAGAGTAATCTTTTGCTGATCCCCAAATAAAAATTGGATTTTTTTGCAACTGTGGAGTAATTGCTAAGTAAAATATATACATAAAAACGAATTTTTTCTATATTCAAATTCCGACTTTTTTGCTTTTCTTGCACATGACTCTTCCAAATGAGATCATAAATCTGTCTCCAATTTGTACACTGTAACAAAAGTGCAGTGAATTTATTGTTCATTTGTATATTTGTACTGTAATTGCATACTTCCAGAATTGAAACCCGCCTCGGCGGTGCGCGCCATCAACAACCCATAATTGGCAGAAAATGCCGATTTTACATTTTTATTTCAATACCACCATGCTGCATTTCCCTCAGTTTAGCAATATGTGAAATGCTAACATAGTGATCTTGTATGTAGCCAATTTTTGTCATTTGTGTATTTAGTTTTATGAAAGTTTGGGCAAATAGATTCGGTAATTGGGAGTACATATTATCTTATTTTGTAGTCACATTCAAGACTCTATGGCGGCTACTTCTGTGCATGCTTGACCATATTTATTTTCCCATCCATGGGATTACAGCCTTGTCGTCGCGGATGGGCTTAATACCTTTGTAATCTGTAGAGCTATATTGATTGGAGATATTTTCTCCTGGCAGGGCCATCCTTATCAAGAAATACTATAGACACTCTGCGAAACCAACCTCAATCCTGGAATCTCATATTCTGATTTCGGAGTTGAGGGTTATTTGCCGCTCATACGCAAGGATTCTCCAAAGTATATGCACGGACTTGCTGTCTTCATTCGAAGAAACCTGCCTGTAGCTCGTGCATTTGCCTTCGAGTCTACATCACCTTCGTATTTGTGCTTGCTAATGTTGCTTTTGACATCGACGTCATTCCTGCTCCTTCCCGACTGGATCTTTGTTCTGTCTCAGATCCAGGTGATGTATTCCCCTGGTTTCCCTGTCCCCACTTGGTACATCCGACCACGTCATTTTGCAGCTGGTATTAAAAACTCTGATTCCTGCAAGTAAAGAGTCTCCTTTCCTCGCACTTATATTTACGAGTGCGCTGACTTGAAAGAATTGAAAACAAACGAGTGTTCAGAGCATTGTTTTTTATAAAATTGATTATTTTGGTAAATCATGAAATAAGTAAAAGTGACTCGTTCATTTGCATGTTCTTCCACCTTTGCAACTAATCTAACACGCTTGCCAAGCATTGCTCCCGCGCCATCCGTACAGACTCCAACACAAAATTCCCATTTTAAACCTACAATTGTAAAAAAATCATCGACTTTAGCGAATATATCTTCACCTCTGGTGTGGCTCTCCAAAGGACGACAAAAAAGGAATTCTTCTTCAATACTTTCTTCATGAATATACCGCACATATAGTAGCAGCTGTGCCATGTTTGATACATATGTCGTTTCCTCGAGCTGAATAGCAAACTTCGAACTTTTCTTAAGTCGAAATATCAGCTGCTGGAATTGATCTTCACTAATTTCAGCAATTCGTCTGCAGACAGTGTCATTTGATAAACGAATTTTGCGAAGTTCGTCAACAAACTTTTTCCGTGTACTATTTCTGACATTTTAAAGTTTGCAGAGTTCGTCTCATGGTCGTGATGTAACTTCACTATTTATGTTTTGCAGCACGTGTTTATTTGAGTTTTTGATGTATTTTTATTTAATAATTAATTGTTGGAGATGTGATTTTTATTCAAGCGCTTTAAACCAATGTAATATATTGGTTTATCTTAAAAATTCTCAAGAGTAATCTTTACGTCCGGATATATTGAAAACCTAATGCTTGGACGATGAATTCAATTGTTTTCCGACACAAAGAGGTGTGTATTTAAGACTGTTTCTGTGGCCGTTTTTAAAATTTCGACACGAAGGCTCTGACTCTTTGCTACCTTACTGTCGTTTATATGCATTGTTGCAGAAACAAACAAAAAAGTTTCCGGAATGTTCACTGGTGCGTCGCATGGCTGAGGCATGGTTATTCTGTAACCCATAGCATATTTAGAACCTTGAAAGACGGAGAGGAATGACACGCTGAATAAGGATAATTAATACTGTCGTTGCAGTAAGACGTTTAGATAAAATGCGAAAATACGCCAAGTTTTTGTGCGCCTCTGGCGCGATCTTTTTATTCTCACTATTTTAGGGCAAAATCGTCATCAATATATATATTTTCTGTTGCAAAATTGCCCAAAAGCTTTTCTCATGCTTTTCTATACTCGTATAAAACTGTCAATTTTACTTTCTTCGTCGGTGATATCTCTTGAACGTCACTGATTTATTACTATGTTCGATCCGAAGCTATTCACGTATTCGTACTTTTATATATGTTTCGGAGTTTGACACAACCGAAGTCTCGGATTTATATATAATCAGAGCTTGGCAATGTCAAAAACTCACTGCACTTTGCCATGGCGGTTCAGTTCCATTCGAGATGTTTTCCGTTCAAAGTGCAGTTGCTGGAACTACATCTTTAAGTAGCTCTTTGCTATCAAAGGGCCTTTTGTTGGTTTCTTTTGGGCACTTGCTTCCGTGTGATGAATTAATAAAAGAAAAATGGATCATGAAAACCTTCAACTCGGCATTTGTGGGTAGCTGGAACATGTCTGAAAATAATATTAAGAAAAGAATTTTTTCAGATTAACGTGCTACCTGATACACGTCTACATTTTACATATACAGAGGTAAAAAAATAAAAATAAACGTAACAGATAAAATTTTACCCATATATTTGAAAAATATCTCGAGCAATTTTTCATTCTACATACCACAGCTGCTGGAGATAATCATAAAAAAGGATCGGCATTAAAGCAAGGTTGAAAATAGCGCCCAAAATAGGACTGGCAAATTAACTTCGGCAATTCGAATCAATCCGAATCACAAATTATTCGAATCAATGGCGAATCCGTCATGGAAACAAAAAACTCACCAAATGGAGTTGGATTTCCATTTTAAGCGACAAAAGGCTATCATTTTTATTATATCTTGTCGTTAAAATATGAATATTGTGGCTCTTAGACTTGGAATGTGAATCGAAAATAGATCGCGTTCAAGTCTGTTTATGCTAATATTGGTAAATTACCAAGCCCTATTCTGGGGCCTCTATTCAACCTTGCTTTTTGTGAGAATACGCCATGGACTGTTTATGCTAATAATAGTAAGTTGTTACTATAAATATTTTAATTTTCTAATGGAGACAAATTGCAATAGTAAAAATATGATATTTGTTATCTACACGAAATAGTGCTGATGATGATGAATTAGTGATTCGATCTGATTCAGAAAAAAAAATTTGGAATTAAATTCGAATTTTCAACGATTCGGTTTTGCACAGCCCTAGCCGAAAAGAAATATACTAACAACCTAGTACAGAAGATACACTAAAACTTTAAATCAAAACTAAATATAACACGTTTATTAATAAATATTTCAAAACAACCCTGGTATATGAGCAAGGGTGGCATTACGGTACGGTACGAAATTTTTATCGTACTTCGAACTAGCAAAATAATTTCGTACCGAACTTCGTACCGTACCTTTCGAAAATTTTTCGTACCGTACCGTACGATATTATTTTTTCCGTACATCGTACCGAACTTCGTACCAGTACGAAATTAAGTTCGATTAATATTTTTCATTTATCGTACCAAATTTCATACCAGTACGAAAGCAGGTACGATTCGCTGGGCAGCAATTTCGTACCGTACCAACTACCAATGTCCAAATCAGCTTTATTTGTAGGATCTGGCCACCGCAAGGAACGTCACCAACATCTTACATCAAAGTGATGCAGTTTATGATATCTGGTTTAAAATCCAGGACAGTGAAACATGGGCGTAATTAAGCATATGTCACCCCAATATCATTGTTCACATAACGCATAATATGAGAATGGTAGACCGGTGGTGATAAATAGTGGTAGGATGAGCACAGTTTTCGCGAAAAAATCTTGCATTGTGTCGTCACAAGAAATTCTATCTCGACAAAAGAATGTTCGTTGCGCAGACACATGGGTTTCGTGCGGTCTCATTCGAAGGCATGGTTATAAGACCATTTTGAATCTGGTATTTCTGGTGCAATTTACGTTCTCTTCACATTACTGAATAATGCTATTTATTTTTTCCTACCAGACAGACGTATTCCCGACATGTCATTGTCTATATTGTGACTTGGCTGTGTTTTACAAAATATACCTTCTATTTAAGATGAGCATCAGCTAACATCCAACTCAAAACAGCCTAAATATATCTTTAAATTCTGATGTTTCTGCTCTGATAATATATTGCGTGTCAGAGTACAAATCAAACGTAATAGCGGTGGTTACTGGATAGTTTAGTTGCATAGTTAGTCAGGGGGAGAGAGTTTTTAATTTAATTTTCATAAAATTTTCGCGCGCCTGCGTTGCGCAATATTCCCTAATTAATTTTGTATATTTCGTAGCATTTAGCCTTTAAAGTGAAAATTTTTATTCAATTTCTACAAAAATTTCAGCGGGCTTCAGGCTCGCAGATACATTTTCCGGTCTGGTAATGTTTATTTCACTCTTAAAACATGTATTTTTGTTTCGTTCTCAATAAAATTTTGCGCGCCTCCAGCACCCTAATTTTTTTGTAAATTTGAAAACCTGTGTTTGCATGTTGGAAAAAATGTGCCCCCCCCCCCAATTTTTTTTCTGTATCCGCCATTGTAGTTGGTATATTCGGGCATTCGGGTTATAACACCGTGATTTTTAGTATTATGAATGCTGCTTATCTTGTCGATTTTAATTGGGCTATCACAACTTTCGTTATCACAGAAAAATGCATTCAGATCAAGACGTCATATATCAGCGGCCTATATGTGTTTCCACGCAATCACAAAGTTTTACACCACTACAGTAAAACCGATATACTACATTGCTTATCTAATCAGCTCATGTGAATCAGTTGCATTTTTATTACCATACCTGCGCCGTTTTTAATCATTTTAAAATTGCCCTTTAGTTAAAACATTCTTTGATAGACACAATTGATATTATCAGCGCCCCGTAATGAAACGGCATAGATGTTAAATGAAATTATTTTTTCGAATTCATTTGAGAAGATGTAATGCGAAGGTACGAAAAAGAGTACGGTACGGTACGAAATAAATACCGAACTTCGTACCGTACCGTACCAAGTACGAAAATTGAAAAATGAATCGTACCGGAAAATTCAATCGTACCGTACCGAACTTCGTACCGTACCGTACCGTACTACCAGCCTTGTATATGAGTCATTAAAGTACCTGTACGACGATATCCATCTAGGCTAAGCATTAGGTCTTACAAGAGAAAATGTAAAGTTTCTTAAATGTCAACGTGAATTAGAACAATGGACGAGTAATTCTAACTTCAGAGTCATCACCCATGCCGCATAATGAAACGAGGGGTTAGGACTTGGCAAAACCACTCCATTTGAAATTCGAATCTGATTCGGGTTATTCTTTCGAACCGGATCGAATCACTTATTCCGTGTAAGTAACAAATATCCCATTTTTAGTATTACAACTTGTCTCCATTGTGAAAATCAAGAGATTTATAGTTTATAGTGTATATTTCACACTCCGTGTCCAAGAGGAACAACTTTCATATTTTTGCGACAAAATACAATCGATTTTGGTCAAATTTGACCACAATCGATTGCACTTTATCGTTAAAAATGGAAATTTCACTTCATTTTCGAAGTTTTTGTTCCTATGAACGATTCTCGATTGATTCAAATAGCGTGTTCTTCGTATCACCGAATCGAACTGCCCAGCCCTACGAGGGGTTGATCAAGATATACATAAACATTGTAGAGGTGACACCATATTTGTTCACATTCAAACAATTCAAGTTATTCGCGCGCTGAGGGCGCGCAAAATATTTTTAAACGCATAGATCACTACTTCACTCTCACTTGATCGCTGTGGGAAGGGAAAGCCGGATAAGGATTATTGCAGAAAAATAATCGAGTGTGATTTCGGTTCAAGTATTTTGATTCATAAAATCTTTTTCGCTTGCAAGATTACAACGTCGTTTCATACAGTCAACCTTCAGGAACTGACTCCATTTCTTCTGGCGTCCCTAGGACTCGAATCTTGGCTCAACTTTGTTTTTAATTTATGTTAATAATCCGCTTGATAAACTGATATGTTACTCGGTTATTTACTCTAACAATACAACTCTATTTTCTCTACTAGGCGACAAATCGACTCTCGCACAAGGTTCTAGCTCTAACAAAATCGCTTGAGTCTCATTTGGCCTGAGTCTGAATAGCACTTGGCACGGAATTCTTAACTCGGGAAGACCAACGTTTTATCAAATAAACGAAAATGTCACACGGAAGAAACTCAAATTTCACTATCCGGCACTATTCCCACGTTAATATTCATCTCGTTGGTCTCACACTTTCTAAAGATTTGAGTTGAAATAACTATATCACTGGTATTGCTGAATATGCCTATGTAAAAGTCGATTCTTTGAATTGATCTTAAATCGAGCTCATTATCTTTCACCCCAAATTATACTTCATTTATACAAAACTCTATTTTGTTCCTGTGTTGAGTAGTGTTGTCACATGTGTAGAAGTCCTGCTGGTGTTCTCGGTATGACCGCAAACAACGACACAAAATATTATTAATCCCAAACAAATCTCATCTCTATCTCATCCCTATGTTGTAACTTGTAACCTTGCCTCGCCTTGTTTATTTCATAAATATTATATTGACCCTTGTTATAAAGGAAGGTTTCTGTTCTCGTTCCGCCAATCAAAATATTTAAGCGGCCCCCGCAATTAGGTTTACAGTTCTTAAGTTTTAAATCTGGGATTACTCCATAGGCATGACAGCAATATCTACAACAAATAGAGGCGTCAGTAGATATAGTAAGAACACTTTAGAAAAGGTTCGAAACTAAAATATTTTTTCCGTAATGCACAAAATTTTTTCCATTAACTAGAATTAAAAGCAATTAGAGGTTGTGTGAGGCGACTTATTTTCAAAGAAATTCATTGTTACGCGTACCGTCCGTCGCGTTGCATTTTTACTTACTAAAATCCCTCCCAACTTTCAAGTTCTCTTGAAATTGTACAAGCCTTCTATGAACAGTAAGTATTTTATTTATAAATCAATCAAATATTATTATACTTTTTTCCAATAAAAATCATGGAAAATTATGTTGTACTTTAGCACTGTAAGCAGGATAATTTTATGCTGCAATAGGTAAATAAATTTGCATTACACCAATTAGTATTTTCAAAATACCTCAAATGAAATGAGGATGAGCGATCGGGAAGCGCTACATACACTTATTTTTGTCTAGTATTGAAATAAATTGCAATAATGCAAAGAAATAAAAAAGTGATCTTTAAAAAATAAACGGTTTCAGACTCTTGCTCATCTTTCCATGCCTCTACCTCACCGCCATCATACGAATTTAGATGCTCGTTTATGCCTGACTTCTTCGTATCCTGCCTGCTTCCCCTTTCCCCGAAAAGCACACCATCTCGCATCTTGCACACTCGCTTGGTCACTTTGCCTGCTTTTCTCGTTACAGCGCCTTTCATGCTCACACGACAACTAAACTAAACTGTTTTAAACATTAAACCCATTAAAAGTATTATTTCTAAGTTTGCTGTTTTAATCAGGAAATTTCTGTCAAAACATCTTTTTTTAAGTATGTGATACTGATGGATCGTGTCGATAAGACGCGGTTCATCCGTGACGCATGCTTGACAAAATATCTTTTATTTGATATCCTCATTCTGAAATAATTTAAACAACATCTCGACTCGATTGACATATATTTTCTTTCAATTTGAAAAGCACACAAACAAATACTGAGATAACTAAGATAACAGAACATAAAGATAGCGGTTGTAAAAACCATATATTTTATTGAAATCAGATGGTTTTCAAATGTTAATTAACAGAATTACAGTACAATATATGCATATACAATAAATGATAGATATATTACTAAATAATAATAAAGTTCAGGCAATACCCATAAAAAAACTCTGCAACAAAACTTGTTTGAGAGTTAGGATTCTTCTTATTGATTTAGTTTAGTTTAGGAGTTTTTGACAATTCGCATATAACTTGACAGTTTCAAGATGTTAGATGAACAGAATTGCTGATATGTGATCAAATTTCGTCCATTTCACAACAAGTATATGATTTATATAAAATTTTAAAACGTAAAATTGACATATTTCATTATTCAACTGCAAAATAAACCAACCAATTGAATTTGAACAAGTGGTAGATGGGTTTCCCATCGCCCAGGGCAGATACAACTCACTACACTCATACTTATACCATATTGTTTCAGTTCCGTTTGGAATGTTTTCTGCTTAGAGTACAGTTGCTGGTACTATATCTTGTAGTAGCTTTTTGCGATTGAGTGGGCGATAGTTTTCTTACATATTACCTAACGAAACTTGAACTGAATGCCCAGTATATTGTACGATATGTTTTCAATTTTGCTTAAAATGCAATGGT
The DNA here is from genome assembly GCA_963675895.2 of Styela plicata. Lineage (NCBI taxonomy): Eukaryota > Metazoa > Chordata > Ascidiacea > Stolidobranchia > Styelidae > Styela > Styela plicata. The sequence goes on along the minus strand of OZ023151.1, from coordinate 7,152,393 downwards.
GGTGCTACATTTTATAGTAACTTCTTGTTTGAAAGTGACGATAGTGGCGATTATTACAATTATGAACAAATCTGGTCTCGCTCCGTGTGATTTTTGATAAAAGACAGTGTTGTAACACTGTATAGTTACAACTTATTCTGGTCTCGGTTAGCCGGATTGTTAAAACCGTTAGGTTACGTTCCGAGCAAAGCATCTTTCCCTGATCGCTTTCACGAAGGCTCGAATCTTGTGGTAAATGGTTATATACGAGAGCTTGCTGTACGATGGTTACCGTAAGCCTTTCTTACAGCTCCTTCCACCAAGCACATTCATGCGCGAGAAAAATAAGTAAAAAGCTAGGCCGAAATCTTTATCCCCATTTGAAACTGATAACTGTACGACAGGTCGGCGTTGGCTATATGGATGCGACGTATTCATGGCCTTTTCTTCTCGCAAGATAAAAAGGAAATTCTGTGCGATTCCTAGTCATATTCTGAGTTTCACATTAGCCTTATATTAAAAACGTAGACTCTTTATAATGTTGTTGACGTCGGAAGACCTATTGTTTTTTTAGTTCATTTGCACGCACATTATTCATTTTGTGTTATCCTTAAAGCGAAAGTATTTTATTTTGTAAATTACCATGAAATTTAACATTGTGAAACATTATGGAAACTATCGTCATCGCATATATTTATTTCAACATATTTGAAAATTATTTCTAAACGTACATGCTCGATTATCGCAGCAGCTTTTATTTGAGAGTCTAATAATATGGGATGTTTTATTTTTTTCTACAAGACAAACTCGTTCAAAATTTCATCTTTCTTTTCTGAAATTATTTGCCTCATAAAAGGACAGCGTCCCGAATCGGAATTTTATTTTCTATTTGGAGTGGATCACACTGTCCCAAGGCTCTGTACCAGAGGCCACTTGCAGACGGAAAGAGTTCAGAATTGCTGGAAAAATACGACCCGTCCCTCATCGCACCCACAAGAATACCGGCGAGAACGAACTGCAGGGAGTGGCTAAACACTCATGAGACACATTCTACTTATAGCGAGGTGATATTTTTCGTTTGTTTTAAAAACAGTGCCTATAAAGAACTAACTGACAATTACTAAAGTGGCAAAGAGTAACATAAATCTAGTCATTCCAAATCTCACATAAAAATTATATATAATTTTATTAAGTAATCAACTATTGATTTTGGTTGAATCCAAGCATTTTGCCTTTAGAAATTTTAGAATACATTTTTTATTTGAAACTGAAAAAATAGACAGACGACAGGGCACTAATTTAAAAAAATACAATGGTGTCCCAGTCAATTATAATTCATAAAGAGAAGAAAGAAGAAGATGATTTTTGGGACGTTGAATCACAACTTCCTGGATCTAGACCAGAAATGAATGATTCGCTGGAGCGGGTTGGTATTAAAATGGTTTATATCAAAATTCTATATTGAGGGGGGAGGGGGGGGGGCTTTTTAAGAGGGTTGTTGTAGTGACCGCATGTATCAACTATCCCAACGATCGACCATCCGGACAATACAATCGTGCATGATCGACAGGTCCGCCGAACTTACCCATAAATCCGAAAGTATAGATATAGCCACCATCTATGATTCTAAAAAAAAATCAGGATTAGGAATCGGCTGCAGATAAACCTCGCCTATATAATTCAATGCTTTTATCGTGTAACAACTTTTAATCAATGCTTTCAGTATTGACCATTGTACACTTGACTATAGATGTTGGTGAGGGTCATTTTGGCATTATGTGTAAAATTTTAACGTATTTAATGAAAGTTTTATTCAAATGAATTGTCCAATTATACCGAATGCCAGAATTCGAGTATTCTAATAATCCAAATCGAACATTCATCCTACTCTAATCGAAAACTCCATAAAAAAAATTATTCAAACTAGTTGAGCATTGGTTGGCACTTCGGACTCACTAAAAAAATTGTTTTTTAGGATTCTGCTGAAGAAATTCCAAAAGGCGGAAAACATTGCAAACGTGCTTGTTCAGAGACATTGAGTTTTGCGTTTACATTGTGCTTGCTTATCACTGTTGCTGTGTTGGCCTTGGAAATTTACAAGCTAAAAAAAGAAAACCACTTGCTGAAGAATGTAGATGAAACTGAGCTGAGCCCTAACGTTATGGTAACATATTGGTCTGTATTTTGAAATGGACATCGATAAAAAATAAATTATTTCTAATTGCGGAATTTTTTATTGTATTTCGAACCAGTAAAATAATTTCGTACCGAACTTCGTACAGTTCTGCCAAAAAAATTTCGTATTTTACAGTACAGTACAGTATATGGAAGAACTCAATTTAAATAAAATAAAATTACAAATATTTCAACAGGTTGATCACGACAAAACCATTGATATGACTGCTGATGTTGATGACGCAGCTCACAAAAAGATCGAATCGGTAAATTTCAAATTTTAAAGTTTCTTTTATTTTTTCATATGATATGTTATGTTTTTGTTTTGTTTGCTTTTTGTCACTTACGGAATGAGCCGTCTAGATTCGGATCATCAGTGCCTTCTCAATAAAATACTACCTTCAATCAAGATTTGTCAAGTATTACTGATGGATAGCACGATGAGGCGCATGCTCGATTAAAGGAATTTTTTGATTGGGTTATGGTATCAAAGATATAAAAATTGATATGGCATTGTTAAAAAGGTTTCCTGTTTATTGAGACTTTAAAAATCGAGTTGGAATGAATGGGAAAGACAAAAAGGTCCTTAGATTGTAATAGTGCTTTGGTTTTAATATAAAAAAAATCGCCGTCGTATTTTTAGATATTTTATTGAAATCTCAAAATTCAAAGTTTAAATATGATTGAGTTCAAATTTCTATATCGGTCCTATTTTGGTCATAGCATATTTTTACTACTTGAATTCAAAATAGTGTCATTCGTGACGTCACGTGATGTATTAGAACGCTATAACTAATAACACATTTTATAATGTTACTTAAACATAAATATATAACATATAATATTGTAAATTACGTCAAATAATTTACATTCCTTCGAATCGTACAGCGGTGAGTATCTTTGTTTTATTTCAAAATGTTGCAAAAATAGCGTTTATTAAATATTACAAGCGTTTAAATTTAAATTCTGGATGGGCAATATATATTTTTGAACTGATAATTCGGCTTCAAAAAAGTGGGCGCGATTCATTAGTAAAACACGCTTGACAAAAAAATGAACGTAACGCACTGAACAAGTAATGGCAACCTAGTTATTTTTTAAACTAGGTAAAGTAAAACAAAATACCACAAAACTAGGTAAAGTATTACTAGGTAACACAGTTTCTTTTTCAAAACCAGGTAGTACTTAAATAACAAACAAGGTAAACTAGGTAATTGTCGATTGACTGCATTTGAGGCATTTTTAATATATTTGAGTTTGGAATCATGAAGTAGTGTATTCTGAAAGGTTTCTTCTATATTAAAAAAATAATTTACCTATTTTTTTATACCAAGCAACTAGTTTTTCCATATATATATATATAGTTGTAAAATGGGTAAATTTACTTGGTAGGAGGAAAAACAGAATAGTCGCTAGACGTTAAATTAGTTAATTTATATTTTCTTGGAACTAGGTAGAAGTAAAGAAACTCGGTAAACACCAGGTAAACTAAGTACATTTACCTAGAATTTCCAACACTATACTGAACCATTCAGCTCAACCCCTTAAAAATCTAAAACAAAAACTTTTTTCTTATAAACATCATAAAATATTGCAATTTGGATTTTGTTTAAAGATGAAAAACAAGTTCGGAAAAAATGACTGGTACAAGAACAAGAGAGCGTGCGTTTTCTTGCGATTTCAGCAACATGATGAAGGGAGGCAGGACAACGGGGACAAAGGAAGTTGGTTTAGTCGTTGGTTTTGAATGAACGAAAGACAGCGAGAGAAAGTAACATGGACAACTAATATAACTATGTGGTGTATTAAAAAAAAAAAAGTTTACAGCGATTTTAGTTAATTTTTGGTTTTGAAATCTGATTGGGTTTGGCTTTCATTAAAATCCAATGTCATTTGCACCATGTCATTACGGTAGCATTGAACGTTGTCCGATAAAAACATCAACAGTTGACAAATTTGTAACAAAAACAGCCAAAGAACACCCACCGTGACCTTTTTCACATCTCTCTTCGTCATGCAGAACACAATTTCAAGTTTTTATAGCTTGATATTACTACTCTTTTATTTTCTCTCTGGTCTATATAAAACGTTCCATCTCCATGGAACTTAAATATCCAACAAAATGGATAACGCATGGTTGCCACCAGGTGGATTGTTAGTTCTGATCTGACATACAGTCATGAAAACCAAACAAAATAAATTTCGTTTTCCTGTAAATGCAGTGCGTATCAGATTAGATTCACAACAACAGAAAGGATAATTGTATTTACAAGAATAAATGGACAATTGGTGAATGGAAAACTGTGCTACTTCAGGACAATGGGAAAAATGAAAAACAGCGATATAAGAAGTCACCCTTTTTCATTTTTGCCATTGCCTCGGAAAAGATTGCGTGTATAGACTTTCGAAACCTTGGCAGTATAATACACATACACCTCACCAGTTGTTCACTTATTTTTGTAAATAGAACAAAAACCATGCTGATCATCATAAAGACCCGGCGGCGAAAAGGCAAGTTTCATCGCCAACGCTTGGGACGTTTTTACCAACTGTTTACTAAACGAAGATAATACGTAATACCATTTTTATTTTCTTTATATAGCGACTCCCTCTTGATATCAGTCTCGATTGACTGCGGGGTTTGACTACGTTTTCTAAGTTTGCAATCTTGGTTGACGTTGGACCAAACCTGACTCTGTTTTTTCTTTATCCATAAAAAATCTGAATTCATTAAAAAAAAGGTCTAAATTGCCAGATAAAACGGCTCCTTTTAAATTTATATAGGAAGGGGAGATAAACGAAAAAAGTTTAAGATCTGACATGTTTTTAAATTGCCAATGTACATACATTATATGTAGTTCCATGCTTGCTATTGTTATGTTTGCTTTTGTTATTATGCGTTCATTATTCAGCTCAATTTTTAGTTATGTTAAATACTAATATTTACTTTGGTCCAAGAGTTCAATGGATAATTTTAGGTGGATGATACCAGTCGAAACTTGAGTTGTGTAATTGTGATATGTTTTCATGTTGGTACCATGTGCAATGTTTGAATATACAAGCGATGTATATAGTGTAAATATATTTATGAAAAAGATAAATTGGGGATACCACCTTAACAATCAGAAACTTTATTTTATCAAGAATGAGCCACAGATGGACCGCATAGTGGCGGTGCGATCCATCAGTGACTCATACTCAAACAAATGATTTTTGGAAAAAAAATTTTGTGATTCCCTCAAAGGTTTTTGAATATTTTTATCGGTATTTTAATTATATTTCGAAAATGCTCTACAATATAGTTATTAAAAAAATTGATCACTTATTGAATTTCCACTTCGAAGTTCAAAAATATAAACAGATCCATGTAAAGGTGCGATGTGAAATGACGTTATTCGGTATTTGATTTCAACACCAAAGTATCTGACTCGTAATAACCATAGTAGTAATATATAACACTAAAGAAACATGAATATCGTAGTTGATCCCCTTCACACACACGTTTCTGTTTGAATCATATCATTTTCCTAAACTTTACAACGTACCTCAATCAGTATTACGCCCCCCACTCAACCCAGGATGTAACAACTTGGGTAGGCTAAGCCGAACAGGGAAGGATCATATTTTTCCAGCGATTCTAATCCTGTCCGTCTATAAGTCGCCGCAATTGATTCTTCAGGGCCTTGGGCAGGGTGATCCACTCCAAAAAGTGGCTACGAAAAAAATTATAGATATTTCAAGTTTCGAGTTGTCATTTTTTACCAATCAATCACTCATGTGGATTAGGCTATTGAAAAACATATATGAAAATGTTTTTTTTTTCCGTAGTCAACTACATTATAATCTTTCCGAAAGACAACGCAAAATTATTTCTCACCTTCATTTATTTTAGTAGTTTTGAATATGAAAGTTTTGCCGAAACATTGATATTGCTATTTGCAATTCGAATTCTACTGCATTATCGCTATAGTTAAAATTTATAATATAGTTTTAAAATTTGGATTTGTAAATACAGAAAATTAGTCAAAATATGGTCTGTTTTGTGAATTTCAAAGGTTTTGTTTTTTCAAGCATTTTCAAGACAAAAGACTGATAGACCACATTATTTGACTGTAGTATAAAATTACGCTAGTCAAATGTTAAAATACTAGTAAAATATTATTATTATTAGAAATTTGCTTTGTAGCGAGTATACTTCGCCTGAATAAGTTTCTTAGAATTGCGAAGAGTCGAAGTAAAAGAGATATTATTCGGCCCTTTTTCTAATTTTTTCGATCAACTGTCAATGAGATTTCGGATGAATCGCGTCGATGAGACGCGGTCCATCTGTGAGTCATAATTGACAAAATAAAATTTCTGACCGGGTGAGAGGAATAAATATTTACTTTATTTAGACTTCCTTATTATTGACGGACAGCGTCTTACTTTTGCTTCAAATCCTGGGCGCGATGGCTCAGTGGTTATAATTTTGTGAGGTGAAAATTTCGGGCGCGATTCCTGGGAAGTACGCCCCACCACTTAACCTAGGGAAAAGTAACCTGGTTAGGCTCGATTGAACCGGAACCATCATTTTCTTCCAACGCCTCTAACCTTGCATCACCTGGTCGATGGTATTTTCATAGGTCCTTGTCCAGAAACTCAGACATGAACCTATGAAAATACATTTTACGAAATGTCAAATATGTAGCCGTTAAACCATCTTGAGACTAGCATTAAGCCTTTTGTGCTAGCATTAAATTTGAAATGAGTCGTATCGTTAATGGCATAGTCACTGTAAGTGGAATGTAAAACTTACAAGACAACTTGTAAAAATCTCTTAAAGGAGCTTTAAAAGCCTGAAATGTTACCTTTACCATAAATATAACGTGGTTTAAGTGTTTATCGGTTGTCAAGGTGACGATAAAAAACATTAACCCGTCGACATGCATGTTGTTTCTTCTATGTGCACCCAAGCATTTAAATGGAAAAAATTGCCGCTAACAGACATAAGTGTACTTGGTACATTCTATGTTAGTAGTTGTAAAATAAAAAATCTTTTGTATATATATTTTCGGAGTGGGTGAATAAAAGGGTTATTATCAATCCCCGTGACTCAGCGATCGTGACAGTACGGTTCGTGAGCACGGGCGGAGAAAAATATTGACGTTTATTTCGGTTCAATAGACCCATAAACTCAAGAACAATAGACATATAACTATATTGAACAATTCATCTCAACTCTAGCCTGGGCGTAGAAAATTAGGATTTGAAATGACATTTATCTTGGAATCACCACAGTGTGGTGAGGGTGATTTTTTGGTGGGTCTATTGTTCAAGTTTTTTTACACTTGGATTATAAGTTTATTTAGTGGGAAAGTATATCACTTGCTATTTGTTATTGATCACAATTTCATTTCTTTGTGGGTTTAACAAAGGGGTTTGAAATATGTTGGTCCTCTTTGTGATAAGTTCGAATCTATGTCGTAACTGGGCTTAAAGACTTAAAGATTAAAAAAATGTGTATCGTTAAAGAAGTGACAAATAGTTTCCCCATCGCCCAGAACAAAGACCTCTGTCTACATTCTGATACAGCCTTTCGATGTATATGTGTGGAAAGTTTTCCGTTGAGAAAGTATTTGTTAGCAATAGTTGTCAGCTACATTCAATATAGATTTCTAGTATATCCTGGTCGTTCGTTGGTTCAAGTGGTCGAACCTAAACAGAAATTATATTTCGCTGTAAGCATGATCCACTGGGAAACCGCAACCGGGCGGCGCGGTCAGCCAGTATCTTATATTAGTAGTAATATGGATGTAATGCATGTTGGGCATTCATGATTTTTAGTGTTATACAACCACCATGTCCGTCAGAAGAGATTACCGAAATGAGACTCATTTTTGTTATCAAATTCTATGTTGAAAGATTAATTTTTAGCTTATATAGTTGAAAATATCTACAAGAATGGTTGTACACGCAGGAGGCGCGGAGAAAAATTTACCCCTTCCTTCGGTTGGAAAGGATGCAGGTGGTCAAGTGAGATTTTTACATCTTTATATTTGTAGTTGTTCTTTTCATCCTAAACCAAACATGGACTATAGCAGAATCGTGCATTTGTCGCGATTCAGGTTTGGGCCATGTCTGGTTTTTGTTAGCATAAATGATAAATGGAAAAAACTTTTTGGCCGAACGTTTTATGACGAAAGTTAATAAATACCCTTAGCAATTTTGCGCAATCTTCCAAAAACTATATTTAGATCAAATAAACTTCAATAATTTGGCTTAATTTTAAAACTTATAATCATTATTGTGTACTATGACGTCATGTGCGACTACTTTGCAAAGCAATAATGCGATAAATAAAATTTATTATTGAAATAAAATTTAATATGGCAATTTGTGAATCCAAGCGAAAATAGATGACAACTATTCAATATTTTGAACATATTTTCGTGTTATCAAATCTAAGCTTATAAATTTCTTATAAATGTGTTATATAAATTATATTTTTTTGTAACATATAAATTTCTTAATAATATTTTAGTCAGCTTTCACTAGAGAATTTCATTCTATAACACTGGTGTAATAATAAATCAAAAAGCATTGAGGTTCTGTAAGTGTTTTTTATAATATTCTTCAGTGTTCAGGCCTTGAAATTTTGTTTCAGAAAATATCAATAGTGGGAGTAAACACTTTTCAGTGGTGTCCAATATGATATCACAAATTTGTGCAACGGACTTTTCCTCAAATTTATCTCTCCTTTCCTGTTCACCTATAGCCGACCGAAAATAAATAGCGTTTTATGTGCTTCAAAACGTAGGCAAACTTGAAAATTCAGTAGTATTTTTTTCGTATTTAGCTAGTTTCGGGCCCTAAATCATATGTTTTAAAACAAAAAATTTTTCATGCCTTCACTCGATTTTCAAGCCATTGTATTATTACATACAAGGAAAACTTTTTTTAAAGGTGAATTCATAACTCGAGGCGCTCATTATGACTCGTAATTTGACCACGAATTTTGTTTTCAAATTTTGCCCCAGTCCCCATCCTCTTCACTTTTCAGTTTCTACATACTTCACTGGTGAACGCTGCTACAGGTGCTTGCTCTAGGTGACTTACTTAACATCATCCACATTCCATTATTGTTTTTATTTTTTCAGAAATACGCGCCACCCACCTTACCACCGTTACCCCCATATTCAGCATCAACCGTTGTACCAGTCAAGACAAGAAGTAGACCCAAAAAATGTTGTATGATTTCCAGCATTCTTTGCAACTTGCTATTACTTGCTGTTGTGATCATCTTGGGAAGCTTTATGATAGCGCATGTTAAACAGAGCAAATGCGCTAATAAAGTACATCGAGCCACTCAACGGTTGAACAAAGCAGGCTACGCTTACCAGGTAGGTACTTCACGTATCTCAATATCAAATTTTATTTTGTTGAGCATGCGTCATAGATGGACAACGACGTGACTGTGTGTTCCGTCCCCTTGGTGCAATTCGTCAGTGACCCAGATTTCTGATTATAGATTAAAGAAAAATCTTATTATTTATTTATTGAAATTTCCTCTGACCGAAAGTAAACGAACTTTTACAGTATGTAATCAACTGTGGTTGCATTTTTATTACGAGATTCATCTCGCGAATTGTCATTTCATCCAGCGTGGAACCAATGATGAAACGGCAAGGTTATCGAACATTGTTCCTGGCCTGTGGGGGTTACTGTGTCTCGCCAAGGTGTGTCCCGTATTGGTGTTTGAAGTCTTCCCCAATCATCGATCTTATCCATTCTTCACCGGGGATCGATCCTATTTAATTCATTAGGTGTTAAGTTTAGCAGGTATTGTAAGTTTCATCGCGCCACCGCGGCACACATACTGAACAAAGCTGAAAGCATCATTCAGAAGGATGCAGTAAACGGCCATTCAATGACAGGAGATACTACAAGATGTAATAACAGCAACTGTACGCTAATTTGAAAACATTCCAAATGGAGCTACACAGCCATAGTGAAATTCAGTAAATGATATATGCCCTGGACGATGGTAAAACCATCAAATCAATTCTTTGTACTCTTTTAGTCGCCTCTTACGACAAATAGAAAATACGTTAAGTTTATTCTGGGGCCCCTTACTGACTAGGCAAGTTATTATATGTTATATTTTATTTTACAAATTATAGGTGGACGACTGTGCAGTAAAAAAGGTTTATTCTGTACGAGGAAATGTGATTGATGAGGTAAGAAGATTTATTTTTGAACAGAAATTTGTTTTGTTATATTTTGTGATCTAAATTCACGAAAAGGTAATTGTATTTGTAATCTTATTTAATACTATAGTACAGGATACTAAATTTTGCTCTTTTGCCGCTTCCGAATTGCTCCCATATAAATTTATATTAACATTAACTATAACAATAGCTGACAACAAAGCACGGATGGATCGTTGACGGATAGCAACCAATGGCGTATCTAAAACCTTGAACCCAGGGGCAGGATTTTAATTTTTTTTTTAAGTCAAACTATGACTATTGGGTGCCGCAGTCAAAAAACTTTACTAAAAATAAGTTTTAGTTTTTAATACAAATAACATCAAAACCATATCGTGTCGGAAGCGCAAATTTTTTAAAAAATAGTATTCCAGAGCCTTAAACAGATCAAAAAATCATGAAAATCACTGTACGTCGATTCCCTGCGATTTTTTCGGTCAACACGAGGGGGAGGATGTCAACCATGCCCCCCCCCCCCTCCGTTAAATACGATATTGATAGCAACGTATAAGCTATTGTATATCCAATTCCTATAAACAAACTCTAGATTTGGGAGATTACATACGGCTTTGGATTGTAGTAAAGCTTACTAAAACTCAAATTGAACTATGGCTCTGCCCCACACTGTGAACAATGACAAAAATGGTTTGAAATATCTATGGTATGAAATGTTTTACTTACACGTGGGTTAAAGCGTTTGAAATCAATATGCTTCTTCTTAAGATCATTGATGAGGTCATGGAAGATTTTGAAGACGAAATGTTTGATGACGACGGGTGGAAAAAGAGTCCTAAAAGCCCCAGACGTTTGTTTAATAGGGGAAGCAATAGAAGATAACTCCCAAGCGGCCACTAAGAAGAATAAACTTTGATTGAGCACAAAATTTTGCTTGAAAAAATGTACATATAAACTTTTAAGAACAACCTGTTCAACATGGTTCAGTGAAACATGGGTCATTGATAAATCGAGTTTCACAGCTCGATTTATCATTGACTCATGCTGGACAGAGCTATGCTAATTTTCGCATGTATAAAATTATTGTTCTATAAGAAGAAATGCTTTCCTGGGCATAAATTTTCAAATTCACAATATATGTCTACTTAGATTTATTTGCTTTAATATTCAAAAGGCGTTTTTGATTAATTCGAACCAAATCTCGGAAATAGAAAGTAAATACTGGAAAACAACTCAGTGTCGGAATCAATTTTTCCTGATAGTATGCATACCATAGTCTATGGCTGTTCATTTTAATGATGAGTGGAGCAAGCGTTGCCTTATTTATTCTGATATGAATAATTTTTTATCACGACATGTGCTGTAGATACGGCTTAGGAATCATCTTAAATGATTTCCAGTATGTCGCAAAATGCAACCAACGAGAAATTTAAAAAACGTTCAGTGGGACTTTTTGGTCCGTCAGAAATGAACTCTTTTAGAGTTGTCAGTTCTGTAAATAAAGGCCATATTCTGAGTTTTTTTCACTCTTTTTTAACTCTCTACATATCAAAAGATGGTAATTGAGTCTTTGCGGTTGTTGTTTAAAATTTTAATTAACTCCGATGCCGTCTCAGTATTTTATTCAAATTAATATGATCGGCTATTTTTACTCATATATAGTTTGAAATACTGCAAGAAAGCCTGTTAATATATATATTGACTTTCATATACTCTATGCTGGCTGTTTGTAGCTGTATGTTGGTGCATCGTCCTCCGTAATACTGCATGTTGATTGCGGTCTTTACATTCCAACAATGTAGTTTAGTATCACGATCCAGGACAAAACACACGAGCACAACTAGTCTAGGAGGTCACTGCACGAAATATCGTATCACAGAAGTTCAACGGTAATTTCCGTGCACAGTTTGGAAAACGGGCGTAATCTGCTCTCAAATTTTAAAATTGTTGCTTCAGTCTACAGTCTTCAGTCTACTTTTTTGGTCTTTTATTTTTCAGCAATATTTTATATAATAGGAAGTTATTATCACCTGCTCCAAATTTTGGGGAAGGGTATGGGTTCAATGTCATGTAGTTTTGATCTTTGCTTAGTTTAAAATTATAGTAACTACGAAATCAGAATGGAAACTCAAATGAAATTCCCAAGACCCAAGATATTATCTTATTAATTTTGAGAAATGGTCAAAACAAATTTGATGCATTTATGACGTCATTTAGAGACACGTTGCAAGATAATAAGCAATAAATAAAGTTGATATATTTAATATGGTAATTGGGAATTCAAGCGAGAAGGGACGGCGAATATTATATATTTCAATAAAATTTTGATGGACTTAACCAATAACAATATTAGAATGATATTACTGGCGTTTTAACTTAATACTTTGGCCTAAGAAAAGCTTGGGTTCAAGTAAGTCGTAATTGGACATGATGGTATCGGCTTTAAACGAAGAGGCCACGTGTCCACAATTCAGTGTTATATAAATATTTTTTTTATCGGAGTTCACACTGAGGAAGGCCAGGGGAAGTGCGTAAAAGAAAAACACCTAGCCACCTGATAGCATTTACAATATGGTGACAATAATTAACCCCGCAAATTTCATCCTAAACTTATCTCCCGATAAGATACAGGTACAAAAATATCTTTAGTAATAAAGTTTCACATTGGAGATATTTGTTATTTCTTCAATGACAACCCAATAGAAAGAATTTATGTGGAATACGTTCATACAAGAACTATACTTATGGATTGCGTCTCAAAAGTAATCAATATCATTATAGATACATCTACCAGCAAAATTGTTTAAAGCAGTCGGAAAAATTGCGCACATACATGTTTTTGACAGGTATGGGGAGGGCGGAGATGTTCATTTCTTGCCCGAACCTCGTAAAGTGCAATTTCTTATTAAAAAGAATCCTCAAACCTTTGCCGGGAAGGCAAATAGGAAACGAAAGAAGAGAATCTCCGAACACAAATGTTTGCCCAAAAATTGAACATGAACTTTTAAAAATTATCAGTAATGGGCTATTGTCACTTCCTCCTCTTCCTCAAGCCCTAGTCACACCTCTTGAATATAATTGCACAATTGTTAAGCTGTACATCTCCTATTCACAAAAATATTGTGAAAATTTTTTGTTAGGTACGACTCATGTTATACACAGCAAAATGCGTGATTAGGGATCAGCATGTGGAACTCCATCGCTGAACTGAGAAGGATACCAAATAGCAAGTTTCAGACTTTAACATTCCCGAAGACGTTGCACGCGTATTAGCTACCCGTAGAGCGCGATTAGGAACCTATATACAAACTTCGGACGTTCTTGGTGAAGACCATAGTTCGTGCTTTAGAACGTATTTTCTGCTTGTCATACATAAGAAGCGATTAAGCAACTAAGCGGTTTTACCATCGTTCAGAGAAATTACCAATCGTCGCATTTTTACCGTGGTGGTTCAATCATTTTCGACTGTTTTCCACTTACTGGTCCTGCATTTCGTGGTAGTTTTTTGCTGTGTGAATACGCGCTGGTTGAACCTTTATAGGCGGTGCTTCCGGCGGGCTTGCTTAGAGCTATAGCTGTATCGTGATGCTAGCAATGAATAATCTAGTAATGATTAGCGTTGTTAGGAGGGAATACTTATGACCGATTAAGCAGCATGTGGTGAAAGACAACGCAGGTAGCCCGTACACTGATTCCTCAGAGACGCCGGTATTAAAGTTTAAGCAAGAAAAGTCTTATTATTTTTTACATTTATAACATGTGATATCATCACATATACACACACTGCTAGCTTGCAGATCATCCATCAACAAAGTCACGTGATATCGGCAATTATGCAATATGCTTTGTCACGCCGACTCATAATATTATGCCATTAAAACGTAAAATACATCATGAGTTGAATATTAGTCATATACTGATATAAAGGTATTTCCGTGTTCACTACCTGGTAATTGTTATACCTACGTATATGCATAATACAAAATAAAGTGTATATTATGATTATATACCTGGATAAAATAATATTGAACACAAATGTATTGACATATTAATTTTGATGGATTTTTTTGGCCCTGCCTCTGCCATTTGTTTCACTTTTATTAATGATTTATCAGGCAAGCAAGCGGGAGGCCCTGATTGCTTGAGAAATCATGAATATAAGTAAATGTCCTACTAGACTAATGTCCGGTCAAAAGAGTCTCAAATTTCGGAAAACTGACATCGTGAATTTTATTCTTATTTTCAGTTAATTTCGCTCTAGGTAAGACCGGAAGCAGTGCCTAAAACGAACTGACTTAAACACTTTTATAGCAAAACGTTGAAACACAAAATATGTCGAATCAGCAACTGCGCTCTAGGAGGAAAACATTCCAATCAGAACTGAACCGCTCTAGTAAAGTTAATTGAGTGATATCTGCCCTGGGTAATGGTATCCGATGAGCGCAGAGTAATGTTGTGTATTTCTGTCCCACTATCTACCTATATTCAAATATTTTATTTCCCACATTTAAAAAAAACAAACAATATTCATCACTTTTACATGTGATGTGTATTGACATAAGAAACCAATTGCCTTTGATTTGATATTCAACCATAAATTATCGACACGAGTCGCACATTTTCAGCCAAGCGCTGATATTGGTGATTTTTGGTGCGATTTGCAATTTTTATGCTTTAAATATTAATGAATTTACACAATATTGACGCAATATTTTTGTCAATTCATCATGAAGGTATGCATTTTCTTGAAGTTATTTTAATATTGCCTACGTTGAATGTCCCTCCCTATAGAACTATAATTGTGAGGCCACGTGCTTTTTTATAAAATAAAATATAACAACAAGCTGATTGCATATATTTTCAGGAATATTTCTACATAGTGGACAATTTGGTCAATCAGTTTTTATGTTGTGATTTAGTAACACGTCCATTTGTCGCGTTAGCGCTGCTATATAAAATATATCTGCACAAATGGTAGTAATTATCGTTGTATAACTTCCAAACTACAGTGGTCACGCGTTAGTCAAAGTGCGTCAAAAGGTATTTAATTCTTAACCTATTCCGAGCTCCTACTCACATCATTGGTTCCGGAATCAGACAGCACATTCTCTAACCATTCAAGTTCTGTATGACCCACTGATGAATCGCGCATAAAAGCAGATTCAGCAATGGCCCCCACATAACTGAATTTATTCATACTATATTAAAATGTTATCAAAATGGTGTGAATGTTAGGCTTTACAGGTCTCTAATCAACAGAGTTAAAGTGGATTTGGACAAGGAAGTATTACTCAACTCGTCACAGGTATAATGCACAAACCCACGCGCCATATTTTAAAATATATATAATGTAAGATGAGTTGAATATTCATTTTCAAACAAAGGGCTTGTTGCGTGCTGGATATATTTCTAAGCTGTGAAGGACGACTTTGCGAGGTTAAAGTTGGTGAAATAGCCTGAAGCACTATGGTTGTGAACACAGGAAAACAGGCTAAAAGCGGGAACAAGAGTACTACTCTACCGGTAAGTGCGTTTCTTTGCTACAGTATACCGTTTTATCTTTTGTCTTTCAGTTCTTTTTTGATACTTTGTTTTTATGAATGAAAATTTTCCAATTAAATATATTCTTGGATTTTATTGTTCCATCTTCACCCTGGATTCTTTTTGTCGTTTTAGCAAGGTTGTGAGTGAGCTGAAAATGTACGATTCAGAAAAAAACGATTCTCACTTAACCCATTTCAGAAGTTGGCTGTGAGCAAGGTCGGGTCCTCAGTCCTCAGAGGTGCTAATCATCGATCTTATATGACAAAAAGCTACAAAAAATGTGAAACCATCAACTACGTCCTTAGAAGAAAGCATTATTCACATAACTGAAGCCCTATAGTAGGGTGCTGTGAGTGGTATCTGCCGGACAGTAGTAAAACCATCTACCACTTCGTATTTCCCTTTAAGTCTTATTTACGGTTCAGTCACATTAGTGAGACTATGAAATCGTTGCCATATTTGCTTTTTGCCGTTTTCGGAAGCCATAATGTCATGAGGTTGAATTGGTATGGATCTGTGGAGCAAACAGGAAAAGGTTTTGATACTATATTAGGTAAAGTTGAAAATATTGCTTACTATCTTTACTAACTATTTTTTGGAAAAAATTGGACCAATGTCTGAACCTAGTTATTGGGCCCAGTTTGAAGGGGAATTATCTCCATGGCACAGTGAAAATTCACTTGTTTGAAACTATCAAATTACCTTTAGCAATCCAGCAATATTGATGTTGAATACACTGGATATCGACGTGGACCGAGAGGAAAATGTCCGATGATGACCAGTATCATCTTCAACCTGTTGATGTTGGCTTTGCTTCTCGGAGCAGGATATTATTTGTGCCGTTATAGACGTGAGATCTGTCGAATGAAAATTGATCATGGGATCGAGGTTGCTGAAATGAAAGGAATCGACTACGAAGTAAATACATCATAATTAGAAATATTAATAACATATTTCGTTAATTGTGGGTCACTGATGGATCAAGCCGTAACCGCGCTGTTACCCATTATTAGCAACAGCAAATATTGATCGTTATCGAATAAACAATTTTAATAATCGTAAAAAATCTTTAGCATTGGCCACCGCGACGTTTAGATACGGTCAAATCATGACCACCTCTTTCTAGGCGCATGCAGAATAAGACGAGATTCGAATCGTTCGAATTTAGTAAAAAAATGTGATATCATAATAAAAACCGTGCCGTGGGATGTGGTTAAACCGATTGTAATTTCCTAATAGGTTTTCATCCTCGATATATTTGAGGAATCACCTCCATCGGTAAAATGTTTAGCGTATTTTCCCTGTCCCTTTACCACATCTCAAATAATATTCACTCACGATATATTAGGTACTGATTTGTTATTTTTCAATTAGCCAGTTTTCTTCTTGTTAGGTGAAAGACTGCGATATTCAGTTAATCTATGAAGACAGTCTTCTCACATTTGATGAGCTTCAATCGGATGACGGTGAAAACGAGGTAAACTAGTAAAATTGTGAATTAGGTCGGAATTTTTTGAACTTTCCGATTCTTCTGTACTGTTTGGATCTAAATAAGATTGTAATTGAAAATAAAATGCCGAAATTCGCTACAGATTCGCAAATTTTTTTACACCGTTTTTCGCACAAAAAAGGTCATGAACATGCGGGAGACTTGCTTTCTTATGTACTCCATGATAATACATCAAATAGATAGGTAGCCAGGAAACGTGGGCAAAAAAACCTTGGTTTCCGGTTCAAAATATGCACACTTTTGAATTTTCCAGATTACTACACAAGAAGGTGAACTGGAAATTGCTGTGGATATCTTGAAAGACGAAGATGATAACAACAAGCGTCGTAAGAGAAAACGCAACAAACATCGCATACACCCGCACGCACGCCCTTCTCAAGATCGCCCAGGGGCAGATAAATGAATAGCTCCGATAAAAGGATGAATGAATGAGCGAACACTGTTGAGCTTATGAGAGTTGTTTTTCTCAAACATGGACAGTCAATGTATCATGCGAGAACATGTGTAGTTCCAATTGATTTAAAAAAACAATTACAAGTTATTTTTATTTTTTTTAATTGTAATTCTTATTTTTCGTCGTTTAAAGCGATCGGTGCCCGGAGAGCTCAATCGGTAAAAGCGTTGGGAATACGCTTTGAGCTACGCCTCTCTGATTGGCATTTTGAACGCGATCACGCGATCACGCGATTTTGAATCCCGTGAGGGTTGATGATTATATGCAAGTGGTCTGCTGGACGCCTAACCGGCGAACGGTGGTTTACGTAAGTACGGCTTATGTATCCCTCCACGCGAAAAAACGTAGTATGTATGTAGAAGTATAAAAAATTAAGAATAATGAAAAAACTTCGAATTTAAAATAAAAATAAAAAACAAAACTATAAACGCACAAGAAATAAATAAACTCGAAAGAAACAAAACCGAAAATAAGAAAAAATGGAAAAGCGAAAATAAAAAATCATAAGTGAAAATAAAAAATTGGAAAAAACAGAAACAAACGACGCTGAAAAATGTCTGACAAATGACAGGCCATCTACAGACCCAACGTTGTCAGCGGTTTCCCTTTTGACATTTTAGTTCTCTCGTGGGAAGGGAGAAGAAGTTTGTGTGGCACTTGGGAATATGAATGATCAAAATTATTGCTCATAGGAATTCATCGGTAATTCTGCAGGAAAATGCTGCAGAATTTTTTACGATGCTTCCTATGCGCAATAAATTTGATCATGTGCTGAAGTGCCACACAAATATATCTTCTCAATGTTGGTGCAAAAAATATGAAGCAAGATTGATTCCTGGTAAAAACTGAAATGTCAAAATGAAAACTACTGACAACGACGGGTCAGGCATTTTTCAGCTTCGTTTTTTCGTTTTTATTCAATTTATTTTCATTTTCACTAATGATTTTATATTTTCACATTTTCATTTAATATTATTTTTGGTTTTATTATTTTTTTCAAGGTTATTTATTTCGCTTTCTTTACTTGTCTTAATTTTTTGTATTTTCATTGTTTACTTTTTTCTTCTTCTTTTAAATTCATTTTTTTTCATTATTCTTCATTGCTTATACTTTTTCATGCATGCTCTGGGTCCATAGTTATCTCTAATTAATCTATCTAGTTCTTATGAGTACTTGCAACCGAAATGAATTCCACTTTCATTAATTGTTCAATTTGATACTCATCTTCTTTCATTTTTACTCTTTTTCATTCCTTTCTATTTCATTATTACTCCATTATTCTCCTTTGCTGTACATATATAAAGCTCATTGTAGGCTTACAAAAAGAAGATTTTTCCAAATCGAAAAATATGAGGCAGAAAACAAAAATTGCATAAAAAAGTATATCATTGATTATTACGATGTTTCGACAATTAAATAAGTGAATATTAAATGTTTAAATAAATCGATCCAAAATTAACAAATAGTCAATTTCGTACCACATTTCAAGCATTTGTGCAAGAACGATCATTTTCGAACATTTGAATAGTTACAATATAGCAATATCGCAAGATCTGCATTCATTTAACTCGGACTCAATAAGTTTTATAAAAAATGTATCGGCCGAGTAAATTTCGCCATTATACTCTAATTTATATATCCTATAAGAAATTTGCAATCTCAAATTTCTGATTATTGATCCCATCCAAGTGAGAAATATTTTGACCAAACATGTTTTGTTAAGTATGAGTTCCGCTTAGGCACGGTCCACCTATGGCTCATGCCTGGCAAAATGAAAGTATTGATTGGGAATACGAGTCATCTTTCTAGAAAATTTGATCTCACTTAGATGGTCTTTTTGCTCGGAGCGCAGGGTTTTGTTCTCCAAGCAAAAATCTCCAAGTTAAATTAAAAGTCCTCTATACATTCATCGTTGCTCATATTGAGACTTCGCGGTATTTGTCGGGTTTGACACTTTAGTTTTGAGATACGAATCGATTCACATGCACAGATTTTTCTTATCAGTCGTGAATCGGTTAATCCAGATCAGAAACTTTATTTTCTTAAGCATAGACCACAGATGGCTCGCGCCTTGACAGCGCGATCCATCAGTGTTATATGCTTTAGAAAATATTTATTCGTCGATTTTTTTGACCGGATAAGAAAATGCTTGTAGTGGAGCTGTCAAACTTCTCCGAAAAAATTTAATTTATATATTTCAATATTATGATAATGAAATAAATATCAATGATAAAAACGACACATTTGTTACTTAAACGAAATTTGATATTCCAAATGATTCGAATTTTCCAGCTCTGATTCTAACATTAGGAAATTATATATTGATTTTTTGAGTATTCAGAAAACTGATACTCAAGTAACTCCGAAACATTTTTGTTATGGTAGTCACGTTTATTTTAACAATTATAATTATTCAAAATTTATTTTGTAGTAAGTAAAAGATTTTATAAACGGGTTCCGTCAAATGCTGGGATAAACTTAAAATTTAGCAAATTCTCTATGTCGATTTCTGAATAATTACCGATTACAAGTCTAAACGAAGTCTAGACGTAATTTTGATGAAAAGCTTTGGAAATTTAAGTACATTATTTAATTTACATTATCTGCCATTTATAATTAATTTCGGTGCGTATAACCCTGCGTACCACCCCTGCACGCAAGCTTTGCTCTGACGTTGATAGACCAGCAAGTCCACACGTACTAACAAGATTTCTACGACAAATCTCTATCCTCATTGACATAAGGGCGCTTCAACATGTTACTGCTCGCACATGTAAACTTTAAATGAACAGAGGCGTAAGTCACAAGACAACTCGCATGGACCCCATTATTATATCAGGTAGGTTGGTTCTTTGTTTCGCAGTCGTGAAAATTGTTTTACATTGCAATGCGAGTGAATAAAATGAGCAAAAGATCGTGTAATAATGATAACGCAACACTAAAACAGACGTAGGTGTTGACTTTTTTGTTTGAGGCTTCTTCATTTTTGGGTACTTTTATTTATTTAGTTTTCATTTGTTCCAATTATTTTTTGGACCTGTCCGTGAGTCTATAACTGACAATCGTAAGAATCTTTGTATTGTCTCCCTATCTATTATGTGTAACACCTCACAAAAAAATTTCTCAGAAATCTGTTGAAACATCTTTTGTTAAGTATGAGTCACTGATGCACTGCGCTGCTGAAGCACGGTGCATCTGTGACTCATACTTAACAAAATACAACTTTTAATTGGGCAGGGGCAGTCAATCAGTCAAGTTAAGTTATTAAATAATCAGATGTTTCAGACGACCACGAGCCATTAAACTGGGCGATTCGATTTCATGATTCGAAGCAGAAATTATTCGAATCTTTCGTGGATGGGAACAATTACCATATTTCAGAATAAAATTTTGGCAAAGTTATCCGCATCCCGAACGTTGTTGTGAGAAATAAATGCACGTCGCTTCAATAGTTTGTTTATGTAAATAGTAGTGAATTCGTAGCTATATAGGTTTCTTGAACTGCTGCGGAAAAGCGAAACATTTGATAACTGTAAAGAATTAGTTTGAAAATTATTCGAATTATTATAATGATTCGGTTTTGACCAGACCTAGCGATAGCGACTGAACCACCGGGCCTTGTTGGGTTATTATCTTCAGATCAGAATAGATTTGTTTAGGGATAAGAGTTTCTTTCGAATCGAATCTGTTAGAATATGATTCTGTATAACAAAACTCATTCCCAACTGTTTTAAGTACCGTACTATATTAGTTGATATTCCAAAAACAGAAACAAAAGCACATTCGTTATTTGAATTCGAGTAAGAACATCGAATGAGAACAAAATGGCCGTGTAGTGATTTTACGACTGGGCACAATAAAATGACAAAAAGTTATGAAATAATTTTAAAAAGTTTGCTTTCACGGTACGAACATAACAGAAATTCACATACGCAACGCAACTGTAATCTATTAGGATCACAATATATTTTCTTAAATTGAATAGAATCAATTCAAATGTACATTGATCTGATTCGAGACTCTGAAACTTACATCCCTAGCTTTGTTACATTCAAAGCCGCAAACGAGGACACATCGCTGATGCGGATAACAACGTTGATAACAACGCTTTACGATTTTATTTTATCGACAGAAACCACGCAAATATTTTACGCTCATCATCAGTAAAACACTTCATACGCGCTAAAATAACAAAAACAGCCGATCGATCAAGGTAATTATGACTTATAATAATTATTTCATGTACATTCTGATATTTTTAATGCACATGTGAGCCGTGCAAAACGAGACTTGTCACTTACAGATGAGAATATTGTTAAACTTACAGGTAAATTGAAAATAACGTAATTTGTGTAGTTTTCACTTACGATGAGATGATAAAGAGGATGATGTAGATAAAGTGTGTTTAGATTAATATAATAGTATAATACGTCGTGATATGGGAATTTACCTTATGATAATTTTCCTTTATTGCACTTTTTTGCCATTAAAGTCTTTCTGAGCATGATCGAATGTAGCGCCAAAAAGGAACCAACAAACCGTGACTCAATGGCAAAAAAGCTACTATGAAATGTATTACAAGCGACTGCAGGGCCGAAAACATCCCAAACAGGACCGAACCATTTATCACTTTTTTGTTTTCTTTCAGAATACGTTAATGTGATTCTAAAGCCCCCACCTTTTGCTGCAGAAACACTAGTAACGCAATCATTTTGCGACTCACATATTTTTTTCCGGAAATTACACATTACAGCAAAACTTCAACGGTTAATAGTTCTCGTCCTCCATGTGTCATAGATAGCCAAACACTAACTTCGACGATTATACGGACAATATTTGGCTTCAGTCGAAGTTCCCAGTCAGAAGAGATATGTCAAACCCTGTTTTATCTGATCGGGGTCCTTAATCTGCAAAGTTGTGGAAATCATGTGGAAGGTGGTGGGGAGGTAGCACCCGGCCACCCGTTAAGTGCATTTTATGGCGAAACTGCCATCATGTTTACGGCAGTCGATCGTGTTCGTAATCTTTATTATTATGACGTCATATAGATCAAGTATGATTTGCATTGTTACTGAATAAGCCCTCAATAAGCACGTACAAATTATTAATCTATGAAAGTGTTGGACAATAAAATATTAATCATAGATGGGCGATATTTAAAAAACCTAATGACAATCGTAACATACTACACTGTGACAAAATTTATTGCGTGATTGCACATTTACAAATTTAAAATAAAAACATTTTGATGAGATTTATGCCAGTTTATGGACCGCACCTTGGTGCGTACAAGATCCCATATTGGCCGAAAAAGTCAATTTGAATATTTTTCAATATCGCCAAATGAAATTACTGTCAAAGACCAGTGATTTTACTGCATTTTTTGCAGTGTAGGATCGACCTTATTCTTGAATCGATCGATAAAATTGCTGTCTTCGCGATAACACCAATCGTCACTACACTGCAAACATGCAGTGACATCACCTTTTTTGACAGTTTATCTCGACGATATTGTTATAAAACAACGAATCCGAAGGTTCTTCATCTCGTCGTCTAAATGCAAAAAAACTTTATATTACGTTAGGAGTAGGGCTGGGGAATTCAATCCGGTGATTCGAATCGATTTGAAGTGCAAATTATTCGAATCAGCCATGAGTCAGTCATATACCCAACTTGAATATTTTTCCTAAACATGAGACACAAATGGCCCGCGCCTAGACGATTCAAATTTGGTCAATTTTGAATTTTGATTGCATTTTGTCGTTAAAAATGAAAATTCCACTTCATTTAACAAGTTCATTTGTTTACGAACGATTCCCGGCGCTATCCATCAGTAAGTAACTGATACGTAACAGACGCTATTTTGGCACTATTATCTTGACTGGGTTGTTTCTATTATTAAAACGCAAACTTAGAATATGACAAATATAGTTTTTCCAACAATGGAACTCGGACGAAAGTAATTCTGTTACGCTATCCTTGATCCTTCTTTATTTTTCGTATGGAAACTTTGCAACGGACCACGTGGTCATTGGCGTCGACCCGAAGCAGTTTAATTTTAACGCCAAAGTACAACCAAAATATCTTCGAATTTGTTAAATGGTTTATGCCATTTAAATGAAATATAAATCAAAGGTGATTAATACTTACAGTTCGTAAATATTCTAAATAATAAATTCCACTTAACGATATTTTTAATTTTGATAATATGGGTAAAATTGTATTGGTAAGATTGAAAGCTTTCCCTTATGTGTAGAATTAGTGTTTTCAACTGATTAGATGAAAGGTATCCAAACTATATTTGAATTCTAAATGAATCTGTTTTGCTCCTCCTTATCCATCGTTGATTTGACTAATTGGGAATTGGCGACTTTAGTATTTTATCAACTTAACTCCGATTAATACCAACAGTCGAAAACAACATGTCACTGTTTTAATTTGTCAAAAGAGTGCTCTTTCGTTTTCGTATTTTGACAACTCTATATTGTACTTATCAGAATTTTTTATTTCGACAAGTATGAGCCACAGATAGACCGCGCCTATACGGCGCGTCTGTGACTCGTACTTGTCAAAATAAGGTTTGATAATGTATATAATTGAAATATTACTTTAAGCATCAAAATTTGCAAAACAAAAATTAACGGCTAATTACTACATTTTATCATTTTTATAGCCAAGTCATGACACACATATCATTTCCATATAAAACCGCGCGAAACAAGTGTTTTGAGAATATATTCTTGGTCTTGCTCCAATTTACAAACGTGTCTTAGCTGTAACATGTATTGATGCCTATATTTAGAATTATAGGTCGAATAGTAATGCGTTTGATACTTTTTTCATGTAAATTGCTATCATAAACCGAATACAACTAATTTTTAATTGAAATTCGAGGTAAGGCCGGAAGCAGTGCCTAAAAGAAAACATTTACGGCCACTTAATAGCAAAGAGCTACTAAAAGATGTAGTACCAGCAACTGCACTCTAAACGGGGAACATCCCAAACTGAAACGAACTTTAAATTGAATATCTTTTTATATGCCAAGTGTGATGCTGATGCATCAGTTGAAAGGGACTATAAAAAACCATCTACGATTTCTCTGCTCCATAGTAGTTTCACCTCTGGATTTGCTACCTTCAGATCAATTCTTCAAGAAATTGATTAATGAATCACATATTTACTGGGAAGATTTAAGTTCACTGCCAGAAAAAAGCTATGGTTAATCAGAGAGTCTCTCTCAAAAAAAAAAAAAAATTGTCATGTCAAAGCGAATCGATTCAAAGCCAAAAAGATTCTCATTGTTGAGAACAAAACCCAACTGGAAAAATGATACCGAGGCATTTTTTGTTGAGCATGAACTATTGATGGAGCGCGTCGAGACGCGATCCATCTATGGTTCATGCTTGACAAAAAATATTTGTGATCGAAAAGTTTGTCGGTCACAAATGAGTCGTTGAGGATAACAGAAATATGTGTCTACGAATTTGTCTAAAAATGATATAAACATGCACTTTTCATTTCCCCACTTCATTTATAAATTTCACCAAAATCGAAAATAATAAGTTTACGTTGTCGTGAAAACACGAAAATCGCATTCATTTTGCAATTTTTTTTCCTTTGACCAATTCAAGTTTTTTTTTCAAATAATTTATGCTTCGTGATGATCCAAGTCATCGAATTGAATTCTTGCGTTCCAGATAATGAAATCCAGCTGAAGAAAGACATCAATTTCCCTTTTAGCTCAAAATATAATTAAAATCGTCTCTAAGTTTTTGGTTTGGCACAAAATAATGCTTAAGGTTGGACTTAATTCGAATCTAAGCTGGTCTATTTTCAGCGACGCCAATCACGTCTGTTTTGTTTTGCAAGTTGATCTGATAACACTACGGGCCTGCAGCCATAATTATGGAAAGCGGGCATTTAAAATTACGTCAAGGTTGACCGCAAGTTATAGATACAGCCAGACGTAATATCTAGCAGCCTGCTATAGACTATACTAATTGGCGTCAAGAAATATTTCAGTCTATATATGTTAAATGTAGTATGGTTCATAAGTGAAACTCGAACTTATTTTAGTAGTAATGCTCAGCGGGGGAAAATAGAACGTTAGTTCAGGATTTAACCGAGGTTAAGTAAACTAGTAGACCAAAACAATAGAACTTGAGGTGTTGTTTACGAATTTGCAATCGCACGTGATGTATACTTCTGTCGAATAACTAGACACTTTTTCAAGTTGAATATAATGTCAGATTTCTAAATAACGATTTCAATAAAATATTTGATAATGTATGCTTTGCAATCACAGGTTTGAATGGTTCATTGTAAGTAAGGCCCACTGAGATGTTTCTAGTGAATAAACTTGACTTTCAGTTTGGGCTGAGACTATCCAAGTTTTTACACTGTAAATTGATCCAATTGCAAAGCATGAGTCCCAGATGAACCGCGCCAGATGGACACAACCCATCGGTGATCCACACTTTACAAAACATGTTTGAACAGAATATTTTTTACTAGTCACGAACTTGAGTATATCAACGCTGCCCAGCATAGTTGCCCCCGCAAGTTTTTGGACATATGTTTTTATGGGGATATTGGGTTTGAAACCTGCCATGTCAGTAAAAGCATTCACGCCCGAAAAATACGTTATACGTCGTCATTTTCGTAATTGCATGAGCAAATTTCTTTAAATTTAACTATTATCGTTATTTTGTTTCGAGACCAGCGAAAATATCTCGTTAGGGTCTTTCAGCTATTTATTCTATCCTCCACGGTGCATGATTCCAATTATCCTATATATCAACCTATGTTTTAGTCAACTTTACAGTACGACTATTGTTAGTAGTAGCGAAGTAATAATCACTTGTGGGTAAAGTATGACGATATTCTAAAAAAAAATAGGAAAAGTGTTGCTAGGCAATCCAGTTCGCTCTTAGAAAACCAATAAGTACCTTGACTAAAAGTAAAAACCAGGTGAGTGCATAATATTCGTCTGCGTTAAGTGCATTCATGTTTAAAATAAAAAAAAAATTAAAAAATTTTATTTCAAAAAACTATTTTGAAATGAATATGTACTTTGTTACTTTTGGTTGGCACACTGTGATCGTTGTGCAATGAATTCACCGTTCATTCCGAGTAATTGCTTATTTCCAAAATTCAAAAACGCTTTGTTGGCGCCTTGGTGGTGCGTTCCATCAGCAGTCCATAATTGGCCAAAAATGTGATTTTTTAGTTTTATGCATTGTCACCAAGTGAAATTACTGTTAAAGAGCGGTGATTTTACTGTACTTTTGTTACAGTGCACATAGTGTAGGCGCCAAATTGGAGTGGCTATCTGACACCCACACCGATGCAGATTCAAAATGGTCGATCTGCAATTGTAAGCTAGTTGAAATCACTCCACGGCAAGCAGACGCGTACAAATGTTGCCATCAAATTGTTGTTTATTATGGAATATACGCTTGATGCGTGAAAAAGCACACAAAAAGTTGCGCAACAGACGTTGAAAACAGGTGTATAGAATAGATGTACGTTTGTAGACAACAAGAGTACGATTGCAGACAACAGAAGTACGATTGTAGACAACACAAGTACGGTTTTCTATAATAAAATATACACTGATTAGTGTACAGCACAGTTAACCTATTAGTCCAATTATAACCTATATCAAATCATCCACGGCCCATGCTTGATAGAATATTAAAACTACATAAATAGATTATTATAAAAATGGATCAAAAGTGGATCTACAGCAATATGACAGAATCTATGTCTAGTCAGAAATATTGAATACGTCGACTGAACTGAACAGGCCTAGCAGAAAGATTTAAGTCATCCGAAGAAAACTAAGATAATGATTCGTCCTAATCGGTTACTTAAGAATCTAAAGGGTATGTTGATTCTACACAATATAGCTATATAAGTAGCATAACACAACCATGAAATCAGCAGTATTACCACTGTTAAACTCAAATCCTAGTTAGAAAATATGAAAATGTCAAATACATACTTGACTATGTAGCTTCCAGATTACAAGCAATCGACAATTGATCGGATTCTAATCGACTTAGTTTAATATCTAATTGCAGTTCTAAATGTCATAAAGTATAAATTAAGTAACTAAAATGCAAACCCTACCCTAAAATGCAGCCACTAAAATCAGCAAACTGTGCGACTGAAAAGCGTGTCTATAAAACAAGTCTAAACATGCTTCCTACAAAAACGCATTTTGTGACATCATAGACGCGCTCGTAAAAGCAAAGATTGCAACACTGGGGTGACAAAGAAATCGTCAATAATAATATAGTACTAGCACTCCATGTGGAAAATAACAAAAAACGAAATTGGTGATATGGCAGTTTCACATAGTATTTGACAGGGAAATATGGAAATCATAGAAAAACTTTACACGGGCTGAGCGCACCAAAGTTCAAAATTTACTGAGAAAAGAAGGCTTGTTCATGAGATATATTTAAGCATGATCTGTTGACGGATCTCGCTTAAAAATCTAATTTTCAGTTCACCTCAACATCAACAATTACTGTAAAAATGATGATTTTAGTCAATTTTTGTTCAGTGTTAATAGCTTTTTGTGATAATAGCGACCATTTAATAGACTATTCTTGCCTAAAGTAAAGTCCATTTTCTTCGTTGACTATTTAGCAACAAATAAAGACCAATTTCTATTCAATTTAAATCAATCGCGGATCGCATGAAGGCATTCCATTCTCACGACATTACATAATTCAATATCAAAATTAGTAAACAGAAGCAGTTTCAGTCACAGATTACCTGTCAACATTGGCAATGTCATGGGAATCGCACATCCGCGGTTACTTTTATGTGTGGTGAAATTGCACGCGTCATAATAATCCGTTATTCGATGGATAATGACTTCATAACTAGGAATGTCAGTTTTAGATTTAAGATCGGAATTAATTCAGATACCATAGTTGAATTGAAACGGAATGCTCATTTTTGTAGTTCGATATAACAAAAAGACTTCGTTTATTCGACGAGACAGGCTATTGTGCAAGGGAGGCAGGATAGATGCAAATTAGAATAGAGTACTTTCAGGATCGAATTACAATCGCTCACATTCGGGGGCTCAACATGCTACTGGTTGCGTCACTGTCCACATTTCAGTAAGTCTCTTACGGCTTTTTACCGATAGAATTGAAAGTACTCGTTCCTTACCGTTGTCTTCAAAGGTCTTTACAGTTTACCATTGAACATTTGATTTCTAGTAGTTTGCAGTAGCATTCGGCCGGGCATATTAGTTGGACTGAAATTCTAATAAAAAACCAACATTCTCGACAGAAAACATTGAATATTATACGAAACAAAATGCTATTCCCAATCGCAATGAATTTCGAAAAGCATCTTTTGTTGAGTATGTGTCACTGATGGATCGCGTCGATGAGACGAGGTCCATCTGTGGCGCATGTTTGGCAAAATCAAATTGTGATTGTGTTGTTGGATACGGTGAGTAATATCTGTATTATATATTAAATATCTAAAGATTGATTTGTTGACATGAACACATCACTCTATATTTAGTAGCTAAATAAGATAATCCGATATTTTTTACTTTTCCGATTTCCATTTTCCGTGAATTATTTATTTCATATTCATACCTAATTCCCATCCAAACGAACTCCCTTATTATAATACGCATTCATGCATAATTCAACTGCATTTTATGTGTTCAAAGTAAAATTTCCGGGACAAACATTATTTCTGTATTGCTGGAAATTTATTTCATGCAATGCTTTTTCTTCCTTATAAAATTTGATTTTGTCAAGCAATGTACACGATATTGATTTACAGGGTCTTACATAGCAAAATATTTATTTATTCAGTAGTATCTGAATAGATACATTATAACAAAAATGCGGTAAATCGCTGCTCTTTGACAGTACTTTCACTTAGAAATAATACAATGAAAATAATGAATCGACTTTTTCGCCTCGAAGGTGTGTTTCATCACCCCATGTCTGGCATAGATCTCACCATCCAGGATTTTAGAAATATAAAATTATTGTAAATGGACGTTTAATTTACTGCATGACCCATTGCATCGATGCATCGATGACCCATGCATGACGGCAAAACTTAATTTGGCAAATACAAAATTTGATTTTGACCTTTTTCTGATTGTAGTATATGATGACCCGGGTAACATAAAACATCAAAATGCAATTTGCTTCTCAATGGCATGTGACGTCATCTATGTTATTGTTCGATGTCCAATTATCTCAAATACAACTATGATTCTACGGTGTGTTTATGAGCGTAGATAATTTCGCGTACATATACGGCGCGCAATCCCATGTTTGAACTACGCATCTTTGAAACTGAATAATTTATTTTTTTTAAAATTTTGTACAATTTCAATAAAACAAACTGCCAGATAAACATATCATGCATAATTCATAAAACAATATTATCTGAATATCACGTCCCATAGACTAAACCAAAATTGCCGTCTAATTTTTTTAAACACACATGCTATAAATAGTTTAATATTAGGCTGTGGACAGCAGGATAATTTTAACAGAAATTTATGCATCAAAATTCATTAGATTAAGCTTGTCTAAAAGATTGTGGAAATTATTTCTCCAAGTACATTGGATACTGAAGGAACACGCCGTAAACGCGCGGTCCATCAGTAGCCCATACTTGACAAATCAAATTTCTAAAAGGCATATGTGTTTCTTCCCAAATATAACATATTCCAAATTCAAATCGTGAAATTATGATGAATACCAATTTTCAATAGCAGTCGGATGACCAGATTTTTTTCAAAATTGAATGATTGTAAATCGCTGTTAAAAATGCAGTAAAATCTCTGTTTTTGTCGGTAATTTTACCGGGTTAAATTGAAATAAAACTATATAAAATTCAATTTTTCGGTCAATTATGCACAGTTTATGAGATACGCCGGTTTCTAATTTTCAAAACATACAACTACGGTATATTAACTGTAGATGTAATTTCACCTTTTTCAAAGTCATAATTGGCACCGATCAAGACTAAATTTCAAGACTATTCAAAATAGAAACTACATTTGACTTGCCTCAAAATCAAGGAGATGAGTTTCTACTTTCTTAAGACTCCATAATTAAAAAGTCAAATAGGAGAAGTTATATTGCTCTGGGTCTATAAGAAGGGGGAGGGGGACATAGAAAGGATGCTTTTTTAATTTGCTCGTCGATTCTGCGCAAAAAATTCTTCCGTCGTCTTATATGGGTAATTATACAGTCTGGGTTCAAAAACAATGATAAATGCAGTTTTGCCAAAAGTTTGCTTATTTATATGATTTTTCAGAATAAATTCTACAAATCCCGAGAGGAACTGTCCCTTCTTCGTGAAACTTTAGGGTGGATGTATGTTCCTTCTGTTCCCTCCATTGCAACTAATAGCATCTTTAGCTTCAGCATCGGATCATTGTGAAGTATCGTTTATCAATGCATAATTGATAAATTTGTTTGTCATAAGCGCTGAGTCCCTACAGTGTTGCGTTATATGATGTATATTCAGCCTTGAAATCCCTATATCGGTTACTGTTTGTGTTTTGAGCTAAACCGTATTAATCATACTGATCTGTTTCATCATTGTTTAACAGACGTAGGTTCGGTCAATTACGCAGAGATTTTTGTTTTTAATCAACCTCAGATTGACCTTATGCTATTTTATTATTAACATTTGTCCAATGCAAGGTATAAGGGATTCTCTGGGGAAGAGCAAACTGAAATGATAGAATTAGTATTAACATAATGTATTTATATAACGAGAGGATATTTTCGATTGGACTGCAGTTGATTTTTCATATTTTGTCTTCAATTATGTATCATGAAACTTTTCGTCAAGCAAACCTTCTGGACGCGATCCGTCAGTTACCCATGATTGTCAAAAGGAAAATTTTTGAATTAATTGGAAACTTGTTAACTATTGTTTTGACATATTTAATTGAAAAAGGTCGGTTATAAAGTTTGTTATATTATTTCAGCGTAAAATGACTGTCAAAGACCGACGATTTTACTGTATTTTTGTTACAGTATGAAGAATTGTCTTGGCGCAATTCTTGTGCCACGTGTCTCACATGTTTCTCCTTCCCACCTATATGCTAAGAATTCGCTTCCAAGTATATTTGATAAAATGTAATTAAAAGGTGAAATAATACATTATGATAGCATTTGTCTTTGCAAATTAATTTTTTTCTGTAAATTGACT
Source organism: Styela plicata (assembly GCA_963675895.2). Classification (NCBI taxonomy): domain Eukaryota; kingdom Metazoa; phylum Chordata; class Ascidiacea; order Stolidobranchia; family Styelidae; genus Styela; species Styela plicata. The sequence continues at coordinate 7,120,298 of OZ023151.1, read as the reverse complement.
CTAGTAACTGTTTTCACCTTATCAAGCATGCCTATGGGAAGTTTTGCGCACACTTAGTAACAATCGTACATGGACCACGCTTGGTCATAACTCCATTCTTCACCCATTCGGCATAAGCTTAGTAGTTCTGATGTGGTAAACCAACTGGAATGGCATTATCTTATTTGCGCGCGCAATCTGCTCGAATGTTGTCTGCTATTGATTTTAACGGGATTGAAAATTGTATCAATGCTCATATTCGGCCAAGCTTGTTTATCCTGAAAATTACATATTTTACACGATCCTGGCACTTACCAAGCTTGGTAAAGTGTACAACGTTTTCATCGCAACAATCCTCATTTGACGAACGGGGCGATTTTAAGTCGATTTGACATTTCGTCTCAAATTGACACCTTTCGTATTTCGATTGCGTAAAGCAGTTTTTATCTTGTCAAAAATACATTTGTTTCGGGTCGTTTGATGAATATAGTTCGCTTAGAAAATCTGTGACACATACATGAAACGAGAATATTGCGTCATATTTAGATTGACACAGAGACGGTATTTGGGGTGAGTTTTATCGTTAGTTTGGATTAAAAAGATTGGCTAAAACGCAAATGAAATATTAAATTTATAACGAGATTTAATTGGTTTTATTTGTACATATATGAAAATCATTATGTCTCTGACAACAGAGAGGTAGTACATTCCAAAGGAATATAAATAATGCAACATGAAAGGGGTTTTATTAACGGGCTTGAAATCAGAAAATGTTGGGGATATTTTAGACCCGCTGAGCTATATGAGATTATAAAATCGGAATAGAAAGAAACTGTATCTGTACTAGTGTTAGATAATCTGCGTAAAAGTATCGAGTTTATTTAGTTTGCCTAGTTTCTCCGGGCTTATTTTCAAAATATTTTAACTCAGTTTCAAGGATATCTGATTCACATGGTTTAAGTTCTAACGAGTTTTTTGTTTGAAGTTTTACTTGATAAATTCACTAGGTAAAATACGTAAATTTCTCTAATATTTCCCTATATTCGACTCCGGTACCTGTTTCAAAAAAAACTAGGTATATCACATAATAATATATCACATTATAAAAATACTAGAATTTCCTCAAATGTAGTCAAACGATGATTTAATCAAGGTACTAACAATTTTTTACTTTACCTAGCTAATTTTGTGTTTGTATATATCATTGTAATATAAAAAAATTTATTTATTCGCTTAGCTTCAGTAATTACCGTCTTGTCAGCAATCTGCACCCTAGTATAGATATTTTGCAGATACAATGAGTATTTCCGGTTCTGGACGAAAGTAAAGTTATCATAATTTTTTTTTATTTAATAAACAGGGAAAATCAATTCATGCATATGGATGGAAAATTGGCTTTATGTTCCTTCTATATTGGCATTTCACATACATCGTAATTTTGACGCAATTCACAATCAGAAAAATTTGATATAAGTATGAATCACTGATGGATTGCGCCTTCATGGCGCGGGCCATCTGTGGCTCGTGCTTGACAACATGGAATTTGGCAAATGGAGATGCTCCACAAATACAGCTCTGAAGCCGAAGCTATTAAACACACGCTGAAACAAAAATAATTCAAAATTATAATCCACTGTAAATGAAACAATACATTTATCTCGTGCGGAGATGAAAGTGTTCTCTTCTTGTTGATCATAAACATTATTTAGGAGCATGAGCCACAGATAGATAAATATTGCGTACTGTTAGTTCACCGTGTATGGATTCGGATGAAAAATGAAGTTTAAGACCTAATGCCGAAGTATAAAAAGTATAAGAAAGTCATGAGTCTAAATAAACACTATTTGGATGATACTCTTTAATTTCAACTCATGTTACAGAAATGTAGTTTTGATTATATAAAAATTGGAATTTTTAAATACTTCTCCGTTTCAGATTTGAATTGAAATTTCAAATAACTCCATTCAACAGAAATAATCCATCAATATAAATAAAAAATACCACTCAGATTAAACTTGTTCTGTTATAATGACAAGAAAAATTATATTCTGTGTATTTTTAATAGTAAAATTCGATTTGAGATGGGATTTTGCTTATGATTTTGTTGAGCATAGGCCAAAGATAGACCGCGCCTAGACGGCGCGGTCAATTCGCGGCCCATTTTCAACATACATATTTCGTCATATATACAATGTGCTCCACATCTTAGTTAGCAGTTAAGCGAGTTATGAACAGGCAGAATGCCAGCTATACTCCGCTTTTTAGTTACCCGACGAAAATTGGATCCATGAAATAGGAGTTTGAACACAAGATTTTGTCCGCTGTCGCTTTACGGCATTAAGTTGATTTTGCCATGCTTGGTTTAGTTTAATAATTCAAATGGCTGGAATAAATCTGAATATTATGTCTATGCATTGTATCTATGCATTATGTCTATGCATTGATTTGGAAAACATTGCCCCCATACTGCTTTCTCGATTGCGTTGATCCACAAGGCTTTCAAGCCCGGTAAATAAGTACCCTTCAGCGAAGATGATTTCTTCGTCTTTATTTCTGCACTTATGTTGCTCTTTGCATTACTGATTTTGGTAAACTGCATTTGAAAAATATTTCAAAGGTTTGTTCTGATTCGTTAATTGAATTAAGATAAAAAACTTCATTTTTTTCTAGCTTGGTTAACCAAACCCGAGTGATAACAGTTGGAAATAGGTATCTAAACTGTTTGGAATAATTCGAATTCCAGTCGTGATTGGGAGGAACAATCATTATTGTCAAGTTTCTCTTTTTTATAATCCCATACTCGCTATCTTGGTTACTTTTGTGTTTATTCAACATTCTTCGCCAGTCCCATATGTGTGATCCCATGGGTATTCATCACTCCTTTTCTCTAAGATGATGGGTTTCTTAGAAATGTGTTCGATAATTTGGTCAAAATTGTCCGTAATTTGATTTTCGACACAAACGTACCTGCACATAATATGTATGTATGCGGGTAAAAGTAAAATTAATTCAATTAATAAAAAGTCTCTTGGACCAGGCCAAACTCATTTGCAACATTTTTTTAACATATCGTTTGCAAGTATGAGCCACAGAAACGTCAAAGTGTGATCCATCTGTGAATCATGTTTGGAGAAAATTAATGAATAAAGATCATTATGATCGATTGCAAAGCAACAGGTAAAGCCAAATTTCATACCTCGTTAGCATCATAGCATTTCGAATGTGATTCTTCGTCACAAAATTATAAATTTGCCAGCTTTTCATTCTAATGATGAATAATTAGGGGGGGGGGGGTACCCTAACGGCCTTAAAAAAGCTAAAAAATGCATTGAACTCGTCGAGAAAACCCTTCAACACTTTTATATATTATAGTTTGAAATAATTAGGGATTACTTTTTCAAAAACAAATCTTGACAACTTTTTGAATCTTGGAATATTGTTTCCCTAAAAATATCCTTTTTATTTCCCCTACTTTGGTTGTAAAAATAAATGCTAGATTGCCATACACATCATGACGCGATAATTATGTCTAGTTCAGTTTTTGCTCCCTGTAGATATAGGCTTCAGAATAGTCCTGACGTATTTCCTGCGTGTCGTAAGATGCGACAAGGAAAGTAAGAAGTAGTAGACTGTTTCATGATCGCCCAGGGCAGGGCAGATAACACCTACTGCTTTTTACCATAGTTGCTCAGTCCTGTATGGGATGTTTTCCGCTCCGAGTGCAGTTGCTGGTGCTACAACTTGTAGTAGCTTCCTGACATTCATGTGGCCGTCTTTTTGGCTCTTTTAGTGCTTGCTTTCGTCTTTGCTTAGAGCGAATTTCTATAAAAAAATCTTATCCAATTTCTTCTAACAAATCCGTACGAATATACGTTCTGTGAGTGTTAAAAATAGGATGTATTATGAGGTAAAACATTTTGTGCGTCGCGGCGCGGTTGATGTGTAAGTTATGCTTATAAAAAATAAACTTCTTATTGAGTCGAAGCTCAATCAAAAATCTTATTTTGTGAAGCGTGATAAAACATCTTTATACGTTATTTCCAAGTTTCAATATTTTCAACTTTTCATACTGAAATACACACAGCAGATTCCTCACTATTATATCGACAAAAACAAAACAAAAAAAATAAGCGAAAGTTTCATTTCCAAACCAAATCCGAGTTTACTGTTATTATTGAAAGCTTGTCCGATTATAAAAGATTATTCAATTAAAATTGACTTTTCCATTCGCTTTCAGAGAAAAATCAAAACTTTTCATACGTTTTACATTTTCAAGGCAACTGTGGTCAAAGCAATCAATCAGTGATAATAAAAAATATCATATTACAAAAATTTTACATTATATCGTATAAGGGTCGTATTTACACCATACAGTTGATATGCTGTTTATTTGTGATTCATGGTTGGCAAAACCAATTTTGGATTGTCAAATAAATGACCTGTCTGTGAACCTACGGGGGGGAGGGCGTATACCCAATGACTGTTGGGTACGGATATTTGCAGTGACTCTGTATCGGTTCTATGTTACAGCTAACCGTGAAGTGCTTTACCCTAGGGCACGCTCGGGAGTGAAAAGGCTTGTGCATCGCACCATATGCGCCATCAAGCAATACATTCGCGGCCAATCAAAATATGATAAATTATGTTCAGATTATCAACTGAAGTACAAATTAGAAAAAGTGATAAAATAAATTTAACAAATTCTTAATTTCGATTTGGGATATTGTGTACACTGTTGCAAAAATGCAGTAAAATCGCTGCTCTTTAACTGTAAATTTACTTGATGATATTGCAATGAAATTATAAGATATTTGGCCAAAAACGTCTTTTTTTCAATACCGCCAAGTAAAATTACTGTCAAAGACTAGTGATGGATTTAGTTGCATTTTTTGTTACCTTGTACGGGGCGTTCAATCAGTGAAACTATACATAACAAATATTTCACAATTCTTCTGACGTTTTTATTTAAATCCAACACGTTCGCGATTAGCTGAAATAGAACAATTTAGTATTCTATTACACTAGATCTTTCTTACTTTCTTTTTATAAATTTCCGATTTACTTCTCGTTGTTGCCAGCAAGCTTTTAGTGGTTTTATGGGAAAAGATATAAAATTTGAATCTTCAGACTACACAGACAGGGAACATATGGCATTTATAGCTTCATTATTAAAGCCAAATATAATTAAATGAAATGAATTGTAATGAAAGGAACTAACTTAAAAGGAATCATACATCTTATCGTCAGTGTTAAATGTCAATCTTACTATTTCTATTTTGTATGTTTCGCGAACTAAGTTCTAAAAACATTTCTGTTCGCGCTTCCAATTTTTCTGTCGTTGTTTCAAATTTTTCATATCCTAAAACTAACAAAACTGTGCTTTTATAATAAGCCCTCGCAGTTGTCCTCCGATCTTGAAGGATCCGACTCGCCGACGAAAGAAGTAAATTTACCCACAAAACACGCGCCGAAAGCGCGCAAGAAATTTCCTAGTCATTTTGCAAAACACGAAGGAGATTTTAGTGGAAAAATACTTGGATGGTACGATTTGGTCGTACAATTCCAAAGTTAGCCATTTTCTACTGCCTCCCTGATACGACTCATGCTCTCATCGGGCAATTCCAAAAAGGTTAAAGGTCATTCTTATAAACTACGACCATCCATATGTTACACTAACGTATTTTATATATTAATCTAAAAACAATATACGTCAGAATTCAACGTTGGTATCGTATAACTAATTGCAATAATTAAATATTCAAACACCGACCTATATCAAATAAAGTATAATATGCATAACCTAGTGTCCAATATGATTTACTACCAAGATATTATTATGCTCTCATTAAGGAATATTAGCTCCTGATCAAGCATTGCCCGTTGATAAATTGGGCTGTTAAGCCCAATTTTTCAACGGGCATTGCTTGATTTATATGTATACAACAATTAATCGATTCAGTAATATTTGTACTTGTTTCAATAGGTCATATATTCTTAAACAATAATACAGCGTAAAGGGGTATCTACATGTGACGAACTACCATCAAAAGGATATATCACTAGAAAAAGAATCAGAAACGTCGAATGAATACGAATAGAAATATGATGTACACTCATCTTACAAGTAAGTTATTTTTTATTTTTTCTTGCTGTGTTTGGTTTAGAAATTTGTAATAATGATATTTTTCGTTTGGACATCAATATAATTGAGTGTAATTGTGTAAATTACATTTATTGACTTCGCAATGTTTCCGGGAATTTTTGCATGCCTCACTCCAAATTATAGCAACCCAAACGAGTACGAGTACATCACCGAAAAAACATATCGGCGATCGCTTGTGTACGATATTTATCTTATTCAGAAGACCTGCGTTTCGACATTTGGTTTAGTCTTTGCTAGTTATGCCTGGTTAAGTGAAAAAATACCGCAATTTTATGAGTAAGTTTCCGAGGATAATAACATTTTTTTCTATTGAATACAAAATTCGTCTACATCCTATGGTGCACCATAAAACAAATGATGGAGAACACCCACTCTCATTTCCTAAACATACCACTAACTACATCCCACTATATATAATATAGAAGATTAAACTCCCTGGCATGTTGTCTACAAGCAATAGCATACAAGTATCCTAAAAAATCAAGTTATGTAAAAGTAATGAAGCAATACAATGAGAACACGACCAATATCCATGTCGACAAGAGGACAGCCAATATTACAGTTCTTGTCAATTATATTAGACGACCGGTAATTAACATTATGAATATATGAAAATGCTTGTAGGGAGGCATTTGTCCGCGAACAAATCTGTTTTTCGAAAACCAATTTTACTCGATCAAAAACCAAATGTTAAAATCTTCACGATCATGCATTTTGAGTGGATCAACCCTGAGCAAAGCATTATGTACCCTGCCAGTATCCACTTTAATGCAAATGCTTTGTAATATATAAACCTCCCACAGTACAAAAGAAAAAGCAGCCCCCCTGGAACTGTACTATCTAATTTTTTCTCTCCATGACTCTAAAATGATAGTCATCATTGGTGGAAGGAACGAGAGGTGGTTGATATCCCCTCAAGCGTTGGGATGTTGGAATAGTCCTCTATCCCCCAAATTTTATATGCTTTCGGTGTTCTACTTTTTTACATTCTTTTTGTCCACGAAATGGAAACAATTGTTTTTTTTACCTGGATATTTGATCTATGGTTATCTTTGATTTCTTCCGCGCACAATTGCTTTTTGGTTGGTGAACTTTTTTAATAAGCCTAAGTTCAACGGTCATGACATTTTTATGTTGCAACGATTAAGATTTGAGTCTAACACAACTTTAATTTCATGTATAAAACTATTTTATTTCATTAGTACAATTATCCCCCATTATTGTCTTGTTGAATCAGACATAAAACTAAATTTCCATCACACATGCCCCATTGATAACTCGAGTTGAAAAACTCGAGTTATCGATGGCACATGTATGATCTAGTATCATTTTCACGTTTCCTCAAAACCTTTTAGCCTTAAGAGGTAAGAAATTAGGTATGCCTTGTCAAACCGCGTTCCTTTGAGTCTTATATTGATTGAAACGGTTATATTGATTTTTAGCAAAATATTTCTTTTGTCTCCGATTGTATATAATACATATGAACAAATTGTTGGAAGGTTAAGAAGATTTTGATCGACCATAAAGGTTATTAGGTGTTATGTTAATATGGTTTGCTATAAAAGTGTCGGATGTCTTGTATATTGGTAATTAATTATAAATGAACAGCGTTCGTCGGCGTTCACAGGTGCATTGGAAGACTTCTGCCAAATTTCCTTCTAAGCAAGAATGAAAGTGGTGCCTAAAAGGAACTGTCTAACGGCCATTTAATGACATATCAACAACTGCTAAAAACATTTCAAATGCAACTCAACCGCCATGGTAAAGTTCAGTGAGTATGGTATCTGTCCTGGGTAATGGTACAACCATCTATCACTTCTTTGTTTCTTTCACGACAAGCAAGAAATACGTTCGGACTATTCCTAAGCCCGTACCTACAGAGAATGGGATGGTGGGAAAAGTGGACAAATAAGTTCTTTGATCCAAATTATCGTACAGAACATTTAGGATTCGAGAGCTACAGTCTTTTCGCCGTAAGTGTGCGTCTAATGTAAGTTTCAGATATCTGCGCAGTGCTTTATATAAAGTCAATCTTAGTAGTGAAAAGCAGAAGCGAGTAGTGAACCATTGGCGCCCCGAGCTTCATGATTGTGTTTTAATACCACTTGGCCACCGTGAAGTGGTCTTTTCCCATTTTTATTTTCAATTTTCAAATGAAGATAAGGGTAAAGAAGCTTGTCAAATATTCAAAAAATGGTGCCGTGTACATCGGTGCAAAATAAAAGCCTTTCCCAATCAATTCTTTACTCTTATCAAATATATGCAATAATTAGTTCGCGCCATGGTCTTTGTTGTTATATTGTGCATATAATATGAGATCAATGGTATTTGAAATTTGCTATACAATTATAATGTTTAAGAACATTAGATAAAGGAAATTGCTGTTATTTTTAAACTATAATTACCCATTTTGCAGCGTAGTCAGCAAAGAATTTGTCATAATTTGTCATGCTTTCTCAGTAAAATGATATAACGTAAGAATAATCGAAAATTGAATTCACTTTCAATCAGTATTTTAGATTTTCATTTCGTGTAGAATTTAAAAATCAGCTCTGACTCTAGCAGTGGAACGTGTGCAATGATCTAAATTAAGAGGTTATATCGTATTAAAATTCTAATGAAATTCTAAAATATCACGGACAAAACTGTATTGTTTCGATTGGAATGTCAGTAGCTACGAAGAAGCGTTACTCAGGTCAATGTTGTCAATTTTACGACGTGATTTCTACCATTTGTTTTGTCAAGTATGGGTCACTGTTGGATCGCGCCGACATGGCGCAATCCTTCAGTGGCCCATGCTTAACAAAATACAGTCTTTGATTTTGTGAAAACTGTTGGTTTTATATGTTTTTGTTTTTCGGTGACATTTGAATATTTAGGCGAAAACCTTGAACTTTTAATGCTTAAATTTCTAGCACACAGCGTGGAACGGGCTAGAACTAATTAAGTCATAGAGCTTGGAAAAGTGAACAATATGTAGCATGTACATTGTGACAAGAGCGCAAAAAATTACTGTCCATTTGCAGTAACTTTAAAATTTCCAAATTTGAAATCGCTTTGTGGATGAGATTTTTGTGGAAGAGAGTAAGACGCTTTCCATCAACAGTCCAATATTATCCGGAAAACTCGATTATGTAGCTTTATTTTTAATACCACTGAGTGAAATTACTGCAAAATGACTATGATTTTACTTCATTTTTCTTACAGTGTATGCTAAATTGTCTCAGGTACAGATAATTCTAGATTAGTTACAAAATTAATTTACATTTAGAAGGGTTTTCATGCAAGATAATATTGTTTTAATTAATTATTCATAGGTTGACCGTGTGTGTTACCGAAACATATCATTGATTTTTCAAATCAATTAATTTTAACAAGCGAATATTTGCATTTTTGAGCGTCTGAAAAAGTTAATTTTTTCGTTTTATTGATTAGTTTAATCGCACAGTGGCAGCGCGATCCATCTGGTGCGTATATGCATAGAAATTCTGGGTACTCGTATAATTTATTTTTTTCGCGTACACATTCAATTGTTATTCAAGAAAACGGCACGCCCTAATCAGATAAGAATCAATTCAAAAAGTTGGCAGCACTGGTGCCCTCTGATATGAATGATATTGTTCTGTCAATTTTATATTTTTGTTTCTACACGGACATATAGAACTAAAGTGAACTAGACCTAAATTCTTATTGTATTACTGTTGGAACCCATTTTTTAGAAGTATAGTTGGAAGAAAAATAATTGTAATTTCCATAGCAGTATTTTCAATTAAGTTGATCAAAAGCTCGTAAAGTTGCTAGTCTTTCCACTCCACGAGGTGGCTATGAAAAAAATACATTTTAGGGTTGTAAGTTGTCAAATCGCCAAAGTACACCCATGTGTACCAGAAAGATGCTAAAAAGAAAGTGAGCTACAATTTTCCCTGCATAAAAATAAAATACATGTTAATATTGGTAATATACTGGATCAGTTAAGGTACTAGAAAAACAGTTGTTCAATATATTATGAAGTATTCAGTCCATTTTATTCTGTAGTATAATAGGTATCTTCCATAAAACGACTACGTCTTATGACGTTATTCGCAGTAATTATGTACGTGTTTCCCGTCGGTTTGCGTCGTTATCGTCGTACATACAGACATTTTAAACATAGAAAGATCAAAATCGACAAAAACCTCAACATATTGAGGTCTAACCACAACTTTTCTTCATTTATACCACAGTCAGGAATGCTTTTGAGGTGGTATATTTTGCCAGGCATGGGGCACAGATGGATCGCGTCAAGACGTGGTCCACCTGTGGCCCATGCGTGACAAAACGATGTTTATAAAGTCTCGAATTAACGCGTGTGATTTTATACATTTTTAAACAACACTTCGACGCATGTGATTTGAAGACGGATTTGCCATAAATACATTTTCTATGAAATGGCGATCACGGTGATCAAAGAGGCTTATGTAGCGTGCTGACAGGGTAAAATTAAGTACAATATGCTAGTTGTAATTTGGTATCCAGTATGCTTTGAAATTGAGGCCAGTCAATATTGACAAGAGGAAACGTATAGCAAACTTATCTTAATTTCCACGCTATTTGGAACGTAAAGCGCTTGGAAATAAAGGCAGCAGATAACTTTGTAGCTTCATGTTAGTTCGAATAAGGAAGGAGTTATTTATTGTTGGTGCGGGTTTTGTCGTAAGAAGCGAACATATTGGAATTGAAAAAGTGGTAGGTAGTTGCTTTATCGTCGCCAAGGCCATGACATTCGGCGGTCCAGTTATATTGGAATACTATCCGCATAAAGTGTAGTTGTTGTTGCTGTATTTTGCAGCACCACTGTGCAATATAAGTGACAGTTAGTCAGTTTACAAGGCGCTGCTTCCAGCCTTGTCCAAAGTAAATTCCAATATTAAAAGGGTATGTAGGCTAACTAATGCTCTTTGTTGCAAAGAAAATGCGAATTTCCAACAAAGATAGAAGATGATAATAAAATGTGTGTTGATTTTAGTTTGAGTTTTATTGGACAGCAGGCAACCTTATCAGGCCAGAAACTTAGTTGTCCATACTTGATAGGTTACGAACCAAATATCGAATAATATCCTTCAGAAAAAAATTTATTCGTAATTTGCTTCGAAGATTTCTTAGTTGGATAATTTTTCTCGTTCTTATTTTGGAAATTTTTGAAATAAAACCAAAAGTTATATCCAGTAAATTTAGGCGCAAATATGCAATCAGAAATAATTTTATGCACAGATGGTTTTGTTGCACTCGAGTCACTGGTGGATCATGTCGCCGAGGTGCGTTCCATCTCTGTCGTAAACCCTTGTCGAATCATAGTATTCGAACATTCGAATTATCCAAATCGGACATGTATCCGAATCGAATGTCCAGTCTAAAAATGACAATATGAGTTTGGACAAAATTTTTCTGATTTTATACAAGGAAAATTGCTCCCAAACCTTCGCCACGAATGGGGTGACAACACGATAGATGACAATTCAAACTCGGACATAATCCTTCTTTCTCTCATATAATACTCCGCCTGTTCGTGACGTGTGCTAGACAGAAAACGTGGTATACAATGGAAATTAGATAATCAACATTAAAACAGACTGGCCCAGACAGTGAGATCCATAGTGCAGAATTGATCTAATAGGACAGACAGTTTACCCTCTGTCCTCTGTTTAAAGTTTAAAGACAGCCAGAATCAGGACCCAGTCGAAAGTATTTCGTCCAAACAAGCTTTGTTAAGTATGAGTCTCTGATGGACCGCGCTGACAAGGCGCGGTCCATCAGTGGCTCATGATTGACAAAATCAAATTTTTGATTGGAGAATGCACCTATATGTATTTGTACGATATCCCGCGAGCTTAATTTCGTGAAAACATGTTTGGTAAGTATTAGTCGCGGTGTATCTGTGGCGCATGCTTGAGAAAAGAATTCTGATCCGGTAACATTATATTTACAAGTATCGGCATTGTCTGAACTTGATCAATTATACCTGTATAAAATGACTTCTCATTATTGTTTTCGCCATTGCGAAATCCAAAGCACTTTTTAAGTAAGCATAGGCCTTGGTGTACTGTGTGTTGAGCGTCTAAAATGGCACTAAGTCTACAGACAGTTTTACAAGTAAATGAGTGAACAACAACGTGAATAATCTTGTAATTAGTGTATAATTAGTGTGATCTATGTATTCAGCGTAGTTGAGTCATGTAGACATTGTTTACAACTGAAGGCCACAATACACGTGAAGTTTACGTAACAATGCATGACGTTGCATTTCGCTTGTATAACAACAAAGCCGAACACACGAGCACTCTCCGTTAGCTTGCGTAGCAAAGCGCTTGTTTGCGTTGGAACGCGTAAATAAATGCATGCATTCAACTCCACGTGGAAATTGTCTTTCCAATGGTTCGCTTTACGTTGCAGGTAACAGAACAAAACGTCAACAGGGTCGTTAAAATGAAACAAATTCCAAAATCGCAACCAACACAAACGAATGTCGTGGTATTTATGCCTTGTTTTAGATTAATATATCACGTTCAGTGGTAACAATATCTGCAAAATATTTGTGTCGCCACATCACAACCTGTCCCTAAAAGACCAAAATACATTGAAAGTATATTATAAATGCAGAAGTTTACCGCGCAACTTTTGTCTAACCTGCGGCCGAACAATGACGCCATGATCAGCGACATAAGCGAAAAATTATAATTTCTATTGTATATCACGATAAAATGGGTCCGAGGCGCGAAAAATTTATAAAGAATGTTTTTATGGCTCGAAATGGGCTAATTATGTATAATTAGTACTGCGCGCCGAAGTCGTGCGAAATATTTGGAGATTTCCGAGGTTTGGAAGCATTTAAATAGTCATTCTATAATTTTGTTTGCTCGGCGAAAGGGGGAGGCGTATGGCAACAACCTAAATACGCTAGTGAGCAAATAATTGATTTCGTATTTTAATTAGTCTAAATCGAACAAATACCAGTGATTACGAAATCATACCACTAAAAAATACCCAATCCGGATTTTGAATAGGAATAAGTAACACATACTTAACAACATGTTCTGGATAAATATTTTCTGTTTGGAGACAAAATAAATGATACGATATGATATTTGATTGCTGAAAATACGATAAATTTTCTGATATCGATGGTTCACGAACCACAAATATAGTATTCGGTGTGAATATGACCGAACGAGCAGATGCAGCGTTTGCGGAAATGCAATCAATACGAAATTACACACCAGCGTTATTTGAAATCCGAGAAATAATTCAAAATGCATGAAAATACAATTCCATGCCAACCAAAGAAATTGTCGGGTATATATAACAACACCAATGTTTTGAAAAGGGTGACCCATTTGACCCAACCCCGAAAGATTTTCGAGTGGTATTGACAAACATCATGAAATGAGTGTAATTTTTTCACGACTCTTGTGCACAATCCCATTTCGCACAACTTCATGGCGTCGTCGGTTAGCTCTCTAAGAACCAAAAATGTCGGAAATCCTTCGTACACATTAAGTCCGTTTTTTTCTTGGTAACTTCATTTTCCTTTTTGTTTTCCCCAAGGTTTGAAACCAATTCTACCGGCATCGTTTGATCTCTCTGTTTTTTGTCAAACATGGGCCACTGATAAATGGAGCTGCTGAGGCAAGTACCATCGATTGATCATGCTTGAAATACAGTTTGTGTTCTGCGTATGCGGTAGCTAAATATCCAAATTTCCACAACCGATCGAGTATACTACTATACAGGGGAGAGATTCGAGTGCACAGTCACATTTTGTACAACTTCATGCCGTCGTCGGTTAGCTCTCTATGAACCAAAAATGTCTAAAATTCTTCGTATACCTCAAGTGCGTTTTTTTCTTGGTAATTTCATTTCCTTTTTTGTTTCCCCGAAGTTTGAAACCAATTCTACCGGCATCGTTTAATTTCTCTATACTTGTTAAACATGGGCCACTGATAAATTGAGCTACTGAATCCCGTTCCATCGAATATTTAAGTTTGAAATAAAGTCTAATATCTAAATTTCTACGACCGATCGAGTGTACTACTATATAGGAGAGCTAATAATCACAACAAAACTTTAGCATACTTCGTTTACAGCTGTGCTAAATCTACTGTTTAGGTTTACTCACACATAACTAAACATGTTTTAACATATGAGCCGATTATCTACTAGTGGATTCTAAATATTTCCTATAATCTGTCCTTGGGGGCATTATATGAATGCAAATTCATCTGTTACGTCTCTGGTCTATTCAAACTTTATGCATTGAAGAGTGTATTGATGGTGGGAAGTATAAATTTGAGTGGCAGATCTTGTTTTTCTTTGGCGGTCAATGTTGTGGGATGATTGAAAAAGTTCAAAACCATCGACACTGCTATGAAATAGCAGTGTTGATAATTTAGAATCTTTTTTGTGCAGTTCTACCGTGTACTCTAAACGACGCATTTAAATCTCCTCCTGTGTATTGTTTATCACGAAATAATGATGCCTTTTTGTCACGTTTTCTCATAGTAAGACCCGTTTCCCGCTGGCGTTTTAGCAGTAGAGTAGATGACATTCAGCCAGTCTGAAAGCTTTAAAAAGGTGTCTTTTGCAACCGCGTAATGGGGAAGATAAATATGCTGTGTGATATTTGCAAATTTGCAATTTAAAAAAACACATTCAATTCATAAAATTATAGGCAGTCAGTTAGACGTATAGCATGAGCGCCCAAAAGGGAGAAAGATGGTGGCATATATTGAATTATCATTAACGGCATCCCGGACATTATGTGCTGATAGTACAACCAGGATTTTCATATATTCGAAGTAAATATGATTGAGACTAAATTACTTTAGGGCTATTTTGTAGTTTCGTACAGTAAGTAAATGTATTTATTTACATTTTTATTCAAATTATCTCCAAGCAAGGCCGGAAGCAGCACCTCAAAAAAGCCAGCTAATGTTCACTCAAATCGCAAAGAGTTACTAAATGATGGATTGTCAGCAACTGCACTAAGCGGAAAACTTCCCACACAAAACTGAGCTACCATGGTAAAGGGCATGCGTGGTATCTGTCCTGGTCGATGGTGAAACCATCTGACACTTGCTTGTTTTCTTTTAGTCGCCTCTTGCGACAAGTTGGAAATATGTTACTAATTATTCTATTCTAAGTCCCTACTTTCAGGACTGAAATTTATAAATTGAATTCGAATTTATAACACTGATAGAATTTTCGTTTTGCGTGAACTCCCCCAAGTTACACAAAAATATGAATGATCGTAAAATTCCTATATTCTCTTGCCGCAATTTGAAAACAATCTTTGCCATCCTTCTCGTCAGCATTGATTGTAGCAAGAAAATGCGTATAAATTGTGGGTGATTTTGATTGACAAATTTTTAGTGATTTTCTTCAAATATATTACGGTATTTCACTTAGGGATTTGGTTAAACAAGCTATAGCGCTACGAATAATCCGGTCTTGAATTCTATGGTGGCGCACGTTTTTTATACGCATTCCCATGTATTGGTCATGTCCCATACTTGAGAAAATATAATCTTTTCTGGTAGTATGCCTTAAGCGGAATTACAAATTTATGATGAATCAGTTCCTAATATGTTTCTCGGCATAGGTGAATTTGTATAAGGTGTAGGTTATTAGGTACTATACATAAAAATGTTAACGAGACCATATAATTCAGCATAATATCATGGAATAGTTATAAAAATAGAATACCATAGAATATACCATATAATACTTCGAATTCTTGAGAATGAAAACATAGATTAGAAAAGAGCTGTATAGTATGTAATTTATCATGGTTGTTAAAATCTCGGCTTTGCTGACGATTACTAAGTGACATTGACGTAGAAAATTATGGTCGAAAGCGAATTATGTTTTTGTGTAATTGAATGTGGTGGGCACAAAGTACCTTTTGTGCCGAAAGGAGAGAATATCAAAATTTGGGCTGAATGCAGAAAAAATTCTTATTGAAGAAACATCATTGTCAAATCATTTTTCAGTTCGATAGATATCTGGGAGTTCCACATATCGATCCCAACCTCCATCCTCGGCAAATATAACTTCTTGTGCCGCTACAGTGGAACATGATTAAAATTGGATTGTTTTGGGATTTTTTCATTACTTACAGCATTTTTATTTGTACAAACCATTTGCTATGTTGCGATGGCCTAGTGGTTATCACCTTAGTATCGCAAGTTGAGGATCTCGGGTTCGAGCCCCGTAAGTCCGGCCCGTTAATCCATGCCCACCATTCAACCCAAGGTGTAAACGCTTGACAGCCTCTGTCGAACCAGAAAGTTTATATATTTCCAGCAACAATAGCCGTGCTCGCCTACAAGCTGTCGCGTGTGCAGGGTCTTGATCAGGGTGATACTTTCAAATGTCGGCTATAAAAAAATATGATAGAAAATGTTGCTAAATGATAAATTCTGATAAGGCTACCCGGCAAAGTAAATTCAGTCTTTCATCTATAAATATTCTACCAGAGCCTGAAAGTACTCAACTTTGTTATTTTCATACCCATCCACTGTATTACATTCAACTACATGATGTGCATAGTAGAATTAGATTGTAATTATTTCCTTTTTTAAACGTTTAAAGCAAGAATTGCTTGAGGCATACACGAGGGAGAAAATCCCAATTGAAGTACAGAAAAGATTTATAATACAGAACATGGAATATACTAAAATAGTTTTGTTGTTTATTTGTTTAACGTCAAGCTCTGTATAGTATAGTAGTAACAGACGTAAAATACTAAATTTTATGGAATAAAAGTAAGGAAGGACTGTATTAAGAAGCGAGAACATCTGTAACCGAGTATTTTTTTTAAATATTTTACACCGAATTAGACGAAAATATTTCTTTACTATTTCTTTTGTGTGGCCAATATCTTGTGATATCGCTTCCTAATAATGACCGAGCAGTGATGAAGGCCTAAAGCAGCGCTTAAAAGACGGTCACTCGAATGACAAAAAGCTGCAACGAGATGTACCGCCAGATGCACTTTAAGCGGTAAACATTGTAAAACTGAACTACCACGGTGAAGTGCAATTTTTTCAAAAGCTGTTTTTTGGATTTCAGTCGATTAAAATAAGTAAACTTTTTGCGCGATCACATTTTCATAACTAGATCTAAATACTAGAACCCTTATTTCAACTAGCGTGTGTTCTCCTTAGATTCGAGGTCTTCGGCCATTTTCTCACTGAATGTGAAAATACATTGGAAATTTACTTCTCAATTCCAAAGATAAATTGAGCTTTCGGTGGTCCGCTCCAGTTTTGGCAATTTAAGGTAAAAGTACCGTGAAAATGTTTTTGAAATATACAATTCAGGGATTTCAAGCTTCAGCTCTATTAAAAATGTCTAAAATGTAGCGATGCAACAATTATCTAGATTACCTGGTTTTTGATATATTTACTACCTAGTTTTAAAATAGAAAACTAGGTTACCTGGTAATACTCACCACACATACTTTATTCATGATTGAATGGAACGTGAAACGTTTTACTTATTGTTGCCAGAAGTATAGTCTATACGCTTTAAATACAATCTTTTAGTTTTACCGGTGGATTATAAGTTCCATTATTACGGTGTAATGACTAAATCTCCACCAAAGATAAAAATGGATTATTTTGAAAATCACGACGAAAGCAATGATGAGATAGACGAGCTCGAATCTCGTTGGATTTTGAGTCAAAGAAACCTTAACAAGAGACTATTGACAGCTGGTTATTCTCTGGGTAAATATGAGACACAAACACACGTATTACTATTGAAACTACTATTTTGTTACAACTTAGAGAAGGTGGAATCCTTCAGGAGATCGAATTTCGTTACTCAACGATGGAATATGCCGCCTGGGCTCCATCATTGTCTCATACAAAACAAAATAACCATTTTATATCGGGTTGTGCTATAGGTTATTAATATTTATTATGTTCACCTTTTTTACATATTACCAGTCAATGTGTTACTGATGTGTTTGTCACAGGACTAACCCTCCCATGATTGTCCAAGTTGTCAGTCATATATCAGTTTTGCACTAAGTGACGCAATCAGAGGGATTATGGAATGAAAAGGGCCCTGATGCTGGTCGGAAAAATGTTGTCAAAATATCTTTTGTTTTGCGTTTAATATAGATAAGGACTGTTGTCTTACCATTACCGACACTCCAATGAGTCGATTTCGAAGCAGTGTATGCCCAATTTGATCGATGTCCCGCAGTTCTTCTACTCCGATAACGTGATCTTTACCATTATCGATAATCCAATATGAGTCTATATCGATTACTATTATCGATTACCGGTATACACATATATCTAAAAACAAATATACAGCGAAGATGCGTGGACAATATAAAATCACAGTCGTATTGTCATTGACACACCTTTTTCAAAATTTTCTTCCATTTTTAGATAATAATTATTTTGTAGACACTTTTTACTGAAATCATCAATCAAAAATATAGTCATAGAGAAATATTTGAATTTTGTTGCATTGACCTTTACTTTACTCAATCAATTCGTTGTCAAAATTTTCCTGATATATCATTTGCCAAAGCTTTTATCACATATCCGTGTAAAATGGATCAAAGTTTGCGCCACGACGAAAAATATTTTCAAAGTTGAGAATGACTGGCAAAACTGGCGATATACTGAAAAATTATTTCGTGACGAAAGATCATCTATCTATACATAAGAACTTGAAAGATCGATTCCGCATATTTTAGCTTGGCGTGAGGGCGGATATGCCCTCTCTAAATGCGCTAATGTTTGACAATGATTCAATGTTCAAATCATATTCGACCACATTAGTATAATTAACCGAAAGATGTAAATGAGCATATACCGAAACATGTGTTGCGTTCACGTCAACGAAAAATTCCTGGTTTACCATTATTCAAATAATTTGACGAACCTCTTCGTAGAACAAATATTTGAAACCACGATCAATATCCCTACATCTAACGGTTGCCGATATGAATTGTCGGAAATAATATTCGACCCTTGAGATTACAGGAATGCTCAAACATGCGAACGATCCGTGGACTCCCATATCTGTATATTTCAAGTTAAAATTTAAATTCATGCTGTGTCATGTTTTGTTCATAACTAAAACACAACACTTATTGTTGAATTGTTAGTTTGTTACAATAGAAATAAACAATTTGCCTGATATGTCAAAAACGATATTACTCGGTTATACATGGCGAAAGCTGGATAAACCCGAACCTTTTTTTATTGGTATTCGTTTTTAACAAGGCCAGAAGTGGCGTCTAAAAGTAACCAACTAACGGCTCTTCAAATATCAAAGAGCTGCTCCTTGAAATGTAGTACCAACAATTGCACATTGTGTGGAAAACATCCCAGAGAAGACTGAACAGCTATAAAAAATGAATTGTTTGAGGTTTGATTGAAAGTCGAGTTTTATAGAATTATTTCCTTGAATTCCAACGAATTCAACGAATCGGTGATAACAAACAATAGGTAAAACATAATCGATCCGTTCCATTCGGGTATTGCATTAAAGCAAGAAGGTATTTTTTTAGATTCTGGGGTGCTGGTCTTTGATGAATTGTGCCACCACAACATTACCCGACTGAATTAGAAAATTAATGATGGGATGTTCTATAGCAATTTGTGTTAAGTCAAATTATCATGTAAAAATAGAAAATATCCCATAAAACACATTCCGTGATATCGTTTTTGATCGATCAGGGCTGACAACAGTTCTGATTTGTTGATGAATTGGTAAAAGCGCGAAAAACAGAATGACTTTCGGGTTGATCTGGAGCTTATTGTCTACGTTATAGGCGACTTAAAATAAGAACAACTTTCAGTGAAAATGTAATTCCAGAGGTGCGACTAAATGCCAGCGTTTTGCATTATCAAACGTAATAGTCGCAAAATGTTTACACGTTTATGAAATATGTAGCTTCTTCACAGCCAAGGCGTTATAAACTGAAGAAGTGTCTAGATATGATCCACAGCCAGTGATAACAGGAAACAAAAATACCCCAAAAGCCTGAATCATGTGTACAACCCTCCCTGGTAGACGAAAAGTACATGCTAAATAAATTGAAATAGCCTACTGCTAAAATATTGCTGCTGTTTCATTCTAATTATGGCGTAATGAATGAATATGAAAAGTGCATGTCTGTCCCAAAATAAGAAGTCTCGAAATGTGTTTTGTCAAGTATGCGACACTGATGGATCCCGTCAGTAAAGTGCAAGTATGTCAATGACACGTGTTTGATGTTTAAAAATGTTTTTACCTTGTGATTTTTAGGTGTTGCATCCTCAAGACAGGATGCTGTAAATTCCCGCTCAAAATCAGCTGGAGATGCTGTCACCGGACACAGGCCAAGAGGGCTGCTAAAATCAAGTTTCGGATCAGGTAAGAATATTTTCACGAAAGTCAATGTTCACTTTTTTGTCTTATCGCAGTGTTGCTCCACTTTATTCTAGTGTCAACCCTCAAATCTGGTAACGTTGAGCATTTTAACCGCATTCTATGGTCTCTACTTTCAATTTTCGTGATTTCCAGTGCTTCAGCCACCTATGGGTCTTGTCGTTGTGATGTGCCCCTATTAGGCCTGTGTTGAGCAAGTGGAAAAATACTTTCTATCGTTCGATAACGCAAGGATAAATTCACATTCGTAAAATCACACGCACACAAATCCGCGAATTATATTATGGCAGAATATCGTATAAAAACCACACTCACAGCTGTGTTCGAGAAGCAATTGCATTTGTTGAAATTCATTTTTGTCAACCTCTGCACATTGCCATTCACATTAATTGAGAAAAGTAAACACTCATAGCAATCTGTTCTTCAAGTTACAAATTGTGACTCGCAAAATATGTGTTTCAGTTTAATGCCAAGAATTGATTATCTGAAGGAACACTGTGATTCTGACCAATCACATACTGGTTTTTTAGTAAAAACCAGTGCCTCGTGTCACACTACTCGAAGTCAAAAAATTTTGTACGGTTTCTTCTGTGCATACAATCCTGAATACCGTCATACGGTGTTATTTCTGAAGTGCATGCTCTTTCGTGACACTGACAACGAAGCGACCTTAAAGTAGAAGGTGTACTGTTTGATTTCATCAATGTTGCCATCTTGCGGCGAATTATCCAAATTTGATACCGAACCGAATGACTTTTCAATTCACTACCTGAAACCTAAAAAAGACTGTTGGAAAATAGCCCGACAGCACTCATCTTATCGAGAGGGGGATGTACAGCAACTGTCTGTCTAGAAATATAGACTAATAATAAACATGCAAATTGGCACTGAAAATGAGATACAATCCATTTTTTTTCATCAACCACTCATCCCAAAATGTAATATGATCACTACGTTATCAACAGAGCAACTGAACCGACCCACTAGGAAAGGCCGCAGCACGTAATACGTGAAGTTGCAATGTAATGCGTTACAGATAATAAGACAGACAGTAATAGTAGATGTAACCAGAAAGGGGAGATGACGGTAAATATGACTGGTCGTCATGCAGGGAATGTTTTGGTTGAAATCAAGTTTATCCCAAGGCGTATTGAGTGGAATAGTCGTTTCTGACCCTCGTTTCACACCTTCAGATTTGACATCAAAAATTACAATGCGGCGTCACATCCACGATCTGATCATGTGGAGTTGCGTGGCTTCAGATTTTCTATTTTGTGTTACATAGTTCCATCGTAAAATAGTGGTCTTCTTACTCTGAAAAAGTCACTCAACGCATCCACCAGATCGATATCAATATCTTACCAATCCGATCACAGATCATCCGAATCAGTCTCGCTCTGGTTCAAATGAACTATTAAGGAATACAATTTTCGAGAGGGAAGGGAATTTTTTGGTAACGGCGGAATCATTTTTCTTACAAAGATGTAATCGCCTTTCAGTTATCGGATATAAATCTACCACAAAGTCTGAGCAAAATATGAACTAAATCACTTCAAATATTGCATAATATATGAATAGACAGCCAAACTGCAGACGCAGACTATAAACGTGCATTACACATAAAGGTATCGTACTGGAGCTACCAACACGAAAAGCTATCGTCATGAATACAACATCTTTTCGACTTCCAACTCTCCGTGCGAGAAGAAGAGCCAGCGAATGGTCACCATTGAACATCGAGTGCTCATAGTAAGTAGCCTACCTATAAAGTACCATTTACGTTAGATATTATGTATTTTTGTTTTTAGTTGGTAATTTGAATGTGTGTGCTCCTAAATCCGCATATTTGAGAATTGCTATTTGTTAGTCTCTTTTCTATTTTCCTATACTTTTTTAGTTATACTTTTATTTGTTTATAACCTAGCACGCCCGAGAAGGATAATTAAGCATTGCTATACATAAAATACTGATGGATCGCGCTTCTGATTTGTTTATGTTCAATAAAGTGTATATCTTCGATATTTCAATATTGCGGACTCATGACTATAGGAATACTCTGTTTTATTGTTTTAATAACTAGGTATATTTTCTCGTAAATTTGTGCGAAATATATTGTGTTGTATTCATTTATTTTTAGGTTTAGTATGTTATCGCGTAAGAAATTATCTCCATATACTATTCTGCGAGTTTGATTGGATTAAATATACCGGCACCGTTATTTCGTGTATGTTTTACGACATTTCAGATATACGTCGTAGTTTCGTAATCATACGATTGTGGCAATTATTGGAATAAACACAATAAGTGAGCATTCATGATAGCTTCACCTAAACAGTTGGTTTATTACTGTTTTACACTGCTGTCAATGGTTTATTACAGTTTTGAACTTCATGATTTACTAGTCGTGAGTTCACAGTATTGAAATAATATTCCTATTGATTTTAAATTTTATGTCTAATTCCCATTATAACATCAAATATTCAGTTTTTGCATGTGTTCCAAACCAAATTTGGCTCAGTAGAAACCGAATATATATATAAATAGTTGAATTTCTTTAACGGGCTTTGAAATGTGATAATCGTCAATATCCTGTGTAAGGGAAATTTTACAATGAATTATGCATGTTAGAAACGGAAGAGAAGCATGTTGATTTCAAACATATTGCCAGCTCATTTATCTTCGGTTATGGGTCACTGATAGATCGCACCATCTCGGCACTGTTTAACTATGGCCCATGCTCAAAAAATAAAAGCACTGATTGCCGATTGAGCATATTATCTTCTACGAAAATCGTTGTAGATAGGTGTCTTACGAAATAGGTTCAAATATTCCCACTTGTGTTAAAATCAGTCTTTGTTTGGTGTAGGCCGACATAACTAGGTTCATTTATTTCAACATTAATGTATGGCCCGAGCCTCTGTGGCGCGGTCCATCAGTGGCTCATACCTGACAAAACATGTATTAATTAATTTTTCCTGATTGGTTAAAAATAACTGAACTAGAACATTATGCTCTAGAAATCGTGCAATCCAATTTGTAATAGAGTGCTTTCAAGATTACATATTGTTAAAAGAACATTTTTATATTACAATTGTTGCACTTGTATTTACCGTACGTAACACGTAACGCGACGCTTCGGTCAAGTTGCCGCACCTATCTTTCTACTTGTCACCCCCGCTTCATATAAGCCGGTAATAGGCTTTGTAATGTTTCGAAAATTGATGATATCTGTTACAAAGTTTACCGGGGGGATACAAGGAATAAAAATAGCGCATATTCGTATACGCGTAGTCCCTATTGATTTTTTTAATGGGAATATCCTCATGCGTTGCAGAAAACGAAAAAAACGGCATTACAAGACTGCATTTCTTTAAGCGAAAATTGTTCATCGGCAACCAGTAGAATCACATCCACGTGTCTATAAATCGCAAATACACCCGACGAAACGTACTTTCGGTAGATATTGTAACAGCGAGCCGTCTGTTTGACTGATACGCAACTCACGAAAGCGTGTACTGTAGTCTTTATCCTAACATTAATGTATATATTTCGAGTACTTTTGTGGAAATGACGGGAATAGAATAGACTTATTTCGAGATTTGGAATTTATGAAGCTTATTAAATTTTTTTCGGATGTTAAGATGATCATGGTTAAATCGCTCTTCGTAGGCGTGATATATCAGTGAATCATACTCGATCAGAGCGTGAATTAGAAGAAAGTTTCTATTCATAAATTCTTTATGACCGGGTACATCCGTGACACGTGCTTGATTCAAAATATGTTAATTATCAAAAACAAACGAATTAAACCGACTATATCTATCAATGTCAAACTGTACTGCATGCTTTTCTAGCAATCTATTTCATATATTAAGCAACGTCGATTAGTTGTCCTATTTGTCTTAATTATGATTTTTTTTCTACTTCGCGCCAAGCCTGGCGCATGGCGGAATATAACTTATCTTCTTGATCACATATTTATTTTGTCAAGCATGAGGCAACTTAACTTAACAAAAACATATATTCCTTATAGGGCGAGTTTAAAACATGTTGTGGTCCATAATTGTTTGCGATGATACTCATTTCTCGAGTATCGGCTTTAGTATAACTGACGTGCGTAAACTCTGTGGCGTAAGATTACGCAGATTTAGCGATATTTCAGTATTTAAGTTGTTGGATAAAACTACTGTGTCTTTTATGAGCAGATGATTTTGTTTCTGTGTTATCGTTAAAAAAAAAATTATTTGGAGAAATAGAATACCTGTGTTAATGTGCAAGAATGTACGCACGAGGTAATTGCCTAACCCTCTCCGTCCCACAGGGTCGAGTGACCTTTTGACAGTTGAAATAGAACAAAATAATCTTCATAATATTTAGAGTATTATTCAAATACGTTATTTGTATTTTCCTTTTACAGCCAAAATCGGCGCACGGGGTTCATTATTGTTTTTATGACAGGCAGATTAATCACCCATATTGTATGCAAACTCTGTGGCAGCTGGCTAGCAAACGCACCTCAATCCTTTTTGTTCGTGTATCTTATAATGTGACAGAGAATGTAATCTTGTAGCTAGTGAAGATCATCTTGAGCAGGCCCTTTACGAGCGTCCATTTATGGGAGACGAGGGTTTGTATTGTTGGGAAGATATTAACCAGTTCGGCCTAGCCTATCTATGTTTATTACACCTTGGGTTGAGTGGTGGACTTGGATTAGCGAGTCGGACTCGAACTCGATTCTGGAATCAAGAAATATTTGATTTTGGTCATTCTTAGTAACATATTTTGAACACTGTCTTTGAATTATTTTTAAGATATTTGAGAATGTGTTGTAAATATTGAAACGTTTTACGTATGCTGATTGAAAGCATGGATAAAATTTAGCTGCTACTAAGGTTATTGGCATGAAATTGATAGCAATGCTCGCTTTTTTAATTTTTACATTTTATTCATTTAATACCTACTTCATTTATTTACCCATTATATAGAGTGATAGGGTGAGTATAATGGGGCGCCAGGGAAGTTTGTAAAATTAATTGTCAATGCATTATCTGGTTGCCTGTCGGAATACGCTTCCTAGTTATGCATAAAACCGGTCAAAGGCTTTGTCATGCATGGGTCAATGATAGATCGCGCCGGCGAGGCGCGGTCTATCTGTGACTCATCCTTGTCGAAATTAATTTTCGACTATGTAACAATAGCAGACAGTTTATGTACCAGAACTTGAAATCATGCCAGCATTGCCCGCCACAAATTTAATTTAAATTATTTGGTTAGGGAAAGTTGATAGGAATGCTCATGCCCGAATAGTCCAGTATTTTAGAATAGCGATTAAAGTAATTTCGCTTTTAGATTATTCTTAGAGAATTTCATATTCCAGAGAAATCATGTTATATGCCAATTCATACAAATCATGACTTCGCTTCCAAAAGGGCAAAATATGGCCAAATGCCGTTTAGCTGAAATGCTGAAATATTGTATTATTTATACAGTGCATTTCTAATAACGTATAAACTAAGCAGTCCTAGCCATGGTGGAAAACATATTTTTTCACACTTCGTAGAGCAGTTTGAATCAGTTTCGTTTTCAGGGTTTGACTCTTTAAAAACATCACGGCAACACTTGGAGGTAACGCAGTAAGTACAGTAGTCGAACTATCAAACCGTTTTTTTTCAATTTATGTTTGAAGCTGTTCTAGAGGTAATTTATATTTGATAAAAATAACTTTAGATGGTAGAGTATACTGATACTCTTTATTATTCTATTGTTGGCAATATTGGCAGTATAGCCTAACCCTCTGGCCACAACGTTTAACCTTCGTACAATTGCACCCATATATCCCCACTAGTGTTGGCAACCTAGTTTTTGCTTGGAACAGGTAAAGTAAAACGAATTGCTAGAAAAGTCGGTAGTACTGGGTGGTAATCCAGGTAAAATAGGTAATAGCCATTTTGCTGTATTTGGGTTTTTTTAAATACATTTTAAGATTGAAATCAATTCAATTCAATTCAAAAAACCTTTTCATAATAAATATATTTCCATCTAGGTTTTCATAATAGGTAGCGACTTTCTGGACCAGTACCTATTTAATTTTTTCTTTTTCAAGTACCTAGTTGGATTTAGGTAAATTTAACAATTTTACGTCGTGAATTAAATAGATAAAATGTCAAACAGAAAAATCGGTAAAAGGTAAACAAGTTATATAAGATATCCGTGAAGTAAATCCTAAGTAAAAGTACTTAGGATACAATCTAGGTATACTAGGTAAACTCGGTACTTTACTTATAATTGCTAACACTAGTTTCCACTCATTATTTGCACCTATATGTACACGTACACCTATACTTTTGAACAAATTAATTTTCACTCAGTATAAAAGCACCCTGTACATTTTGCACGTATTTGCAAATATACGTAAGCAAAACTTTGTGGATGAATATTTGCACGGGTAAAAAAGTACTGGGTGCAAAACTATGCAAATATAAACAGGTGTGAATAATAGGTGCAAGCCTATGGGTGAAATAGTTCATGGGCGCCAACCAATGGTAACTCCCGTGACCACGTTCAAAACAAAACGATTTTTATTATATTTCCAAAAATTTTAATATCAAAATCTGTAATTCATCAATCGATTTTTTGGGCGACAAAAAATTTATTGCTACCATTCTGAGGTCAAAAATAAATTAAAAAAAAAATATTTGAAATGTGAGTCGCGTATTTTTTAGTCAAAAAATTAGCGTAAAATCGATATGAAAACATTTACGAAATACTCATCATTGATTAAGCTTTAGCCTAAGATAGATAGCCAGCATTTGAAATCACTATTAATTTAATATCTACCCTTGGTCAAATACAAGCCTTTTAAATCCCTAATTTGACTCTGAGGTCGTTATTTGCGGATAGATATTGATCGCCCCGAAACGTAAAATATGTTTTAACCCTTGTCTGAATGACAATATTTTGTCAATCATGAGCCCTAAATGGAACGCGCCTCCATGGCGCGTTCCATTTATAGCCCTTGCCTGACAAAAGCACTTTTAGGTAATATTTCTTTGCGGCATGTAAAGCCAATATTTTTGCAAAGGTTGATTTGCCTATGACGTCCAAAGGGGTGCTAGGCAGCAGGGAGGAGGTTTTATCTTTTAATAAATTCGAACGTCATAAAACCACCATATCATGTCATTGGTTTATGAAGATGCATTAGAGGTGTATGTATATTGGGGATTATCTCGAGTTACGTGTTTTAATTTGCTTGGTATGTGAAAAATATCTTCTTTTTTTTCTATTTTATTGGAGAGATTATAGTAAAATTATAAAATATTTAGGCAGAGTAGTACGAAACAATCGCATTTTGAGTCTGTACCAGTGCGTTTAAGAGAAATTTTCTGGCGCGCGACGACTCATAAAAATATTTCGCCATCTGTAATATTTTTTTATAAGGTCGTGTTCTGCGGGACATTAGCCCTATTCTTTTTAATACTGGTTACAGGATTCTTGTTTTGATCATTGGAGTGGTATAAATTTTTGCGGAATTCTATAAATCGGTAAAATATAATCGACGTTTTGAGATTAAAATTTGCCATGGAAAGAACGGAAATAGAATTCACTCTTACAATATTTGTTTAATCCGGCGCAGGCATGCACAGAGTAATATAATGTAGAAAATCATGTGGAATGATAAAAAATGAAAATCGTTAAACTCACTTCTTAAATTTTATACGTTTTGCTGCATTTTATTAAATTTAAAGATTGAAATCACCGCATTATGTATTTGACTATCAAAGTTTTATTTGTATAGCTGAAATATGATTTGACTAATGCTACATACTGGGTACCTACTTTTTGAACCAGTTACCTAGTATTTTAAGTACCTATAGTTAAGAATATTAGATTCACCCCCTTTTATCTGGTAAATTAACTAGATACAACTTCAAACAGAAAACTCGTAAAAGTTGAACTAGGTAAATCAAATAATCATGAAACTAGGTTGAGGTACTTCAAAATACACTCGACTAAACTAGGTATACTGGGTAGTGGGTAAACGGTACAATTCCCCCACACCAGTAATGATTTTATTTATCGTATGATAAGCTTTGAAAATAAGTTTCTTTGTCGGCAACTTTGTTTCATTTAGCATGAACCATGCTTTGACGGCTTAATTCATATTTCTAATACTATAATTACCTTAGCATAAAAGTATAGAATGTGCAGTTGAAATTTATCAGGCAGAGGTGAGACCCAATCAGAAATTTTATTTCGTCCAGAATAAAAAACAGACATATCGCGCCGACCATCAGTGACTCAAGCTTCACAAAAAACATATGACACAAAATATTTCTGACTTTATACCACGATAACAGAGCTGCTTATTCTCACACAAAAATATGACTCATGACAGCAAGCATGACTCGACAAAATACCTTGGCGCGCACGCTGAGATTGTTTGGGTTTCCAGTGCCAGCGCCACCTACTGACAAAGTATTCTGAGGTAAACAAAACATCAGTATGCTACAAATCATAAAAGTGCCGTGCAGAAGGTATATAGAAATGAATCAGAATGTAAAATGCTTATGTCTATGTTGAGGGAAGATCTCGGAATGTTTTTTGTATTTGAATTCCAAAAGTATAGTTTTTGGGAATGTTCAGAAATACAGCACTAAGTGCACACCGGTATTGTTGTATTGAGCGTTTTTTAGATAGTTTACTTTTTCTCCCCGGAGCAAACAACGTCCGAAAAAAGTAGTGGCTATAACAAAAAAAAAATTTAATACTAAAAACAAGTTTCCAGTGCTAGCGCCACACAATGACAAAGTATTTTCGGGATCAGTATTTTCCAAGTTAATAAAAATATTGTGCAAAACGTGCGTAGCAGTGAATCAATAATATGTTTAAATGCTTATGTTTAAGTCGAGGGATGATTTCCGAGGTTTTCAGGTACAATTAGTAAGTTTGCTCAACATATGGGTATTCTTCAAGTCTTTTACACACTTGTTGCAATAATATGTAGTCGAACGTAATTTAAACTTTTATCAATTATGCCGTGCTAAAGTTATTGTAGAAATCTTAGATATGTTTAGTCAAATTAATGATGACTAATCTAAACCCGCATAAACGAAGCGAAAAAGCTAAGATGTTGGAGTTCCTACTCAAAATGGGCCTGATGTCTACTTTCATGTCCCTACTCTGGTACCTAATTAGGGAAAATAGTCACTGCATCTGGTTTAACACTAGGATATATTTCAAATTGAGGGCATCTCCAAAAGGAAAACCTATAAAAAAACAAAATGTGGTCAAAGAGAAACTCAACCAAAACATCATCATGACGATAATCTAAATTCAGGTACTTGTGTCATCGTTGCCTCCATCAGTCAGTCAGCCCGTCAAATTGCTTTATGCACGGGCAATTCTGCCTCAGGGCACTGAGGCTTTTTGCGTATTTTGCGGCGGAAAGACACAAAGCAAGTGTTGATTTAAGCAGTATTATTATTTGTATAGCAAAGAAGAACTATTTTCTTTCGCAATAGGATCTACTTATATTTTGGCTAACGTACCAAAGTATAGAATATCGGCTTCAGCAATCGTTGGATGGGTTTTGACTAGATACAGAAACATGTTCCTGAATTTCTCGCACTGTTTCAAGTTATTCATGAAATTATCTGCCTAGCATGGACTCTAGATGTATCTTACGTTAAATGCGCGGTTCATCTATAGTTCACACTTGGTCTATTGTTATTTGCCGTAGACTCTTTTAGCTGTATATTTGTTCCTAATATTGCTCTTATATTATTTTTGGAAATAGTGTGTTTATAGTAAACAAATGTGGTGATGTTATTTGAACTAGTGAAGTAGATAAAAACTGTTCAACGACGAAAATTCAGCCAGTAGAGGTGCGAATATCTGATGGATTTTGAGGAAGCTCTTGAGGAGAGACTGCTATATGCTAATGCTTAAGAATTCGTAAACATAAATTCATTATCACGATGAGACTAATTGTAATAGTAAAATTTTCCGAATCAGATTTGAATTCTAAATGATTCGGTTTTGCCCAGCCCTACTACTATAGGACGGTACTGCTGGTACTATGGTAATAAATTATATCTGGAAAGGAAAGGAAGATATCTAATTTTCTTGTAACTCCTCAGGTAATTCATTTAAAGGTCGTATTTTTGA
Organism: Styela plicata; assembly: GCA_963675895.2. NCBI lineage: Eukaryota > Metazoa > Chordata > Ascidiacea > Stolidobranchia > Styelidae > Styela > Styela plicata. Next base: position 7,089,553 of record OZ023151.1, on the reverse strand, counting down.
CGATTCATAATTGGTTTGGACGATATATCACAAGTAGGGATAGCCTTACCCGAATAGTGATTGTGTTGGTGATTAAAAAGTAAGTTCTTTTTTCGATTGCTCCTAAATTATTCATTTTGCAGCGAAATCGTGATATATGCCAATTTTCACTTTGTAAAATTGGACATGTATCATGACTTTGCTGCAAGAATGGCGATGTCTTATGGTCAATTGCTTTTGTCTGGAATGTTTGAAACATTTTTTACTATTTATATAGTGAACTCAAAATAACATTTGAACTAAATTATAATGGAAACACTGATCCAAAGGTCCAGTTTATTTTCGTCGCATACGACTAGCGAATATTTACGACGATGTCCATTATACCTCGTGCTTCTGTTTGCATGCGCAAATTCATCGATCGTGTCGTTCATCAAGGCACTCTTCGAGATGACTGAAACTGCATCAAACAATTAGAAATAGCATATCAATCAAAATTTTTTGCCTTTATATGTTAAAAATGCTTATATCGAATGAAATTCAAATAGCGTTATTCTGATTAAAGTCTATAATAAAATTAAAGAAATTACTGAAATGACCATAATTTTATAAGGTCTTAAATTCCGCATCGCGTGGTTTTATGGTTCAAGATGTAATAAAAAAATTACGCACCAATCTTCATTCGTCTAGCCTACATACTTGAATGCACTTGCTAATTATTATTGATGATTTATATACATTTTTGAAATTATATATATTTCTACACAATCAGAGAGTTTATTTTTCAAGTTTGTGCCACAGATGGACCTCGCCTATTTCATAGCATTATTGATTGATTTTGTACCCCTTTCTACAGTTTTGTTGCTATCGTACTTTGAAAGAGATATGTTTATTTTTAGCTGGAGATTATGATGAAATATTGCCAATTTACTAAATTTTCTTTTGATGAAATCTATTTTCTTTGAGTGTCTAACTAGGATAGGATTTAGCAGAGTAGCAGTCATTTCGCCAATCTGACTACTGTTTTCCAACCTTTTTCTGTTGACAACCTCATGTATTCACGAACCAAGGACCATCTATTTCATTCCGAACAAGATTAGTCAAGTTGTATCTTATTGTAGCTTGCATAGACGATAGATGCTATCATTATCGCTCGCGGGCGATAAAATAGATAGATTCTGTTATAAAATGGATAAAGTTTGTGTTTTGATTGTAGAAAACTCGAATATCGAAACCCACATTTTGGAGTGTTTTACGCCGAAAACAATACCGAAAGGAAGATTTTTTTCCGAACGAGAGAATTTACCTTTTAGTGATGGTATTTGTTTTCGGAAAGGGAACTTAATGATCTGTGCTAGACATTTAGTTACAGTAATTTACCACAACGGCCGGGGCTGTGTATGTACTCAAAAGCGGGTACCGGAACCTCCACCGCCTGAATAACTGTGTAGCCGAGTACACATAATTGGCAATTTAGTGTTAAATTAGAATGAATATTCGTGCTAGAAAGGTCGTTGTTGACACTAAAATGTAAAGTTCATTAATTTGAACTATTAGCGAGTATTCCTTCCGACAGAATATTTATCGTTACTGCCTCACTACTTTTGGTTGTATGGAAACCCAATCGGAAAAACTTAACCGAAATGTCTTTAGTTAGGTATTGTCACTGATGGATCGCGTCGATGAGACGCGGTCCATTTGTGGCACATAATTAACGAAATAGAATTTCATATGGGGAATGCAAAATCTGTGCTCATTTATGTATTGTTTTGCAGATGAATTACACAAAAGCTTTTGGTTTTTTTATGAAACAGTGAAATGCGATATTCAGAATGAATCAGCTTATGTCGTCCAAGCATAACAGGTATTTAGAAATAACCGGCTCAAGATAGGAATGAATTTCTTTCATCGAGAGGTTGTTTTGAGTGTTCTAAAAGGGAATACGTAATTCTATACCTATACGGGAAATATCATACATGTATATTGATTTCGTTCGCGGCGGCGTTATGCTAAGGCATAACTACTACAGGTTTAACGTTTACAGTAAGGCAAGAGTATGACTTTGACGTTGTAATATGGTAAATAATGTATATATACTTCTGGCTGAAAATGGGGGAGGGGCTTACTTTATAGCGAGGGAGGGGGCTGATTACGTCAGACTCTACGGAGTAAGAGGACTAATACTGCGCGATTGTCTGTTATAAAAACCGAAATAGTCCTATTTTTGAAATATGGGAAATAAACCATTCCGGGCCCTAGAAGCATCAATTTAATTTTTATTGCTGCATGAATTTCTTGGAATTTAAGTACTTTCGAATATTTCAAAACATTCTTATTCACGGTTGTTGCACATCCTACGCACAGAAAGTGGAATGCGTAACGTAAATTGCCCCCAATTGCGTGCCGTAACGTAAACACTTCAAAAGTCTTTATCTAAATACCCGCTTCCATTATATTTACCAAGAAAATCGTTTCGTTTCTTATTTAATAATAATAATTTAGGGAATTCGTCATTTTGTTGACGTTTAATATAAGCTAAATTCAATTTTCCGCGGCAATGGGCTTCGAGAGCACTTCTTATTTCTTTGTCTATCCCTGTCAGCCATGTGTAGTTAAGTATGGATCGCGTCGACAAGACGCGGCCCATCTGTGAATGATGCTTAACACAAAAACCTGTTTAGAGATACCGCTTGTGCTGTGTTGGGTTGAGTGGCGAAAGGTTGGTGGATTTCTTTCAAATTTATTATGATTTGAAGACAACGAATTGTGTTTAATCTTTTAGCAAATGGGCAGTGCAAAACTACAATCTGTCGACTCTTTTGTGCATTTGACGTCTTTTTATATTTGTTGTTGCATGGTCAAAAATGACCCGTAGATAAATCGATTGAAGACAACAAAATGGGTGCGCAAAATATATATATTGCTATTCTTGATCGATATTTTGCGTTTGGCATCTGCCAATATTATTTTCGTCTTCTTCCGTCTGCAAACATGTTTTTGGAAGATATATACTTTATTTATAGAATTGTACACTCATTTTAGTTAGTTAAATATACCGTATTAGGTGTATCATATCTAAGTCGTAGAAGGTAGTGATTATCAGCTGTTGTTGTGATAATGCAGCTGTGTTGTTCGCTTTGATGTGTCACAAGCAGCAAGCAGTGCCGTTGACGTATATTATTTCCATATGAGTGTGTGTGTGATGGAGGGGGGGTTGGGGTGTGCAGAGGTGGGTCTATTTTATGGGAAGATAGTTTTGGTCAAAATGTGTTATTGAAACGCATATGCCGGAACTTGAAATTGGAAATAAAAGGTGGGAGACGTGAAAAAATTATTATTTCGCCATATTATGCTTTGTGAACCAGAAAAATGGCCTTATTCTTGCATTTATACACCTTAAAATAGTACATTTCTACGCGCAATAAAATCATTCCACACTGAAAACATTACGAAGATTCTATTGGACTGTGTCGTATTTGAAATATTATAAAACACTGAATAAATGACCTGAAATTATTTCAAGCCCGTTTAATATTTTCATACGAAATATATTTGTTTTGCGTACAGCAAAATGATTTCAATGAACTATATCCCATTACAAGAAACACTATGTGAAGTATGTACCTTCAATATATCGCACCCTCCTCCATGTTTTTTAAAATATAGTGATCTAGGATCTCAAATTCGCTGTATTGAGAATCATCTGGTGAGGTTTATGTAATAATTAATCATACTTTAATCAAATATTTGTTGTCTGGTTTATGGATATAATGATGTTGTTGTTGTCGTTGTGATGAAAAATGTCTTGAAAAATAATTTTGACTATAAAATTTTAAATTTTAAAATAGTAAATTCACGAATGGAATTCAAAAATAGTATGCTGATTGTCGAACTAGTTTGAAGTTCCGTGTCGGAAATTTTCCGATTGGAAAAACACTGTATCTGAGGGCATATAGTCGTTCGATTTCAAAGGAGTGGAAGTTCGATGATTGACGAGTCATTTGGCTTGCCATTAGAACTTCGCTGATGGGTACCAAAGGCACTTCATGGATAGCTAAAATAGCTCGAACGGATAGAGTAATGCAGTAGGCAAGAGTAGGCAAGTGTAATGCTATAAAATTGTCGGAAAAGCCTTCGACTTAATAATAAAGAGACGAGCAAGGATTTTTGGGTAACTTCTTCTTTAAAGCTAGAATAAAAATAGTCGAAAGGCGGAATCAAACAGTATCATTTATATCCAGTGATGGACTGACTGATCAATAAAACACCATAGAAAACTCTCATTAACTTGAAACCTCGAAAATCAGAGGTTTAATCCCTTTAACTCCATAGACTTTTTACAACGTGAAACTTTGGCACTCACTTTCTGCTGCATAAAGAATTTATGTACGCATTTGAAGATTTCTGATTTTAAATAAGTCAAGATTTCAATTCAATTATGTACTAATAAATGGATGATGATTTAATATAATCGTGTGCTTCTAGAGTATTAAGTTTAATATATACACAAAATATTGCGACCGTCTGAAGTTTTGAGTGATATGTATCTGTACAATGCGTCAGACGCGGGGTCGTGCCCTATTTGTACGCATAGTACAATATAAAGTCGCACAATTGGCAATACTGAATACGTTCTTTTCAATTATATAGCTCACTCTGCTGTAGTGCACAGTCGAAAAAAATTGAGTCCTATATTTTTGTCATGTATGGGCCACTGATGACTCGCACCATCAGGGCGCGAGCCATCTGTGGCACATGCTTGATAAAAAGAGATTTCCGATTGAGCCCATCTGTTGTTTAAGACTGGCTTACCTCATACCACATATTAGGCAAAAATAATTTATTGTTATGGGTACCCAAGTTTTTATTTTGGCAAACCATGGGTCACACGTAAAAATACCGTTGGCCCATAGTTGATCTTATACAGCAATGTAATATCTTTTGAAAGTACAGTATTTTCGACTGTGAGAATCGATTTTGAGTTCCACATGTGGTACGGCTGTTTTTGTGTGTTTATTGTATTATCTATTTTTAGGACAAAGTCACTTAGTATTGGCACTTACAATCTTGTTAGTACGAACTTGGCAGAATTAGACAGGTTACCCGTGTAGTTGAGGGAGCTGTTTTGTACAATGTACAATGCACGTTTAAACTGTTATTGTGTTAAAGGAAGGGAAGGGATTCTAGTGTAAAGTAAGATGCAATAAGGTATAGTCCAAACTAAATATTTTGTTATTTGGATTACCGTACATTCTGGAAAAAATAATTACGAATATGAAATATCCAAGATATTCTAAATTCAATAAAGATTTTGATTACAACATGCTTCCAACTTGGCAACACTTTTAAATTGGTGATATGAAACTTATGCAACAGTAACAATTTGGGCATGAAAATGTGTTTTTCGGTTGATTTTGTGAAAGTTCATGCAGTAGAAACGACATATTTTTGTGATTCACTCTTTTGACTAATATCTAAAGTGAAGAATTTCACAATGTATATCAAATACGCATATTTCCGAATGTATTGAAAATATTCCCTTCGTTTTGGACATCCTTTGATGCAATGCGCATGTATATTTTTGTATATAATATATTTGAGGGCCGTTTTTGCCGTTTAGGCAAGCTATTAAGCATTTTTCATGACAAATAAACGGAAAGAAACTAAAACAATAGTATATACACAGCGCCACTTTGCTTCCGCTTTGTTGGGTACTGTATCAACTTTTTTTCGCTCAAAGTGCAGTTACGAATTTCCATTCTATTTCCTATCAGAAAAAAATTGATCGAAGCACCTTTTGTTAAGCATAGTCACCGATGTTTCGCGTCGACGGGATATTGTCTAAGCCCACGTCGAGGTACATTTATTTTTGAATCGAATATCGAATCTTGTGATTTCGAATCGTTACTTTCTGATTTCTCTTTTTTAAAGCTTATTAAAACAGGGCACTTATATTTAATTTTCTCAGTACAAATTTTTGAAAAACTTGTGAGGTCGTAACGAAACAACACATTTTTAAAATTTTGTTAGATACATCCAAATTTGCACTTTTTTGAAATTTTTAAATATTTGATTCTATTGATTTCCTATCAGAATATGAATCGAATCAATTAGTTTTTGATTCTCGAACTACGAATCGAATGCAATACTTTGGACTATGGTCCATGGCATAATGTTATCCCGCGTCGCGTTGAATCGGTAACATATGTTCGGCAGCAATGCAATTTATATGACAAAATCTATTGTATAAGGATACTTTTTCGATTTCTCTTTCAATACCTAATTTTTCACAAACGCCTAAAAAATGTATGCCATTATAATATTACTCCCGTTTTACTGTTTCTGATCTTCAGCTGCCGCGTTTTGAAAAATCGATAGGTGATATTTCGGCGGATAATCTCGATTTTACGCCAGACCGAAGGTTAAATGTCATTTGTATTTTTGGGGGGAACTTGAATGTTACAGGGTTGCATTTAAATGATGATATATTAGATTTTAATATTGCGGGAAATTGATTTTAGCTTAGCGTTTGTAATCTTTTTATCCAATCCATACTTTTTGCATCAACTTTGTATTAACTTTGAAAGGGGATACAGTTGCGTTGCATTTGTATATGTTGAATAAGATAACACAGCGTAAGATAACAGAATGTTTAGTTTCGGGTGTTCAAATTTCCCATTTAATTTTCTTCTGATTGACAAAAAGATCCAAAACCATCAACACTGCTATTTCGTAGCGAACTTTGAATCTTTTTCTACAGTTTAATTGATGCAAGACATTCAGAAATTCCATAGCTAAAAAGTTTTATAGCTGCTATTTCATGTCAGTAATAATAACCTCGAATCTTTTTCTGCAGTTTGGTTGCTACAAGGCACTCAAAAAGATTTCGATCTTCTCACAAGTGATATATTGTTGAATACGCACATTGGATACTGAACATACTGAATACTGAACATACTGAATTCTCTTCTGATAGAGCCCATTTTCGTCGAGTGCCTGAGAGGCCAGTGAGCTGACATTCCGCCAGTCTGTATGTGCTACGCCATTTTAAAGCCTTGCCACTTTTTTCTCACACTCATTAAGGTTTATGGCGTAAGATTGTGGTATTGCAAACAACGGGAATCATTGAAAATTTCTGCTGTCTTAACTATAATGAGTTCACAGAAAAGTAGTTGGCCGTTAGAAACAGTGAAATCTCTAGATCGAGTTCGGGGAAATCACTCAAATCACTTCGAATAGAGTATAATCATTTCCAGATAAACAATAGAACGGTCATAGAAATGTTGGTTTGCGCCTATTTATGTGTTACAACACAAGGCCTCGAATGCCGCCTCACGCGATACTTTGCTATACTCAGTCCAAAAAAAACAAATATCGAATCATGTGATAACGTAGATCCAAAATTGAGTCGCAACTCAAATCTTTTTGAAAATACAAAATCATTCTCACTCAAACGCTATATTACACGAACATCTCCAAACCACGGAATGTTATAGCGCATTTCATATTCCAAGATTCGATTTTCTTGTCATGTCAGCCAAATCCCCGTGACAAGTTGATTGCAAGCATGACATACCTCGCATGCTATACATCAGAGAAATCCTTGCATCGCCGGTCACCGAGGGTAATAAATATATATAGGGAATCTAGTTTAAAAGCAAAACGGCGTTCCCAAATGTGCTTTAGGCTGAAAATCGATCGCCCGTATGCGTATAACGATGGCTTCTCGTACACAGGGCATTTATACAATGAAACCTTTGTAGAGCTTAGACAGGAGGAAATATTATGTTATATCATTGTGTTTGATGGGGAATGAGTGACTGATACTTATACCCTGCAAAACAAACTTTATACATTGATGATTTTCGAACAAGAAATGATTTTGTCAAGTATGGGTCACAGATGAAGCGTGCCTCAGCAGCACGATTCATCAGTGATCTGTGTCTAACAAATTATGTTTCTACGGAAGTTTTGATTGGGAATTTGACTTCGCAAATAAGACAGTGACTTTATGAATGTTAGTCAAGCGCAGTCATTTGTAAAGATAATAGATAGTGAATAATAGATAATAGATTCGGAATATTTAGAACATATTTTTAACATTCTCGTCGAACTTTTCGCTAATTTTGATAGTTTAATTATACACTTTTGTTATTGAACAGCAAAGGAAAAATTAGGGATATTCGAAATAGTAGGATTCGCTTATGATATTCTATTTGGAAACCGTAATTTCGAGGTTTCCACCTCTCGGTCTTATTTCGTAGATTTGAGTTAGAGATGTCAATTAAGATTAAATAGATGGTTAGTTTGGAATGGTTCACTTATTATTTAAGGTACCGGTATTTGAAATCAATTTTAATTTATAGACGTAGAATTCATAATTTTTGATAATCGACATTACTATTTTTAGACGTATTTAATCAAGTAAGCAGCATAATCCATATTTATACAAAATCGTACCCTTTAAAATTTGACATATTATCATGTCTACAATACGAAATAAATTCTAGCATATGTTGCTAACCGAAGAGTATCAGTTTGACTGTTATTTTGACAGTTTTAGGACATATTTACTAGATGTCGAATTTCAAATGAAAAGTGTATAAACAACGTTTGGAGCCTTTTACAAAGCATGTGTGGAATGTCACAGATGTGTGATCGATTTTCAGTTCGTAATTGGCGATATGAAAGTTCTAATATTTTCAACCTCCCTTGAATAACTTTCTTATTAACAGATATTAGCGTTCTTTTACGTATAGCCAGGTGTTCTGGAATTCTGAATAAAAGTAATTTCTTTCGTTCCTAAATTGATTCATTTTGCTGCGAAAACCTGATATATTCATTATTGTATCTTTTGAAATTCGGCATAAATCAAGACTGTGCTGCCAAATGGGCGAAACATGGCCAAATATTAGCAATTTCGTTTACCTGAAAATCTGGAACATTGTTTTATTTATATAACATTATAGTGAATTTCGAATACCGTCCAAACTAAAATATAAGAACAAACCTAATATTTGACCTGTGGACATTCTATATTTATGCTAGACACTATTCACTCACCTTTTTACGATATGGCTCGGATGTAACAAATACAATACATAACCACACCTAAGTGCCTGAAGTGTTGATTGCTAGATTATAATGGAAGACAATTTTATGAAATTTTGAGCAACAGGTAATTTGTTACGCTAATCTTCCCACCATTATATTAATTACAATACTGTGGACATAATCTGTTTTTGCTGCATACTAAGGATTGAAACTTATTTGTAATGTATTATTTTCAAATCTTCACTCGTTATGGTTACCCTATTAGAAATTTTTTGCCAAGCATAAGTCACAGACGGACCACATATCGGCGACGCGTCTCTCCTAACCAAAGAAGGATGGGCAAAATTTTTCTGACTACCTATTAGCAATTTTGTTTTGTAGAGAATGAGTCACATATGGACCGCGCCTCTTCAACGCGATCCATCAGTGATCCATACTTGAACAAAACAGGCTTGGACAATATTTTTCTAACTAGGCTTGCATAATGATTACGGACTACCAACGGTCCGTGAACTTACGACAGTAATAATTGACTTTTAATAAAAATTTATTATCGCATTTAGGAGCAATGACTTACGATATTCTCAGAGCAATATCTAGCGCATAATTTTTTTGGAAGGATTCGTTTGCAAAACAAGTCATCTTATACTGACTAATGCTTTCTCGATAGATAGGTTGGAAAGTTAAAATTTGGATAAACCAATCAGGACATGTTTCGTCGCGTGTTGGTGCCTGATGGATCGCGCTGTCGAGGCACTTCATTACAAAATCAATGATTATCTATTGGAATCGGCAATATTTTGAAATACAAGTATCATTTATCTAAAAGATATAGTTTTTATGAAATGTATTATGCACTCGTTTTAAGGCATGGAGTCTCTTCCGTTTAATACATTTCTAATTGTCAGAATTATAAATATTAATTGTAAATCATGTTTTGTATTGGTGCTGTGATCGAACTACTTGCACATTAATATTAGTAATGATTAATAATGCATTTCTATATCAGTATGCGATATAACGGACAATACTTTTTGTAAGAAACCAATAATTACCAACCATGATCGATTTAAATACTAATTTAAAATTCATCTAACTATTCGATTTTGCATTTGAATTTTAAACTGGTGTACCTTACCCAACCGGGAATTTTTGTATTGTCAAGAATGAGCCTAGATGGCCCAAGCCTTGGCTTCCACACAAGAATAACGAGAATTTTTTTTCATGAGCCAGTGACCATATTTGGCTTTTAGAATTCAAAGCTAGTAGTTTCTGAAAATCCGACTGTTTTTCGAGTTTGTTCATTTTTCAACCAAAGTAAATACGTTTCTGGCAAAAAATCAGTTCAAATTGCCTTATTAATTTACCAAGACAATTATTTCTGTATCGAAAATTCATGTTTTTTCTCCTTTCCAGTAAATCTATGACATTGGCAATATTATTGCTGGTTTATTATCAAGGCCATATTATAAGAAACAGAATATTCAAAAAAAAAGAAATTTGGGCGATTTTGTTAAATTCATGAATATTTCCCCGATTTTTTGCTTTCAAGAATCGTATTTTGTGAGACTGATGCAAAAAATACCCATGCTTGTTACGATATTGTTTTGACATTTTTTCTGGCTGGTGTGAACTTATGCCAACAGATTCCCATCAGCTGTGTGATCAGCAAAATGCATTATCTACAATTTCGAAGTTAGAAAATGAAGATAATCGCCCGAGTTGACATTGTAATAACCTTTTATATGGTTTCTTCATAAAATATAGATCATTGGCGGTAATAGGTCTTGCGTAAAAAGAAAAAGCGAGATTCAAAATAAGATTGAAGAATGGTAGGCATAAATAAGTGTTTTAGGATACGGTCACTTCTGTAAGAATTTTCTTAATTTTTCTGCTTTCATACATTTTATTTAATTGAGACCTGTATTCGCAAACAAAAATACTGAACAAAACATGAACAGTCAGTCACTGGTCTACAGTTAGCGAAACTTCATTCGATAACATAAACTTGTAGTGAAAATTCAAAATTTAGAGGAATTCGAACTCGTCCTTTTGTGATTTTTCACGACCAATATATTAGAACTCACTATTGCGCGCTCTTCTGGCGCGAATCAATTTTTATACCATAAAATGAACCTAATTTCATGAAAAAGTATAGTCTTTTCATTTATGTGAATTTTACAACAAAACTTGATAATTTTTAATCTATGCTCACGAATTCACTTTCCCAAACCTGGAACTTCCAAGTTCATGAAAAGTGTGTACAGCTTACACATCCAAAAAAATCGAACTGATCTGTAATTGAATTTGGGCCGACCCGGTCGAAAAATTATGTATAAACATGTTCTGTTAAGTATTAGTTACTGATGGATCGCGCCGACAGGACGCGGTCCATCTGTGACTCATGCTTGACAAATATTTTATGATTGGGAAGACGACATCAGTGGTTTACGCTGGACAAAAAAAAAAATACTTTTCAACAGAGAAGTTACATTTCAATACACAAAATATACGGATATTCGTCATACATAAATTATACATATTTCCCCTTCCTAGTAAGCTTGTTTATTATTAGGTATGACTAGTATATATGCATGTACTTGCATTAAATTTGGTACAATGCCATGCGATATGAAAGGCAATTTCTAATACGAATCAACAGTTGCATTGTTAGATTTTACGAAGGCTACAATTAGATTGTGTGCTGGGTGAGTGAAGCTTTTCTGGGTACTTAGGCGAGGTATTTGATCTATCGGAGAACGCGAGTTTAGAATTTCATGCAATATCCATCCGAATCGCAATGTTCTAATGCTAAATATGGTTTAATCAGCGTCAGGCTGTGGGCAGGGTAGCTACTTTCAAGTGTATTTATTTTTAATCAAATTCTTTTGAATGGGATATATCCGATATGATGTGCTTTTAGAAAGAGTTAATAAGGAAAATAATTTTTTTCCTTCACACTTATGGAAAATATCGAACCATCAACACACACGTTTGTTCAAGTTTTTGTGCAATGGTGTTGTTGCCACAATTAGGTTAGTTACATCTTTAGTTAAAGGCAATTACCACAATTTTTCATTTATCATATAATGGGACGATGACTTTTATCGGGTCTTGTCATTCTCATGGCATCAATCAAGTAATTTATCAAATCTGGTTTCCCTAACTTTGTTTTTTGATTCATCTGTGGCGTATGCTTGACAAAATTAAATTTATGATTAAGTTGAATTTGGCAGAATGTTAGATGTCACTGTCATCGATGAAATTTGTTGGAATGCATCCGCACAGATTTATGATTTCTATTCGTTTGCAAATAGCAGACTGCGTGGCTCACATTCAGGAAATTGATATAAAATGTATGGGTTTGTTGACAGTTCAGTATAAAATGTATTTGTTAAATCAGAACAAATGAAAAATTTGTAAAACGAAAAATTGATTGTCGAATGGTTTCACAGTGGAACAGTTATACGGGCTTCAACTGGCCATTGTGAGGTGAGAATTAGCTGCTTCGTAGATGTTAAACACAAGTTCGTATATTCTTTCGTGGTATAAAAACTACAGTTTACGTTCATCGGTAAAGGTATATATCAGGAAATTAGCTGTTCAGAATTGAGATATGGATGTGTATATGAGGGTATTGTAACAGAAGAACGATATGAGTAATGCGGCCCATGTTCCATGCTTTCACTGCATTTGCTTATATGTTAGAACATACAAAGAATAATCCATGTAAAAAACATTACCCCAATGCTTACTGATGCAAATACGGACATATGCATTCTCAGTCTCAGAAATTTTATTTTGTCATCATCAGCCACTGATTAACCTCACCCGAGAAGCGCGATACATGAGTGACTCATACGTAACGAAATTTATTTAGGCAAAAGATTTCTGACCGTGTCGTTGTATTTTCCGAGTGTAGAAAATTGACCATGTCATTTGCAGTAATTGCATTGAAGTACTGCGCTCCATCAACGTCCCATAATTGAAGAAAAAACGATTGAATATATATTTATATATATATAGTTTTATTTGAATACCACCAAGTAAAATTCCTGCCAAAACGCAGAGATTTTGCACCATATTTTTTCAGTGATATCTCCTTGGTATAACAGTAGTCTTTAGTTGGGTATTTTCATGCACTGGATTAAACATTGTTTGGAGTTCTTTGACGGTAATTTTACTCAGTGATATAGAAATAAAACTGCAACATAGACTTTCTATGTAATCGGGAGCTGTTGATGGAACGCACCGCCAAGGTGCGGTCCATCAACAGCCCATGATTGGCATAAATTGCATCGACTTGAAAATGCAGATAAAATATACTATAAATATGTGAAAATTTCCTGTATCTGAAATCACTTTAAATAAAAAAAATAAGCTGGAAAATGATAAAAAAATGCATTAAATTCGATTTTATGAAATTTCCAAACAAAATTTTAGTATTAATATAAATCACGAATATTGTTCATAATACATTTATGTGCGTCGAATATTCCCTCTTAGTAGAATTTCGCTTTTAGCCATGTCAAAAATAACACTTGGAAGAATCAAACTGCAGCGACCATTCGTACGACAACGACGGCTTGCCACCACTTTTCCCAATTTCGACATTTATATTATCAATCACAAAAATCCAGACTCAGGAAGGATCCCAGGCAAAGTTGAATGTCAAGTTAAGCCTTTTTAAGACCTTCTTCGATACACCTTAGGGAATTAAGGTTGTTTAAATCTTCTCATTCCATCCCGCGAGACTCGTGATATAAAGTATTCCACGTTTTTCAGGTAAAACTGAAATGTAATTTTCTGTATTTTTTCGATTTAGTCTAGCTTTTATGGACGACTCTGTTTCGTTTTTCTAACAGGAAAAGTATTTAGAATAAGGAAGTTTTCAAAAAAAAGGTGAAATTACAGAGCTTCAAACTGGTTGACTATTGAAATTAACTATTGCGTAAGATATTATACGTTTTGAACTTTTAAATGCCTCTCAGTGACTGTCGATTTTTGTGGCCGGCGAGAGGGGGGCACAGCACCTTCAAGTTCTAAATATGCTAGGGAGGCGAAGCAAATTGATTCCATTGCATAAATGTTTCCAAATCTTATTTTGTTAATTATGAGTGATGAGTAAGCGTGATTAACGAATTTTGATTAGGAAGCATTTACAAATTATAAATTAATATGTTTGGGCATTTGGCAATGATCGTAACAACAGACGGAGAAAAAAAACAGAAAGAGTGTCGCGCGTGCCAAGGTATATTTCAGGGGCCCATTCATCTGGCGATTTGTAATGCACAAAAATTTGTCTCGGAATGGTGCATATCAATGAAATTTCTCAAGAAAAAGTGGACTATTTCATAAGGGAATATATTAACACATATTATGCGACCTTGTAGGGGGGATCATTGTGCTCCCCGATTGGATCAGGGTTAGCGAAACATGTACAAAATTTTTATGTCTGGTTCTTACTGTTTTACTACAAGGTAGTAGGTCTTTTTTGCAGCGGAACTTGTAAAATTTTACGGGGAGGGGCAGAGCATAACATTAGAACTGAACATTTATTGTCCGAAACGTGCACGCAAAAAATCCTTGCCGTCTTTGTTGAGAAAATACACCAATTTTTATTGGGGGAGGGGGGGGGGGGGGGGGGGAGGGTCATGACTTTGTACTATAGGATTCATAAAGTTTTTGGGGATCTACACGTTGCGATTATTATTTATTAAATTTGCTAATGTTATGTCATTTATATATATATATATATATGTATATTGATATACCGACTTATGATCAATAGTAAACCCGTATCGAATTCTTTGACGACACGTAAATTCCCTTGTGTAGTGTATTACTGTCAAAAAAATTAACGAAGGCGCCATGTTGGTGACCCAGACCTCATCATACATATCGGTTGCTCTGTCGGGTTTATCATACGTGCCATGGATATAGCTGCTACCTATATACTGGACCCAAAGAATATCAATAATACTATGCTATATTGTAAGCGACCGACACATTTTAACGTGTGATTCAATAAGAAAAGTGTAATAAGAGCTGGCTGAATGGTTGGAATTCAGCATAGAGTGCATATTCATTCATTTAGTTTTCTGTTAGGGGTGGATGGCGTAAATTCAAGTAAAACGAAGTTAGGGTTTATCGGGGGGAGCTTGGATAGAAAAAAGCCGATGTATGTCCGCCGGGAGTAGAAAATTATTCTGTGACGCCCATTGAGAAATCGTTGCTAAAGACTTTTTAATGATGCTACTATGCCAAATGGCCTGTACCATTTTTATATGACAAAATTCCTGTTTTTAGCATTTATTTCACGGTGATATTTGAATAAAACTATAGAGTCGATTTTTATTTTTGGCCAATTATAGGCTGTTGATGGAACGTCGGTTCTATTTTGAGCAAATGGATTTACCGCAAATGAAACGTGAATTCATTGTACTTTTGTCACAGTACTCAACGTTGAAATCTTACGATACTGGTTACAACGTTGAATTCTGTACCGAAATATATAACAAATAAATCAATCAATTTGGTCCAGTACAACGTTTCGACGTGTGGTTTATTATCCCTCTGTTCTTTATACGCTTCATTTGAAATATTAAACACTTCAGCTATGGGATTTACCTCTTCTACGACCGAGCGATGCTTCGATCAATGGAATGAACTTATGTAGATCAGCTCAAAGTTTTAGGTTGATGTACTGGTACTGTAAAATTATTCCGGACACTTTGTTGGTAGAATACGTGGTTCATGCTGGCTTTATGAGAGTTTATGCAGTCTTAAATATTTTAGCTTTAGTCTATTACCAATACCGAATACTGTTACAGCCACGAATCTTCAAGTTCTGAAACGTATCTAAACGATATTTTTGAAGCGAGTATCGAATCAAAACGAATGTTTAAGAGTCGTATTCTATGATAAAAGTTGGATGAAAATTATATTATTACGAGAGTCAAAATAACATAAACTGAAAAATAATTTTCATTTCTTAACGAGCCTTGCTTTCTGCCCTGTAAGTACGGGCTTTAGAATGGTCCTAACGTATTTCCCGCGTGTCGTAAGAGCTACCTGAAAGAACTCAAAGAAGTGGTAGATGGTTTTACTATCGCCCGTTTTACTATGTAAGATACCACTCACTGCACTTTACCATGATTGTTCAGTGCCGTTTGGAATGCTTTCCGTGTGGAGTGCATTTGCTGGTACTATATCTTCGAATAGCTTTTTGCTATTGAATGGCTGTGGGTTTGTTTATGGTGAATTTCAATAGAAATAAATATCAGGGAAATGCTTGTTCCAATTGTCATAATCGCGCACTTGTCCGAACCTATGCAAATCAGGAAACTCAGTAATATTCTAAAATACGGAAACGCCCTATCAGAATCATCATTTTCACTCAATCAAACGACTCGATCAGTGATAGATTTCCCACTGTGGGGCGATTCTTCATCTGTTACTCATGCTTGATAAAATGAATTTCGTGATTGTTGCTACTTTTCTCTAATCTTTAGATTCACAAGTAGGATTAGGATACCGACGACGTATACACAAGTGGTAAAAGTGGACTTAATGCAGTTCAATGCGCCAGATAAACTGTATTGATTGTTTGGAAATTTTCGATACAGCAGTTTTTGACAAATCTTCTCTTTCCAATCGGAAAAATTTCATCAAAACATGTTTCGTTAAGTTTGTGCCACTGATGGATAAGACCCGTCCATCTTGGCAATCCTGGGCGCATGCTTGGCAAAATGAAATTTCTGGTTGAGTTGGGGCCAAATTTGATGAATATAAATGTGTTGGTAAGGATGAGAAAAGTATTTTCTATATCACTAATAGTGTAGGTATTATACGGTAAAATCGGGATATTTTAGACTTTCACATTGCTTTATTTATTCAGTATTACTTTATTAGATCTCCTCTGGTTTCATAAAAAGTATGGTAAGCGTTTTACCATGTCCAGAACAATAACAGTTGATGCAGTATACAATAGCGGTTCACCTTTGTAAAGAATGTTTTCTATTTAAAGTGCGATTACTTGTTTTTCATTTCACGTAGCTTATTAAAAGTCGCTTGTTGGACCTTTCTAGATGTTTTTTCCAACTTAGATTGAGGTAAACTACAGTGAAAAAAGTTGTATATTTGGAATTGGATGCTTTAGGAGTATGGTCGTTTCGATAATGAGCAGGAAAATCATGCCTCAGGCCTAGTTTGAATATACAATGCACATGAAATGGCGCACATCGTTTTTAACAAAATTCACGAATTTGTACGTTTCAATATAATATCGTTGTCCATCGCACTTGACCAGTTGCAGACAGCAGTCAAAAATGACCGCTACAAGTTGTAATATCGACTGCAATACAAGGTCTGTATTTGTATTTATCTCTTTCATTGTCATCGCGTTCTTTGTTGATTTTAGCTTGTATATGGGAACACTATATCCACTTGAGTTTTAGTGCGGCATCTTTTGTCGTACTTTATTGTAATATTGTAACAAAATACTAGGTTTTGTTAAGCAAAGGCCAGGGATAGAACACGTCATTATGGCGCGTTCTATCTCTAGCCCACACTTGGTAAATGTGAATCAAATGTATTATTACGACATAATATGATATTACCAACAATAATAACAAGTGACATGTCGATACCGACCCGCCACTCAAGCCGAGTTGAACTCGATTTGATATCGACAGTGATATATTGTTTTGAAATGGTTTTGCAAGTTTTAGAGAGTTAGGAAGTTGGTGATATAACATGTTTTTTTCGTCTTTTCTTCAAAATAATGTGTTTTATCTAATACTTTTGGTATCTGAATAGACAGGTCGTGAGAAGGTTCCGTTAATCTATTTTTTCGGTCTTTGTGGGTTTTAAATCCTTCTAGTGACATGATTTAGCTGAGCAGTATCGTTTGCTAAACATGCTTTGTTTTTGCAAAATAGTTAGAACTAAGTTTAAGGTAGAGGATGTTAGGAATTTTATAATTAGTAATTATTTGTATAACTTTGGTGATTTTATACAAGTTCAACGTAATATTCGATGTGATATGTTCAATAATAACAGTAACAGTTTCGAATAATGATCGAAAACATTGTATCCATAAATTGTTTTTAAACAATTTACAGATATTTTGGATTACTGTAACATCTGGATCTAACATCAAGTAAATACCAGTATCGAATTTCGCTTTGTGGATAATTGATCCATTCAAAAATTTCTGTCCCGTATTTCAGTTAAATTTTATTCATTTTTTCTACGTATACCTTGACGTAGTCCCACCTAGTCCTAAGTTCATTTCCTTCTATGTGCTGCTTCCGTCTGCGATTAGAATCAATTTAAATTGAAAAAGTCTATTGAAAAGATATGATTATATTCAACCAATAACTGGATTCGAAGTAGACCTAAAGATTGTTGAAAATTCCATTTCTTACACGTACATTCTTCTGTAGTTGCTGTCACAACCGAGAATAGCACTTCATTTTTCTCTAGGTCAACTTTGTCTCTTCGTAATACGAAACATTTTGACTTCCGTGAATATATTTGGTTGCAAATAACTGATGTGGCATTTAGCGATTTGAGGACGAGTCTGGCGCTGACCGAGCAACGCCTGCACATATTAAATTAACCATTCCACACGGCTTCACCATCGATGGACTATACAATACTTGATTGTTGAGGTGATGTTATTTCTTGGTGCCTCCTTTTCCAATCAGTTTTGCAATGATAAACAACTGTGTAATATTATCTATTCTCTTTCGGATTCGCACACACGAAATAGCGACGACAACCCATATAACATGATTGTGCGGATATGTTTTTACAGCATGACACATAATAACCTTGACACTTATTGTATTAATAAGCAATATTCCATTGACAAGTAGGGACCGAGGAAAACTACGCTCACAGGAGCGTACTTTATCCGAGGTCCGTACTTGGGCTGATGTACCCATAATCATTACGTCTGTGGTATTATACGCAGCGTTTGTATATTGACGTATTAAGTAAACTGTATAGGTATAGATAAGTGTATCGTCTTTTGAATGGAATGGATTTTATTAGGCACTCAGCTCGTTACTTAGTAAGACGAGGTGTTCGAAGGATAGTCTACATTTAGATATATTTGAGAATTATATATAGGTTTAAGATTGCAGGTCAATTATTGTGTTATTTTGTTAAGGGAGGTTAATGTATATCATTCCGTTTTGGCTACTCGAGACGACAATTCGAATTAGTTTAATTTTTCGGGCATGTCGCATATATTAGTGCATTACGTACATATTTGTGGCTCAGTTATTGAGGATTGATCGTACTTTTCTTAAGTCCAATGGTACTTTCCTAGAACGTTTTACTGTCAGCAAAGAACGCCGCGGGTGGCTTGAACTTGTAATAGGTACACAAGCACTTAAAAGATCGGTGCCAAGCGATTCTTGATGTATTAGCCCCCTCCTCCCGATCAGTTTACGACCAGCCAATAGCAAATAAATTGAACTCCGTTCCCACACCGATAAATTCCAAATAAATTGTCAAATATTGGGTAAATGCCGCATACATATGACACTTTTCAAACTTGACAACGCCTAATGTTCGCATTCCAGCGCGCAAACGTTTTTAAGACAACTACCTTTCCCTGCTAACATCAAACACCTTTGCATTACCAACCCGACTGATGTCGATATTTGACACCAGAGTTTAGCACTTTTACCACTTGTTGAAAATTTAAACGCTTTGATAAAATCAGTCCTCAAGTCACTAGATGGCATCATCAACGCACTAAAATTGCCTAGTTGATTTCTCTTGTTGACGTTAACTACAATTTTTGTCAACTTTCCAGCATATAATTATGATTTCCGCGATAAAATGTGACAGATAATTATTTAAAAGTTAAACAATTGGTTGTTAGTTTTGTGAGGTGTGTCCTAGCTCTTCCGCACGGTAATACAGTTCATAAAATTTAAATGACCAGCTGCGGGCGGAACGCACTATTTATTTTCTTGTCACAATTTGTTGGAATACATGTTTTTGAAATACGGGCCATTGCAGTAATTCACCCAAGCCACCCAGGCTTGGTTTGTAAATTTTTCTATTTGATTTGCTGAGAAAGCAAATAAGACAGATTAATACAGATTTTGAGACAAACTTGTGTCCACGAATTCATACAGTAGTGGTATGGCATTGTAAAATCCTTTTATTTCTTGGTTGAGCTTAGTTGGTACTTGGGACAAAAGTGAAAATTGAAATTGTTCAGCCAGTGGGGAAGTGTAGAATACTATCAATAATCCACATTCACTTATCAATTTACTTGAATATGCATAAATATTATACACGAGTTTTATGTGGGTTTTAAAAATAAAACTATATTTGTATCTTTTTGTCTATCTGGTGTTACTGCGGCCAGACACATGGAAGTCAAACATTACAAAATTGATATTTTTGTCAGTGGAGTCTGAGCCACAGATGGACCGCGCCTCGGCGGCGCGATCCAACTGTGACCCATGCTCATCAGACAGTATTTATCTTACTAGGCTATAAAATATTCTTTTTCTTCTATCTTTTTTATCAGCTGCTGAGATATAAGTCTTTGGCATATAGGTGTGTTTATAGTGACAATAAACACAGGGTAAATACCGTGAACAATATTGTAATAAAGTCGTGAAAATACTTAAAATGGCGACGTCACCTCCACACCATCCTTCTGGAGGAGTACAAAACGACGGTTCGGCGTTTTTTCGCCGTTTGAATACGTCAAGAATATCACCACGTTCATCGCCCTTGATGGTTAGAAGAACAGCATCGGGCTTGAAAACCGTTATGGAAACTTCGGAAAAAGAAAAGCTATCGGAACCGAACAATAATACCATAATGCCGGGCCGAGAAGGACATTCAGATGCCGAAATCGCTCGGACCCCGGTTACGATCGTCAGGTCAAGCCCGAGATCACCGAGTCCGGTCTTTGACCATTGCAGACCCATGCACCCCTCCCTATCGCCCATGACGTTGAGAAGATTGGAAAGCAAGCACCAAGCTGCAAAGTTGAGGCAAAATTCGCGAGACTACGGATCTCCAGACAGATTGAGTCCCACTACGTCACCTGTTGGTTCACCGTCCATGCTAAGAAGAATCATTGTCAAGAGGGGGGGAGATCACAACAGAAGATTTACATTGGCAAAAATGAGGTAAGCTGTATGCTTTTCAGTGTTAAAGAACCTGCGTGGGAGCGTTTGTGGGTTGGAATTTTAAAATGTTCTAGTTTAGTATACCAGACTTCAAACAGAACTTCGTAACTGCGAAAATATATATTTTTACATTTAATATTATTAGTTCTAGTACTAAAACATCACATCAGCTACAAAGCTCGTGCGGGCTGCGGAGCACCCTTCATTATATTTGTTCACGACAGAGAAAAATTCCCAGTTTCATATGTGCGGGATTTTGTGTTTTGATAGCGACATCCGCATCCTATTTTTTCTATTCTATCTTTTCAATATTTTTAGTTCCGAGTTAAGTCGTTTGTGCGCTAAACTTGACAATGCGTGTTTTTTAGAATACGGACCTATTGAGCATAGTCGAGCTTTCGATGAACGTGCTTCAATGACACAGTCCATTTGTGGCTAGCACATGAAATAAATTAAAAAGTATCATAGATGGATAAAAGCACTGTTTCGTAAAAATATTGCACGCTAGTGCGCGCGGATAATTGTGGTCTTTTGTAAAGAATTTATCATTTTCAGGCCAAGAAAACAAAAAAATGACAAACGTGACTGAAAATATTGCCTATTCAAACGAAACGCTTGACTTGAGCAAACTTAATGAAAAATTACTCATAAATCTCAAAAACTGCGGGTTCCCTACGTCCTACAGCTTGATGCTGTGGATGTTTGTAGATTTTGATGTCGGGCGGGATTTATACGATACATACGGCCATATGCTGCAGTCACGTAGGAACAGCTGGGCTTCAATTGTTTATTTTCATTTCTAACGTGCTTCACGATAAGATTCTTCTGACGATTATATTTTCTTCAAATATATGTTAAACAATGACACGCCTTTATAACTGTTTAGTTTGCCACAAAGTTGCACAGTGATGAAGTTTATTATTTTGAGCTTGCATTTGCTGTACATTTGTCAGATATCGGTATCGCGGTCAGTAGCAGCATTTACTTGTGAGAAGTTGTGGGTTTCAAATTCGTTTTGGTTGTATTTTGCATGGAATTGTTGTTACGTAAATGTGAATAAAGACAGTCTCGAGTTATGTAGAATTTCATTGTAATTTATAGTTATTTTTATTGAAAATTGAATAGCAATTGTTTGTTTTAGTAGATACTAGAAGGCAGAACTTCAATGATGTATAGCTCCATTCCAAAATTCTCGGTCATTGATCACGTGATGGTGCTGGAGAGGCATAAGAAACTCGTTTGTTTTTGCAGTTCTGGTCGAACTTTATTAGAAAAATCTTGCCGAAACATTGGTTAAGTATGAGTTAAGCTTGGTTAAGTATGAGTCGCTGATGGATCGCGTCTTGGCCAATCTGTGGCTTATGCTTAAAAAAATAAAATTTCTGGTTACAGTGGCACTCCCCAATAACGAATTTTTGTTTAGGGCTCGATTCCTGAGCAAAAACGAACACGCCAAAATTGTTGGCCTATTTTAGGGCAGTCGCTCAATTAAAAGCAGAAAGCAAAGCAGAAAAATCCTATCGTACCTTTTTATTGATAGTATTGAAAGATAGTTTGCGCCATAAGCCAGATAAAATTGACCATATGATGAAAAATGACCATATTTAGGACTTGAGTCTCCCTGATATTCACCACTACCCAGCGTGAAATAATTTTACCAAATATGTTTTGTCAAGTGTGAGTCACCGGAAGGGCTATTCAAAATATTCGATTCGAATCATATTCGAATCATAGATTATTCGATTCGATTTGTGCAGCAGTTCGAAATCAACAAAATGATAAATAATTTAATTACGCTAATTCTGATTCGAAATTTCGATTCGGGAAAATTATTCGATTCGATTCTTAAACCAAAATCATCTGAGCAGAATAAAGTTTTTGATGCATAGCAAATTTCGGTCATTTTTCATTTGGTTTATTAAAACTGCATTTTTGTCAATGATATTGAAGTATAATATATTTTATTAGGTTTCATATTATGTACTCTAAATCGCGATTGACAGTAAGCTAATTTGTATAAATGTTAAATCAATTTGAAGCATGAAAACACGAGAATTCCATTATCCGCTGATCCGAGATATTAAAGATACGTACGTATGTCCTAAATCAATGTTTTACGAGCATATTCCACAGATGGTTCAGTTCATAACTTGTCCTGTGGTGGAATGCTGAATATATTAGATCTTTATTTTAATGATTTTTATTATATTGCATAAAATTCAGAAAAAATGAGTTTAAATGACTGGGCTCTGGCAGATACCACACGCGGCACTTTACCATAGCGGTTAAGTTCCTTGCAGATACTGCATTTTGTAGTAGCCCTTTGGCAATGAGTGGCTGATGGTTGGTTCCTTTTAGGTGCTGGCATTGTCGATTAATTTTCTTATTTCAGGTTTGTGCTTTCTCAATAGAAAAAAATTGAGTCGATAATCTATTGTTGGGTATTTCTCGATGAGAAGCGGTACATCTGTGGTGCGTACTTGACAAAATCCAAATTCCGATTGAATTTGAATGTGTTCATTATGTCTGAAATAACGATAATAAAAGGTATAAAATGGACGTTTCTTTTACATATAGATTGCATTTTAAATGTTCTCGATTAAAACGTATTGAGAAGGAGAATATTCCCATAAGAAGCGTCGAAAACTAATGATGGATCGCGCTGCCATAGTGGCTCATACTTGACGGAACATAAATCAAGAATTTTTTGTCCACCTGGGGTTGTAGAATAGTAGGAATCCATTATTTCTTATATCAAAATTGGGTAAAGGAATTTAAGGAACGTCATAGAACAATTGCAGCAACATATTACTGTTCTTATCGCATTACAACTTTGTCGAATGCAGCACGTACTCTTACTCCTATTTCTTTTTTTTTAAACCGTCTTTCTGTAGCATAATTCGTGATGCGCCGTGCATTAATTAGGCCGCCTTATTGCCAGGCCTGCACTTAAAATGCTGATTGATGCCCACTGATGACGTCAATCCTGAATTATTCATTTGCAACTAAATATTAAAATCGCATCTTAAATTTTCTTCGGCCGAGACCATTTTCACCTCGATGTATTGTATTGACCAATTCAAATATTATGAAAATGAAAATAAGTAAGAATTTTACCGTAAATGTCGAAAAATGGGACTCGCACTTACACTTGATATCTAAAATTGGTATATTTATTATAATACGATTCGAACGCCATTGTGTCCAAAATTAATGCAGGTGTATATAAAAGATTGTACGAGACACAGTCCATTTTGAATCTGATTCTTCAAATGTTTTTGAATCGAATATCTAATTCCGGATAAATAACACAAATATCTCATTTTTACGATTACATCTTGCCTCTGTTATGAAAATCAAGAAATTTATATTTACGAATATTAGCAATCACACTCTGTGTCTAAGAGCGAAAATTTTAACGACAAAATACAATCGATTGATTGAATTTTGTCGTTAGAAACGAAAATTCCACTTTATTCAAAAAATTTTGTTCCCATAAACGATTAACGATTGATTCTAATAATACTTGCATCAGATCAATTCGAATTACCGAATTAAAATGCCCAGCTCTAGTCTTTGCCCCGGTAAACGTTTTCAAAATTCTTAACCCTCTTAATTTGATGTCCTATTATATATCAATGTGTAATCCCGGAAAATTTTCAAAAAGCTAGTAGGTAATGTGTCGTAAGAGGCGACTAAAAGGAAACAAAAGAGTGATCTAGATGGTTGAACTTATCTACCACTACTTGCCTCTCACAACACTACGTTACTACATTATGGCAATTCTAAAATCCCTTTTTCCCGGTATTTGGTTTCTCACCAAAGATTTTTACCTGAATCCCCAAATGATAAAAAACATGAAAAGTGGAGTGATGTATTTATATATTAAAGATTTCTGATAACCGAAATGAATGTAAATATTATTATCATATTTTGCTATAAAAAATTAGTCCTATTTTGCGTTATTCGCTTATGGAGAGCTTCATAAGCTGCTATAAACACTACATTAAATTTACACAAATTCTAAAATATTCTAAAATTCGTGGCAATTTTATTTCTGTTCGAACCAATTCTGTTTTTAACGACCATGAATCGTGAAAGTACATAGATCAGACTTGGATAAACTACTAACACGTTTCTTCTACGTGCCAGTTGCCACACGGCATACTCGAATTGTCTAGTTATGGGAATATATACTTGGCACGATTATATTGTAATTTTGTCGAACATGGGTCATTTATGGGTCGCGACGTCAAGGCGCGATCCATAGATGGCCCATGTGCGAGGAATTTACTGGAGTTGGAATAAAATAGTTCTGACAGAGAAAATCAAGGAGCTCTGTGGCCTCCAAGCACTCAGACTTGTCTGTCTGTCGGAGGCTAATGAACGTGATGGCCCTGTGAACTTTACCGACACTTTAGTTCTAAAGGGAAGACAAAAGAGAATTTGTTTGGAAATAATCACTGGTCTGGCTGGCGATAAATCAATACACATCGCTAGAGTTAGCTGCACTTTAGCGCTTCACTTTTACTTTAAGGAGAAAATATGTAAATTGTCGATGCATTTTTTTGTAGCTATGTCCATTCAGGATTGTATTTATAAAAAGTATAAAAAGATTGCGGCAGTTTTTACTGGAATTATCATTGTTTTTTTTTAGTCAATTTCGCACTTAATGAAACGTTTTGGACTTCATTAGAATTTACCATACCATTTTTCATTGTGCTCGTTCGCCAGAAAAATGATGGGTTCTATTGAAATCGTATTCGATATGTTAGGCTCTGTCGTTCGCGAATCGTTTCGATTAATTCTGAATGCTTCATACTCAAGTGGATAGTACAGGTTTTTATATATAACTCTTGTCAGAAGATTAAAATACCCCTCTGTGTGTCTGGTAAAAATACGGGAAAGAACTGTAAAGATTTGAAATCACCAATACTTCTATCAAATAGCAGTGTTAATAGTTTTGGTGCGTCCATTTTTGTCCAACCGAAGAAGATTATAATTATGATCATTTCAGACACCCGAAGAAAAACAAAATTTTGTCACCCTGCGTCACACCCACGAAATATTAACCCATGCAGTCGACCTAAAGATCAGAATTCTCCACAATAGCCAGAAAACAATTACGAAAGTTACGTCAAAATACTCATTTATTTCAACAGCATTAAAAGTATATTTGGTTATGAAGTGCGAGTACTTGTGTGAATGTTTACCTGTCTCACATGTTAGTAATAAATATGCTACTGTGTGACAACATTTGTTTTACCAACGACAGTCCATGTAAAACTTTTAATTTATGGGTGTCCAGTAGGGTCAGTTTAGCGGTTTAGTAAAATATTTGCCAGAATTTTACGACAACAGAATAAGTGACTGAGGGTGTTCATTAGGTAGAAGGAGTTTATCTTGGAAGAGATTTATTCATGACCGCGCTTTATTATTCAAAAGCTTTACAATTCAATTTTGTCAATGTAGAAGCAGGACAATGGGAAGAAGTACCAGTAATCATATTTTGTAGATCTCGGGTCACACCAACAATGCAATATATCGATACTCATATCTTTTGAAAGAACGCCTGCAATGCTCGATTTGGTTACAATACTTTGACCCGGTATGTTAAACAAATTTCATATTCAAACAACTATTGTCAAACCAATAATAAATGAGTTTGGAAGTCGATGTTATTTTCAGAAAAGTTGTTAAGAATAAGATTAGTGGGAAATTCTAGACCCTGGAAGATCCCAGTGGATACTGAATTTTTCCGAAAACGTATAACGCCGGTAGAAAGCATTTCCACGAAACTAATCGAATCAAGAATATTGAGGCTTTTGTACAGCGAAATTATGATTTATGTATAAATTCCGGACCCATATTAGTAGGGTTTTACTTGCCTAATAAGTTTATTTACAAGCAGGTTTGGGCGATCTAATTCGGTGACAAGTTATTCGAATCAATCGTAAATCGTTCATAGGAACAAAAACTTGCTGTGTGAAATGAAGGTTCGAATTGAAAGTACATTGCAATTGTTTATGCTAATTAACTTATAAATTTCTTGGTATTCTTAATGGAGACGAGATGTAACAGTAAAAATGTGATATTTGTTTTTTATAGAAGAATTCGTGATTCGATCCGATTCGAAAAAAAATTTCCGAATCAGAATCGAATTCCAAATGATTCAATGTTGCCCAGCTCCTATTTTCCCAAGAACCCAAAAACAAGGTTGATGAGCATCCAAGTTAGGCCAAACAGCTTAGACACTCTACTCGAGGTAGGTTCACCACTTCTCTTTCAATATATCAGCTCCAAGGCGAACTTTAACCACCTATCCCTTGATAGCTGGCAGGTCGTTAAAGTCAAAGCGCAGTCTAATCTACAAGGGGTTTAGCAAAGGATTCATATCCAGAATGCGCGTAGCCAGAGAAGCAGTTGCGATGCGGTGTGATGAAGATTGGTATTTATAGTAGTACAGTACCAGCACACATTATCTATTATCAGTTGATGAGTTAATATAAGGGTGGATAAGTTTTTCCCACTTATTTGAGTATATTGCTTTTAGTAAGTTATGATGAAATTATATTAAGGGTAGATGACTTTCTTCTGTAGACGCGTTTTCCCACTTATTTGAGTATATCGCTTTCAACATGAGTTTTTTAACATGAGTTATATGAACGGTAGATGAGTTTTTACCACTTCTTTCAGTGTCTCACTTGACTTCCTAATTCCTATATCAGTGGCCACTCACAAACGAACAAGGTTATTGCTGTTGTCCTAGCGACAAGATCCATCAGTGACTCATTCTTAACAAAGCATACTCCTGACTGCACTGGATGATATCCCATTACATGAAAATTTCAGTTTATTTAACAGTCGATTGCTTTGCAAACATTATGCAGCGCTATTAACTGTTATGTTTCCAGTTCATTGAGTTTTAGAGGAAATAATGATCGTTTGTTGTTAAAAAGTTCATTTCTGTTTCCTATCAAATAGAATGACGCAAACTACAAAGGTTAGGGTTGTTTCAGGAACTAGATCAAATCAATTCATCAAATATAAACTTTTTACCTATTTTACGATCGAAAATGTTCCTTTGTACGTTTTTGCATTCAAAATGTTGTGAGTTTCGTTGTGATCTATGTCGACTTTTCCGATATTATAAATATTTTTATTGAATTATTTATTTAAGCAGTCCATCATCGCGATTCAGTTGTTGGGTATAAACTTTTTTGGACAGCGCCCCAGTTACTAGCGTATTTAGGGGGCTCGCCACTGTCAACCAAAATAAATCGCAATATGTCAATTTTATGTAAAAGTAACGAGTTTACCTAGTATAAAGTTTCACTGATATCTGATTTACCTACTTTTTACTTTTACCGAGTTTTCCATTTTAAGTTTTACCTAGTATATTACTAGGTAAGATTAGGTAAATTTACCTCATATTCAACTAGGTACCTGGTATAAAATTATGAGTAAATTACATTTTCGACAAAAAAAAATAACTTCAAAATAGACTATTTGAAAATTTTCACCTCAAAATATATTAAATGCAGCAAAAAACGATTACCTAGTTTACCTGATTTTAAACAAGGTACTACCTGATTTTGTAAATTAAACTAGATTACCTAGCAATACTTTACTCAGTTTTATGTTAAATTTGTTTTACCTCAACTAGGTTAAGAAAAAACTAGATTACCATCATTATTCATTATCTCGAACAGGCCGCTAGGCGCTAGTCATTACCCCCCCCCTATTTTCTTTTAAAAAATATCTGAAAAATAGTATTGAGAAAATACTTAAACGGCTCTCTGCTAAATATTTTTGTTTTGTTGATAAGTTGCGCATGTGCTATAAATGGATCGCGTCAACAAGGCTTGACCTCAACAAACTAATAATGATTGTACCCAAAATATTTTTATCTTAAGAGTGGAATCGAATAACCAAGTCAAAATGGCCCTGTTATAACAAATATATTTCCTAAAAAATATCAAATGCAATAAGTTTTACGTTTATTTTCAGTAAATATATACTTTTTAGCTTCTTTTGATTTCGAATAGCTTGAGCAGCATTTATAAACGTTGAGCGATTTCATTTCTTATTGGTAATGTCAATGAAGAACACATTATCATCAGATAGCATCAAAATTATGATGATTCCATCCACGCCTTTACGTAAGAACCATCACACAAAATAGCCGGAGGCTGGATACCCTATCTTATTTTCAGTTGCGACCTGACATTTTCAATTTTAAATTCGTTTGTTATTTATCTACCACGCTTGGCCAGAGTTCGAAAATCAATGCGACTAATTTCCGATTTTATTATTATTATTGATAATATTTTATAGATACGGACGGACGAAGATCGATCCCCAAATAGCATAAACAATACGTTTTGTATACGCTGTTGGAAGGGTATTTTGATCCGTTGATGAGTGAATATTAATAAACGCTCGCATTCCGCGAAGATTTGTTGCATGATCAAATGCAAATTAAATCGACTGGATCAATGTATTGTTTTTGTTTGGGTTTTTAGAACCGAGCAACAACAAATGATATAATTTGTATTTCGCAGCTATGTCTGGGCAGATTTGCAAGCCAGTGCCAGTCGGTAAGTTCTCAGCTAGTTATTGGCGGACAGTTATCAGAGGGCAGCAAGATTTGTTTATCGAACAAAGGATGTTTTAATAAACCTAACTAAAATAAGAGCTCGATTTTGGGACAGTTATTTGTAAGGGTATTGATTCGCCTAACAGTATTGACTAAATATTAGCGCCGTTGTAGAATGCGTGACCAGGATTAGTCAAAACTGCTAGTCAAACGTGGATATAAACAACAATAGCAAAGCGTTTACTGCACAGTAACTTCAATTGTGGACAAATGTTAGCGAGTCCATCCCCTGGTGATTTGTCAAACATATTCAAGCAGCTAGGCCATGCACTTCAGGCCTGTCAAATCCAAAGCCTTTGTACTATAACCATGGCCCAGTCAGAGAAAGTTGGATAAAAATATATATTCTAAGCATGGCACTGACGGATCACATGTTAGAATTATATGGGATAGTTTTCTTTCCGAGTGTGGAACGGCGGCGAATCGGTGATGCGATATTGCACTGTACCATTCTTTACAAAACAATAGACGGCATAACGTGATAACTTACGATATTCCAGTCAGCATTTTTGTTTCAAGCATGCTTTGTTAGGTATGGGTTACTGATCCATCTGTGGCACGCACTTAAAAAACTAAATTTCCATTTGGGAGTGAACGTAAAAGTGGAAGACGTTCGGGAAAACGCATACACCCGAGATCAGAGTCAGAAATTAGTCGGCGCTTTGTTGTTTCGTGAAAAAAACAAGAGAAAAATTGCAGACTGTTTGATCGTTGTTTTGAAGTTAGATTACGGAATCAGAAATTCGGTTTTTCAAAAATCCGAGAAAAATGAGCCGCTCATATTTTTTACCGGTTAGTAGTTTAGATTGCATTCCATCACTAAGAACAAGCCTGTGTGTATAATTTTTAAACAATTTTTTTGTGCACACCACTCACTTTTGAACTTGAAAATGTGATTTACAAAGATGTTATACGATTTCGGTGAAAGATATTTGTATCCGTACGTATCTGCCATTTGCAGCAACCTAAATCTGCGCCAGAATTTCTGTTTGACGAATAAATTTCATGTGTATCGTAGAATAATTTGACATTTTGTCAGATACTGGCTACCAAAAATTTGACATGGTTGCGCACTCTCTAAATTTCTATTTTGAAACTAATCACCGTCATCTGCCAATGGCAATTTTTGACGTTACCGTTGATCATGCTAACAAGAGCGGATTCAATGAAAACGACGACTCTAAGCGTCTAGGCGTAATAACGAGCCAGATCCCTAACGATTTTTGTTATTGGCTGAATCAGTTTTCCAGTAGGAATCTTTTGCATATGAACTAACTTTGCCATATTCGCTGGCATTTCTCATCCAATTAGAAAATTATTATCGAAACATGTTTTGTTAAGTTGGTGCCATTGCTGTATGGTCGATGCGCTGAATGGAGTTCATTTGAGACGTTCTTTTTGTTGATCTCCGAGCTTCATTTCTTCATCCGCCTTAACTTAATGTATGCTAGCGGCCGGCGAGCGAGCGCTACATAATAACTATAGTAATTTGAATAATAAGTCGGCGGTATGTAAGAGATCGTTACATATTGCATGAAGATTTGTTCTTAACAGGATCGAATTGAGGATATTTATCGATCAGGGTGCTATAGAGATAGCACTACATAATGCTCTCGTACGTAAAGGCTATATCTGAATCAGAAGACTTTATCATAACGCATTTTGTCGCGTATGGGCCACAAATGGACCACCCATGATTGACGAAATTAAGTTATGGCATGGCTATACTTACGACTGTGTACTTGCACAAAAGAGTGAGTTAATTTTGTTACCGTTACCTATATTAAACTAACATAAAGCAACGATTATTTTATCATTGATACAATCGGCGTGCGTCGTGGTTTAAACCAAATTCCTAGGCCGTCTGTTCACGAGGTTTTAACAGACATGGGTTTTTCTATTGTCGAAGTTCGAAGCAATGCATATACTGGGATGGCTGCCAATGACCTTTTCGCTAAATTTGACTTTCCGAAAAGTTTGACAGTTTCGACAAGGGACATTTACTTCAATTTTTTAAATATTCCAGAACTTTATACTGATTTTAGAACTGACCATATTTTACAACTGAACGTGTATTGTTCAAATATGGAAATAAGCACAGATGGTAATTTTCTAGCTTTTTGCCATGCGTGGGCTATTGTTGTAAAAAATAATGAATATTCCGTTTTCGCTAGTTGGATGAATTATTTATATCGTCATAGGCATTATGAGCTGGGGGATGGTAAAAATAAATATCATACAAAAGAACAGACAATTTGAGATAGTAATACATATCAGTATGTCTCAGTATGGTGATTTACTGTCTCGGATTTGACAGGACGCATTTGTCATTGTCTTCTGCAGTTAACAACCTTAGCAAATTTTCTAACATGGGCTATATTTCGTAAGTATAACCACTGATGGACCAAGCCGTCATGGCTCATGCTTACGATTTTAAGTTTGTATGGATCATGCTTAGGCTTTTGTAGAAAATAAAGATATAGTTCGTGTAATGTTATGAATTGAGTTGACATCTCAAACGCGATATTATTTAATATTTTATCCAATCTATTGTCAAGTGTTAGTATATTAGATCTGAGTAATTTACATGGAGATTTACGTGTATTTTGTCGACGTTCTATTATAGCAAAGGAAGGTGATATAATATAAAAATTGCAGGGAGATGATTGAGAAGACGACCGTAATTTATGGAAACGTTTCATTAAATTTATTTATAATTGTATATTTGCAGATGATGGTATAGTGATGCTATGTTCTGCATGGTAGCAGTTCATAATTAGACGCCAAATTTGATGACGCCTAAAAGATTAGTCTATTCTATAGGAAACATTAGTTTTGGTCAAGGGTTAACATTAGGGTTGTGCTTATTATTAGTTTAGTTCAAACGTTATTCGAAATTCACTATGTAGATAGAATGTGCCAAGATTTTAGATGAACGAAATTGCTGGTATTTGACCAAATTTACTTCATTTTGCAGCTGTGTCATGATTTACGTCTGATTTTACAAATGAAATTTGGCGTGATATCGCAATTTTACTGCAAAATGAATCAATCAAAAAAAAAACGAAATTCTAAACAGAATTTTGAGATACTTGACTATTCGGCATCCCCTATATCCTCCTTTATATGACATCGCAGATGATTAAATCACTCTAAAGAAGTGTTATTCTATTTTACATCAGTCCGACAAATGCGTCAGAGGATTCACTGTGAAATCGAGCTCAACTAATTAACGTCTAACAAGAATTGATCATGACTTTAAACTTGTAAACGTGTCAGATATTACTATCGATTTATATTTTCTGATTATGCTATCGTGTAAGTCACTTTCTTTGCAAGGAAGCACCGTGTGTGAACTTGGATCGTGTTACTTATAGCAAATTTGTTTATAATATAGGAATATCAACGGCATTAGTCTTTCCTATCGCGACATATTAGGACCAATCAATATTCACATCTCGTTTATATCATAAAATTTTCTCCTCGCTTCCGTTTCAAAATGTCCTTCCTTATTATCTGAATCTATTTAAAAGGAATGTAGATTTTGGATTTGCAGTGAAATCATCATGCATGCCAAATTTAGCGTTGTAAATTTTACATGGTGTTGAATTAGCTAAAAAGCGGGCAAAATATGGTGCCGAGCGCCATTCACTGAGTGACTGTCGTCTTGAGTTTAGTGCACCTCGGTTTCGAATTAGCCATGCGGTAGCGACGTTTTCATCATCAAAATACCCTTATAGAGGGTCAACTCTAGTTCACCGTCGCTCTCAATTACCTCAGAGATTTGGACTCGTAAATCAAAGCAAATACTTACTGACATCAACGGGATTAATGAGCCTGCGATAACTTGATATAAATATCTACGCTTGAAAGCACACGCCCCGGATTCAAATTTCATCATATACTTTTGTTTTGGAATGGGCAGATTTAGATCAAGTAATACAAAATGGGGAAATCCACAGCAACACTTTCCACTTATTTGTACATTTTAAGATCTCAGATCTGCGTCTCAGCGGCGCGATACATCAGTCACTCATGCAAATCAAAACATATTTTGGCTCGGTTGTTTTCGATTGCAATATTTCAGATGCTGTTATCCAAAATAAGTCGCGACTTAACCATGCTTCTAATGTAGTGCAATGTATGGATTACGTTCGGCAAAAAGATTTTTATTTTGTAATCAATTCCTAACAGAGATGCAGACAAGAGATTCCTTTACTGTGAGTTAAGTCGCTTTGACGTCAGGACCCGACGTGACGCGTGACAACGTTTCTCGCATTGCGCGGTGTCATGTTACGGTTTTTCTTTGGCATTTCATTCCTCTCGGTTCAATCATAATAGATATAAATTTCTTTTTGTTGGTCTTACCTTGTCTGGTGTGATAGGCACTGCTTGGACATATCATATTATTGTAGCGAAGGGGTTTAAGAGATGTATCATATGACCTAAAACGAGTTAGAACCACGTTGCCGGTCAGTTCGTTTCATAGAGCTGTTGTATGTTTATCATTTTGAAATCTTTTGACTTGGCGTGCAGCAAGGCTCTCCAGACCTCAGTAGTCCAGGTGGAAGCACCAGTAGTATTTATATCACGCTTATACTATCGTAAATAAATCGGTGCCAGAAACTACTAGGCTGTAGATTTTGACATGGCGCAATATAAGGCACGGTTTACACCTCCACAACGGAGTTAACTAGTGAACTTATTTGAACAAGTGAGTATAGGGTTAGTGTATTTTTGTTGCTCTAATCTGGCTTTCGGTGCAGCCCCATTTACCGTTTTTTCGATTTCATGGACGTTAGTAACGGCATAGTGACACATCAGTCACTGCTGTATGAGTCTGCTTTAGCAGGCTAGGGTCAAACTGCAGTATTTTCCTCATTTTATGAACCTGGCCTAATAAAAATATTGTTATTTTTCATTTTGACCCGTGGCGTGTCTGTTACTAAGCTGTCTATGCACGTTAGGTCGTAAATAATGGATACCAGTACTCGTACCTGTGTAAACGACAACACTCCTAAAATATCAGTAAAAGTACCAAATAGCCTGCCAGTCGTGCCAGTTATACGATATAATGACGACCCACCAGAAAATATACAGGATCGCATCACTTGCATAAAGCCAGTCAAAAGCCAGCCTTCGAGGCGGAGATGTCAACATTCAAGCGCATCTGATTCGTTATGTATGAAGTCCGCATCGTATAGTGAAATGCTGTCCTGTGCTGCAAGTGTTGGCAGGTGCTGTGATCTTATAGGAGCAAATAACTCTTGTGATACAAATAACAACGAAAAAGGTGAAAAGTTGGATTATAGACATTCCGTTCGCCACCATCACCATCACCACCATCACCGTTTTATGATGCTATCATCTGGTCACGGATATTCTCCTGTCACGTCTGACGAGTCGGATAGCGAGGTACAAACCGTAATGAACAGAAATATTTCTGACAACCCTAGGCGAAATTTACTACCCTTACCTCGACTCTCTATCACTAGAAGGAGAACGCTAGGCCAGCAAACCCTGAAACGATACAGGGAAAAGAAGACTACTGCTAACCCTGTACGACGTCATTCCTGGATTTGGTGAGTGAATTATTCGAGATTATTTCAAAGGTATAGGTATATATTTTCTCCTTTACATACAATAATCCCGTTCAGCAATGTTGTATTATATGATGTTGTGGCAAGCAAGGGTTACTGATGGATTGCGCCGCCGAGGCGCGATCAATCAGTGACCCATGCCTTCCAAATAATTGAGGTGTCCTACAGCGGCGATGATGCTCTGTCTTTCCCTATATTGGAAAAGTCTCCACCTTTGACTCAATATCTTGTGTTCTCCTTATAAGAAACCTCATTGCGGTTACTACTTGCTGTGAGAAATTATGGAAACGTAGGAACCCAAAATTGTGGTGGCTCAAATTGAAATATTCGTCTGGCGTGGTAGACGAACGATAAAAATTGGACTAACAGTTCAGTGACTGTATCCATAATTCATAACCATAAGTCTAAAATTGTTCGCTTTGTCGAAGTTGGACCTTTCAATTTTCATTCATCTTGAATTGTGACTTGTATTATGAGAGAATTTAAGAATTTCACTGGCACATAAAGCAGGGGTTTTCAACATTTTTTTCAAATGCTACATAGAACTTATAGACTTTCAGTTTTTTCAAATACGTCGTATACCGACTGGTTGCCAGAGTAAGAACTATTCACGCTTGAATCAGCATACGTGCCAATTTGACTCTCTCAGATAAGGGAAACGGTACATTGCGCTTAGTTCTTAGTAGATCAATTAAATTGCCTGTCGGAAGTGTCTTCCGTGATGTCACAATTTGTGTAGTTGGTCCCCAAACGACTGGTTTGATCTCACGTAATCTCGTTTATTTCAGTGTGAACAGCATTTGTCGTTAATAGCGTTCGTATATGTGCTTGGCATAAGATTTGATGGAAATGAGGCATATGATGCCAAATATGTTATAAGTTGGTAATTGTGGGAGTTCCTTGAACTACCTACATTCGTACGAATTCGGCGAATATTTTCTTTTGAAATTGCAGTACGGTATAGCAAGCATACCCGTCACCGCCAGATAAACTCCTGTTTACCGCACCCTTGTCTAAATTTCATTTTGTCTCCCGTTTGACGTCATTAATTTAATTTCACAGCTTCGCGTAAGAGCATACTCCCCACGACGTCGTAGATTGTTTATGTGAAATTGTTGGTTGTCTATGAATATATCTAAGGTAGCACGTCCTCCGCATAAGCACGTTGTCAATGTTCATGCTTGATCAAATCATAATAATAATTGCAAAGTATTTTACGATTTTGGGGTGGAAATTTTCCAGATATAGCAACCGAGTTTCATAGAACAAAGTATCATTCTTGCAGCAGAGTAATATTGTTTGCCTTATCCTGGTCATTAAAATTGGAATCTGTTCTGGAATCTGCACAAATGTAAATTCATGACGCATACCTCAAAAATAAGCTTTCACGTTGAGTTAATTCAGCAAGTCTTTATTTGTTGTGGAGAAATATTAATATAAATGGCAATGAAATGATAATGAATTAAAATAAACTACTAAGTTCGTTTTATTTTTACATAAAATATGAGATGAGGTCCTACTATTCGAGTATATATGTAATATTATGTAGCCTATGTTTTCAGTGTGGCTGGTAATCTTTCGAAAAGTTCTTGCCTAGAATTTGTGACATTCGTTTTCCTTTTAGTGCGTAATCTAGTTGTCAAACTATGAAACTTGCCAAAATGTATACCGATATAGACAATTCCGATTGAAATTAGCTCAAAGCAAGGCTGGAGGCCAACTAAGGGCAATTTATGTGGCAAAGAGCTTGTATAAAATGTAATATCAGCAAAGTTCAGCATTCTTAGCGGAAACATCCCAAACAGAACTGAACTCTTATAATAAAGTTTAGTGAGTGAGTGGTATCTGCCTTGGGCTACGGTAAATCCGGTACTTCAACATTATTTTCCTTCAACTTTATTGAGTTGTTTAATATAACAGTATTAACCCGACCTGTTAACGTATAACGTGATGTAATAAACAGCCAACATTTAAAATAAGAAAAACTCATTTACACTTTGACATTTATTTTACATAACTTTGTAAACGTGATCATAATCTAGTTATACATTAGCTAAAATACATTATGCGTAACACTATAATGTTTAAAAATGGACGAAGTTGAATAATCATTTTTACCTAAAATAAACTCTAAAGGATTTATAGCACAAATGAAGCCAGTGATATTTTACTTGATGCATCTTGATATGCTGCTCAGCAGGGACAAATATGTATGGCCGCAAATAATCAGAAGTTTTGTTTTGTCAATCTTGGGCCAATGATGACTTGCGCCTCGGTGGCTCGATCCATACTTAACAAATTTTATTTTGACAGAACAAATTCTGATTGTGAAATTCCAATGAAAATTAACGCTTTTTGAATAATGCGTTGAGGCACACGTAAGCGGCATTTCCCCTGGTAGGTATTGATCCGGAATTCATTTGTATTCTAATATGTGAAGGAGGTCGTGATTTTAATCGTATCTATATTGCACATTTACCCTTGGGCCGAAGGTAAAAAGTACCTGATCTAACAATAACCTAATCATAATTGTTAAAAACTTGAAATAATGACCACCAAGGTTTAAATGTAAATATCGGGTTGGCTATGTGGTTAGGTAAAGTTTCTGAATGATTTGGTATCAGTATTGAAGTTAAAAATTCCCTACTATGACGATCAAAACTGTTAAATTATATCTGTGATATGCCGAAATGCTGAAATTTTTATTGTCATCCGGAATCAATAGAACTAATATCACATATTTAAAAATGTTATGAATGGCTGTTTCATGTTGGTTATATCTATATGAAGTATAATCAGGACGCGAGTCTTTCAATATTGAATCCCCGTATGAATGAAGTCGAGGACATACCTAATCAGAAATTCGCATTTGCCAATCATGCGCCACAGACGGACCGCGCCTCGGTGGCATGATCCATCAATGGCTCATATTTAACAGAAGGTGTTTTGACAAAATATGTCTGATTAGGTATACTCATTTGAATTTCAAGCCTGGTAGATTTTCATGGTAAAGTGTTCTCGTTTATATTTGCCTGCAAATTCTCTGTTTTAGCCAGAGTATTTTTATTTTCGTTTTTGAGAACTATTTACTACGCGAATTAACCAGCATTTTGCGTAAGTCCGTTTGCGTTTGTGATACCCTATAATTTTCTTTTGTGTTGGGTACATGCGTCAAACGTTGTTTTCCATTGTTACGGTACCAGCATAATCAACCACACCACGTATAAATATCGTTTTCATAACGAAAGGTTGTACGCGTATATAAATAAATACATTAATAAAAAGTTCATACATAGAGTACAACGTTGCCATTTTGTTTTGTTAACCATGGGGAATATTTGAATTTCGTATTATTTTCGTGGTGCACGTATGAACCAGAATTGGAAAAAAATGGATTACGACATTAAATATTTACGTTCTTCGACTACATGGAGTTTTCTTTACCGAATTTCACACCAATTTACGTCATTACAGGCCGGTTGCGACACTGTGATATTTTCATTCTATAAAACCAAAAAGAGAATTTGATATTAATATCTTACAGCTAATAGTAATTCTATTCAGTGTTTTCCTACTTTCCCCTTCTTACGTATCGGCGTTTCCTTGGCTAGATGAATGCGCTCCATACTTCAAACGACTATCTATCCTCAAATTAACCGACTATCTGAGTTAAAAATTGTATAAAAATTGTCCACGATTTTGGTATGTTTATTGTACGACTGGAAATTTCCCATCAATAATTTTCCGGATGGTGAGAACTGTGTTAAACATTTTTGATTGTTAATCAGATTATTGAGAA
The DNA here is from genome assembly GCA_963675895.2 of Styela plicata. Classification (NCBI taxonomy): domain Eukaryota; kingdom Metazoa; phylum Chordata; class Ascidiacea; order Stolidobranchia; family Styelidae; genus Styela; species Styela plicata. The sequence goes on along the minus strand of OZ023151.1, from coordinate 7,050,286 downwards.
ACAAGGATTGTTTCCTTCTTTTTCCGTTTTATCGATGCACCAGTTGGTAATCATTGGGGTGTGGTGTCCTGTTTGCGTGTGTATTACGTCAGATTGTAAAACTCGTTGACGCATTCGCTATTTTATAACTTTTATTTCCAGCCAATTTTATTTGGAAGTATACAATCATATCCCCATGCCCCTCTCTAAGCAGAAATTGAAATTTGTAAAGCACGAGCCACAGATGGGCCGCGTCTCATTGGCTCGACTTATCAGTGACTCATACCAAGCGAAAGATATTTTTGCAAAATTTCCCGATTGGGTCAAGGACATTTTTTAGTTTTTGATTCGATGGACACGAGTGGAGAGTTTTTCTGAATGCATTGACGACTGAGTTTTTGATTTGGTGGACATGGGCTACTGATGAATCGCGCTCCTATTTTTACATACATCGTTCAATTTTCAATTTCCTCAATTTTGTCCGTACATGTCAGGTTTGTCCGTACATTCAGAGGTCTAAGTGTACCGTTTATTGAACCATATCGAATCACCGAAATGGGTCCTTTTTTGTGATTCAGTATGACTCAACAATGGACTTGAAAAAAACTTTTGTCAAATTTTGTTGGGATTTTGCATTTTTTCCAAAAAAATTATCTATGAAATACAAATTTCGTTTTGTTGACATGTATTCAAATGAATTCGAATTTTAAATATTAAAGTGGCACTCCTAATTACGAAATACCCAAATGTACCATACAGCAATCATGAAAAGACCTACGCGGATATAATTTGCTTCGTACAAGTTGTACCAACTCCAAGTCCTTGCTTGGCGGAATGGTTTCTTTATGACTCATACCTGAAAATACATTATGGAAATATTTGTCTTGATATAAAATAGTGCGTATATCGTAAACTAATAATACAGTTTGATGGAGTACAATTTCGTATTACAAATATTTGGTTACACGAAAAGTTTTGCACTCGTGGTTTACCATGAATTATTGCGAGAGCGTAATGTGGTGAAGTATTCGGTAACCATCCAAGGTAAATCAATTATGAACTATCGAACTAGGAATATAGGGATTAACTGAATAATTTTGTTAAGGTGCGTATTTTTGAAAGAAAGAGACTATACCTTAAAACGGTCTTCTTAGTATGAGGCTTACTTGACAAAATATAACTTCGGACCGGATAGGGATTATACCGGTATTCGAATGTTTCAGCATTTCGGATAACTTCTAAATTTAACCATAGCAGTGTACTTATCAACGTAAAATTTGTCATGTATAATGATTTCACTGCTACATTTTATGAGCCGAATAATATCATAGAGGGATATTGCTGATAGGTAGTCTAAATCAGCTTTACGATAACTTTGTGAAAATTGATATATCTGATTGGAATCCCCTAATTTTGTAATCGTGTTAGTCATGGATGACATAAGATGGGTTATGACGTCTAATGACACAACACCGAAAGTGCGCCTTCTCATTGACACTCGATAATGACACTGTTTAACGTGTTATTTCATTCTTTTTCCTCTGAGACCGCTCATGAGGCTGTCCATGAAAAATTCGTTAGATGGCGCTATATCACGTGACGTGTAGTGCTGGAAGATCAGCCGATTCTTCATGAATGAGTTCAATGCCTGTGATTTGCCAAGTCCGACCGGCTTGCTAAGTAAATCGATTTAATTTTTATGTATTAAGCTCGCTATAAGTAAGGCTTCGTCGACTATACGCGCTACTTGTACTAAATTTCCCGATTTAGATTATTTTCTAATTTATATCTAATTAATTTTATTCAGGAAAATTGAGGTGAAATTGTAATAAATTGCCAACCATTTGGTTTTGAATATTCACGAAAATTGTCAAAATATCTGTGAAACTTTATCATATCCGATGAAAAAAAAAAATTTCTCAAACTGTCAGAATTGCAGAGATAAGTAGTAGATTGTTTTACCTTCGCCCAAATCAGACGATTCACTGCATTTTATTATATTAGTCCAGTCCTCTTTAGGTTGTTACTAGTTCACAGAGTGTAGTTGCTGGCACTTCATTTTGTACTAAAATTATCTCATTGCTATTTATGTGATAGTTAGCTGGTTCCAATTAGGTGCTGGTTCTGGTCTTGTCAAAAAAAACTGTTCCAATCATTCTACTCGGATTTTTTAAGATTCTGAAACGAATCTTCGTGCGAATTGAATCGAAAGTGGAATCATCCCTCACAGGTGGAACGTAAATTGGTTAGAATTGCATTTTTTCTTTGCCAAAATCACAGGTGGAACATAAATTGTTTTCATTGCGTTTTTTTGCCTAAATATCACGTAAATTCACGATCAATACCATGATTTTTACCATACTATAGCGCAGTCGATTCGTTTCCCATGCCTAAATGTATCATTTGAATTTGACATTCCGTGCTACTGCATTGTACTATATCATGTCAATACAAGTGTCGGCAAATGCGGGCCACTGATGGCTGGTGCCAGTCAGGCTTGGTCCATCCGTACCCCACACTTGGTAAAATTAAATTTCTGGCAGTTTACCAAGAGATTGCTATAGTGAACCTCCACGGACACGTTCTATCAGTGGTCCATGCTAGTTAAAACATGAACTGATACGATTTTCAAATTTAGGATACCTATTTGATGACGCATTGTGTCATAAATTCCCAGTCTGTCTAGCTGAGGTCATCTGCGTACTTGAATAGTCATTTACTAGCATCCTTATGGATTTATAATTGGGTTGCAGTTGCGATTAGAGGAAGTTGACAGTATATTGTCTTGTCTTGTGTTGTATTTCAGTTTAACTTGTCTTGTAGCAGTGAATATATCAATTCGAATACACATATAATTTGTTGAATTCAATGAAATAATTTTATTGCCTACACGTACCGGAACTAATGGTTTTATCGTCAACCAGGCAGATACCACTCATTGAATTCTGCCACTGCGGTTCGACCATCTTTTAAATGCTTGCTTCTCCGGGTGCAGTTACTAGTTTTACATTCTATGTAATTCTTTGTCATACTGTGACTGTCTGTTAATTTCTTCCGTCTGCTCCAGTCCTTGCTGCGAGTGAATTTCATTCAAAAAAGTCTGAACTCTCACTCTTGACGTATTTTATTTTCTAATACAACAAAATAAAATATAATGCCCAGTCGGACAACCATGTTTGCGCATCTGGGTTTTAAGAACAGTTTTTATATCTTTGACGACAGTAGCTCGTTTTATAGTGTGTTGATACTTAATAAATCGTGGGACCGTTGGCCTATATAATCACGGTAGTGAAATATTACGACAGGGGTATGTAAGAAGTGCAACAATGCAGCAGTTCATTTTTCTTGCTTATTCAAAAAAAAAAACTTGCGTCACTACGGTGCTATCCAGCTCACGCTCAATATGAGATGAAATTAAGTATATAAACTCAACAATTGCCTTTCAAATTTTATTTTTCCACTTTTTCAAATATGTGAAACAGAAGCGTTGAGCACAAATAGATCTACATTAGTTTTATAATTTATAAATTTACACTGCTTTGTACCAATGGTAAAATGATTCTGCAAAATCAGAATTCGTTCAGTAATTCAGTAATCTACAGCACGGAAAATAAATTATATATTCGCTTAATAAGATCTTTACCTCACAAAAATTGCGCCAATGCAATGCCTCTGCCTGGACATCTTCGTCTATTGGTGATCCATATTTAAAAAGACTTAAATTTCTGAAACAGCATTCTGATTGAGATTTCGTGTAATGAAAACACTCGTAAAATCACGCTTTTAAGTGTTGTTTCAACACAACTACTTGTTTAATCGGATTTCATTCTATGTTTTGTTTGAAATTTTCAATACGGTATTTCAATACAGTATTTCGCGTACAGTATATCAAATATTGACCGTCAATGAGTCGCGCGTGGATGCGCAATTTATCAACGGTCCATGCTTGACAAAGGATTCTCCATTCGATTCATCATACACCGCATGTCACTGATAAGTACTTCTGTATGGTTTATATATTTATATCCGTGTTGATGTGACGATATCATATATGTATATATATATATTCGATAACAAGAACATCGTGATATATGACAAAGGATTGTTCTAAATTGATGCATCCATTTTGTATCGAACTTATAGAAGTTAGTGGACGTAATGGCTGGTAGCAAATTATTGGCTTTGATTTTAATATATATTGTGTCAAATCTTGTATATTTTGATAAAATGCAAAGACATTTTATCGGTTATTGGAAAATATTGCATGAATACTACTGCAATTCAGTTGTATTTTGCACGTTTAGCAGTTTCAGCAGATTTATTATTTTTAAGTTAGTTTTTACAGTTGTTTTTTCACTCACGGGATTGACAGTGCGATCTGCACATTTAAGTTATTATTTAACATTGCGAACTTGTAAATAGTAAATAGAATAGTCAATAAAAATGCGACTTTTTGCAGCCAACATGCTATAAATATAGTTAACGAATTAGAGCGGAAAAATTGACCCTCGCAGGCCACCTAGTCTTAAAGTGTCGCCAACCAACTAGACTAGAAAGTTTTTTATTTAGTATAGATTGTTTCAATTACGATGGCTTGAATAAATTCATTTCTGAACGGTTATTTCTCGTGAAATATCGCAAAATTCCATTACAAAACTGCATAATTCTTTTAATATTAAAGTACCATACTAAATGGACTACATCCACGACAAGGCTTTGATTTGCTCGTCAGCATCCACTTGAACAACTTTAGTTTGAACAACATAGGAAGGGGACGACGACATATCTTTGTGATGTTTCCGAGACATCACCAACGTCAACATAGAAGATATCGACGTGTATATTCTGGACAGAAAAGGTAGCTTAGTTTGGATAGTCGATGTGTGCATTGATGGTTTGTAGTTAGGAGTTTGGTGTGGCTAAAATCGAATATCGTAGCATTTACCATAGAATCGAATAAGTTTCGTGAATCGAAGAATTTAATTTATGTGAATTTGAATATGTGTTTTCTGGAAAGCCGTGCTACGATTTCAATATTCTATCCTATCTAAAAAAATTTATCAATCCGATTTCGAAATCAAAATATAATTTTATTTTGTCCTCCCTCAGTCACACAATTCGAGATGAAGCCTGTAATAATAGTAGTGTAACACTCGATGTTGCGAAATTTCTGCGAAGTTCCGACCATGAATAGATTTGCTATTCGGACAATAGTTAACGATAATATTCGTGTATGAGTCATTAAATAAACCGGCCGGCGAGTATTGGTGAAAAAAGTGCTGAGGTTGGGGTTGTCAAACTATTACTGACGCTGGTTACAATGCAATATGTGATGCCAGACCAGTGCTGTGTACATACAATCATGAAATATGCAGTGAAATTACGACATTCAGCACGTAATTATCTTTATGTAGTCGAGCGAACATTCAAGTGAGTTACTCTTAGAAAAGCTTGATGCCAGTCGTCTCTGAGATGAAGATAGTGTGGTAGGGTAGCGCGTGACATTCCGTTTTCATCGAACGGAAACTCTCACCAAATATATCCAAGTCGTCACATTGTGTGTCGAGGGACAGGAATTAACGAAACTTCGGATCAAATTTTTTTTTCAAAACTGAGCTATCGACGGACTGCGCCTGGGTTAATTGACGCGATTCATCAGTGGCACATACTTGGTAAAATATATTCTTTGATTTTGGAGGAATAAGAAAACACTTTCCAATGTTTGTGCTCAAGTCAGATAGATAAATATTGGGTTCGTGTTTTGTCATGTACGGGCCACTGATAGATCACGCAAATGAGAGCATGAGGTTAAACGGTGCACATGGCGCTTCATAGATGGGGAAATAAGAGAAAGTAAAATTTTGAACAATATAATGCCAAAAAACATAAAAAAATCGTTATTTCGCAAACGGCACAAAAATCGAAGCCACCGATCTACAAAATATGTGTTTTCAATTGCTTTTATACTATCATAAATTATGCTAAAAATTTTGATTATCAATTGACAAAAAGGTATGATCTTGGGGATATCCATATCCGGCGTCCGGGCTTTGAGCGTATTATTATATTGGGCCAAAGGTTAGGTCGAGTGATTTCCCTTACTGCTTAACTGCACATGATAAACTGTTAAAACACACATTGTTACGTCAAACCTATCATCTGCATTGACGTCTATTTGCAATGTTGCAATGTTAGATTTACGATAACTTACCCCGTATCAGTTCACTTTTTTCATGCAAACTTTCACTTGTAAGCGAAACTTTGTTCTGGACTAGATCGTATAATAGAATCATTCGAGGTGATAGTACCTGTGTGGCTATGCAATAGAATAGGCTACGAGTTGTAGATGTCATTATTCGATTGGATAGGTTTTAAATGCTGATTGAAATTTATTTCGTTACCGTATTTGATTTTTCCTCATTGAATTGCGCAATAAAATTATTATGTCAGTGTTTATCAACAAAAAACCACGAATAAGTGAAATGGTGTGCAAAAATGGATCGGAAAGCGGAAAATATTGTACATACTTTTCAGCGATTTCAAATTGCAATTGTATAATTCGTCATTCCCTTTTTTCCAATCCGAAATTTAATTACGTAGAGATAGGTCACAGATGGACCGCGCCTTGCCGGTAACCCCATACTTAACATAACAGATTTTTCTAACTTGGCTGTTTTTTTGTATTGAAATTCACTCTAAACGAAAAACATCCCAAACGGAACTGAACAATTGTGGTAAAGTGCAGTGAATGGTATCTGCCCTGGGCGATTGTAAAATCATCTACCACTTCTGTGCTTCCTTTTAGCCGCACCTTACGACACTCAGTAAATACGTTAGGACTATTCTAAAGCCCGTACCTACAGGGAATCAATCATTATTCAATACCCTAATTTGAATAGTTCTGCGGAATCGTATTTTGTGAAGTTTTCATGAGTTTGAGGGGAGATACTACTTTTGAATGCTCAGGTTCAAACCTATTCAAATAAATTCCCGATACGGATGGTTCGAATACAGTTACTAATCTTATATTGCGAAATAATTCGCATAACGAACTGAAAATTATGATAGATTCATTTTCACCACCACATTTAAAACTTTACTTGTTTTATCTTCGTCGCATCATATTCGAATTTGATTCGATTGTTCCGAAATGGAGTTAATGAATATTTAACTCGTCGCAAAAAAAACTTTTAGCGACAACGGAAAAAATCAAAATTGTGGTTATATATCTCGATTATTGGTCTCTAATACATACATCTTGTCCGGAAATATCAATTGTAAATAGATTATGCGTGTAACCACTTGACTGTTATCTTATTGTTATATTGATAGGAATTCATACACTTGAATGAATTGTGTACACTTCTCTAGAAATTGGTATATTCGATAAACTTTACTTGCTAAATTTTACCTGTATCATGCGTTGTACCACGTCCGGGTCACCTTTGTGTGAAGCATCTGTGACCTATATTTGCCAAAGCATATCTCGCGCCGTTTTTTTTATTTCCTGTGACATATAATTTTGCTAAAAATTGAGCTTGTTACGAATGTTAAGACGTCATCATGTGAGCACCTGACAGTTTTGAATAACTCCTAACATATCCCATCTTTTAAATGTATACCAAAGATTTTATTATTTTATCACTTTGAAGTTCCATGAATTTGATGACATATGTATATATGATGTATATTAACCCGAATCCGAAATTTGCCTTTGCCAAGCATAAGTCACAGATGAACGCGCCTTGCGACGCAATCTATCAGTAACCCATATTTGATAAAGTATATTTTATCACAAGATATCTCGTATTTACATCATTATTCTTTTTCTGAACGACCCGGCCTTACGCATCTCACTTTATTACCGAAAACGTCAAGAGGGTGGTAAATACCAATATCATATATTAGAAAGTCTAAATATATGTTTTATTTGTAATTTAAACCACTCGCTTTCCATCTGTACATATTATTTTCATACGAATATTTATAGGTTTTCTCATTACTCTTATATATAATGTAATGGACAGAGAAAGATGCAAAAGGGTCGATTTAATACCGGTCATTCAAACAGGTGAAATCGTGTAACACTAGTCGACCAGATTTCGCTACGAACAGTGTAGTAAATTACTATTTTTAACGTATACGGAAAGCAGAAACAGGGGGTGTGTGTTTCAAAAATGCTATAACTTCAGTGTGCAACTTCGATACCCGTTGGATGCCTGAGTGGCTGAGAAACAAAAAAAGGTCAATTTGGCCAAGCTGAGGGACGCGGGAAACTTAACAAAAGATCTTTGAACAGAACATTTTATTTGGCATTTTTCATGAAACAGCTCCATTTTACTCCTCCATTATAGTATCCGATACCGAAGCGAACATAATATTCGTTTACATGTCTGGGAGTCTGTTAAAATGTTCTCTCATGTATGTAAAGAATATTAATATTGGAGACCCCATTCTCACTATGCTTCAGTTCTGAAGTAGCCATGTTCGCTGTCCTTGGAACTGCAGTTTTTTGAATCGCAATTTCTCGCCGTAGCGCCAACTAAAGGCATTTATATTTGTGAATCAATCGATTTATTTATGGATTGGACGACCGGTGTGTACCTACGTCTCCAAGCTTGAGCCCAAGCCTAGGCGTGATCCATCAGTGACTCATACTTAACAAAACATGTTGGTCTGTATGAAATGATGCTGAATGGTACCTTTGTGTGTTAGTTTTCCACAGTATAGCTGCGTGTGTTTGCGGTCGTAAATCAAGCGCGCGGTTTATGATGTAGAAAATAAACGAGCTTCAAATGATATCCGCTCGATCAGACTCCACTGGCAGGCATTTCCAGATCCAATTTTGATGGATGATTGTTTGTACTTTTTCTAAGTTATAGCGATCTTTGCACTACATTTTCAGGCCCGATTTATCCATGAACGGTGCTATAAAAGGCATCGACTATTCCTATCATGCATGATATGAAGTGAATTTAACCAAAACCTCACAAGATCAACCGAGCAGTCGATCGTTATTTACTCTCGACTGCCTGCGGACGTCACCGCTCTGTTTACTATAAGATTTCGCGCTCTCTTGTTCGATTTACTTAGCAGTATATTACCCTAGTTCAACCAAGACAGTCGTATCTTCGTCGATCGATGTCAGCGTCTTGTGGCCTTTTGTCATGTATAGTTATTTGCCATAAGGTATTAAAATATGTAACGTATTTTACTGTATAATAATTTTCGTGGCTCTTGTATTGCGGTGGTTACGCAGTGGTTGGGATTTTCTTGAGTCTTGTTTTTATTGCGAATGTTTTTGGGAGTTTGAGAGAATTTGCATTTTTCATATTAACCATTGTAACTCCGGCTATATTGTTTGTGTTAAAGGTGAGTTAGGACTCTGGACTATTTATGCTAAGTTGCTTTCGTGATAAGCTTTTCATATGAACTTGATTCTTGTTCAAGATTTGCCTTGTAATTTCAAGGGTTGGCTGGTAAGATCAAATTTTGTTCTTGTCGCTAAAAAGAATATTGTAGGAAAGAGAACTTCAGCGCATTTGTCCTTATAGTTTAGTTTAATCGGTATTCGAAATTCGATATGTAATATAGAGCAATTTTTCAATATTTCAGAACAAAATTGCTTATATTTCACTATACTTTGCCGAATTTGCAGCAATGATTTGACATGTGGCATGATTTTCACTGCAATCGAAAAATGAAGTTATTTTCAATCGGAATTTCTACATATCTGACGATTAGAATAAGCCCATTTTTATTTTTTATTATATGATCAAATATATACACATTTATCTTGAAATGCAGGTTAAAAATATATTTTCAAATAGTCTTTCAGCCTGAATTGTGGTTAATGATCAATTAAAAATCAATCTATAAAGTATTTCTCAAATAATTGACTGTGAATATTCTTTCTCTAGTGTTGGGCATGTGCTTTGTAATTCGCACCGCCTTTATTAGGATGCAAAACCGTAACGGACTCTTGTTGAATTTCTAAAGAATCTCTCTGCTTATGAACATCAATTGACGTGTTTAACGTTTCACGGCAATCTCCATTGAAAATAAGTGAATGATTTACTGGAATTTGCACATAATATGTCCCGTGTGGGCATTGCTATAAAGGTTTTGAAATTGTCAAGTATGGGTCACTGGTAGATCGCGCCTGAAGCTAAAAAGTTAAATCGAAGCTTCAGGCAATTTCTAACTCAATTGATTATTGAATATCATTTTCTCTTTCTCCATGCTTGTAGAAAGGCTTTGCTGTTCAAGGTATATTTCTTCTGTCGTTATAACAATACCATATATATAGTGCATTCGGCAATTGGAATTATTCTTTATTGACTATCTGTTCTTCTATCTGGATTTACAATTCCCAAATGTGGCGTCATCATGATAATGCAATTGGAAGATACATCTTATCGTGTTCATTGGAATAGGCGACCACCTACTGCCGTTTCTCCCCCCATCCCTATACCTGAGCGCACTCCATTTGCTAAAGTTCCAATAAATGGGACTACGTCGACTTTCCCCAGAAGGGCGAGGAGGGGCTCCATAAAACTTAGACGGTATGTATCATGTTTTTACTGCTTGATAGTCTATTTGTGAAAGGCTAGTTTCTTATATATTTTTTAGAAATTTAAAACCGCTCCTTGTACGGTACCTTGTACTGCTTGTTTTCTTAGAACGATTTATACTTACAATAATTATATTTATAAATAATTATAATTGATTTTCTTTTTACCCTTACTTAATTAAGATGCCGTATAAGTTTTTGTTACTGCCATGAAAGTATGCTAAACTCTAGAAGCGACGAAAGTACCAGTATAGATTTAATTAAATCAATAATACCATCTTCAGCGTCGTACCAAGTTTGCCTTGCCAAGCATGGTACCTAAATGGTCTACACCTCTATTAGTGACCCACGAATAACTGAAGATAGTTTTAGACTGAGGGTGTGTGTTCAGGGTTTATCAAAGTCGATTGTATAGAGATTGGATTGGATATTCCATTCAAAAGTCTTGTGTTGTACTTATAAATTGGGGGTTTCAAATTCCAGCTTCTACTATACTCTATAAATTTAGAATACTGGTAGTGGTACACGTGAAATTTCGCAATTTGCTAAATATCAGACGGATATTCATTGCAATAATCTGTATATCGCATGTAGACAAGACAGATTACATCCCAACGGACCAGAACTTAGCGTAGTAAAGTAATTGGCTGTGAAGTCAGGCGCTGTCCTAATATATCGTTACCATGCCTCGTTCATTGTCTGTGACGTGGAAACAAAGCAAATTTAGAACTAAATTTATTATATTAACCACCTTGTTTGCAGTGTGAATGTCATATATAAGTATGATGCATTTTAGTCGACTATGATATATTGTTCGCCGAAACCAACCATTTGTTTCAAAATAGGGGATTCGAACGGTTCAAATAGTGAGTCAAAATACCGATGACTTGATGAGCAATACGATAACGGTCTTTTCATTACCTCTATATACTAACCCGATTCGCTTATATGTCCTAAACGTATTATTCGAATATTTATTTGTGTGATTCGCTGAGTGTGGTCAAAGTTTTTGTGTGAATAACATCAATTTCCCGTTATTCTATAGTTGGTTACTCACTAACGTAATGAAAAATGGGAATTTCAAATTAAATTTTTCAAATCGACTTTGTAGCCGTTTCGAATTAGAATTAGTAACATTCGATTTCAAATTATCCCACTCCGTTCGATTCAAAACGTATAATACAGTACCGGTATATCGGAATCTGGCAACCGGCAACCCTAGAATAACTACTGATATTAGTAGGTAGTACCTCAGTATGTAAAAATAAATCCTATTCCAAATCTGCCCGATCCGCATTGATTTTATAAATAGAAACATCCTTTCGTTTTCATCTTCATTCAGAGTGAATACGTACGTAGTTCACTACTACAAATGACACTATTTAAGAACTAAAGGCTACCGTTAACTATTTCCTCATTGAGATAATCCTCATTGAGATATGTAGTGTTAAGCATGTGACAATGATGAACCATCAATGCCCGATGCTTGGTGAAACATGATTCGATCGATAATTATGTCTCAAAACTGAATGGGGATATCTTATCAATAGAAAAGTTTCGATATGCTTGAACTATATTGATGTCAACCGTGAAGCTTGGGGTTTGCTTTCTTCTTCGCAGTTGATAACTGATCTAATGGCTCCTTAGGCTTTATAGTATGAAAGTTCGATGTCTTTTATTTAACTTTCTTAAGTAGACTTTTAGTATCAAAAGTAGTAGTTCAACTTTAGGTTTCGAGGATAGTGTTACCGGTAAGCGTTTAGATTTGGATCGCCTCCCCCTTCCTGATGCCGATCATTAGGGGGCACAGTATCACTGAATTATCACTCTATGTGACTGAATCAGCCAATGGCAAGACCTTTATTGTCACTTTCTGGGTACTATTTTACAAGTCATTTTTTGAAATATTCGGAATAAATACATTTTTAATAAGCTGAATTTGAATTGAAAATTGGCTGATTCACACTAGAGACTCGTTAAAAAAGAAAAGGATATGGGTCGTCACTTTCCGAATGCTATTTTTAAAGGCAAATTCAGTGACACTTTGTATCAATAGATTTTAATAATCTGAATTCATGAAATGAAAATGAATGAATGAATGAGATTTCACTGAAAAAGAATATCTTTTTTATGATGATATGTTTTCGATCTTAAATTTTACTTTGCCAAGTATGGACCGCAACTCTTGGATGCGTTCCGTGAGTGACCAACACGTGACAACAAACTTCCGAATTTTTTAATTTGAGTTATCTATCTGGTCTATAGCTTCAAATTTCTGTGTAGTGAGAGTTATTAATATAGAGCCCACGTTATGTTATGGTGACACACTTGCTGCATTCTACTAAGATGCGGATACACAAAACAGCGTTTTAGCCTGCGGAAGTTATGTTAATATAATCGGTTTATAAATGTACGTGGGTCGTGCGTAGATATAGATATGTAAATGTAATTTAATAGGCTTGGTCTTGGCAAGTAATGTCATAAACAGTTTCTTGTATACACCTGTAGTTTGACCAGGTTTATATTGCTATGATATATAGTGAGGGCGAAGCTCACGATTTTGGTTTACAAAAAACTTAATTCTCTCTACCACAGTCGCCAAATTTTAGCTCAAGTTTTTTTGCTGGGAAGTGACGAAGGTTAATATAGATGAGGGCGCAACCCATGATTTAGGTTTACGAAAAACTTAAATTTTCTCTACAATAGTCGCCAGATTTTAGCTTAAGTTTTTTTACGGGCAAGTTACGAAGGTTAAAAAAATATATATAAAGCAGGTACAGGGATTTAAATGACGAGTCTTCTTTTCGATCATTTTGTTAATTGAAAAATCAGTAATTAGAACATATGTGCATAATTCTAAACGGCTTGCCTATTTGCGTTATGTTAGGTCTGCTCATTTGATATAAGCGCTCTTCGGGCGATTAAAGTATATTATTATGTATTTAGTTACATATAGACAAATTTTGTTTGTGAAGTATGGATCATATATGATACTTGCCCTTAGCTGGCGATTCGTCAGTGAACCCTACTTGACAAAGTTAAAAACAGAAAAATCTGTTTACTGGGTAGCAGAAAAGGCATCTCGATATAGCTTTGCTTGGTTTGCCAAATTTGAGGTCGCGTTTCTGTAATCTCTGAAATGGCTTTATACCGCGTAGTAGTAAAAGAGATATATCGCAGAGTAAGATACCTTGGTTTGCAGGAAATTGAGATAAGTGAATTAACTTCTAGCGAATATTCGTCATAAAGATGATCGTTTCAGAGTAGTACTATTACAAATTTCAGGGATAAGTAACATGTATCTGTGCAATGTGCATCTATAGACAGAATATGTTCGAACTGTATCTCTTATTAAATCAATCTGATTTACAGACCGTATTCTCTATAGGAGATTAAAAGTTGAATGAGTCGTTAAAAACGGTTGATATACTCGCACTAAAAACTTGCACTTATTCATCATCTTACAGTACGCCATCAAGGCTCGGGAATGGTACTGTGTGCGTCATTTTTATTCTGATTCATGTTAAAGAGGAAGTACATTTGGATTATACCTGTGTCTGTGTTTGTAATCTACATGTCTAACAACGGATTATTGGAAATATGAACAGAATCTCAGCAGAATCTTATTCCGAGACGGGCTAGTTCTTGAATCTTCGTCAGCGGTTTTTCTCATGTTTCGTATTGTACTTGCCTGAAAATACGACACCGTTACGATTGTTAACATATAGAATGTTGATTTGTGGGTTGTATAGTTGTACTGTAATTGTAATATTGGTGCATGTAGGGGTTAAGTAGCATTTTAACAGTGGAAGTCTCATGGTTGAGAAATCCTATGTGTTATTGCGTTAACCAGTTTGGTATGTAGACAACGATTGATACCACTCTTTTGGTAAGTAGCTAATCAACATTTCATCCAATGAATTTGTCGAGTATTGGTCGCATCCATCCCTCATGCTGGACCAAAAGAAAATTATGATTCTGCCACATATAATATCTAGCGGTGTTCATATATAATAAGAACTGACAATATGTTAGTGCTCCGATACTGAGACATCTGAAGAACGGCCACCAAGATAAGAAATACAAGTACTACCACATATATTCCCGTTATGCACAAGGGCATTAATGTGTGTCTTCAGTATATGACAATAATAATTGTACGAAGGGCAGCTTCGAATCCACTAATAATGATTTTATATGTCATAACAGTGTTGATGGTTTTCGAGCCGTTTATTCAGAGAGTATCAAAACTAGACGTGGCAAAATGTTTTGAATAGATGAATATTTTTTCTGAATCGAATCGTATATTCGAATAAAAAGTATAACAAATGTACAAGGATACATGTTTTATAAAACTACATACTCTTTTGGATTTCGAATCGTTGGTAAAATCAACCGGAAAACTTATGTTTTGCAAGCCCGAATCGATTTTTTGCATAACTATAGTCATACCATTGTCACTAGATATGTCGCTTTTAAATCCGAGCTTCGAATTGGTTCGGATACATATCCAATTCCGATGATTCTAATACTCATTTCAGTAATTCGATATGATTCGAAGGAGGTCTTGAGTAATAATTTCATCGGATATGTTAAAATTCTACATATATTTCGAAAACTTTTGCCAATAAAAGGAATATTTCCAGTAATTTCTAAACAGAATAGTAAGTACACTGAGCTAGTGCCGTACGTGTTACGTGGCTTCTGAAACGTGCAGGGCAGATCGGAAAACCTTGTGGAGCATTAGTCTGAGTATCATGGTATAAATATTAAATATTCACGACCTTGTTTACCTATCTTATTTTTTCGTTCCTATTCGTATGTATAATTGTTAATTAAACTTATTATAGAAGTTAGGTGTCAATATGTCTGCAAATACTGAGAAAAATAGCACTCTTTTGGTGCGAACATTAACGTAGACCTCATCAAGCATTAAAACATTCTCTTATTGCATTTCTTGGTATGTCTGAATTTTCGTAAATGTTAGGCTGATTTACTTGAACTAGCAAATTGTAAAATATATTTAGAATTAGAAAATGAAATTGTAAATAGAAAACCTCCGAAAATGAAAAAATATCCACCCTGTCAGAAATTTTATTTTGTCAAGCATGGGTCACCGATGGTTCAATGACCCATGCTTTACAAAACCCTTACCACAAAAAATTTTATCCGGGAAAATGCAGTAATACTCTTTTTCGGACAAAAGTCGGCTCAAGTCGTTCTGAACACCGTAAATTTCACACTGAACCAGTTACTAAATTCTATATGACGGCAAACCGTCACAGGATATAAGGATCTACACTATCTGAGTATCTGCCCTGGACAAAAGGGGAGAGAGAGCTTTTTCACGCTGATTAATATTGTACGACATCCGTGAGTGACATGGTATTTTCCGATACACGCAGTTTTGACCCCGCGGAAGCAATGTGATTAATATTTAGACTTCCTATTCATAATGAATATAATGTATTTGACCCAAGGGTCTTCGTGTTATTTAGTTCCTCCCATTAACCACTCATTCTGCAATTATGTTTCCGAATGCCTCGTAACAATATGAAAAGTCGACCGATCTGCGTGTAATGGAAGGATGTTACAAATGCCGTGGTAACTTAGACACAATGTCATATGCGGACGAGATTCCCAATGGAGGACTTTGCCTGTAAGGAAGTTTTTCATTTGACCAAGTATGATAAGGACTCACAATTTCCTCACTTTAGATATGCGCTTATACATTCTTTTTGACCTGAATGCCTTCCATCCCCACCATCCACTGATAAAATTATTGTAAATAAATTTATAATAATATATACCTACATCCGACCTGACCACATTTGGTGTTAAGACGATGTGTGTCTTCAAATATGACTTATTCAAATGATGGGTGGAATTTGAGTTTATTCAACTTCATATTTCAGCTTAGCTATGAAATATCTGAATTTGGGCGTTTCAAGCTACAGGGCTTGCAAAATTATTTATGGTCAGTTTACTTGTTTATCGAGTATAGCCCAACCAGAAATGTTATTTGATTAAGCATTGGCTATAGATGAACCGCAACTTGACTACGCGATCCATCAGTGACCATACATAACCTGTCAGAAATTTTGTATTTTGCCAAGGATGGCTGATGCTCCGCACTTTTGCGGTGCGATCCATCGGTTACTCATACTTAACCGATGAAGTTTAAAGAAGGAAATTTCCTACTAGGTTTGAACAATTTCAGATCGAAAGGTCGTCATTGATAGAACTCGCTTCGTCGATGCTATTTATCGATGGTTCATACTCAAAAAATATTGAACAGCAAGTTGAATGGGTAAGGCGCAGCCGTTTCCTGGACTGTTTGATTAATTGTCATCGTTTGATATGAACTCTGGTTACATTGCATTGAATCTTCCTGCTAAGTAGCATTCTACGAGACAAATGACGTCATAGCCGGTTAAGTGCTAATGTTTATTACTGTCTTGCAGGAGTGATACAGAGTACAGAGCTAATGACTCTGCGCTATCGTTTTCTCCATACCGATAACCATACTGGACCGTTGTTGTCGCAAATTTCGCATCAGATAATGCGTATTGGCAGTAGGGTAAGAGAGCTATATAGAGAGTCAATTTCGTTTAACCTCCCGGCTTGAAACGATTTCTATAGGCCAGGCTTTATACGAATGTGGATTGAAGAAAGGCTCCTTCAAATGCGAGCGACTCATTTCCTGCAGTAATAATGTATAGTGCTACTCAATACCTGTGTCAGGAGTTTATTTGGAATATGCTTGATTCGTGATCAGGGTTACTACTTTGTCTTGTGCTTAACTGGGACAGTAGCAGTTAACGATTTCAATAATTGAAAATGCCTCCTCCGTTGCCCGCAGGAGATACCGTCGTGAAATCGAATTCCCTTGCGTCAAGGACTTCTCGTGTTTCCAGAAATTTGAAACTCTCTCCCACTTTATCAAGATTGAGAAAGTTTGGACCTACTCGAAGTAACCATGAAGCTGAAGATATTAATGCCAGCCCTACGACATCTAGTCGTTTCTTGTCTCCCTCGAGGGGTAGCTTACTCAGTGAACGTCTCAAAGAAATTCAAGAGGGTTCCACATGGTATTCCAACAGACGTAACGCTCGGTCTGAAAAAACATCACGCCGATCGAGTTTACGGAAACAGTACAGTTTAGACGAAGAAAGGGGGTCGAGTTTATTAAACAGGCGATTATCAAAAATCCATTCCTCTTCCCCAATTTTTCCAAGATCGAACTCTGGGTCTCATGAAGATGATGAAATATCACCCTTGCAATCGCCAGGCAGAACATCTTGGCGAGAGAGGAGAAAATTATCGCGACTGCGCATTAGTAAAGAGAACAGTTCAAGCGATGAGGGATTACATCTCGATGCTACTTCTTCCCCAGTTGTATCTCATCCCGAATCATCTTTAAAACCGGATTGGTCGAATCCATCGAATGTCTCAACCACACGATCCCGAAGGTTGAGCAAAACATCGATACCAAAATGCGCATCGGATTCTGTAATTACATGTCCTTTAAATCGAAGTTCAGCTTTCATGAATCACGTTCAAAAGCCTGGATGGACCGGATTGATCTGTCAGATTCCAGTCAGCGTTTATTCGACTCCGTCTGGATTTGAGATTTACGTTGATTATGACGAGACCGAGATTTTACGCACTGTGAAAGAACAACTTACGAAAGGGTAAATTACATGCATGTCGATATTTGGCAAGAGTAGCTTTAAGATTTTTAATGCATCTTTTATGTGACGTAAAGGGATTGCTTGTACTGCATAGGTTTGAATGTGGAATATGGTTTTACACACCTTTATGAAAAAAATTATCTATGTTTATTTTTTCAAGTTCCAGTCACCAATAATGTGTCGCATCTCTAAAGCTCGATCCAGTTGTGTCGTATGCTTTGCGAACATATTGTGACAGAAGATTTTTTTCAGGCGTGATGGGGTTGACAAGAACATTGAATTCACAAAACCCAACTAAAATTTTGCATACAATATACTTTTTCAAATGAATAATTCCCTTTCATCTAATTTATGAAGAGCTTGTTTTTATTTGTTCATTATAGGATTTTGATTTGAATGTCATATTTGACTCTCAAATTGGTAAATATTCAATCTGATCATCTTGGAGATTCATTGTCTTCGCCAAGTTGGTTTGCAGGGGAAAATGTACAAATTGTAGAGAAGGTTCGAGATTCGGGAGAGTATTTAGACATATCCGTGCTTCCGTGAGTCGAAGTTCTGCTTCTCCACATTAATATTTTCGACCATTCCCAGTCAGATACTTTTTTTTTTGATGAAACATGTTTTGTTAAGTCACTGATTTGTGGCTCATGCTTGACAATATTGACTTCTGATTGGGGTTTAGGCTGGGCTGTTGAATTGGCCAACAATATATAGTTCTCTCTTACATTCAGTTTTCTTAGACATAGGACGATTGTCTCGTATGAAACTGTCTTCGACATTTAATCAATATTTCTTGGGTGTTCGATTTATTGTCTAAATTGATTACTGCATATGATGAAATATCGTTTGTCTAGGATAACAGTTTTGCTCTATTTTGTGTGGTCGAAAATGATCCAGCAATGTACGCATCCTCGTCGGCGTGATTCATCTATGATTAATAATAACAATATGAAATTCACATTCGACGATTTAAATAAAAAAAGGATTCATCCATGACCCATACTCTGCAAATAGCGAATTTTCTAAAATCGGCCATTTGACTAATGTTTATTGGCATGAACGTTGACACATTTTGATTGCATTCGATTTTCTAGCTATCCAAGCACGTGCTTTTTAAATGTGATAGGCCAGTGAGGTTTTGGTCATGAAGGGTACTTTAATAAATAATTAAGTATGTACCACTGTCTTATGTCATTTATAGATCAGACTTTACATATCGAAATTTTATTTTATGAAAGTTAGATGCTGTTCTTCTTTATTTTTTTCATATTACGAAGTGAATTTCTGAGATGTTGGGGATCGTATGAAGTACCTATTGCAAAAACGCAAATATCTAGCTTGAGTGCTATTTTGTATAGAGATAAAACAGACACAGCATTTTTTTTTTTGTTTTTTCGTCATTATAAATATTTTCGATCACGATTCACCGCTTTTGATAAACCTGCATTCAGAATGGTGGCCACAGCTTTTCGTTGTTACTTTTAATATCATGTTTGAGAAAAATGTTCTTGCTATGCCAAGCTAAAATTATAGCTAAACAAAGTGTGTAAACACATTTTTTTCTATTGTTTAATGTCTGTATTCTTGTCTAGTACACATGTCGGCCATGGTCACCAGATGGTGTGTGCGTTGTAGCGTTTATACCATAATGCACATTCCAGATATATATTTAGGACGCAACGAGGTCACCTCCGCTCCAAATCAATATAATTTCTTTTCGAATGATGAATTTATTTTGTCAAGCATGAGCCACAGAGGGACCGTGCCTCGGCGGCACACTCCATTGGTGACCTATACATGACAAAACATATTTTAATGGAAGTCGCTAAATTGGTTATACGACTCTCCCGAAGAACAACCAGTTGCTAAATATGATGCGGTAATAGGAAATATTGAGGAAACAGACTTATGCGAAAGGTTATGCAAAGTTAAATGATGGCACCAACTTGCCTGCATCAGAATGAGGATTGTAGTTACGAATAAAGCGTAATTTTGATTTGTTCAACTACTCCTATATAATATCGACCTACCGAAGTTAGTTTTTTCGAAGTGTGTTGGAGAATTGCTAAATGTATGAGGTCAAATAGTCAAAGTTACCACTTCCAGTTAATTCAATCAATTGGCAGAAACGGCTTTGCTATCCCATTCGAATATTCGATTCTTTTCGAAAGTAAATTCGTTTAGACTCTACGCAAAATAACCCTAAAATATTCAGTTATCGAACTTCACGATCTGGACTATTTTTAAACAATCAATAGCTATAGCCCCAGTGATTCGATTTACTATTTTATCACTGGAATTTTTACTGCATTTCCTTGTTACGCATAAATCAGGCTGAAACAGGCTTTGCAGTCAGTCGTTCACAATTGGTACTTGCCACATCTAACAGCGTTGCAAAACGTCCATATAGGAAGTCCAGCCCATATAATTTCCCTGGTTTTCCGTGTATTATTCAACTACATACTATGTAGCGCTATTAGGTAGAAACTGTCGTTAAAATTACGTGAGATTAGTCATCTGAATATCGTAAAGCTGCCCAAGTATCCCCAGTTTATCAATTTCAGCGTATTGCTGCGTTTTAACGCAATATATATATGCGTGCCCATGTTTTGTCAAGTATGGGTCACTAACAGATCACGCCGGCCATGCGCGATTTATCCGTGGCTCATACTTAACAAATAGTGCAAATCGATTAGATTGGTGGCCTCGTCATCCGCACGTTAGATTAATAAGAGACGTAAAAGTGAGCATAGAGCAGGAAACGTTTTTCCCACTCGTTCGTTCAGAAATATGCCAAAGCTAGATTTCAGATTTCGCGATGAAACATCGGTATTTCGCGTAGTATGCTTCAGAACAGCGCAGAGTAGGTTTATATTTCCATCTTTCCCGACGTCCACAACCTGTTAGAGTAATTTGACCCCCTTTTTACCTCTATTTATAAATCATCTGAGATAAACTCAATTGGATTGACCTGTAAATATATTTCTGAATGAATTTACTAAATTTTGGCACATTGTTACGTTTTTTTAAAACTGTTGTGCGTACGCAACACTTTGGAAGAACTTCCAATCTTATAATCGTTCTTTTGAACCCAGACAAAATAGCTGGGAATGTGGTACCCTACCCATGGCGCTCAACTCGTCAATATATTTCAATTTGCCAAGTGTGAGTACGCAGATGTATCACTCATCGGCGGCGCGTTCCAACGGTAACTCACACTCATTGTCGATAGATGAATTATTTTTGAATCAGGCATGGCAATGTTAAATCTTAGTGTTCCCAATGCGACCCCTTGTCGGAATTTCTCACACTTGTTAAAATGCTATTAAAATATATTATATTACACGAGATATGAAACAGTAATTTAAAGGGATTTTGTGTCTCGTGAGGCTTAGTAACGTGCAAAGCCTAGAATTTTGTTTCTCTTGTATAAATAAATTGTGGTTGGAACTTCGTACGACGCGTTTACAATGTCGGATGCTTTTTGCACGCAGTGTTGCTCACTGGTATTCAATTACCCTCTAGCTAACTACCAGAAAAAATTTGTTGCGCGTCAGGTTTTATTGAATATGGGCCAGTGTGGGATCGCGCTTCCCAAGCGCGGTCCAGATGTGACCCATATATCACAACCAAATACTTTTTATAACGAGAGATTCTCCTTGGTTTTTGAAAGTTAAGTCTTTACGGCTCATAGGCAACGTTACGTATATCGGGTTAACTTTACCTCAAGTTGAGCGATGACTGAACGACGCTCTAAGTAAGCTTAGTCAGGTCATATTAAGCATACGTTAGCACGGGTAATACAGTTCAACTTTTGCTAATACGCTGTAGGTATTAGCCAACTGCGTTATTGAAATATTGTTAGTGACGTCGAATAAGATTACTCTTTGGTTACGTTTGGAGTAACAGAACCTTTCACTTCTGAACTACAGTTGAGTAAAGAGCTACATAAGCTATGCATGTTTATATTTTAAGGAAGTTAATTAAAGGTTATTTTATCTCATTTTATCCATATTGCAGTAAAGTCATGATTGATGTCACATTTTGCAACGTAAAATTTGGATATATCATAGTTTTACTGCAACATGGATCAATTTGAAAATAATTGAAAACCGAAATTATTTTTAATCAGAATTCTAGAATGCCTGACTATTCGGATAAGGACATCTTAGTGCTAAACTGCGAAGTCTATATAAGTCAAACTTGAGTCAGACATTGAAAAATTCTTAGAGACCGTCAGTAGAACAATAGGAATGAGTAATGAGATTGTTTGACAATGTTATAAAGCCAAGAAAATAGTGATCTTTGCTGTTTTCACTTCTGAACCAAGTACTAAATCAAGCTCGGCATTTGAACATCTTGTAGTCAAAGTGATTCCGTTGCTGTTCTTAGAAGTTCTTAGTTGAATTACACCCAAATAGCAAGTATTTTCTTTCTATCCATTTTAAGTTGCAGATAGAATGTGCGTTCAAACTGAAATTCGTTATATCTGTGCTATCCGGAACCATAGATAGGAGTTATAAGAGCAGTACGAGTTTATACCTAAATTATACCTAAAACTTACTGTAGTGTTATAAAGGGTAAAAGGATAGAAGGTGAGGTTCATCCATCGCGTTCTTGCTCTAAATTTAGCACCAATTAATAGCTCGTCTTGGGTTTTGACTCAGGTAAACAGCCTGTAGACCACATTGTAAACGAGATGTTGTTCAATGTGGTTATCGGCAGACAACATGTCACTGAAAACGCTATGGTGCGTCAGGTATGGGTCGCATCTTAGGGACGACCCATTAGTGGCCCATATCTGACGAATCATATCTTTGGCCAGATCGTCTGCGAAATTAACGAATAAATGACGTTAGCTTATTTTGCATTGTGTGTCGATTCCCATTCACGCTATGTTCTCTTTGTCGAACTGTAGCTGAGTTGTTGGTTAGTAAGTGAATTTACGTTAAGCCTGTTAATCCTTTCGAGAAAAACCATGAATAAATTTTTCTTTCGAGATTTCCTTCGTATGAAACAGCTTTCGACGAGAATGAACAACGAGAGTTTCATTACTGGTGCATGGTAGCGCAGGAAATCGTCATTATTTGCGAGTTGAAGTGACAGAAATTTGCTAGGAAGCTTGATAGGAAACACTCTACCAAGGATTACTCGGCAGTGACAGTACAAGAATGAGAATATTAATTTATTTAATACTTTTACAGGTGTAAATCGGATATTGATTAGGTTTACCTGAAAGTGACAGTGCAAGGGCTGACTATATAAGTTTGTCTATCATTTGACAGGCATATGTTGCTATTTTGACTACTAGTGCTCGAATTTTTGTCTTAGTCAGTAAAGGAGAAAAGTCACTGAAAGCAAACAAAATTGACATTTGACAATGAGAAAATTAGACAGCCGTTTAAATCAATCTCCAATAAAGAGGTGCCAGTTGACCAGACGTTGCACTCGCCTTATTGATCAATGATTTTCGTTTGGATACTATCAATTAACACACGTACTCTTAATCTGACCTCAATATGCACCTTGAATGTGGCCCTCATGGCTCAGATTAACATTGTCTAGACTCTAGAATGCCGATATGTACACAATACAGACGATCATATCAATAAGATTTTTGTCGTGATTTGTATTTGTATGATATTTGCGTTGGTTTGAATATTCGTTGCCGCATAGTAAATGTATAACAAAACTAAAAACGAACATGACCTCAATTAGTTCGAGGTATCTTATAATATTTATACTCTTTGTTTAAGCCTAAACGGGTAATGAAATCAGTTAAGGTTTTTTTCTGTTTATTAATGTAAATATGATGCATAAATCGGCTTCGGCAGTGCCTCTCGGCACTGTGGAGGCGAAAAGAAAACGCTGGCCAGGTCGGACAAGGACCATTCGGACACCTACTACAGCCTTCTCATTCAGGTATGCCTCTGTAATAATGCAATAGAATCGGTATGAGCGCATGGTATAATTTGTATAAAGGCTCTTATATATGGTGTAAGTCCAAATAATTTTCATGTGAATGTCGTGGATTTCATTTCATTTTTTCCCCAGTTTTTCTTATTTGAAAATAAGTGGAGCCGTTTTACAGGATGCTATTCCTTCTTTCGTTTTGTTCCTTTTGCCAGTCAAACAGAAACTTCAAATTTGGAGTTGATATACTATGTATGGTTGATGCATCATTAACGACATGTACATATTTATTCATTTTACTTATTAGATATTGAACACTTTAACAAGACTACTCACTTGTTCCACAAGACTGTTTTGAATCGATTTATCAATTTACACATTTTATCGATGTGTAACTCAAGGTTCGAACATTGTCGGTGCATCGGTAGGGATATCTTTATCCTAATTGTGAGGCATTCGAGAATGTTGATTAATTGAAAGTAATTTTGTTTTTCGATTATTCTTACGCTAATTCACTTTGCAGCAAAATCACGATATTATGTGATATAAGTTTTACTTTGTAAAATTTTGCATAAGTTATGACTTAGCCGCCAGATGATCACAAAATATTAGCAAAAATATCGCCAAGTTCGTTTATCTGAAATTTTAAAACATATTCTATTTATATAGTGACTTTCGACTTACCCAATCAGAAATTTTATTCCGTACAGATGTTTTCTGACGGATTACCGTGTAAACTAAGTTAAAGGGCCAACCCCACCCATCAGTTCACCTGCGTTTTTCTAAATCAGAGCGTTTTCGAACTTAGCTACGTTTTTTACATTTGCGACAGCCTAAATTATTGAGGGCAGTCGGGAGTATATATATTCACTTTGTTAAATTATTCATTGATACTCGGAAACTCTCATTCGTTCATGATATCTTGATTTTAAGAATGACTTATGGATTACTGCTGCGTCAGTTAGGATCCTAGGACGTAGTTTATTTTTACGATATGTTTCTGTGATTTATTTTCTAGTGGGTGATTAGGACAGCGCAAGTGAAATTATCATTGTATATGTTAATGTGGTGTTCTTGGTGATGTGCATATCCGAATTGTTAAGCATTTGAATTGAAGTTAGGTTTTCTAATACTTTGAATCGCAAAGTATGTGAAATGTGTATCATAAATCTCAAATAGATACTTTTGACACAATTCAATTGATCAGATATGATGAAAAATTGTGAAATTCGAACACGCTGTGTCAGTTTTTAAAGCCCCGCCTATCCTATCCTATTAACGAATTATGCTCTTTCGGATATGATTCAAATCAAGTTTTTCTAGATTTTTCATTTGGTGAAGCAATAAGAGTGCCCTTGTCAGGTTTCGCCCGAAGTATTCCAACAAAAAAATACTAATTCTTGTTCCTGTCTCTTTCGTAAAAAAATGTTAGAATACAGAAAAAGTCGAACTAGTGAATAGTGATTGCGTGCGCTGTCTGTATTGCAATGTGAATATTTCTGAATGTCGTTTCCATTGCTGGAATCGACTTCTCCACTACGTTCTCCCATCCATCAGACAAACTGTACAAATGTTTATTGACTCAATTTTTTATTTGTAGCTCATCCGTGAGAAAAAATAATTTAGGAATGGCGTAATTTCGTATGCTAATTGCACACCAAAGTGTGAAATGTAGACATATCCAAACTTTCTTCAGTAAATTAGTTTGTGTGTTTCCAAAACAGAACTTTATTTCATAGCAATAAGTAATAAAAGGTTCCCCACCAATTGCTATTTGAATCATGTACGACAGTTGGATAACCCATAACATAATTTAAATAAACATATCAACCAGGAAGTAAAATCACCTATTTATCAATGTTCTTCCGCATTTACCACAGGTATTGTTCTTACAAAATCACTGCGCATCATTAATGTTCAATTTTTGCGACAATCCTGTTCAAATATCTATACGGTTCACATGCGTTTGCTAGTAACCAGCGTAAAAATTTTGCATTGCCAAGCACGAGACACGTGTAGACCGCGCTTGGTGTCACAATATGCCAGTGGTCCTTCGTTGACAAAATATACTACGGAGGAATATGATATAATGCAGTAACACAATGTATATTAATGTCGCTATAACGAAGATTAGTGAAATGCCAAGTAAGGTCCGTTCTCAGAGCTCATTTATCTATTGTCCCAAACTTGATGTATATATGAGTCGATGCAAATTTGTAGTAGCATATCGTTTGAAAATAAGTATCTGCATAATGGCTTTGCCTATATAATTTGAATATTCGTGCAATAAGGAAGTAACATACATCCGGAAGAAGACGGATATTATAGAATTTTGACTTACGTTTTTTGATTGAATAAGACATTTTCATTGGATGGTGGGTGAAAATTTAAAATCATCTATATTTTGTTCCATTTTTTATTATGTTCTTTTTATCAATTTGTAAAGAGTCGTTTTAATGACCTAACATACATCTGCATCAAATGGTTGAGTGACTAATAAAATGACATAATCAAATTTTGATATAACAATGTGTTACATGAGAGCTTTTAGCCAACAAAATCCAATCATCCGTTCAACAGAAACGCGTTTATTGTACCCTCAACCCTCACTCACAATGTCTCAATTCCGAATTTGTGATAGGGTCTCAGGGATACAAGGTTATAAATAGTGACAACAACCAAGCATGATGATAAACAGGCTTAGTTTTACGCAATTCTTACGCTGACGTCACAGAACGCCACCTCTTATTAAACCGTATTCCTCCTTCTTTTTTCAAATCGACTACGCCAGGAAAAAACTCTCGTTCTAGAAAATCGAATATTCAATTCCGAATTTCTGAAGTGTTGGTGAAATCGAATATTCGATTTTCTAGAACGAGAGTTTTTGCCTGGCGTAGTCGATTTCAGATATTACGCGATGCCAGAAAGACCTCAAGTGTGTGTTGCGTGTTTGCGGTTACTTGACGTGCTATTACAAAAATCCAACCAAAATGCCGCCTCTATCATTAATAATATTGACAATAGCGTATAAGGTATTCATTTCGTCTTTATTATGGGGTGCAATAAAACCCATATGACCTTTTGGGGTTGATTATTTCCTAATGAAGGGAACCAACAAACGTAGTCTCCTAATCAGACTTAGTTTCAACTATATATTTTGATTAGTATGGGATACTGTTGGACCCGCGCCACGTTGGCGCCGTCCAACAGTGTTCAATAGCCATCAAAGTAAAACTTTTCAAATGTTTCCAGTGTCAATATGGGTTGGTATAGTAGAAGATTCGTCGATTCAATCGTTAACTTTGTTTCATGGGCCGTTTACTTGGAATGTACTTTAAATTGGATTTGGACCCGAAGACGTTTACTGACTTTCACCACTGCATTTTTTATGGACTAGATATACCCCTTTCTTCCGCCGCGTTTTTCCGCTTTGTTCTTTAGATATGTATACATTGCACAACTGAGCTCACATAGGACACCTAACGACTGTCTTGAAATACCGCTGTCATGTGTACAGAATTATCTACATCTCAGTAATGACATTGACTATATCGGTCAGCACGCTTGAACCATGAGCACTCTCTTTCTTGTTGTTACCCCACAGGATAACGACGCGAGAAGCACCGTGAATCTAAGTATGTCTTTGGCGGATTTTTTTGCCCGTCTGGGTAGTGTTTGCACGTTGTTATGATTTACGTTTCCTATTCAACCGATTTGACAAATTCCCAACTAAAACTGAAAGGTGAAATGCTCTCAACTTACTGAGATTTCGCTAACATCACTACGGCAGTTTTGTAACTTTTATTTATATCACAATACAATATAGCACGTTTTGAGGTTACTTTTTGCTGACGGAAATAGTATTGTCAATTCAAGACAATTAACTCACTGTGCAACAATATTTTTGTGATATGGTCTCACGGATACAATGTTATAAATAGTGACAACAACCATGCATGATGATAAACAGGCTTAGTTTTACGCAATTCTTACGCTAACGTCACAGAACGCCACCTCTTATTAAACCGTATTCCTCGTTCTTTTTTCAAATTGTGGAAAGTAATATTGACGCAAAAAAAAGCGACGGCGCTACCTAATTTAATTTCGTCATGCAAAACTATCGAACGTTTTAGAAAATTATGAGGTCTTCAGGTTACTTTGTTAAGCTCAAGTATATATGGGACTTCGATAAATGGCGCTGGAAATCGCTATTTATCCACCAGGCACGTATGAATGAACATAATTTATAAAGATAGATCTCTAAGAGCAGAGAGATGGTAGCTGTGCTATAATTACGATCCATGGGCACTATATGTAAACACAGGGTACTTCACTATCGTCCCAAGGGCTCAGTATCGATCAGTTCAGCGCGTTTTGTGATTTCCATAACCTGAATAAAGTTTACGTTAGCGAGTAATAGTATTGATATTATATGTAGATCGTATGAAAGACTGGTTTGGGAGACGGGATTAATTGATAACTGATCATGAAAACAGTGCTTCGTGTTGAGACGACAACACGATGTAATTGTGTACAGCTGAACACTTACATAGCCGTGTGAATGTGGTTTGTACCAAGGCAAGTTGGAGAATTTCTGCATACGAACATGTTTTCCTGAGTATGGGTAGCTACTGATGGATCGCGGCGATCTGTGGCACATACACGGACAAATTAAATTATCTGATTGGACAGATTGAAATAAGCGTTTATACATATCAAAGTTCCCTATTAATTTCTTTTCTGGAATCGAATTTGGAAAGATTTCATTCAAGATAGCATGACATAGAGTCGAAAATACAAGTTCCTGCGGTATTTTTAATTTACTATACAATGATCTGTGTGAGTGAACAATCCATATCAACAAATTGCTGGTATTTTGCTAATCATGCAGCAAAGTGATTCAGCATATATCATGATTTTACTGCAAAATGATCAATTTAAAAATGATCAAAAATCAATAGGGAATTCTAGACTGCCTGACTTTTCGAATAAGTACATACCTAGATATAGTACATCAACGTGATATCCCCCTCATTGACGCAACCCGTACGCCGATCATGCATTTTTTATTATTTTCATCATTTATATTTATGATGGCATCATCAAACAAATCGGAGTCGCATTTTTGTATCAAATCATAGCCTAAGGACACTGCAACCAAGAACGTTAAGGAAAAGTATCGCATCATCTTCCCATATCATTGACCTCGCAATGTTTATGCAGTTTTAGCAGCGCGTGTAGGTGGTTTAAGACGATGGTCGGTAGCAAAATGATACGTGATCGTGATTTTTGGCAAGAGTTTAGCGAAAAAAAATAATCGTGACAGTGTAGCATTTATTACCTGTCTGTTATATGATATCGATGGAGTCAAAAAAATTATCGAAGACGTGATTAATGACGATTTTTGATTTATATTTATCTGCGAGTCTGCAAGTAAAATATATAGATAGATACTGGTGACTTGCAGTTTTAGTTTTAGAATCGACGTAGTTTATTTGTGAAACTTCAGAATCCCTCAGTTGGCGCCCAATCATAAACTTTTTAATTTTGATATGTCCAGAATACAGAATATTTGAAATAAATTTTTGCTTCATAATATTTTTCAATAGTTTTCGCGTTTTCCTATTTGTCACAGGAAGCGATTTTAAATAGTAATCATTATTACTTTGATGAAATGCATATCGTTTTGATCCCCTTTTTCGCGACTTTCAACTTTTAATTTGTGGTGAGAAAATTGCGCGAAATTGGAAAATTATCGGACAAAATATGATTTCTGTGATAGTCTTTCAGACAAAACAATTCCATTTGTAGCTAAAGTTAAATGTGGAAAAGCAGAACTCGGAAGCCATTTCCTAAAAAAGTTAAAAATGAGGAAAAAGGTTAAAACTGCAAGAAACTTTGATGCTGTGAATAGATTATTGAAGAATTGCAAGGATATGACTCCTTCAATCATTCCTTTTTAGATCGGTATTGCCAGTTTTGTTGGATTGTAAAATAGACGAAATGTTAAAGCAAATACATCTTCTGTTTTGAAAAGAATATATAAAAGTTCTCAACATATGCAGTCGTATGGGACGTTATTAATTTATCCCCAATCAGAAAATTTATTTTGTCGAGTTTAAGCCACAGATGAAAGCCTAAGAGGCGCGTTCCATCAGTCACTCATACTCCACAAATCATGTTCAGTTAAACCTTTTATGACTAGCTCAAGGGGAATATCAACTATATGTGGAAGACATTGAGTTATGAGCGATCATGGTTTTTACGTAAAATAATATTTATTAGAATTTGGGTCATTCAGTCAGGTTGAAGGTCTCGACTGAAATGTAAATGAGTAGCTGAATTGTGAGGCTCATCAATAGGCGATAAGCTTTTCCGCCAAGTAAAATAAGAACCAGCGTGACAGTATAACAAGGGATGTCAAATTTATTGCATTGCCATTAAGTGCCACGTATACGTAATTAATAATACAACACAGACGGTAATATTAGATTCAATGCTATACTGCAAGATCGTTTGTCTGATCTGTTTCGTTGAACACGGCGCTTGACTGATTTCCAGTACCTGCATTCAGTTTAATTCGAAGTTAAAAATTCACTTTAAATAATGACGAAGTTTGAAATTTGCATAACGCACAAGTAAAAAATTTTCAACTTTTTATGACCAGTTTTTGACTGCAAACTCCAACCGACTATTTTGTTTTCACCGAAAAAGTCCTGGAAAAAAGTGTTTTTCTGTTTCAAAACCCCATTAACGAAACGACGGCACCAGCAATGCAGGAGTTCAGTTGTGCGTCAAATAGTCAAGTAGGGCGAATTGAATGATTTTCACGGCGAACATATGTTTGAGGACATCAGCTGCACAGAAAAACTTATTTTTGCCCAGCGCGAGCCACTGATGGATCGTGCCTTAAAGGCGCGCTCCATCAGAAACCCATGTTGGGAAATGGTATGGAAAATCGCCGATTGGATGGGAGATACCAGATGAGTAGTTTCACAAAAGTACTGAAGTGGTCACAATTGGTATTCCATTGTGCGTTTTTCGCTTGTATATATTTTATGGAATTAGATACAATGAAATGTGGAAAGTTGTTTGACATCAGTTAAATTAGTAAAGTCGAGTTTGGTGAGCTATCTGAATCCGTGTTGAATTTCACTGATTTCGAATACTGGAAAAGCGTATTTAGCTTGTTCTAGCTACGTCGTGTTCAAATCATGAAAATCCGATTATTGAAGTTGTGTTCGTCAACCAAGATCTTTTCTTGGTCTAGGTTGAGGTCTAGGCCATTTTATGTTATTTTTCTTTTTATGAGAAAGCAACAATGAAAATGACAGTTTGTCTGGCTGCCTACACTTCCTGCTTTCGTTCATAGTTAATTTTGGAGCTTTATAGTTAGGAACAATTTAGTCAACCTGGTCATGCTTTCTAAATATTATATGGTGCTCTCTGATGTGTCCCTTTCGTTTAACAAACTCCTCGAAAAATTTTGTAGCATGCACTGTATAAATTTCAGATTTCGAAAATGTAAAGTTTTACATATATCTTAATATTTATTTAAAATGGTTATACTACACCCGAAGGCGAGGGAAATCGACAGTCATGAAACGCAGTTATTTTCAAATACATTTCAAACACAATAACAATACTTAACAGGATTTTTGGTAATGGAAGGTTAAATACTGAATGGCACAATATTTCGTACGTATTTTAAATTTCAACCATTGGTAACGTGGAATTAAGCCAGAAAATTTCGCTCTTGATTTCGTGCAAGCTTAAATAGGATTTCGTATTACGTTCTTGCCTGTAGTTCTGATTAAATCCTACATAAGCCTCGCACTTGCCGTCACTGTCGTAAGGATTCACTAATCCTCGCCTCGTGAGTGTTTTCAAGACCTTCATTGTTCGAGCCTTAGTCAGCAGGCATTATTGGTACGGTCCTTCGGTAGGTTTTGAATGATAGAACATAATTTGAAGTAATAATCTCTTTGCTCAAAAGATTTGCTTTTGATTTTATTTTGCCTAATAAGAGCCAAAGGTGAATCGTCAACCATATTTGTGTCTTGCTTGTATGCCACTGCAGTCAATACTTCATACGATCAACCGCGTCATTGTGTTCAAAATGGGTTCGGTTTATAAAAATAATGTGACCGGAACAGAATGAATTCCCCTTTCCATTGTATACACGGTGAATATAGAAAGTACGGGGTCGCCGAAAGTATTTGTTTAGCAGTTTGAGGATGTAATACGTGAAAGGCGCCTTTCACGCTATCTCGTTAAAGCGTACCATTTTCGAACGTCATACTTTCTGTAACTTTACTCGCACTCGTTTGCGGTCTGGGGTGACGAAAGAGACTTTTTCGAGCGGAACATCGACCGTACACACAAAGTAAACTGTGTTTTTATCGTTCGTTTTTTGCCCGTGTACTCGGTAATGACAGTATTCAGTGGGTGTGAGCTGCAGTATTGATATTGATATTTCGAATAGCATTTCCACAAAGTGGATTTCTTGATTTGCACATTTAGTGTACGAAACCGTTCTTAAATATTAAATTCGTGCAGATTAAAATTCGAAATTTAAACTTCGAGGCAGGGGCTAGATGGTTCAGAATAATGGGTATATAATGAACTAGGCTACGTTCGTTTTATATCAATTATGCAATGTATAATGTCAGACACTGAAAGTCACCTACTTGGTGATAGATATCCAATCCTCATGATTGAATCACTATTTGAGACGCAGACTATTTACTGCTCTGTGAGCAACTCTATTTCAAGCAAGGTTATCATATAACAAGCAAATCAAAAGGCTAGCTGGCCGAGTTGATGTATTGCATGGCTATTGAGTTGCTGAGAACAATGCCAGACGTGGGATGAGAGGTATTGCCGTGTTCCTATGCATAATTGTGAGATATTTTCAGGAAGTCGAGCTGTAAGATTAGGGAAAATTGCAATGTTAGTGCACACTGGAAGTTGCTCATTGCACGTACAGGCAGCAAACGCGATATAATATTATTTATACCAGTAACAAGAGTTTAGTGAACGTATAGTGACCGAGTATCACTGACACGAAAGGTTCTATTCATTTTAAATTTGCCTGTCATTTGACAGGATATACTTGAGGGAGGCGTTTGGATAGTTAGCTAGCAATCTTCTAAGAAATTGAAGTTTAAGCGCATCATGATAACCTAATTAATATCGATTATTCAGTTCACTTGATCTCAAGGTAAATGTATCGGAAAGGTCAAAGAAAATCGTTGCCAGACTCTTTCCCCATTCGGGAGTAATATCGATAAGATTTGTTTTGGTAAGCTTAAGCCACTAATGGATCGCGTATGCGAGGCGCATCATCTATCTGAGGCTCATGCTTGGCTAAATGAAGTTCTAATTGGATTAACTTCCAGGTCTAGTTCAGGTTCGTTTCAGAAAGTCATCAAGGGAAAGAGTTCATGATTGCTCGATCTTGTCAGGAATTAAAACTTGGCGAGCCGTTTAGGAAAGTTTTAAGATTCAATTGGAAATGGAAACTTAATGGTATAATGGTAACTCAATCTTCAGTTCCTTTAAAATATTTTGAACCATTCTGTCATCTTGAATAAATTTCGCTTCGAGAAAATCGCTTTTGAGTGCATATAGCGATGCGTTATTTGGGGTCCTGTATGCAATCTAATGGATTACGGTGTCTTTCATCAGGCTAATTGAAGTATATATGTGAATACATTTTACTGATAGAAGAGTTCAACCTTACACAAAATGGAACAGCAGCGCGAAAAGTTTAGAAAACCACTTTTATAATATAAATAACGGACATAAAAATCGATTTGAAATTAAAAACTACGTAAGTGAAGTCTCTATCGATTACGATAACAAGATGACGTTTTCAAGATTAATTTTTACGAGGTTACCAGTGAAAGTGATGCCGTCATATTATACCTGTGACGTAAGTGATCGAATTCGTTACCGGTTAATCTTCAGAGCTAATACCTTATTACCCAAGTACATCTTGTAAATCCAATCGATTTTAGGTCGCGCAAAAGTTGGCCCTTGGCACAAATCGGTTGTAGGAACCGCAAGGGTAGTAGTGCTCAAAGGTTGAAGTTGTCTAAGTGGTGTCAAGTATTGCCCACGGATGAAGACGCTCTCCATCAGTGGGCTATACTAGGAAAAACGTATTAAAGTATTTCTAACTCCTTTAATTGGATATGTGATGGTACTTATGCTATAGATTTACAAAATCGATGCTCCTTCATTATATATTGATTGGGTTGGCCAAAATCAAATATCTGTTGATATTTATCAGCAATAATATACTAAACAAACAGAAGGATTTTCTTAGAAAATTGTTAAAA
Source organism: Styela plicata (assembly GCA_963675895.2). Lineage (NCBI taxonomy): Eukaryota > Metazoa > Chordata > Ascidiacea > Stolidobranchia > Styelidae > Styela > Styela plicata. Next base: position 7,015,778 of record OZ023151.1, on the reverse strand, counting down.
CATCAAAATTACACATCCAGTCATTTATTATATGTATATATATATATAGATTCAGAATCACTGGCAAAATCGAATCTAATAGTTTATGATTCGCGAATTCACTCGGATATTTTAGACAACCCTTTATATTGATGGATAGAGTATGCCGGTAATAACGTTGCTTCACGAAAAACTCGACTTAAATGACTTGTTGATATCATTTTTTTTACGAAATTCGTAGCTATATTGTATATTTAGGGTACTACTGTATACAAATTGGACATTAAGGACGTGGTATTCGCTATACGCCCGTGATTCACGAAAAGTTATTCAACTCAGATTCGGTTGCCCTTACTAGCTACTGGCAATACTGCTGTCGTACTACTACTACTACTACTACTACTACTACCTGTACTACTTTCTGTATCGTTTCGAATCGAAAAATGTCATTCTTATTTTGATCAACCCATGTTTATGACGTTAACAGGATTCGGTAAAATATGCGATCCTGCGACCATTAGTGTCATATTACTGTCAATCACCCAATTATCCTAAAGTGCCGATATGTCAGAATCGTAGAAATTGCTCTTTGGCGTAAACTTGTTTTGACCGATAGCAAAGTATACAGCTAGTATTGCGCGGGCCTTTGTCTATGCATATCATATATGTAATAAACACAAGCCAAACAGGATAGATACATTTATACAGAAATTAATTTGTCGGTGTTCGGATCTGTTACCATGTTCATTTTTTGCATTTAGCTTTTGCTCCAAATATTAAATGACGAATTCAGATATGATCTTAGAAATTTTATTTTGTCAATCATGAGCCACAGATGGACTGCGCCCTGAGCGAACGGTCCATCAGTGATTCATACTTGACAAAACATGTTTGTTGGACAATCAGTCTGGTTTGGGATATGGTTGTCTTTCGACGGGTACAGGGACATGCAGACCTCATCGGTGGACAGCACTGACAGCTTATTTTACATTAGATTAGATTACCTCACAATGGTTTGGTTAGTTAATGTGTCATTTAATGTGTGTGGTTTGTTTGCATTCACTTGTGTTTATCTATACAGGTAGTTTCGCCGAGTGTTTAAGTAGATTATATTTATGTTGTCACAACTTACAAACGTGTACACGTGTATTTTCAGGCAACGTACCGATATGACGCCTTGGTAACGTTTTTGATATTACTTTTGTGAGATCATCTTATGATAATTGTCGTTACCGAATTTCGTCAACATGTCAAAATCGCTTGCAACCGATGAAATGCGAATTCGAAGCTCATCGTTTGGTTCTGGAACTAGCCCGTCTAAACCCATTGCAGTTGGTAAAGGCAAAGGACTTGTTAGAAGGTTACGTAGTTTAACTGAACACAGAGAACTTATCACAGACCCGTCTTTTGTCAATGAAAACTTTGTGCTCAAGATTCCGTCTACGCCTGTATATATTCAATCTAAAAATCCGAAAGTGACACGGTCATCTTCTGATTCATCTGCAAGCGACGTTCTTCATGACGACAAGCCGTACGATAAAGCAAACAAAGGCCGGAACGCCACCGGAGACCATCGACTCGAAATGCATCCCTACTTAGCATCAAGACCACCGGAACCTCCCCATCGAATGTCAGGGATCAGCGACAAGGAAGCAAAAGCAGACGCGGCCGCGCAGTTGGCTTATATGAGGTGCAGAAGGAATTTTCGACCCAGATGTTCTTTGCCCGCAATATTTTGTGGCGAAAATAATAGGTACACCTTGGTATGGTGGTCACATTTACGTCACTACTAGATGGTGGCAGACCGCACAGAATTAGTTCTTTCATTTGTGTCTCTAACAGCAAAACAAGCAAATCAGCCATTCATTCAATTTTAACAAAAACTAACTTCTTAAAATAATCTCTTTCTCCGAAATTTATTAATAGCATGCGGAAACCTAATGCGCATTTAGTTTCAACTCGATTGAGGTGAATTTCACGCCATTCTATTTGTAATCAGGATTTACTTTCATATTTGATTTTATGTTTCGTATAAAATTTAGTTAATCCATTAACCTAAAAATCAACAAATTATAGTACACATTCACTCACCATAGATAGTAGTATAATCGCACATAACTATAATAGTTGTTAATTCGGCTCTTAATTGTATTCAAATTGGATATCACCAGCGGTAACCTTATCAGTTACTGTCTTTACCCAACACTGTGACAAATGTGCAGCAAATTTACTGCTCATTTCCAGTTATTGTGCATTTCCAATATTCCAAAGCGTTTTGTTCATGAGATGAATGCCAAGTACGGCACTTTGGCCGTACGTTCCATCAACAGTCCTTAATGGGTTGAAAAAAATCGATTTTGCAGCTTCATTTCAATATCACAGAGTAAAATTACTGTCAAATAGCGGTGATTTTGCTTCTCTTTTGAACAGTGAACGTACAGGGATGACATTATCTCAGGAAGTTAATATCTCAAATGCGGTATTTAACGGTATTCGATAGTTGATATGCTTATTAAAGCTTATTTGGTTGATCGTGTAGCAAAGTAATTTTAATCATAAATCATGATTTTTCTGCCAGCCGATAATCCAGAAATATATATATTTAAGTCTAAATTCCATAATACTTATGTTATCGAACAAAGACGATCTTAGTTGGAACTCAAATCCCAGTTTGTTTATAGTAATCTCGTATAGTCAATGTAGCATTTTCACTTAATCTTGAAATGAGCTGCGTGATTATGAAAAACCATCACTACTCTGAAATTTAATTCTTGTAAGCATGGTCCACGGAAGGATTGCCTACCGATTTTGCGATCTATTAGTGACTCATACTTAACCAAACATTTGTGCATTCAAATTGCTGACACCGATCAGAAACTCCATTTTGCCAAGCATGTTTGAGCCATGCCCAATAATAACATAGTTGAGCTAAAAATTTCGACTTGGTTTAGGTCATAGATAGATACGCTTGAACTCGCAATTGGAATCCCGGTACAGGCTTCGCTTCGTCGTTCTATATCGGTATTTTGTTTGTTTAGTTGGCATTGTTCCTTAATATGTTTCCTTAAATCAGATCGCTATTTGCCAGATCCTTTGTTATGTGGAAGACTGGGTTCAATTTAACTCGATATTTTTCGACTTGAGGTAAAATTTATTTCCGAGTTGAGAATACCGTTATAAGCTACTAATTTTTGAAATTTACTAAAATTGACCATTGGTCGTTTGATAAAATTAATTCGTAAGTTTAATTCCGTTTGAATATACCGTTTGATAGGCCACTGGCAAAATGTAAGGGACAAAGAAATCAAATGTTTTCGTAGGATGAATGAGGAAGTTTTGATTTGAAAATGCTTGGAATACAGCATTGTCGATGATTGTTTTTTTTTGCTCTGTTTCGATTCCCATAATCGCATGTGAACACAATTTTCGTTGGTGGCTTTTTAATATTATGGGTTTGTTTTCATTTTTTAAACATGCTTGCTCAACTTTTCTCCGGCGGTTCGGTGGTATTAGGATTAAAAAATAAATAACTAGGGCGATGGAATGTCTTTACATGTGTTATTTATTTGAGTATATCCCCCCTAAAAAGGGCAATCATTAAACTGACAGACGCTCCCAGTAAATGTTTAGTAAGCGGGAAGAGTTTTTCCTTTATTACCCAGAAATCTCGAATACCCGACCCTCTTCCCTGCCAGATTTTTTTTTCGCCAAGATCTTTTGCTAAGTATGAGTCACCTATGGATCGTGAGGCGCGATCCATCTGTGGCTCACGCTTTCCAAACAAAGTTATTTGGCTGGCTTATCTGGAAATTGTAGTTTTCCATTCAAGCGGTGTCTAGTTTATTTATGTGTTATATTGTGTTATTTATACTAAAGTTTATGGTCATTTAAATTATTGAACTTGTTTTTGTCTAATTAAGTATGAGACGACCGATAAGTCTCGTTGTCAAGATGCAATTCATTTGTGTCCTATATCTAACTTCTGATGCGGATATTACATTCGAGAAATATGGGGATAATTTATTATCAAGTATAAAGCAGGAAATGTCCGTGTGTGTGTTTCATTTTATGACCCTATACTTCACGATGAGTAAAATGTACTACTGGTAATGACATTCCACCTACATCATAATGTGGCTGGGAGTTGGCTTGAAACTGAAAAATGGCTAGTGATTAAGGGTTCGGGCCAGACGAAAACTATCTATGGTCCATGAGCGCAAAACTAAGTTTTTTTTTTAATTTAAGTAGGTTTTAGCAGGTCGTAAATTTTAATCATCTTCTTTCGCGTGTATTATGATATCATGTAATGGTTTTACGTCATGAGCGGTATTTTGATATTTTTTTGTCACGCATTTGAACATTGTTAATGCGTGCTTAACATTCACGAATTTAATGCATTGAGGTTTTCCTAAGTTCAATTTCAATTTGATTGCGAGTATAAAAGCTTTGACAATTTTCGGCTGCACCTGACGGAATGGATTTGCTAAATGTGAAATTCAACATTGAAGCATTTAATTTTTTTTATTTAATTCAGTGCCTCATTCAAACCCCACACTCTTCGTCGATGTAGTGTTTTGATTTGAAAAATATAATTTTACATATACATCCAATCAGCAATTTTATTTTGTCAAGTATGTACCGCAGATGGACCGCGTCTCATCGACGCGATCTACCTGTGACACATACTTGACAAAAGAAGCTTTGACAATATTTCGATGATTGATAAATATATTAATAACAGTACCTCGATTCGAACTGTCGGCTATAGATAGATGAATCGCACTTAGTCTGCATGTTCAAATATACCCGGATCAAACATGGCTTAATATAAACCCTTGAATTTTTCCTGTGTTTGATTATATTCAAATCACAACAAAATTCAAAATGAATTTCCGACTTTAGACAGTGCTAAAGTATAACTTCCGCTATGTAAACGCGTGACTTTTGATATACATACTGGGTAGAACGTTAAAACTACACAATTTTCCAAAATGCGTCTCAATTATAGCAATTGCGTAGTAATTTATAATTTTTTTATTGAATTGTATACTTCGATAATGGGTATACATATCGAGATCTATTCGACCGCTCCTTCGCGTTGTGGTTCAACGCCGTATTTTTAAAATTTTTGCGCAGCAGCTCTTCAGTTTGTAGAGCTATCGAATTATCTGAAATTTACCGCCATTTTTCACAGCATGTTTGCCTAATTGACAATACGGAACTACACTTCATCAAAAACCCAAAATCAGTGCGCTGTTCTAATTTCCATCCCACGTTGTTGTCTGATATGCATTGTCGTCATTTCCCGGTTCAGTGTAGTTGACTATACCGCTTTAATGTATTATAATTCGCGTCGCCAACAGTAAAACTACATTTTATGTAGTGTTGTAAGAGCAGTTGTTCACCAGTTCGCGTTTTGTTTTGACTTGTTGGATTTTGATCAGTTTGGAATAGATTTGCAAGAACTGAATACAATTATTCTGGAACGTTGAGCTAGTATTAATTTTGGTTTGAGCATTTCCCAATTTGTTTACAAACAATGTTCTATGCATCTATTTCCCAACCGAATCTCGAGGCGATTAATGTTTTGGATCGAAGTAATCCGTTTTAAATTGTAATATTCTATATCCGACTGAATTTATCTACGAACGGAATGTTGGTGTGAATAAAAAATTTAATTCGGTCTATTTACGTTTCTGGTTTTCACGATAATGAAAGTTTCTAGATGTGATTTGAGATTATAGTTTTTCAATAGGTTCGAATAGAAAAATTATAGTGTATTTGAGAAAAATATACTGATTAAATTGTGGTTAAAGATCAACGATTATTCAACTTTTGTATGGCAACGTGATCATTGTCTGAATGGAGAGGAAATCGAAACGATTTTTTGACTTTGAAACGGCTTACAAATCGATTCGAACTAAATCGACGGCACCGAAATACGGAAGAACTACTTTTAGGTAAATTGTCATGTGCGTGATTTCTTTCGGTTTGTTGACGGTAGATTGAACCAAACGCTAGAAAAATTGATAAAACATTTATGTTAAGTTATGCTCGTGCTTGACAAAATAAAATTTCTGATGGAGAAACTGATGGAAATTTTGATTTGTATATGTCCTAATCCATTGACAATTCAAAGTTTTCTTTTATCTACCGTGTTGAAATTTGGGGTACCAAAATTCTAATACCTTTGTTCTTTTATTTCAACATTGACAATTTTCAAGCTTTTTGCACTGTTTTATTATTGTAAGATGCTCAAATAAAATCTATCATCAATTAATTTTTCATTAAATATTTTCTTTTATTGGATTACCTTCTGATATCAACTTTTCGGATGTATATGTAACAAAATAGCTGTCATTCTGACAGTCTTAGGGTCATTTAGATTTATTGAATTCGGAATATGAGCTGCTGATGTACCACGTCTTGTCGACGTTTATCAGTGACACACGCTAAACAAGATGTATCGACGAAATTTTTGTGACTGGGATGGTATCCCCCCCAATTTTGATGACCATCTGTAAGCGTAACTTGATGCTCAATATCGAGTTCAGTCATTTATTCACAGATGCCATTTCGTTAAGATTGTTCTTGGCAAATCAGATTATGAGATGTAATTCAGTAGTTGAAGTAGTTCGTCAGTTTTGTGAATTCATATAAAATGTACTTCGATCAGATTTCAAGCAAAATATAAACACATGCTTCACTCAAATAAGAGTATCAAACATATTTTGGTCAAACGTAAGCACATGTTTGACAAAATAAATTTTTTGACTGGAATAGTTAGGTCTACTTTAAAACTACTATTTTAAAATTAATCATTTGTTAATTAAATTATTCATTTTATTTATAGTCAATGCTTGGAAGTTACGCCATATATTTACGTAAATATCTTCGTGGGATTTTACATTGTTTTCCTCAAGGCTTTGAACCGTGGCCGTTATAAAATTCCCCTATAATATAGAAAAAATCCAAGTATGTTAGAGCATGGATCATCAAATTGACTCATTCTTCAACGTCTCAAAAATATTCCTTAATGTAGCTTAGACGTTGTATTGACGTCATACGTCGAATTCGCAATGTTGCAATCTGACGAGGTTGTGGCTGATGGCATTTTTTGAGGTTTAAGATAATCTTGCCGCGCAAAATGCTGACGAAATATCGCTCAGTGTTTGTTCAATGTTATGGGTATGATTTCGTCAAAAAACTTACGCCGTTAAATTTGCTTTTTAATGCGAAATTGGTTGAAATTTTTTAATGTCGATTTTGATTGTATTGATTTAATCCTGCTCGCAAAACCTGAGTTATTGTACTAAATCATGATCAAATTATTCGTTACTGATACCAGCTACTGTGGCACCCAGGTACTTTACGAAAATGGTTATCGTCAAATAACATATTTGGAATAATTTGATCATAATTTACTTGTTGAAGATTAAAATATAGTAAAAATGGCACAGAATTTTAAAATGGCTTTTTGTCTTAGCCAATAAGAAAAAATTTCTCAAAGCATATTTATCTATTCGATACGACGCTGTCCATCTTTGTCACGACTTGAAAAAATATCATTTCTTATTGGGTTTCATGTAACGGAAGATATTGGCATGTGGTATGGTATGTACACCTAGAGAAAAAACGACTTAAGACAAAATCAAGTCTATATAGTTATTGTTATTTTCAGCATGGCTTACACTCACGATATAGTAAATATACGGCGTTTGGTAAACTTTTTCCAGAACATACGAGCAAATATTTATTAACGCCAATTGACCCAACAAAAAGTATTAATAACTGATTATTATATTTTTGAAATAATGGGTTTACCATCAGGGGCCCAAATATGCCCAAATGCTTTACAAAATAAATTAACTAGTGTTGCAATATTCATTGAAATCACGTTTTTATTTCCACTGATGAATATCGGAAGATGACTAGGAATTTCGATTCCTCGAAACGATGGATTGGTTTCCACAGTTCTCAGTACCATGAATTTGGTTTGGTTTTGTTATTTCGCTTTTCGCAGTGTATACCCAAGCTTAGAATATATGTTTCTTTTTCCTATGTAATTAAATTCGCGTTGCAATCGCTTTTCCCGCTTGTCCTTAGTATATGGCAAATTGTTTTGTTTTTATTATTCGCGGACAAGTGGTAATTAGACGTACCGTATTTGATCTATAGGTTTTTTTATTGTTGTAAATTATTTTTTTATGTGGTGTCTACATGCCTTGTATTATTAGTTTAGTATGTGCATGATTTTGAATTTCAAGTATTTCAATTATATTTCTTAGCCCATGTATTTCGCATTTTTAGTAGTATTTTTGAAGAGTGAGCCGTAACTCGAAAAAATCCCCTCATTTTCTGACAAAAATAAATGAATTGCATTGTTTCGCATCAATAGACATCTATCGGGGATGCGGATTCTTGCATTTCACGCTAGTGTGTTCACAAGACTCTTCAAGCTTGATGTGTCTCTTGCTCGGGCGAATTTTGTTAAAAAAATAACTAAAATATAAAAAGTCGGATCAATTTTTTTGATTTTTCCTTAAAATTACCAAATTGTTTTCTGAACTGTGGTCTATTTTATATTTTTATAAGATATCAAAAAGGTAATATCACTGTAAACACGTCAGGAACATATTTTAGAAATTATGTCAATGAGTAATTATTGTTCATTCGAATCAAAAAATCCCTTGATCACAGTCAGGATATTTCCGTCTAAACATTTTATGTCAAGTTATGTCATGCTTGACAAAACGATTTTTTTTTTCGATTTGCACCACCGCTAAACTATTTGATTATATCCTAAAGACTCTGTTTGAAGATGTGCCAAAGATTTATTCGCGGGAATTTTTCCAGGCCTAATACTAAAGATTCTTCTCTCACCTTTCAGCTTCGACGTCGAAAATGGCATCGCACCAGGAAGAGTACATATGGATTCTCAGTCATCTCCGGGATCCGGCCTCATTCTCCATCCAGCAACACAAGCTCACAGTCAAAGACGAGAATCCTTCCTCTATCGTTCTGATGCAGAATTTGATCAACAATCTTCACCTAAGGTTGCTTCTAGGGCATCTTCCATAGTCAGCGATACGTAAGTTCCTTTGAAATAAATTGAATCCAACATTTTTTAAACAAATTTCCTTTGACAAAAGACGTTCTGACATTTTTTTCAGAAAACAAGGCAATTTAAAAAAACCATGGAATATAGGATAAAAATGGGGAAATTATGTCATTTGAGCCGTATAGTATCCACTCTAGTAGGATATTTCAATTATTATTATTATAATTATTGTTCACAAATCGCCAAGATTACGCAGGTGATAAAGCCCTATTCAGACCTAATCCTGAATTCCTTTTTGTCCGCTATGAGCCACAGATAAATCATCCCGATGAACCACATCTAAGATTGTTACAAGCTTGTTCTTTTTATTGGGATTCGAGTCGCACAGTCCTATTCCATTGCAGGTATTTTCGTATTTGTGGTCGAGGTGTTGTTTACATAACTATCACATTTCTGTTTGTTTACCATCATTCTTGTTAGTATACAAGTCTAATACCTCTTAGATTTCCCGGAATTTGTATCATTTCGAGTAAGATTTCAAGACCGCTCCTTATGACCCATATGTTTTGGTTTTTACAATTACCATAATACTATAGCGGACTAGAGGTCGAGTAAACTTTTATATTTATTGAATAGTTGCCTTTACAAATTCTTTACGAGATGTTTTATTGGAAATTCGCTATGAGCAAGGTCGAGAGCAGTTCACAAACATTGTGATCTTGAGATCGCTAATGTGGCAACTATAAAACCAGTCACTGACCACTATGATATCAGTGTAGCTGGCTGCTCCCTGGTCGATGATAATGTCATTCGTTGTTTCTTAGATCTTTTTAGTCACCTCTTACTTTTACAACACGCAGAAAAGATGTTAGGGCGAATATAACGCCAACGCTCGCAAGAGTGTGTTGAAACGGTCGGCTTTTCATTCTAGTCTGAAATTCAATTTTGTCAAGCATGGGCCACTGTTGGAACACGCTTCTTTTTTAATATTTCAAAATTCACGCAAAGCTCAAGGCCGGGAAGGTGTCAGAACGAAAACAACTAAAGGACGTTTATATAGGATAGAAAACGGTATCATTTTTATCCTGCGGGAGAGGAAAGCCGAAAATACAGCTCAATCATATACTGAACCACGACCTCTCGTGAAGATACCAGTTCCGAAACGGTGCCTAAGGTCTTTGAATTATCATATTTCTAATTTTTCCTGGTTGGTGTAGGAAGCCGTAGGCAGCGCTTACGTGAACCACCGTGCCCCGGCGAGACGTCCAGCAGACCTCTCGCATATAATCATTATAGCAAAGAGCGACATAATATGTAGTACCAGCAAGCAGCAACTCTAATTTGAGTGGGAAACATCGCAAGCACAATCGGACCCCTACATTATAGTGTATTGAATTGTATTTTTGATGCTTGATAATAAAAACATCTGATTCAATTCCGTTTTAATGGCTTTTTACAACACTCCGTAATACGTTACACAGGTATCATCTACCTGCTAAAAGAGGACAAAATAGACTATTATTTATAGTCCACAAAGGCGATTGTAAATGTTAGATGATATTTGGGTACAAAATTCAAATAATTTCCGGAGGTCGATGCAGTTTGAGCTTACTCCCTTGTTGATATGGTTATGCAAATTGTTCTGCAAACGTCCATCTATATCACACACACTTTCCTCTTACAATGGGATATGAGATATTGACGGTTTTTGTTCGGACACGTTCTTTATAATTAGTATAAAAATAGAATTTGTACAAGGATACTCCGTTGCGTACAATTTTTAAATTTTCCATCCAATTTCAACAGTAATATTAAAATAAGATATTTCAAACAGATCATCTCCATCCCTGCCATAGGCCTACTCGATCACGGATTGTCCTCTGGTTTTAGCCTTGTAGGTGGGGCTTTAGAATTGCCCTCGCACATGCCCTTAACGGTGAATAATAAGGAACAAAGAAGCATTCTTATCACGGCACCATCAACTACATTCTGCTTTAGTGGCTTTCCGATATGTTTGATTCACTCAAAATTAGGCAAATTTGATTATTTTAAATTTTACTAATTGTTTCGATATGTTGCTTATTAATAACGACCTGCTTGCTGGTCTCACTTCCTTCAAAAAGGCTTTTTTTCAATACTTTGCAAATGAATATACATACTATTTAAAGTTAATTATTTGTTCTGCAAATTACATGGTTTCTTGCAACCGTACTCGAAATTCCTTCAATCACTTTTTTCATTATTGCAGGCACGGTGGAGAAGACCTCATCGTTACACCATTTGCACAGGTATTTTTCTGTTGATTTGATTAGTTTTTGTGATTTTTAGCGAGTTTTGTAGACTGTATCAAAAATTTTGTCCGATCATGCATTACACGATCGAACGCGTATTCGAGTTATTTAATAGGATTGTGGACAGAAGTCAAAATTATACCTTTTTCGTGATATATTCAAATACAATAAATTTTACGCCTTTTTAACCGAAGTGAATTGATTATCTTAAGCAGGGCTCTTATAAATTAACGTTCTGTATGATTGTACACCAAAACAGAGCAATTTGAAAAGAACTGCAATTTTCAATTTCTCTCCATTTTGGCAATTTTTCACGCAAACTCCTCCAATTCTGACCAAATACACAGAAGTTTGGTGGTTTCCTGGTATTCCTGTTATTGTTTTAACCATTCTCGCATTCGGGGGTTGAGACTGTGTAATGAAAAATAACTTTTTTAACAACCCCATTGATCATGTTGATCGATCGCTCACTTTTTTCAATTAACGTCACCGATAGTTCACGAATAGCTTACTCTCGTAAGCTTGAAGTACTTCTACTTATATTTTCATTGGAACTGTTTCAAGTGGACAGAGTTTACATTCCAAAATACTTTTCCATTAATTGCAATTGCACCAATATGAATGTAACATTGTGGTGTTGACATATGCCCTAATGTCCTGAGTCCTTTCGAAGGATGCCTTGAGCATTCCAAGGAATTCGAAAGCAATAATTTATCTGCTGTTCGTGTTGTTTTTCAGCCAAAATGAACAAGTTTTAAATATTATCCAAACTAATATGCTTCGATAGCTTCACAAATTAGAGATTAAAAGAGCCTTGGTTCCATGGTGTCAAACGATCCCAGTCGACTTTACCGCTAGGTTGTGCAATTGAGTCGTTCTTATGCAATTTGTGCCTTGTTCAATATGCGTTTTGTTTTCACACGACTGATATTCGATATCGGCCAGGTAGCGATATTGTACCTTGGATGCTCGGTTCCACGTTTTATCTATGGCCAATGCGTGACAAAATACGAATTTTATAGGACTACCAGAACTACTGAAACTTCTAATAGAATAAGAATCTCTGGGTTATTTAAATCGACTGGAGCATGTTTTTTAAACGCACTCAAGGAGGCTTTCTCACTTACAAACAAGGAGGCTTACAAACATTTCTGCGCTCAAGTTCTTGAGTATAATTCGATTCCAAAATAGTATTTAAAATGCTCCGCCAAATAATTTCCAATTTACCATTTCATGTCCGTAAATGTTACGAGTTTAGGTTTTTATATTATATTATGTATTTAGGTTCTTGCCAGCCTCCGTCGTATTAGAAATGATTTCATGATGCTTACTTGTGCTAATCCAACTAACTCAAGGTAAGTACTGAATTGAGATGTCTTCATCCGAATAGCCTTTAGAATTTATATCAGAATACTACATGCTTTAAATAAATATTAAAACGTCAGAATACAATTAAATGTCAATCCTTCTATGATGGATATTATATGGCCAAAATGATAGATAGTTTTTAAATCAGCATTACTAAGAACACATGTCTTTTTCGAAGATTTGGCGGGATTGAAGCTATTTGACTTGGATTTATTTTTCACAATTCTGTGATCGGCGAGAAAAAGCACTGCAACTCTCAATTTACGATATAATTGGCTTAAAGAAGTCTTGGCGCACTTTATAGAAAAATATCATATATGATATAGATATCATTGAAACTATCCGTGATATGTATTTGAAATCATTAGCTGTTTATGGGATTCGAAACAAAATCATTTGCTGGTGGAATAACTATTTACAATGCTTTTTCATCTAAGCAGATGAGCCCCACCGTTATGGCCCTGTTAAACATTAATTATAACATTCTATTACGATGATTTTTCTGGACAGAGTATTATGAATATTAATTATTTTACAGACGATCACCTGTGGGACAAACTCCTCGTGTGAGCAGTCCTACATTCACCGCTAGTGGGCAGCCATCAGTCACTTCACCATTTGTATACGGTATGTGACGTCATGACATTTTGAAACCCGAAAGCCATTGCGTAAATCTTCAAGTTAATCATAAAATTTTGTTTTCCAAGCATGAACCGTAGTTGGATCTCTGAGTGGGCACAACTGCTCTCTTGGCCCGATTTCGAAACCAACAAATATTAAGCCTTTAGACAACACTCTCTAACCACTGGTTCCACACTGAATGGAATGACTAGACGCAAGATGAATCTTTATCCAGATAAAATTGTAAATTGTAATGTTTTTTTCACTTTGTTCAAAAAACTTCGAAACCCTTTCATAGCAATGTTGATGATTTTCAAGCATTTTGCATTGATGTGGTTATGGAAGTCAATGAAAAGGCATGGGAATCATCTTGCAATTGATTCATCATGAAATATTTCTTTGCTTCATCGTAAATTTTTTCTGATGATTCCTATTTTCTTCAGAGATTTTCTTTAAACTTAATAGCTAGCAATCCGGTTATCCGATATTGCTCAGCTTTAACAAATACCCATATTACCGACACAAGGCTTAATGAACATTTACTTCCGAGTAAACTAAATTCTCAAGAGTAATACATTGTAATCACACCAGAGTATTCTGGTGTTTAACACAGATGTCGTTTTGAACAGATTCAAAATATTTTGACGAAATGGTGTTTAGTACAACAGCTAACCATAATCCGTTTGTAATTGTTTTGTAATTACACAAATATTCGACTTGGGAATTCTTGAGGTCTATCCGAGACATTCTCCCGTTTCCTCATGCTCACGAACGATCTCGCCTCCCATATCGTTGGACTTTTATATTCGATTCTATTTTGCGTACTTGCTATGAAAGGGAGACTTAGTTTCAATAAAAAAAAACGGTGCCGTTTCAGTTTTAGCAGAAATACGAAGAATGCTTGCTTAGGATTGGCATTATGAATTGACTTTTAAACCATTCCACGCACCTCGGCAAGTATTTCTATTAACCTTTGGTACGAATCCCTTGACAGTAACCCCATATATTGCACGAGAAACGGCCACTGAAATAGAAGTTAAAATAGCACCAAAGTCCGTGTTTGAGCAACAAGATAATAAAATAAAATCACGACTCCTATAATAACTGGACGCGCCGGTCGATTCCCCAAGTCTTACCAATAACTACGATCACTTACCGCTATAGCAGAGTACTTTTAGTGCTATCTGCCCAGGGTCATTACCTATCATTTTCAATTGGAGCAATAACCTCACCAGGGTGGGTGAATCTTATTTTTTCTGCTGCACATCTTCTTTGTATGTTCAAAAAGCTTCTAAACCATCAACACTGCTATTTCGTAGGTTTTTTTTTTTTTTTTTTTTTTTTTTTTTTTATAGCCACTTCTTAGAGTGGATCACCCTGTCCAAGGCCCTGTAACAGCGGCCACTTATAGACGGACAGGGTTACAATTCATGGAAAGATATCCTCTTTTTCCTGTTCGGCTTAGCCTACCCAAGGTATTACACCCTGGGTTGAAACTCTTTGTACCATGTGTTGAACTTGCTTTTGATGGAACAAATTTTCTTCGGGTTTCTGATTAGCAAAGTAACTGCCATTCTACCAGTCTGTTCCTCACTTCAATCAGAAATTTGATGCGTCAATTACGAGGCAAAGATCCATCAGTGACCCATCTTCGCCAGAAGTTTCGCTTTGGATTGGGACAGTGCAAAACATTTTGACTTATATTTTACCAGGTACCGAAGAATTCAGGAAACAATCATTAGAAACATTGGAAGAATTAGACTGGTGTCTGGATCAACTCGAAACGGTGCAAACACATCGTTCTGTCAGTGACATGGCTTCAAATAAGGTAATTTGGTAAAAATATTCAATTTTTGCCCAAAATAAGCTTTCATTGAAATTATGAACGTAAGTAAATACTACAAATATTTATAAGAATCGATTTAGTAGTAAGTGGTATCTGCTCCGGGTAAAACACTATTTTTCATTTCCTTAACCCGCAGTCTGGTAAATCGTTGTCTTACGATACCGATTTGCAAACCTCAATAGATGGCCGCGTGGCATTAATATAAAATTGCACTCGTCAATTCAATGTATAGTTACGTTGCAATGCGCAAATTTGCAATCTTGCGAAGATAATAATTGATTTAAATTATTCTTTAAATTGATTTTATTAAGATCGCGTGCCGTGGTGCACAGCTGTGGTACATATTATACGTTTTATGATTGTCGACTAAGTAAACCGAAATTTATATCGATTTCTATATTTTAATTGCCCCAGTCTAAATACGTTGGACCTTTCTCGGGGTCATTCACGCAAGTGATCAAAAAAGCAATTCTATAAATTTTGTCCCGTTAAGTATGAGTCACTGATGGATCGCGCCGGTAGGGCGAGGTTGATCTGTGGCTCATGCTTGACTGAAGAAACTTTCAAAAATTTAAGTTCGACTGAGTTATATTCCGTGACGTAACCGAACTCGTGACGTCATCAATTTCTCGCTACTCTAGTTAATAATATTATTAATAGCTACCTATATCGTAAATTTAATATGGTCGTTACCCGATCGGTTGAGAGTATAGGAGTCGTGATTTTATTTTATTATCTTGTTGCTCAAACACGGACTTTGGTGCTATTTTGACTTCTATTTTAGTGACCATTTCTTGCGCAACATATGGGGTTGCTGTCGAGGGATTCGTACCAAAGGTTAATAAGAATACTTGTTCCCGGTTTTCAGGCGATGCCATCACGATTCGTGAAATCTAGATTGGTTACACGTTATACGAGATGGACTTCGTTCCCTGAACAATCACTCATTGTACTTTACTGTGGGGGTTTCTTTCCATTTGGAACAGTCTCCGATTAGAGCTAATTAGCTGGCATTACTTTTTGTAGCCCGTCTGCGCTAGGGAGGAATTTCATATTGAAACAATAGAAATACCCGAATGTTTTCGTAGTAACATTTATGGAATACAAACTGTTTTTGTACTGTAATTAAACCAACCAAATGTCACTAATATAGGAAAGAGCGCAGATTTTTTCGTGATTCGCTGTAGACCAGAAGAAGCGACTAAACGGAACCCAGTAACAAACAGCCACTTATATGCATAGAGCTGTACAAAAAGTAGTACGAGCAACTGCACTCTAAGCGCATAACATCTGGGAAGACTGAACCGCTAATCTGAAGTGAAGTAAGTGATATCTGCCCAGGGCGATAGTGAAATGATCTACCACTGTTTAAATGACAGACCACATTTATTTGATTCTCTATCGCTTATTTCTTTTTCTTTAATTCCAGTTCAAACGAATGCTCAACCGTGAACTCAATCACTTGTCCGAATCAAGCAAATCAGGAAATCAAGTCTCCGAATTTATCTCATCTACTTACCTAGGTATGATTTTTGCCATATGTATATGTAACATGCTATCGGATATGTGAATACCCAGTCAAAAAAGTTGTTAAGCATGAGTCACTGATGGATCGCGCCTCCAAAGCGCGGTCTATATGTGGCTCATGATCAAATGATTGATTGTCCTAGAAATATAATTGCGTTGTTTTAATAAGTTATCTGGGAATTTGAATTCACGATCTACGCAGTCTTAATTCAAATTCGATTCGAAATGGCGTGCTTCGAGATTCTATTTGAGAGCGAATGGCAGATTTCACGTTCCTGCAAACAACAAACATACATACTATATTATTGATCTTTTCGTCGCGACCTACGCAATTACAATTCGATTCAAGATAGTATGCTTTGATATTCTAGATTCGAAAATAAATGTATCTATAATGTGGCAACATTATTCGCGATCTGAGCTAACGTTCCAACAAACAATTTTATTCCCTTTTTTTCCCTATTCACCTATAACCGCGACGTACACACTACAACATTACTTGCAAGTGTTTGGCACTAATTTTCTATCAAGTTTCCGTGAAAGAAAACCAGGACGCGTGATCTTAATCCTTATCCCGATTTATATACAGTTTGTGGACGTGACATTGATCTTGAATCTTTACCGTTAACTTCAAATTCTAATTCTTGGATGGGTGGGTTTTATATATCTAAATAATGCATTATTTGTCAATACTTGACGCGGGTACTCTGCTCTTGTTTATTATATAAAATCCATTTAACGATTATGTAATATTTGGTTATGTTTTATTGACACACCAAGCCTTCACTATATGTACATTAATTGTATTTGCTGTGAAAACCTTGCGACGCTGTTTTATGGGGTTTCATACACTGTTTTGTATACGTATGAGTGTTTTCCCTATTTCGTGAAATTGTATATTCAAACATGGACCAAAAATGGCCGCGCCTCATCGGCGCGTGCCATATTTGGTCCATTGTTGACAAAAGGTGTAGATTTGCATGGTTTTGCAGTACACATAGTTTGTGGTCGCGGAGGGTAGGAAAAATGACCGCAAAGTGAACGCAAATTTAGTCGAGTCAAGTAACCCCGTAGGTCAAAGGCTCTTTTTATTATCTATACCTCGCCCTATTTCTCCTTGTATTATGTTGTTTGGTTAAAACGTATCATCTTGTATTTTTGGACGGGGAATTTGAATTTACGATTATGTGTAAATCACTTGCGACTGCGTTAAATTTAATACGCAATCGATTGGTTGGAGGAACAGCCTCTTAGAAAAGATACAAGGCTAAGATTTTCTAATTCTAGTCGTACTCAAAAATAATTTTTTTTTCTCCCCGAAGCGCAAATTTATCAAAACAATGCTATCAAAATGTTTGTTTTGTCCTGAGAGTCGACTAAATATGTGGTTTATAGTTTTGCCCAGGGCAGACCTATTCATTGCAACCCCGGGGAGCAGTGAATAAAAGAATAAAAAACTAACGTCCACTTATTTGACCAAAAGCTACTACCGCACTGGTACTGATACAGTTGCACTCGTAAAACATCCCAAACAAAGTTGAAATGCTTCACTAAAATCATATACGATTTCTTTTGTTTTTTTCAATCACTTCTTACGAAAGACGGGGAATGCGTTTTAAAGCCCTCATCTGCTGGGCTTATATACTATATATATTCTTCATTTTTCTTTCATGTTGGTTAATATACGATGAACAATTGCTGCATAATCAGTAATAACCAAAATCAAATACATTCGGATATAAATTTATCAAAAACTATCATGTTTACCATAAAGTTGCATTTCTAATCATGTTTCGTTTAAGTTATTTCTCATCATTTTCTTATTAATATAAATAACGTGTCAGTTGTACCTTTCGCAACTTTTGGAATAGCTTTGAACTCTGCACTATCAAACCGCTTATGACGCAAATGGGACTGTTTTAGGCGCATCCATGCGCGAAAATTGACTCGTAAAATTTTCCTAAGGAAATTCACCGTAAAATAAATTTCGTTTCTTTTTATCGATTTGTGGGAAATAAATGTCTTTGGATTTCATTTTCGAATTTGTGTATCGCTTGGATGTTTTTGAGGCATTACATATTACTTCACTTTTAAGAACCAAGCTTGTCTTGGTTTATAACATCTATAACATCTACTTTTTTGGTCGAATATGTGCTGTTGATGGGGGCACCGCCAAGGCAAGCTGGAAGATATAATTTGATTTTTTATATTATTCCAATTTTTGTCAATTTAATAATGAGCAAAATTGATGTCAAAATATTGCAATTTCGTCGTATATTATTCTTTTTTGAAAGCAAATTAATTGACTCGCAATTTTGAAAATATAATCGATTTCGCCCATAATAATTAAAATAATGGAAGTAACTTTTTGCAGTATTTCCGCACAAAACTAACTTCTAAATCTCAAATAGGATAAAAGGCATTATTAAAATGCTTCGTTTACACAAAACACTAAATTTCGCCAAGGTCTGAATATCATGGTCTGTATGGAATTTTATTCGTCCTCTGCATAAATGTGTGAAACATTTAACCATTCGATATATTGTGCATAATATGACTGTTCCAGCATTACAAGGCATTAACCCGATTCATTTTACTTTTTGAATCACATTTTCGTTCTCCATTTTGATGTACTGGAAATAATTAGTACTGGAAATAACAGTTTGTCAAGCCAGACGGAGTCTGAAATATTTTGTCACGCCTGTGCTAGAGATGGACCGTGCGCACAGAAGCGTGGTCCATCTCTAGCACAGGCTTGACAAAATGAGTTTCCTATAGTAAGTGGCCATCACAACAGGACGGAAACAAAATAGGAATCCCACCTGACGCAATCGTTCATTTCGTATTTTGTTATGGACACGAGTTAATGGCGTATAGGGAAGTCAATTGGTGACTCATGATGGTCAAAACCATACTCACCACTCATACTGGACATTGAAGCAAGAAAATTTAGGGTTCACTCGGTTAAAAATGAATATTCGATTCTATACTACCACTTCGAATATGAGTGTTGGGAGACGTTTTGTGGAAATATACATAATCAAGCCTTTTGCAGCCGTGTTTCCCCATATCACGCTGTTGTTCATCATCAGAAAAGTTGTACTTCTTCTAAGTTTTAATACGGGCTTGGCTTTAAGTCTCATGTTTCAAAGTCCTTGTGTCATTTTTATTTGAACAATTGTCGTAAAACTTGGAATTCGTTTCGAGAAAAACAAAGCAATTAAACTTGCTCCCAATAAAGAGTCACACGTACGTCAACATAATTATAAACTTAAACTTCAAAAATATGTTAATCTTTGTCTTGAGTGTTTTTGTTTTGTGAGGAATGGGCAAGAGATAAATTGCGTAATTTCAGTACCGAAAGCTTTATCTTGGCACGAGCCACAGATGGATCGCGTTTAATTGACATTCAACAATATAAGTTCTATATTGTCAAGCATGAGCCACAGATGGACCGCGCCTCGGCGGCGCGCTCCATCAGCGGCTTATGCTTAACAAAACATGGTTTGACGAACATCTTGAGACTGAGGAAAAATGTGTAAACGTTTGGTATACTATATAATTTACGATAATTATACACCGCTGTTTGTTCTCTCGAAGGTAAAATGTTTTTCGCTGAAATTACGGTTGGCTATAATCGAACACCCCCTGGCTTTAAAATCGAATACCATATTTTTTACTCAATATTCAAATTAGATAATATTATGCGTAAACAAAAAAATAGTGTCCTAATTTTCTATTAACTTCGTCGAATTTTCACACTTCGTCAAAAATGTTCTTGTGTCTTATGTAAAGTCCGCGAATGCGAATCGTAGTGGAAATTGAATAGGAGCGAAATTGTATGCGAATAACGAATCGAATTGAATCGAATATTTTGACCGCCATCAAACTATGAGGATAATGTTGAGATAGCTTCTCTAATTTACTCGTTCAGTATAATTTTTTCGAAATAGGCAATTTATTCGCTGATTAAAAATACACTTTTTGTACTAGACTATTGATCCGAATGTAATCAATTTGAAGTGTTGAAGTGTTGGGTGGTTTTACCGCAGCCCAGTTCAGATACCACTCGTTGCACTTGTTTGTTCTGTATGTGTCTCTCGCTTCGAATGCAGTTATTGGTGTTAATTTCATTTTTTTTTGGCATATCAGTGGCCGTCCATAATAGTGGACTCAATTTACGCCCTTCCCCTGGCTTTGCTTAGGGTGAATTTAAACAAAACAAAGATATAGTCTTCTTCTTGCCTGACATAATAGCAGTCTCACACAACAAGCAGACGCAAGCCCTATTAATTAACTATTGTTTTGAGTCACCAAAGGGAGTTTTGTTTGATCACTCAATTTCAAAACCTTTGTCGGTGCGTCACAAATACGTATCTCTGTCTGGAGTAACATTACGCCCACCCATCTGTACAACCTTTCCTTTTTAATAACCTCTTGCACCAAAACGTCGCTGATACATGTATTCATGCTTGTTGCACTTTGACAACGCAATCCACCAGTTACTTACATTTGATAAAATATTTTCGAACAAGTGCTTCGTATATAAATTATTCCAAAGAATCGTTTCGTTTTTCATCGGAATCCACTCCTAACAAAGCAAGGAGCTACGCCTCCAAAGAAACGACCACTAAGCATGGACAAAGGCCTACATGAAATGTAATGACCTCACCTATACCCTGGGCGGAAACATTCCCTATACAGAATTGAACCGCAATAGTAAAGTGCAGTAGATAGCACCTACTCTACCCTGGTGATGGTTTTAACATTCTCCACTTTTGGCTCCTTTTGACGATCTCTTACGACATGCTGGAAAAATGTAACGACAGTTAGTTTCATCATTCAGAGTGTTTTGATAATTATTTTCCAAAAAAAAGTGCAAAACTAAGAAAATTTTCACTTTCTATTAATCTATTTTTGTTGCTCGCTACATAGGCCAATGTCACTAATCGACATAAAAAATTGTCAAGTTATCGCAACGAATATAATTCTCCGAAATTATGGCTTTAGCATTTTAATGCATCTTGATTAAATACTTTCTTTGGTCATGCGTGGGTCAATGATGTCCATCAGTGGTCCAGACATTGCCAAACATTGATTGTTTTATATACTTCTACGGAGTAGATTTTCAGTTGCGCTATCTTTGCTAACGCGGTTCAAAGCTTTCACTTTTAACTTGTTTTCGTGCTGCCCGTGTTCAGATTCTGGCAAAGATTTGAAATTATGTGCGTCATAACTTCTTATAAAGTTATATCTCTAAATATCACGTTTAATTATAGAACAAGATAGTTTTACGATTCGGCTATCGGGAAAATCCGTGTTCATAATAACACCCTTGGATTAGACGGACATAATTTTTTTCTGATTTTACTATTAGACATGTGATGAAGTATTTTTTGTATTTAATTTATAGTTAGCATAGCTATTAATGTTGCTATACGTTGAGATTCAACGTACCTATTACGTTTTTTCTATTTTGAAAAATATTCTTGTACAACAAAACTTTTGCCATGTGTGGATCATGAATGAGTCAAGCGTTTTTATGTACGGCCCAAACCTGGAAATATATATCTGCCAACAAAAATCACCGGTCGGTAGGATTTTATTTGTTATTTATTTATCTTAACGCAAACATTTCACAAACAATTAAGCTAACAAGCTTATCAATTATTTTTATGACGCAACAATAAAATATTAATCGCTCTGTCACAAAGTAACAAATGAATGTTGAAATTTATTTTTCCCTATAGTTTGTTGGAACGAACGCATAAATTTGCCTACAAAGTATTGATTTAGGCAAATGAATGTATACTACGTCAATGATATTGCAACATTGCCAAAATTTGAGTTGGTCATACCTAAACGATAGATAATTATTGTTTTGTTACTTTTATCCTTGATCAAGCGCGGAGTACGCCAAACGTACTTTTTTAAAATTTAATCCAGAATAAATTTTCATTTGGTAAGAAAGAAATTTAGGTTTTGCCACAAAAGATCGTTTACCAAGCATGGGCCACAGATGAGGAGCACTTCATCTGCGTAATGTATCTATCATTCATACTTCGTTAGTTTTGTTCCCGTTTCCAATTTTTACAAAAGAGGTTTGGTCGGGCACCAGGGAATTTTTTGTACAAATTTACCTTTGTGTAAATTTATGTACCAAATTATCCTAGGTTTCGTTCGTTTCCTGTCGAAATATGCTCTTCCCAATCAGAAATTTTGATTTTGTCAAGCATTAGCCACAGTTGGACCGACCGACGTGATCCTTCAGTAACCAGGGCTGTCCAAAATATTCGATTCGATTCTTTAATTCGCGAATCTCAAGTCATTCGATTCGATTTCCTAGCGATTTAAAATATACTGATTTGAAAAAGTATGCAAAGATTAAAAATAGACATAAATTTTGTCGTTCTAAACGATTTTCTAAATGTTTCTTGCGACACTATCTTAAACAAACAGCAAACAAATACCGATCAAAAATTTTATTTTGCCAACCATGAGCCACAAATGGGACGTGCCGACTAGGCACGGTGTCTCGTGCTTAACAAAACACGTTGAAACAATTTTCCCGACTGGGATTCAACTATGTGTCGCCTGAACCGAATCGTTCGTAATTTAAATCTGATTCGGATAAATTTTCGAATTGAATGAGTCGCTAATTCCCTCTCTAAATAATATATGTGGATCCCCTGTTTCCACCATTGGTATTTGTCCGTTTATCAAAATATTATAATCCCTGTAGCTTGTGTCTTTCTAGTGAAATTTGAAAGCTCGACTCATTTTTGTAAGTTTCCAACAATATTCCTATTTGGTAGTCGGCTTCAGGATTAATTCGAAAAATTTGGCCCAGTCCTCGATTTAACCCAATTTCCCAACAGGATTTGTCATCCATTGTGTATAAATCCGAACAAATGAAAATTTAAAGCCTTCGTTAGACGGGAAGAAAATTGATGTTCCGCATAGCACTCCATTTGCGTCAGAGAAATGATTTTATGACGTCACGCGCGATAAGTTGCACCACATTGCAAATAGAATTTCTTTCTATTTCCTACACATTTTGTCAGTTTATCACCGGTACCTAATTTTACGCGATTGTAATAAGATCAACACCGTAAAACCGAACATTAATTTTTTATGTTTTGGAATTCTGCATAGACCCCCTCGACGCTGGTGTCCTTTGCCCGAATGGGAGTGTCTGAGAGATCTTTTCGTTAAACTTGTTTTGCAAAATCTGTTTTCTTTTTTAGTAAAATTTCTTTGTTCTTGAGGGACCATCGGCAACTTGATCGCAAGGTTTTTTCAGAGATTAAAATTTTATAGGCAGAAATGCCTTTATGACGAAGAGCTACTTGAAATACTACTAGCAACAACTGCACTTTAACCGGAAAACATCCTAAATAGACAGAAATCGCTTTTATGGAGTTCATTGGGCGATATCTGCCCTGGGTCATAAAGTAAGCAATGTCACTTGTTTGCTTCAATCGTTCGCCCTCACGACAGGTTTGGTGAAAGTCTAAACAATTATAAAGCTCGCAATTATAGCCTACCCTAGACGAGGTCATGCGCGAATATTTGGAGCATACTTTCCAGGTTTTTACTCCCTGGGTTGGCGTTTGGAATGAATGATGTTGAACTTTTCAAGATAGCACATGACTTATAATACAATATAATATGATTGAACAGAATTGATATATATAGATTGAAAAAACGGTTCACACTTGTCCAATTTTTCAATATAGAGCATAATAAATATCTTATTCATTCTAGATATCCCTTAATTCATGCATATTACGTATTCTTCAACATTATGCCTCGGACATCCGGTGCGTGACATTTTTCGCTAAAAAGTCATCATTGACGCTAATCTATCTTCCCCTATTTTGGTTTTTTATAACGTCAACTTTACGTCGCGAACGTAACAATTACGAACGTCGTCCAAGAATCGTACTGATAATAAACTGCCAAAACAAGATTAAAAAGATAAAATTAGTTTTTGCTGTGCACGATCCTACTTTGGAAAGAAATGCTCAACATAACCTCGACAAACAGAAAAACTGACCAAACTATATTTGTCGAGCATGAACCGCATCAATTAGCCACGATCTATCCATCGTTCATAACAAAATCGAATCACGAATCTTGACACAATAGTACAAAAATGTGGTTACCTTATTGATATAGCCAACGAAGATGGTCATTACGACAGGCCAGCAGCGATCATATGTCAATAATTAAAACAGTATTTACCATTTTAGAATCCATTCAATACGGATATGTTGTCCAAATTTTAAGGCGGTGAGCGAGTATACTTACTTGGTCAGCATACATAAATAATTCAATTTTATCACTAGTGTTGCTAATTCTCAGTAAACGGCCTCAGTTTACCGAGTTTATTTTCTTGCCTTGAGTGCTCTTGCCTAGTTTCAAGGCGACAATTACCTAGTGCACCTGGTTTTTAATCTGGATGAGACTATGTTACCTAGTAATACTTCACCTAGTTTTGTGGTAATTTAGTTTTACGATACCTACTTTAAAAATAACTAGGTCTTTTATCACTTCTAGGATGCATGGTTGGGATTCCTATCTCAGGACAGGCGGTGTTGAGTCTTCGGTCTGGGTTTTATTAAAAAAAATGATCGACTAATAAAATAGTTGTGTATGTAAAAAAAGAGGAAAATCGGACAAATTCCTTCGAAAATAAATAAATAAATGAATTTTAATCTCTCGTTTTTATTTACAAAAAGTTTAATCTTGAATTTTTCAAACTTCAAAAGACGCTGATCCGATGTATAGATAAATATATTTTGTTGATTTTATATTACGTAATGAGTGGCCTGAAACCTATCCTTATATAATCAAACATGTGGCACAGATGGACTGCGTCGTCAAGAACCGCATGTGGCTTATACACACCAAAACTTGTCTATGCATCAGAGGGTTTATTTTGTCAAGCATGTCGCAGATGGACCGCGTCTCATCGATGCGATACATCAGTGACTCATGCTCAACAAAACGTGTTTAGTTGATATTACTTTGATCGAGTAAGTAGTCTTTTTTTTAAATTTCGATTAAGCCTTGATCAAGAAATCAAAAATCCGTTTTGCGATGTTTCGACACGCTGTGTCATCTGCGAGATCTGAGACAACCCAATCGTCTGAAGAATTGCGTTTCAAAGGCGGTTTCTACTTCTCTATGTCCGGCGGCATTATTTGACAGCAAAGGTCTATCGACCGCTATGACGCACATCGGCTTTGTTTTATTCAGCTGAACCAAACCTTTTGTATCTGTTTCGCAATGTTGTATAAGCAAGAATGACGCCTGGTAAGCAGACGGACTGAATTCGCCCACTCTGCTATGATTGTACGATTGTGACGAAAATGTTGTCTTTTTTACTCGTATTTTGTGATAATTTGACTAAATCATCTTTTTGGGAATATTAGTTTCGATTCCGCAGATGTTTTCAATTTGTTTGTAATTGGAATGTCGAATACAGTATTCGATTTCTGGTTCGAAATGGATGTGAAAATGCGCACATTATGATCAATGCCAAAATATATTTTGTCGTGTATGTGCATATGTTCAAATTTTGATATTGATTGGCTGCCAATTAGCTAATGAATTCACATTGGTACATATTCCAATTAATATAAATAAAAAAAAAGATTCCCCTTGATGATAACCACCTCGTTGTCCCATATGGAGCATAATACCTATATTGGGACTAGTCATACCACGCTTAGATTCATGATTTAAATCGATTCCGATGCATGTCTATTTGTTTGTATCTGTAAAATTCGACATAATTCGACATAATTCATAATATATAATAATTGTAATGGTCAAATTGGGCGATTTGCTAAACTTCTTCATTGAGTTTTGGAATCAGTATCTACATAATATTCAATCCGGAGTTATGGGATTCAACATTCGTAGGGCAAAATATATATTATTAGCACTCAAACTTCAGGATTGGATAACATGCCATACAAATAATTTTGGTAAACCTTGAAAGCGCGCTGAGATTGATATTGACGTATACCAGACGGTTTGGATTATTTCCAATCATTATTTACCTTTCACAAGTTTGTTTTTATAAGTTTTCCAACATTATATTTTCAATTACATGGGAAATTTGTTGCCCACGTTACATTTTTATTACGTGGGAATTTTGTCCCTGTAGGCATTCTTGATGAGAATCAAATTTATCGAGTTTGAGCCGCCGATGGATCACATCGCCAAGATGGGGTGATTCGTGCTTGACAGAATCAGTTTTCTATTTGCCCACTTTACCTTTGCTATACTGGTTCATATATGATCAAATGTAGTGAAAATGATCAAACTTCGATTAAGATTTTTTTGCGCTTGCCACTATATGGTTGTGCGTAGAATTAAGCTGAATTTCTGTTAACAATGCGTTTTAAATGCTATTTCAGAACAATATAAAGTCAGTTCGTAGCAAAACAATGATTTGAACGTAAAATGTACTGTGCATAGAATTGTTAGAAAATCAATTCTGAAATTGATCAGGAGGAATATAAATTAGTGGACAATGATAATTCTGAATCGCGTGAGGGGAGGTTTGGGGTTGGGGGTCACCTGGTGCATATAACTCAATATTAACACAATTAAGCGAAAAATAAATCGCAATTTTAATTACCAAAGAAATCAAACGCTGTCCTCACGCAAGGTGTAAAATTTAATTTCCAATAAACGTGAATTGTATTTGTCGATGGTGTAGATAATGCCAAAAGTACATACGATTTACACCCTCTCGGCCAGTCAGAAATTTTAGTACCCAGGCTTATTTTGTTAGGCATGGGTCATTGATAGATCGCGCCTTCGAGTCGCGGTCTACCAATGCCCATGCGTGACAAAATAAAATTTCAGATCGAGTCTCGTTTTTCATAAATACCTTACACGGTAAAGTTACATGTCGCCGAAGGCATTTTTTCTCATTTTCCCTCAAAACCTATGTATTTTTGTTATAACATGCGCGAAGTCGCGTTTATTTTTTGTTTACTTATTTACGCTCGCGTCGCGCATAACACAGCTCTTCTTTGTCGCTTTCTTGGAAATCAGTAAATCAGTAAATTTGAGTCGATACAATCTCACTCAATACATGTGAAATTTATATAATGTAGTAATGAAAATTTCGAGCGAGAAAATAATATTAATGCAATTTTTCATGCTTCGTAATCGCTGGTATGCGTTCTCGCATCGCGATAACGCAAAAATGCGCGTAAAATGACATTATCTATAACCGCGACACATATGGAATTTTTGTCAAAATTGAATCGGATCATGCTTGTTGTAGTGAACTTTCTTAATTTTTAACATTGGTCCACATTTGGGTAATAATATATAAATTTGTTATTAACAAGTCAAAATTCCTTACGTCTGCGCATTCGCTGTCGACTTTTTCATATTATAGGGCTTTTCCAAGTATGGGAAACATATAGATCGGCTCTGTCGAAGTGCGATCCATCGCTGGCTGGACTTCAACATTGGGAATGCGACTGTCAATATCGACGCCTATTTGTCGTGCGATCATGCATGACCGGATATAATTTTTGACTAACAGCCTTAAGCATATTTATTCAACTTCGATTTGTGACCGAGATTACCTTAGATACCGCGTTTACGGTAAAAGCACTCTATAACTCGACTTATCTCAAAATCCTAGATGTAGATAATCATTTTAGGAACAGCGATTAGATGGTAATCTATCCGCAAAATTTGGTAAACGATTGTCTAACTTGGTGGATATCACCTTTGTGGGCCAAACTTCAAAAACAGGTGAAGTAAATAAATAATAGATGGAAGAAGAAAAAAGATTCGCACACGCAATTTAAGCATTAGGCAACGTGCAACTCAAAACGTGTTGTCGTTCTCCCAGACTAGATTGAGATAAGCCCTTGCAAAAGCCAAAAATAATAGTACAATAAAAATGTTTTCTTTTTTTTTCTTTTACCTTTTGAAGCGCTCTGCAAAAGTGAAATGGGAAATTGGTTATTTGATTGATCGCGTCCTTGGTTTGAATCTATGTCGTTTGTTATCTGCAATCTTCGCTTATGCAATGAACGAAACATATACTTCTGATATATGCGTTTTGACTCACGTTAAGGGGATATGCTCGGCCTGTGATTGACAAAATAATTTTTGTTTGTGATGTCTTATCACCGCGGTCATCCACATGTGACCAATAACAAATAGATTTATGACTATCTGCTTCAAAGATTGATATCACTTTTGAACTTTGGAATGACCCACAGCATACATACATGACTGACACAGGCCATCGTGGCCCCCGAGATACGCCCAACTAAAAAAATTAGTTCCTATGTGGGACTCCGTCACAACTATGATCATCGAGATCACTGACCATTGGCCATTGACCATGTCCTCGTACACCTCTCTTTATAAAAGGGATGTAGATATATATATATATATCTATATTGGTATATCGGGCATAATTCCCAAAGCGGGGGCTGGGGCAGTTGATCTATTCTATTCAAAACATTTTTCTCCCTGCTGTGTTTTTACAAGTATTTCGTTAACATGTTTGTGGCATTCCTTACATACATTTTGTCGCCAGTTCTCGTCTGCAATAAGATTTTGCCGGTAAATATGCAAGTTTTGTAAGCAAACAGCCAGAAATAATGTTTGTCAGGTATGCGTCACGGATGGACCGCGCCTGTGGGGGCGCGTTCCATCCGTGACTCATACACGACAAATATCATTTCCGATAAATTTCCTTAAACTATCCACTATGTTGTTAGGAATGTATGATTTGATGTTATATAATTAGTTTACAGTAAATTGAACTGACTTGAAGTATCCTGAACTCTTCTTAAAGTGCGTCGTCTTTAGAACACTGGGGGTTCACGCAGTGACCTCATGACGCGCGATACAGAGTAACACAGGTCTTTTTGTCCGTCGGTTTGGGCATTTGATCCGAAATATAAATAGCACAATGAGGTTAGTAATAGCATAAAATGATGTTTTCAGTTTGTAAATGGGAAATTGTGCCGTGTGCTCTATATATTTGACCTAAATAAATAAAAATTTAATGGGGTTATTTTTGCAAATACAGCTTTAATCGTAATTTCGTAACCATCACATTTATTTTTATTTTTGTTGACATATTATACTTTTTCAAAAAAGGCGTGGAGATCTGTCTATATTCATCGGTCTTAACTGTTACTGATATTTTATGGAATTTCGAAATTCAATTGCTTGAAGCGTTAGGTTTCAATATTACTGTTTTTTTTTTATCTGCTGTTCAATCCAATCATGATTTGTGTCAAATTAGGGTATATATAACATGATTTTACTGCGGAATGAATTGAAGTCAAATTTGCAGAATAACTAATATGATCTGAACCACGTTTTCTTCATTTTTGGAGTTAATTTTCACTGATTGCATATTTGGCATAAATAATGATTTTATTGCTCCTTGGTACAATCCGAGAAAATCCACTACCAAATGAAGCGTGGGAAAGAATCTTTTTTTCAATATTCAGATAAAGGTTAACTAAAAAAAATGAAGGACAAAGATATAAATATGATAAATATGAAGAACTATAATGAGTCATGCAGCAAATTCAGCAAAAGATCATTATAAATGCCTGTCTGCGTCTTGGCGAAATTGACATTTGGATTTTGTCTGCTTATTTTGACCTATCCTATTTGACACGAATGTAAATTTATTGATTATCAAAATAACTAAGTATATTAATTTTGGTTGAGATACGTCGGAATTAAAAAAATACAGACTATCAAATGGAAAACTGTTGATAAAATACCGATACTGCCAATAGTATCCATGGCACGCGGCCCGTTCTTTACAAGCTGAAATGAAACGAATTTTTCAGAGATGTTTTCAAACCTTCGATTAATTCACTTTTCTCGATTTGAGTCTCGCATATATGATTATTTTAAATTCTTCATTATAGAAACTATTCCCTTCGCAATACGAAATTTATTTTTGTCAAGCACAGACGGATCGCACCAATTAGGCGCGAATACATACGTGAAAATGCGCGTAAATACACCTGACGAAACGTTTTTGACATGAAAATTCTGATTTCTAACACAATTGAATTGGAAGTCGTTATAGTTCATTGAATGCGGCCTGTCCCAATCAGAAATTCTATATTTTCAAGCATGGACCACAGATCGACCGCGTCTTGAAGATGCGATCTATCAATGACTCATACGTGACAAAAGCTGCCTTGGCCAGAATTTCGCGATTTGGGTCCATTTATATGGTCTATATGGTCATGGCTAATCATAATTAAGCATTGACCCTTCTATTCGATTTGACAGAGGTTATAAACCATATGCCATATTTGACTTGATGTCAATTGTCAAAAAGCTGTCAAGACAATACCACTGATGTATTCATAAACGCTTGATTAATATTAAATACAATGAAACAACACATTGCGGCAAACAGCGTTGGCATTTTGCAACTCTAGTTGCGGGAAGATTAAAATTTATTAAAAATTGACACATCACGGAAATAGCTGTACTTTTGCTACAGAATTGAAACAAAGATAATAAAACGAAAAAAGGCGATTTAGTTGCCGCCAAAAAAGATAGAAAATAAATGAGAAGAAACGAAATAAATCGATTCATTTGTCATCGACAAATGACCGCCTTTTACGTCAATGAAAGGTTACTCAGCTCGGAGGTGGTTTTTTTAAGCTCAATTTATACCCGGCCATTCGAGGTTGCATATAAGTTCAGTAAATTTTCAAGTTGCGTCAGTTTGATCTCAGACATTACTCACTCCCGGACGTTAATTTATGTCTAATTGATAAATTAGAATCAGCCAAACTAGTTTTTTGTCTGTTACATGTATGGTGTGAGACAATTTGATGTGTCTAGGACTAGATGATGTTGCCCACGGAAGTTATCATATGTTATATAGATAATTCATCTTCATGAGTCAAAAGACTGTAAATTTACCCGTTATTCGACATATACTAATTATTCTGATTTATTCTGAAGTCTTTTGTTGCGAATTCATCACTGTCAGTTACTGTAAGAGGGACATTATAATTTCTCGACACTGTCTTGCTCTGTCACGAAATATAACATTTTTGCGAACTTTCCTCAGAAACAGCAATTTTATTCGGATATATGAGCGACCGACGTTTTGTCAACTACAGAGTTCCAGTTGCTCTGCTACCTAGACACCCGAAGGAATGTGCTTCATTAGAAGTAAATTTAGCAAATGAACAGCATTGCATCTACTCCGACATCCGAAGAAAGTGAGTCCTATGAAAAGAAAATTCAGCAAATACACAGCATTCCATAATACATCTCTTGTCGTAGGAATTAAATTTAAGTGCCCAGTAGCCACCAAACTAGAAAAAGGTTCAAAATCATCCATGCTGCTATGAAATATCAGCGTTGATGTTTTTGAAGCTTTTATGTACATCCGAAAAAATGACATTAACATTTCGGATACCCCCCCAAAAAATTCTTCCACCCCTTGCCCACAGTCGGCCAATCTGATCTACAATACACCATACCCTATTTTGGTCAGTCACTTCAACCATAGCTGTATACAGGCGGTCACAGGTCTTGTAATTGCTTTTAGAGAGCACGAAACTTTTCGATCTTGACCACCGTACTGAATCATTTCGAAAGCGGTAACGCTTATCACTATTCTAGACAAAACGCGCGAGTAACAATTTTCTTGCCTAGTAAGGGTAACCTATTTGGTAACCTTCATACTTTGCTCATTTATTCAGAATAATTTTTGGAATTTTTGAAATACTTAACATAATTATCATCTGAACAAGACTTTTTTGCGTATGCACCTTATCTGAACGACGGTTTTGGAACGTTATATATCAGTGTAAAAGTAAAAAAACTCGTCGATTTGGATATTTCGAAATAATCTTGTTTTGCTAATTTGGCGTTGTGCTGTGTACCGTTATTGATCACAAACTTGACAAGCGTGTGCTACTGATGCATCGCGCCTTGGCGGCGCGATCCATCAGTGGCGCATGCTTAATAACACTATCCAGACCAGACAGCGATTTTCCGGATTTCCGTCAAACATTTTGTCGGATGCTTACAGTCACGTCCAATGAAATTCCGTAGTTACGAGAAAAGTCTTTTGAACAATAATTGGACACCGTGGTGGTTGGTGCTGAGGTCTTAATATGGTCTAAGTCTAAATGACTGCCACCATGCACGCATAACCAGATGTTTTCCAGACCGTGAGAAAAGAAAAGCGTGTGATATAGTAGGACTGAAGTAAAATATCCCTTAGAGTTACAACTTTCAGATGCAGATTCGAATCGAGTTTCATATATATTTATCTTCGAATATATTGTCAAAACATATCTTTTTGGATCGAAACTTTCCGAACGTTAAACTTTTCGAAATACGCATTCATAAAATTCGACATTGGAAGAAATATGTCAGTCAAAAGAAATGCAATATATGTTGAGGCACTATTCTTCCCTAATGTGTTACACTTTTCATATACATTTATTTTATTTTCGAATATGTTATCGAAACA
This sequence comes from Styela plicata, assembly GCA_963675895.2. Lineage (NCBI taxonomy): Eukaryota > Metazoa > Chordata > Ascidiacea > Stolidobranchia > Styelidae > Styela > Styela plicata. The sequence continues at coordinate 6,982,542 of OZ023151.1, read as the reverse complement.
TATTATTTTAAATTGAATCGTTCCGAACGAATTTGAAGATTCGAGTAATATACACCACCTTCTTCTATTTTTTTTTGCTGGACTAAATTACAACAAATTTTAAGTGGTAACGCCTTGAACATTTAGCTGATGCGATTCCATCATTGTAAATACGTTTATTTCATGTCCGTTCGTCATTTATTACACTCCACGCCACAATTATGTGTTATTTTATAAGTACGTACTATACTACTAATGTCATTCAAGTTGGTCAATAGTAATACTGCGATTATTCATCATGAGCTATGTCATCACGTCATCGATTATGAGTATTAATCGAACGGACACACTGGTCATTAAATTCGTCATAAGTCCACTCGAACTCACCACACCTGTCTTGTATGACGTCACAAATGATTGCACCACGTGGTTTTTAGGATTTGGTATCGAACATGCGATTTATACAAAACCCATACATGATCGACTCGGCTTTGGTTTAAATATGTATATAACTTTTTTCTGTAAAGAAAGTCCATTGTGAAAAAATTCGGTAGGAGCGGTGCACTATACGCCCAATTGCTCTTGAAAGGATCTCATCTCTAGAGTGAGAGAAAATTCGACCCTTTTGAAACCCTAATCAGCTTATGACGTCATTCAGCGACCCATACAATTGAAATATGCGCCCACTCACCACAAAATTGTCTATGATTATCTACCGTATAGTCTCTAAATGCGAATGACTCAGCACACAGTCTCAAGTTGGTTTATGGATTTGATAATATTGTTTATTTAAGCGATTTTAAAGCGGATATAGTGTATAAAATATGCACATAACTACTGATAGGAGAACATCGCAACTCGATATGATTTTTTATGATAGGCATACTCATGGTAAAACCAAACCTCTATCTAACATGTCCCAAAGTTGGAATATGAATGGCTACTACATTCAACATCATTTGTTTCTGAAATCGAATTGAATATTCAATTTAAAGTCTTATAAAAAAAAATACCTCTTTCACATAAAATTGCCAGATACGCGAAATTTTCTATATTTTCCTGAAAATATATACATTTTTGATTATGTTGACATAGAATCACTGGAAAAATCGAATCGAATAGTTTGTGAATTCGCGAATCGCGCATCAGATCGAATATTTTCGACAGCCTTTGTCGTTTTCGTCGCCGGGATATCTGTGCAAGTCTTGCCTTGCAAAAGTTACTCAGCATTGCAACATTGAAATAATAGTCAAATACACACTTATGCAAATTGACAAGGCTTTCTACGTCGACTTATTATTTATCCCAACAGTAAAAAATAGCAATAGTTTGTAATTGGCACTCGTCCCAAGGGTGAAATCGATCGAATATAGTCGCTGGAAGTGACAACACAGACAATTTGCCAACGAATATTACTGCTTGTCTAAATGATTGTTTGTATGATTCTGATATTAGAGTGACAGAAACAGTTACCCGATAGTTGCTGCCATCCGCTACCCAGCCAGAAATTTCTCACGAAAATATATTTTGTCTAGCATGAGTCACTGATGGATCGCACTGTCTAAGCGCGATTCATTTGTGGCGCATGATTGGCAAAATAAGATTGCTATTGGGTATTGCAGTTAGGTAGTTCATTGAAGCTGTCAATCTGATCAGGCAAAAAAGCCATCTAAATGTTGACTCCTGGGCGCGGTTTATCTGGGGCGCATACTTGGCAAAGTAATGGGGTATTGTGGTTAGCTAACTTATTGAACCTCGTGGTTTTATCATACACAAGATCCATTTAAAAGTTCGATAAATCCCTCCATGGGTTGTGGATATGTTGTGATTAACTTAACTAATACTATACTTCAGAAAAAAAGTCGTTTTATCAGTCTCCAACTTGCGTCATGTTTGAAGAATGCGATAACCGCTAACCATGACAAGCCTCTCCCACCACTATCATGCGTTGCTGGCTGCCCTTCGGCTAGACTTAGGTTTTGAACCACATATATGCTCAATGATCAGAGAACGTTAAACAAGTATCTCTTGTATAGTTCAGTGATTATGAAAACTGTAGGTTGTTGAACTTCAGTTTTGGCTAATACTTATCGGTAATATGTTTGAAATTAGTGTAATAAAGTTTTTTTTTTGAGAGAGAAATTCTTCTTTCAAAATAACTTGACCCTACTTTCTATCATTTAGTTTTGAGTTCAATTTGCCCAAGTTGTTTGTCTTAATTTTTTCAAGCATGGACCCGTAAGAATATGGCGCTCTCCTTCAATGACCTACGCTTGAAAAATATCTCATCCAAATTGGTCGAAATGGGTTACAAATACTCTGTAAAATTTCCGCTATTTATCGGTAATTTGACCTAGTTATGATGAGATACAACTATAACATGGAATTTTGGCCAATTATGGACTATTGTTGGAACGCACCACCGAGGTGCGGTCCATCAATACTCCATACTTGGCATAAATCTCTAATATAAGTTGATTTCAAATTTGAGAAATATACAATTACCGCAAAAAGCCTTAAATTTACTGTACTTTTTCTACAGTGTATGTGGTAAGGTGTATGTTTGGATTTTTGGCTTTTTAAACAATCTGTTCCGCTGTTTTATCCCCATGTTTGAGGAGAATTATGAGAAATCAACCACAGTAACATTTTCATACGCCCTGAATATTACTCACAGTAAATTAGATTCTTTGCTGAATGATACAACGGAGGCTTTTAAATAATCCACTCGGTGATGGTTTTTTACAGTTGTGCGAGTGCATCCGGGAGACAGCAATGTTGTTCACTTATAAAGATTTCCGTCTTCTTGTATATGATAAGCTGACAAATGACAAAGATAGTCTACAAAACTTACACTGTGGCAAATAATGGAAAGATGTTCGCCAAAATTAAAAAAAAATCCGCCTCGTAGATTCGGTCAAAACTTCCCGTTTCGTCGCGTAATTCAGTACTTGTTACCTTTTCAATGCATTGGTGCTGGCTATTGCTCTAGTAGATTCATGGAAATGTTATACCGATCGATGGCGTGCGACTTTTTGTGTTTTTTGAAATCGACTGAAAAACATTCGTGACAAATTCACAACTTTTGTATAGTACAAACCCGTCATTATCACTACTATGATGCTATTTATTACTACGTACGTTGATAATTTTTACAAAATTGATATGATCAGAAGGCCCGTAGATGAAACACGATTTTTTTTAGTATGCCATGTTTGGTTAGCGTAGGAAAATATAGGTTTTGCGGTTTTTTCGTTAAGGATGGGCCACAGATGGATCACGTCTATTGTCAGTGGCTCATGCTGGACTGAGCACACTTCGTTTAGTATGAGCGTTCTGATTAGGTCTAAATCACAATGCTGGATCAGAGATCGTATAATTATCATAAGGCTATGTCAGTGTAACTACCGCTCAAAGCATCTGGATAACACATCATAGTATTATAAATTGGCACTGTAAGGGCTTGCTGACGAAAGAAAGAAAAATTGTCTCATGATTTTGACTGCAGATTTCGCAACAAATCATGTTTTGCGGGTTTTTTAATCCGAGTCCTTGACGACTTTCAAGTGTTTGATGGGCGGTTGAATTCTTGCGAAATGATGATGTTAAAAAATCGATCCATCCATGTCTATTAGTGAGATAAAGCAAAAATTTATGTAATGGTTGCCAGCCAGGAGAAATGAAACTTTTTCTTTAGATTTTCCAATTTTTTTTCGTAAATATCTAGATCTTTAATAGACTGCCTTTTGGAAAAGCGAAATCATGCTTTATGCTAGTTGCGGGGTTATTTTTTTTATTGAAATTGATTTAAGCAAGGCCGGAAGCAGTGCCTAAAGGGAACCAACTAACGGCCACTTATTGCAATGAGCTATTACAAGATTTAGTACCAACAACTGCACTTCGAGCGGAAAACATCCCAAACGGAACTGAACCGCTATGATAAAGAGTGGTATCTACCTTGAACGGTGGTAATATCGCTCCACACTCGCATAGATGTGCGTTGATAGTCAAATCCCATGCAGAAAAAATTTGTCGTAGCATGTTAAGCATTGGTTGTTGATAACGGTGTGCCCTACACTTGGCACGACAAGATTTCTGGCTGCACTAATGTACTTCGTTGTTTATGGACATTACAAAGACTTTTAGGAATTAGAAAAATTGGGCGCTCATGTGTAAACAAATTCTTAAAATACAGCTCATTCTGCCGAGTATGAAATTTGTGAACGTCTTGTTAACATACTAGGACCAAGTTTGTTCGGAGGAACGCTTTCAACCGAGGTCAAACAAGGTGTCTTAAATCATTTCATGCATTTTAATGAGCTTCTGCGTTATTTTGTCGGACTAAATAAACTTCGCGCCTCAAATCCGGTACGACGTACCAACGACATTTGCAAGAAAACATTTTTGGTGTGTGCCATGCACGGACGAATTTTCCATTTCTCAGAAAATGGGATTTACGATGATGTGTTTTTGATGAAAAATACGCTTTTTAATGAGTTCCAGAAAAATAACATATCGACTTTCCGAATTACGCACCACGTGACTTTTCAGTCAATGACGTCAATCTCGACTCCTGTGTTCATTGGTCAGTCATGCATATAATCAAGCGGGAAAACAAGTCTGATATTGGAAAGATAAATTTATTTGACTTCCTCTTGATGCTCGTAATTTCAATCAAACTGGGTTTTAATATTGTGACTATCATAAAACTTTATTTTTTCAAGCATGAGGCACAGATGGGGCGCGCCTCGTTGGCGCGACCTATCAGTGACCCATACTTGACAAAACAAGATTCCACAATGCGATTCAGATCGGGATGAGTTTTGCCGCAAAGACTCCCATCAGATTATTTTGTTATTGTAAGATGTCGTTTCAGTCTGACAAAAAATACATTCTGTAAATGTCATTTCCATAGCTTTCTCTTTCTCTGACGAGTGTTTTCTCTAACCACAGTACGTGGCTGAGTTCCTTGCGATCAGAGTGACTCAGAGTGCTTGAATGCTTCTGAAGCCTTTAGTAAAGTAAAAAATGTGTATTGTCAATACTCTCTTTGTTAATTTAAAGTTTTCTATGAGAGGTCAGGTAATTGATAGAACTAAAACTACTATCAGATCCATTTGGTTCATTAATTGTGTAGCAAAATCATGGTTTATGTCAAATTTTACAACAAAATATTTGCCATATTAGTGGTGTTGTATCATATTCATAAGTGTTGAAATTATTTCAAAATTGATTGCTTTAGTTTGAACTTTTTCATGATAAATTCCACTTAATGAAAAGGCTGTAGTAGATTCCTATGTTTTATGGCGTCTTATCAATGTAGTGATTATACAATACAATATATTAGGACACTGAAATGGCGTCAAAATTCCGAAAATGTTTCTCTCACAAACTTTCAGTAAAATTTTGATTTCTGGTCCAAGTTGAACGCGTTTCATCAATAAATTGCTTCGTCATAGCAACTATTTTAATGTCGAGACACTCACACGCTATGCATATCAATGAATTGTTCAAGAAATTGGTAACACATCTCCAAATGAAATTGTTTTTATTTGCGTAATTCTGAAGTGAATAAGTACATCCTGCGGTCTACCAGTAAAAGTAAGCGAAAAAGTAAATAAATGAATGCGTGATGGACGTAAATATTTTGCTACTATATGCGTAACGGAAGCTACTGGTATTAGTCTATTTATTTACCCTTAAAAGTACCACAAAATTAGAAATTTTTGCTTTGTCAAGAATGCACCACAGATGAATCGCGTCTCGACAACATGGTCCATCAATGACCCATACTTGACCAAAATCTCCCAACTGCGTTTTGGGTTGAATATGGTAAATATTGATTTTTATTTTGCTATTGACTTTTCTCTTGTTAGAAAATGGGTTCACCACACTATTGTTCTAGCTATGCATAACATAGGTGGACCGCATAAAGACGGTGCGATTCAATCTACAGCATAATGTCCTTTTTACGTTTGTCTTATTGGAAGTGGCTTGCCAATCCATCTATATATCATTTGGCGCATTAAACTTAGCACCGGAAATTGGTCAATTTTGTGACATTTGTAGTTTGTATTACCTCAATTGAATTTGTCATAATTCTGCCTAATATCATTTTAAGATTTAAGATATAAATATGAATACATAGGAAAGTCTTTCTTTTAATCAGGAATTGTATTTTGTCAAGAATGGTTTGCGGATAGGTCACGCCAAAGGGTGCGTTCCACCAATAATCCATATTCGACAAAACATGTCTTCAGAAAAAATTCCTATTGATATGAACTATATGATATATTTGTCTTTTTACAAAGTGTTTGTGCTGTTGTTTATGTCGTCCTACTTTTTATTTATTCGAATGACTGTAGGTGAAATCATCAATTGATTTGGTATTAGGACCACCATTTTAAATATCATTTGTCAAACTCCCGTGACAGATCTTTTCTGTTAATAATTCAAGAAAATTATGTGCTTTCTGAAAAATATTGAATTTGTTGTTGTTTACGCCATCTTTTTCTCTGAAAATTCGGTTTATGTGATAGGTTTTGGTGCGTTTCAGTGTCTTTTAAATACCACGACCTGATAAAAACAAAAGAGTTGAAAATATTAATATTTTAAAAGGATCAGTCAGCATGATGAATCGGAATTTTTATATAAAATATTAAGTATTAAGTGAACCGATGCAACCCGAATATTAAAAAATATTTTTGTTTATGTGCCAAATAAACTCACTGGCTATTTTGGTGTGAACCCAATTCATTAGATTTAATGTACTTTGAAGAATGACATCATTCATACAATTTTAATATTTTAATTTAATATTTAATATTAGCCAATAGCATACTCCCGCTTGGCAAGTGAAATATTTTTGAAGGATTTCAAGATCATGCGCATCAGGACTTGAGACAAATATTTTTCACAAAATTCTGCGTGGTCATCGAATGAAAAGCCACATATCCCCCACTATTCCAGTCATAAAAATCAAGCGAAAACTCATCGGTCCATCTGTGACACATGCTTGGCAAAACAAAATTTCTGATCGGTATGCGTCACATATCACGTACTTTCCTCTGGTTGTGTGACTATAAATGTGTCAAGAATTTTCACGACTCCAAAAATAAATCAAAAGGGTCGTGTAAGGGGCGAGATCAATCCTTTAAATAGTTACATTAAATTTGTTTTGTAGTTGCCTGTGTGTCTCTGTACTTATCTCCATTTATATTTAAATTGGAATGTTTTTGTGCAAGAGCATTTATTACTTGGAGGAAATTCCACTACCAAATTTCGAAACTAGTAACAAAGTAAAATGTTGTTTTCGCCTCCCCATATAATAAAAATCCCTTTCTGTATATCATGATTTTGCTGCACAAGTGATCGATCGGGCAAAGTACATTGATTTCTTTACAGATTTTTTTTTTATTTTTTTTTTGAAAGTTTGGTAATAAAAATTCTTTCCACAGGATATTGTTTTCATAATTAACAGTTTCATTGTGGATGGCCTTGAATGACATTGCTACATGGATAATTTGATCCATCATGTTTTGTCCTTATTGTAGTAAATACCTTACTTTGACATTGAAAGCACATTTGTACAGCATGGTACGGCATAATATGATGGGTATATATCCATGGCCCAAGCATGGTTATGCTAACTTAGCTGCTCAAAAATAAATTACTATGTTACGCATTTTACTTGGAAGCGTCTGACACGAAATTCGTGTAAGACGTCTATATTTGGGGACGTTAACAATTGAATTTAGCATTTTATGTCTCGTTTGGGCGCTTATTACGTTTTCAATAGCGGAAACTCTCCTTTTGTGCAGCGATTTTAATGTTTAAAATGCCACGAATTCACTTTTATCACCGCTATCTATTTTATTGTGTTTAATTGTAAGGCCTAATGTGGTAAACTTCACATCAAAGTGAAAATATTTCTCCCATTATACTAGTAATACACGTAATTAATCCGAATAACGAGCGCGTTTACGATATGTGAGTAACGTTAATAAGATATTTCCGATTCTCTAATTTGTTATTGTCGAATTTGATCGATTTTAAATCGTCCCATAGGATTTGTGTAAAACTTAGATGGTATGGGAGAATTTTCACATAGATTATCAGGGGATATATATCTAACTTTGAATTTTGTATATTAGAACATATATATTTGATTATGTGCCACTGATGAATCGCGCCTAGGCGGCGCAATCCATCAGTGACTCAAACTCAACAAATTGTAAATCGCTAAATTGCTTGACAGTTTGTTAGCAGCTAATAACTGTTCAATATTACGAGTTGTAATACGGGCGAAGTTTTATTCTATTCGGGATGCGCCCAATTATAACATATTTTCAACTGTAATGTACCGTACTAATAACATTGGTAGCCTGGTAAATATGCGAACGAAGTTTGTCTACGAGAAGTTAATTCTGTCAAAGTTCGTGACTAAATAAAGAGATATGGCCAATAAATTTGACAAACCATTTTTAATCTTCACATATTGTTTGGCGTGAATGCAGCTTATATAATCTCATGGCGTCTCATTAGAGTTGCCGACTTATCGTTTCTTCGAACTGAACTTCATCCGTTCAGACAATAATCAGTTCGGGAGCCTCTCTGTATAATATACACGTACACAAATTTATTTTACATGTAACAGTTCTTGTTGTCTTGGTAGACTGACAGACTTCACGTTACTTCGCTGGTCAGACAAGCAATGTGCCAGAGTTTTTATTTGTAGCTCGCACACATACAAAAATAAAATTTTATGTGGCTTTCCAGGTTTTTAAAGATTGTGAGATTTTCACCAGGTATATTCTTATGGGTATTAAGTGCTCGTTTGTACGCAACCCCAAGCATGATCCATAGATTTACCGCGTCTCACCGACGTACTTCCACTAGTGGAGTAACTTAACAAAAGATGTTTTTGCATTTTTTTCTGGTCGGCAGGGCATGCACAGTCGCTGTGTTACGTTTGCTTGAATTTCTGAAAAAATAGTGTTATTTCACCAGGCCTTCATGTTGTGAATGATCTTTTCTCATTGAAACATTATTCCTAGCTTGGAATGTTCTTGAAAATAATATAATGGAATGAAAATTAATAATCTATCCCCATTCGACACATATTTCTTTATAATTTATGGTATAACGCAGCAAAAAATAATATGATTACGTTATTATGACGTTGTTAAATGAGGGAGTTAGGGACAATTATATTTTAATTGGGACATTTTAATAACCTCTTAACACGCGATTGTATTTTGTCGTCACTAAATAGGGTGGTTTTTGTAAAGTATGAGAGCTACACATGGACCGTGCATTTGTGGCGTGATCCACCTCTGGATAATAAATGATGAATACGTTGTTCGACTTTAGCGTATTGCCATGATTATACAGGCCGAGCTAGAATATTATTTTGTTCAATTGAAATTTTTCAAAGGCGGGATAATCTGAAGGAATAAACGACCACTGTCAGTTCAGCAAGACGAGAAGGAGTGCCTAGAAGTAATGAACTAACGTCCAATTAATGATTAATAATAAGTTCATTAGGTGGTATCTGCCCTGGGCGATAGTAAAATCATCCACCACTTCTTGAAGAAGAGCAACATAAAATGAAATTCAACAATCACACTCTAAGCATAAATGTTCCCTACAAAACTTAGCCGTTCTTATAGAATACAGTGGGTGGAATCTGTCATCTACCAATGCTTTTTAGTCGCCTTTTATAACGTGCAGATTATACGCCCGAACTATCTTGCAGAATATTTACTGGGCCTGTCAAAATGATGAAAGATGTCCATCATGATCTTTTACATTTGTTGTCACGCGTCATTTTTCGCTTTTTCAGATTGTCAATTTTTCTTATAGCAGAATGCATCATGATATTTTGAACAATTTGGCGGGATTAACTAGATTATCTATTTTGCGGTCAAACGACAAGTATTATCCAATGTACAAATATACGTTAATTGTAGCGGGTTACACAGCGTAATTTGGTCGTCGCACGACAGTTTTTTTTGTTCATTTCTCTTACCAAAAGTATGAGGTTATTCCGTAGTTTTTAAACCAGGTCGATTTTAGAAATAACGATTTGACTTTAAATGTTACTTTCCAATGTAGGGTTGCCACTCTCAATCTTTTTTAAAATATGCACATTCAATGATGACGTCATAAAATGGGATAAATTGATTGATAACATTGATAAAAATACTTAGTAAGTAATAACGCACATTCTCTTAAAACACATGTCAAGGACTTGAAACATACCAAAATAACTCGTGGGACGTAGAATTGAATAGGCATACAATATGAACCATGTGACGCTCTCTTCCAGTTCTTCATACTCCGTTAGAAAAATTTGTGCAAATTTTAACTTGTTTCAACGTGTTTGCATATAATCTAAAAAAAATCAAGCGTCTAATTAAACACTTTTAATCGGTTTGTCGATTTGAAAAATCGCATCTCGGCTTGAAATATTAATCTTCTCTGTATCCCGGGGAATATTTTTATACCTGTGCTATAGATGTGCACTATTTATAAAAATGTTGCATGTAAAATTAGGACGTCATAGAGTGAGATGCAGCAAAGACATTTTTATAGGAATTGACTAAAAAAGTACCTTAAAATAACGCACATGAACTGAAATAACTAGTAAGAAACGGAATTGAATGGACATATAATAAGCCGTGTGATATTCTCCTCAAGTTCTTCACGTTTTATTAGAAATCTTTTTGCAAAGCTGAACTTCCTGTTTCAATCCAATATGAAAAGATAAAGTGTCTAATCATAAACGTTTTAAACACATTTTAGATGTCCAAAATGTTTTCTTCGTCAATTCTAAACGATATATTTCATATATTTTGCGTTTTATAATCAATTGTAAAGATTATGTTTTGGTAAAAATAGGCAATCTGTGTTGGTTTTAGTTATAGTGTCGTTTTGAATTTTTTCGATTTGCATATTGCATTCAAGCGTCTAATAAAGTATCAAGTCTTATTCGTGACGTGACAAGAGCCAACAGCAGTTGTAATTGTCACCATATTGTTCTAAGTTACTGTTTCAAATGTACCGGTTTGATATATGTGTTGTATAAAGTCCAATTAATTTATTATATAATGAAGAGAATAATAGCGCAAGATGAAAGAATACAAATTTTTAATTGTCACGTTTAATTAAATCCAATCAATATGATGTATTTGTTTTAGATGACGAAGATAAAGTTTGAACTTTTGATTGTAGAAACCTTTTGAGCTCTCTGATATCCTGTCTATCTCCCTCTTAAATTTTTGTTAGGACAGGAGTCGCACAGCGCGCTTCAGCCACGCGATCCTTTAGTGGACCAGGGCTCGAACAAGTTGCAGTTCATCCACATTTTCAGCGATATGTTTGCATAAATTTTACGCCGAAAGTGGCGGCACTGCTAAACAACCGAGAGTAACTAATTCGCAGGACTGACTATAAACGCACAAGTTGTCACCCAGATCCACCACTGGCCTGAGATAGGAGCATATATCAGCAAAGTGTCAGAAACGACATTTGAGCTGCGTGAAATTGAACTCCCATCTCGCGAACGACCTGAAATTATTTTCTTTAGTCTTCAAAGGCCTAATACGGAAATGGCGAATATTTGCATTGTTTTTCATTTTCATAGTTCTTCCTTACTGACATGTCGTGTTAAACAAATCGGAATGATATGTGAAGTTGGAATTTGACTCTCGATTACCAGATTTTATCTTGGTGTATATTTACTGGCCAAGTATGAACCATGTGTGATACCCTCATCGCGCCTGATTAATTTATCATTGGTGTTTCATACGAAATTGAAAAACAATGACGTAACTATATTTTCGTTTGATGTGGCTTGTTATTATAAACATCGGAAATCGTCTGTCATGATATTGACTCGAAATTAATCTACTTTCGATCAAGTTGGGACAAGTATGGAACATTGATTGATCCCGTTGCTGAGCCCCAGTCTAACTGTGGACCATTTATGACAAAAAGTTCCTATCGCCAGTGTCGTGTTAAGAGTAATAAAATCTCGACTCTTTGCTACGTCATGACGACTACCCTTACTGTAGATGTGAACCAACACGCGAAGTGACATTTCATTCGACTCCTACACGAGCAAAGGTCAGTTTTTCTGTTTAAGAAAAAATAAACGTTTTAATCGTCATGTATAATGTAGAAGATATCAAATAATGGTTGGATTCAATCTCGTTAAAAATTGTCATCTTCCGAATCGATATACACTGGCTAGACATTGGATACCTCGCCCGAGGCTCAGCTTCGCTAGAGATCAAATGGATCTTTTGTACGAACACCACAATTGGTGTTAGCTGAAAGACATGAGCTTACCTATTTTAGTCAGCCTACTCAAGTTATTCGAGTTGAATGATGGGCATAAGTGTATTAATCGATCTACAGTCTGAGTCTCTCAGAGCATGTGATGACAATGAATGCAAAAAGAGTGATAAAATAATTATGTTCTGCAATTCGTTTTTCAAGCTGTTTGCTGAAAGATTATCTAAAGAAACTATTCTGTTTCTCAAACCAATTTCTCTATATCTCATTAAAAAAAATCACACGCACTTGTTATGCCTAGTTTGAGCCATTAATGGATCACGTCTGTTTGGCGAGGTTCATCTGTGGATCGTGCTTGGCAACAAATTCTAGCCAACATAATATTGGTCAGCACACTATCCGTTATGAACTGACCAGAGTCGTCTGAACTGGTGCCCATATATTGTGAACTGTTGAAGCACAGTCAACTCTTAAACCTTATGTAACTTTTGTTTATTCAATTCAGCGATTATAATGACAATGTATGTACAATAAACAGCATTGCAGCTTATTTTTATTTGCATTGCTTGCATATTATGGTGTACATTGATATGTAATAAACAAACATGTCTTGTTTTGCGGGCGATTTTAAAATTTGCTATCGTCACATTATTTCAGTGGTGCACTTATGTGAAAAATGTGTTAATTAAACTTGAATTTTAAGGTTATTTATGTTTATAGAAAATTATCTGTTCGAGCATGCGTTGGGAATAGCCTGCCACTGTAGCTAAATATGTATGTGGGTCATATATTAACAAACTTTACTAACTCGCCGTCAAATTTCGGTGGTACTATGTTTTCTATTACTCAATAAATTGTAAATATATGCTTTTGAACAATGTACACGCCCCACACATCACCGTCGATGATTGGTTGTGGTTATCAGCGTTTTAATCCCAACGCTTTGTATTCGATGATCGGACTTTCGTCTTTGTCGACTCTTATTCATTTACCCACATGATGCAAACTTTGTTATAAAGTAATAATAACATTTATATTGTCATTTCTTTGGTGTTCCGAAACTGCGTACGCATGCAAATCAATTGGGAATTCATTTGTGAACCCACCGAGTTTTTCAACACTCTATTCTGTACCGATACGCCGGCATTACGCAATGCCCAAAATGTACGCAATAAGAGTAGGAACTGGATACCGCCCGAAAGTCCCATGGGAACACTGTTTATTCTACCGCGTAGGATTGTTTTTTCGTGTACGTTCGAAAGTAGAATTTCATTATTAGTCGACTGTGCAATCTGAACTGTATTCTTGCTAATCATGTGCAGCAGATGATTCATTTCTGAGTAGCGCAATTTATCAACGGCCCAAACTTGGCTGCAAATGCTCTTTCGCAATTTTCCCGCCATGCGCCGATCCGCGCCATTCAATGTGACGTAATCAGATATACCGAATCGGTATTGCCCTCGGCTGCGCGATCCATCCCTGGCTCATACATAATAAAACATATTTGATCAAAATTCAAATTTTTCTCATAAGGAGCGTGTCATTACTATCGAGTTCTGGTAAATTTATACTCTTACTTGGTTATTTTTATTCAGATATAAACATACAGGGTTCACTAGGGCATAGTTACCTCACTGGATAAAAATACTTTGTGAACTTCCGTATTTGGAATATTTTCTTTATTTATGTAAACAATTAATACCAAACGAATAAAATGGTAAAAAATGCCAAATTGTTATACTATGCCAAACTTTTCAGGAATTTTGTCTGAAAATATTTCGTCCAGTTATTTTTGTTAACTACATAGTGCCCGCGTAATCCAATAGTGGCTCATGCTTGACCAAAGAAAATCCTGGCTGGATATGTGCTGTGCGGGTATTTTTAACGACCGTGGGACACTGATCAATAACATTGTCTTGGCGCTGGCCATCTGTGGCCCATGCTCAAAAAAATTATTTTGTCAAGATTGGGCCACAAATGGCCCAACTTGCTGGTGCGATCCATCGGTGCCTCTAATTAACAAAGTTCTCTGGGAAAATGAATTTCCTTCTGGGGTGTATATGTATAATTAGATGATTTCCTAACTCACGTGTGTGTGTGTCTCATCATAGTATACTGTTGTGTATGTTTTGATTGGGTTATATCATTAGTCCGTCAGTGGCGTACCGCGGGCGCTGGAATTTTCGTTGTTTTGATTCTTGAAATACAGTTCTTGGTTACAATTTTTTACATGTTTTGTTTGTGCTGATCAAGGCATCTATGATTAGTAGTACTCGGTATCTCAGAATTCTGTGAAATAATCCGGTAAAAGATAGCAGACGCTTCCCTAAACTATATCACTATGTATGATAGCATTTGAATTATGTATCACCAAGATACAAGTCACTTTTTTGTCATTGGTATTTTAATTATATACTTCCTTCTTTAAAATTAATATGGTGAATAATAAGATATTAGTCGAGAGTATGAAGCTAATGGAAAAGTATTTAATGACAATTTTTCTTTCAAGTATCTTGAAATACCGTCGTTTAGTTGGTTTATCTGTCGTAATAATTGACAATTTCTACAAAATAATTAGTTTCGATAAGATTGGATAAGCCGTTGACGATTTTATGCGATTACCTGGGTAGAAAAATTAGCATCTCAATTCCCAATCATTAATTTTATTTTGTCAAGCATGGATCTTTGATGACATGCGGCTCGACGGCGCGATCGATCAGTTATCCATACAAGACAAAATTTGTAGACAAATATTTCCTTCCTGAGATAAACTGTAAGTCAACTACATGTCGTTGCATATTTATGGCCGGCGTATGCTTTTCATGGGTCGTCAAAGCGCTCTCCCCAAAACAGAAATTGTATTTTGTTAAGTATGTGTCACAGATAGATAGCCTAGACGAGGAAACGACGTGACTCGTCCCTGGCAAAATATTGTTCGACAAATTATCTCTGATTTGGTCAGTCCATGCTAAGCAAAAGCAGTATTACATAGCAGTGTTGATGATTCAAATCCTTTTGTACACCCTAACTACTGTTAGAACATTAAGCAAACATAATGCTAATTGCTACTGAAAAATCTCAAAAAATAGGCTTTTGAGCAAGCATTTCCTCCGGGTGTTTCAGTAGCAGATTAGTTAACATTGTGCTTGGGCGGATTGTTGTTTGCGGCTTGTATAACCAATATAGAAAGATCATAATATCTTCATTTCCCGGGGTGGTTTTGTGTGTCACTACTATGATTCCCTTGTATATAATGTATTTTCGCTGCCACATTGCTATAAATCCCAATTCAAATGGAAAAGAGCAAAAGCATTCATTGTGGTTAGTGTAAATGATACGACCTGATGAAGCCTAACCGCATGTCTAGGCGTGGATGAACATGGGCGTAAAATTTTCCTGATTACGTAATTTGCAAATAGGCGGTATTCGTATTATTCACGACTATATAATGAGATGGAGCATGTGGTAGATCCGTATATATCTATCCGAACGGCGGACTCCGTCAGTGGCTCATACTCAACAAAATATATTTTGAGAAATATTTTTCCGATTGGGTATGTGATAGTATTTTAAAATCCAGATGTGTAATCTCTGTTTTTGTATTATTCGTCCTTTCGTCGAAGTATCCTTGTAGGTATGACCAAAATCGAATATATATTTATTTCAGGATCAAATAATTTTTGCGAGTCGAATCAAATTAACGCTTTAAAAACCATAAATGAAAATATAAAAAAACCATTGCTGAGAAAATTATTCAATAAATCAAAATTTATATTTATTTCCTAAAAAATAAATAATATTTCTTCTATTAATTTCACATCGATAGGAAATAATTTACCATTTCGTGAAATACTAATCCAATCAAATCAAATCTTATATATAGTGTATCCGTTAAGCCCTTAGTATAATCCCCTTTACTACCTGACAAGGAAGTCCGAATTGGTCAGGAATATTTTGAGAATCACGTTCCATCTGTCGCTCATACTTACCAAATAAATTCTCAGGTTCGGTATCGCCAAATATCCCTTATCGTTAAACGTCATAATCACATATCGATTTCAAGTCGGTCGGTACTGTACCTGTTAATTTCATCTGTTGCCACAGCACACGTTGTCTTACGGTGATAAATCAATCGATACCCTGAATTACGTCTATGGCAGATTTCCCGTGGTAATTTTTGCATAATTTTTCGTCGATTAGGGTGATGAAGCCCTTTGTAATTTATCGTATTGTGTGTGTGTCATACAATACGAAGATGTATACGATATCTTTTAACTAGGTTTGTATGTATATTATGGTTTAAACGGTATTCGAAATTCACTATTTAGATTGAATTCGATTTAGGAATAAATCGGCACTTAATCGGAATTCTTGGATATCTGACGGAATACCGCTCGTAATAGGATTCAAGGATACGTATACACAGAAAGTATTGTTAATAAAAAACTTTCTGCCGACGGGTTATAAAATTTCATTTTTTTGTTTAGAATAAAAAATAAACAAATAAGACTAGGCTATTTAATTTATTTATATACATATCGAAACGAACCGATGATTGTTTTCAGTAACCAAAATATTCAATACTCGTCGATCGTTAAGGTTTTACTTTGAGCATAAATATAGTCTTTCGATCGAATCATTCGTTTTGTCGTTCACCAATAGTACAGTGATACTCCATCCGGTGAAATGCATGTAGTCACAATGTAAAGAACGGATGTTACTCACACATAAGGTCAAGTCTGGACATCGTCCATTGACTGCTACCGAAAACCTGATCACTGCCAGTTCCGATATTGCAAATGAAAGCCATGGTATTACCCCTGGAAAATAGTTGACACAACACGGCAATACGTCACACCGTTCGTTGTTAACAAATTTCACTTCCGCTTCTATTGAGGAGCTGCGTCATGCTCCTAATTAGTAGGTCCATCAGTGGCACATGCTTGACAAAATAAAATTTCTGCTCATTATTGAACGCGCCTTAACAACGCGGTCTATCAGAATCCAAACGTTACAAACATGTTTTCACATTATTCACGACTGATATAGACCCTGCCCTCTCTACGTGAATGCATGTTTTGGGTTGCCAACAGGACACTTTTTCTGCAAATTTGTCTAAATTGATTGTATATTTTTCTCACTCCTGCGGTATTCAAGTAACCACTCATTCTACCTTCCGTGCGACTAGTACATCAGGCGTCGGAATCGACAACCGAATATTTGTTTTATTCGTAATACGCCTTCAAAATAGGGTTTGTTAACGAGATTTTATAAAGTATGAAAATCTGTTTCCTTGATTCTCAGCATCTTCATAACAAATTATCAATTTCAGCAAAACAATAAGCGGAGATTTTATTTAATTGTCACATAATAATTTTTTGTTTTAAGTAAATTGGTTCAAAGTATCGCTTCATAGGCATCAAT